>OZ007586.1:439219259-440419259 GCA_963931845.1 Maratus michaelseni
AGATTATAATGTATTTTAATCTGTAATTTGATTACTTTCTAATCAGATTCTGCCCAACACTGATTACGATTGATTGATGGGGTCTATTATCAAGCAGACCTGCCCTGAAAATATCCCACTATAATACTGTCCATCGGAGAAAAACACGACATTGTCATTCGTTCATTGGTATCTTTCCTTTTAATATTTCGTAAAAACTTTAATGAAAAAAAAGTAAGAAAGAAAAATATATTTGGAACAGATGCTTTACAATCACGCAGCTATGTTTGGCGACTTTTTGGTTGGCGCGATTTTCAAGGCTGCGCCAAACCAATAACTTAATACAATGGCTAGGTTGCCATTAAAGGAAAAAATGCCCTAAATTTGGCGATTTTTTTTCCCTTTTATAACCGATTAAAAAAAAAAACTGTGCGTGAGTGTATGACATCATAGCCATATATTTTTTCGTTATAACAATGAAATATACTATAAAAAAGTATGAGCACAAAATAAAAAGTCGACTTAAAACTGTTTTTACCCCCCCCCCCCCCACCCCACCCTCCCTTTGGATCCGTGCTTGCTAGAACGTGAATGTAGATAATGATTTGGCATTTTTTTCTATTTTTAACGCGATAGACGAAAGTAACCAAAGTCAATGAGAATAAAAGTGGTGATAAAAATAAAGCGGAAGATAAAATTGCAGCATAAAATCATATTCTGATGTTCTTTTTAGCTTCAGAGAAATTCAAAAGTTTGCGCTCAATCAAAATGATAACAAATTGTACAATAAATCTGTGGAAATAATTATGCATTTAGAGAAAGAGATGTGCTTTAAAAAAACAAAACAATAACAAATAAATGATTTCTTTTGTGTAAAATAATAGTATGTAAAGTATTATATTAGTAGTAAGTAATTATAACTGTAAAAATAAAATTATTTTGGTCAGTTATTTTAATTTTAATGCAATGAAATTTTTAGATTTTAAAATGTGGAACCTCTGACTAACGGCAATCATCGAAGTACGGTCACTTTATCGTGCTCCCAGTGGTGGCCACTATTCAGAGGTTTTACTGTATTAACTGTGAAAGAAATATAAATGTAAAGATCACACAATCAGTTCCGAGAACAAGAAAAAAACTGATATTGACTATAAAATAGTCAGATTAACTAGAACAACATGTAAATTTAACTGCAGAAAACTTAATTCAGCAGCATCATTCAATTCACTTTAATATGTAGACACATCATAGTTTATGATGTATGTATGTAATTTGCAAAGAAAAAAATTCAGATATGTGGCCATCATGATTACAAGCTTAGCATAAACCAGACTTGCCAAGTCTCCGGCTTTTTGGATACCAGTAATTTAGTACAGTAATATTGTTTTATTTAATCGGAGCATTTTGCGATTTAAAACAACACCATTTTCCCTAAACAATTACTGGTGTTCAAAAAGCCGGAGACTTGGCAACTCTGATAAACGTAATGTAAAATGCAATTTGAATAAAATATTTTTCATGGACTGCGAAAATACCGGCATGATATTAGATAAGTCCAAAGGAATACTAAATCATCATTTTTATCACGTAATTTGAAAGCAAAAACTAGAAAGATAAATTTCTGGGAGAATGACCGAATTATAAATCAAAATGTTATGAAAATAGAAGTCTGAAAGTCTGTTATTTTAGCAAACACGATATTAAGCTAGTCTGAGGACAAAGATATTTCTTAGAACATATAATCCAGTGATGAAAACTTTTGAATAAGTTAAAAACCTGTAGTCAATAGCATATTTTAACAAAATGAAAATAACTATAAATATGTACCATAACAAGAATATTAACATCTTCTATTTAAAGCGCTAAACTTTCCCAGTTAAATCTTAACCTCGAACACATTTATTTCCATATTACAATTATAATTAACAAAAAAGAACTTCAAATATTGCATCATGAAAAATAATTTATTTTCCTTGATTAATCCAAAAGAAACAATATTTGGCATCTGATATAAAAGATAATCGCAAGGTATTTCCGATTCAAATTCCCTACTTGAATTAACTTAAGTCATTCAGTCTACCTTTTGTCCCTCCTTGCAATGATTCGTGTCCATCTATATATAATTATGAATCTCAGATGCCTGTAATAAAGAAACATTTATTAATTATTATGACAGAAGAACATTTTGCATGTTTATGATCGCCATAGTCTGTTGCAATTTGAAGCTTTTCACTCAAAATACAGCCTGTAAGTTATTGCACAGGTTGCAAATGTAAACATAATGCTTTAGTCTCTCGATGCTTATTGATAAAAGTTTGAAAGATACAGCTTAAGGCATTTTAATTAGGCCTCCAAAAGCTACTAAAAACGCTAAAATTGAAAGTATCATAACTTAGTAATTTTTGGTCACAGAAGAATGGAATTTTTACTGTTTTACTTGTTAGAGTATGGATCCTCAAACTTTCATACTCAAGAGCCACATCAATAAATTCTTAAAACTCCATTGGCCACCACCCATAAGTCACCTAAATAACATAGGCAAGAAATAGATACGTGCCTGGATTCAAGGCCAGTGGCGGGTTTTACATGGTTACAATAAATAACACGGACAGGCGTTTTAGCTTATAATTATTTTAATAAATAGCCACAGAAATCAAAATCAGATTGCTAACAGACAAAGTATAGATCTGTGACTTAGAGACACACTACAAATTTCCGAAATAGCTGTATTTTGCTTTAATGTAGATAAGCGAAATATTTTGAAAAAAAAAAATCCGCAAAGTGTCGCAACTCATACCCTAAAACTTTTGCTCCTTTCTCCTGAAGAGATTTTTTCAGAGGCTACAAACTTCTGTGAGGTTTAGAACAGTCTTCTCTTTAAGATAATTATGCTGAATAACCTTTCTGGTTGAGATCTAGATATTACAAGGATCAATCTTGGGTTCCTCAAAAGTCTGGCAGATGTGACATCCACCATTCCTTCGTTTTCTTGCTTTGTGTGCTGAAGCAGATTCATTACTGGAGAGTCCATTTTACATTTGTCGAGTGTTCTTGGGAGTAGAGAAGTAAAATATTCTCAAGATTCTTTAACGGTACATCAGATGGTTGAATTTGACTCCTTGAACAAAACAAGCAAGCAGTGTTTTGCCAGCTGAAAAAAATCTCAGCCCAAAACTATAGCTGACTGGTGCGTTTTCTGGGCTGCTTCTAATTAACGGATATTTCGCAAACCGGCCCTGTAAGATGATTGGTTCGTGATGATGTGACAGCAATGGCTCTGTACCAGGGCTACACTGGATACCAGGATGGCTCATTCATTATCATAACGTCACAAATGGTGGCTGGCCGCGACCAGCGATTGGCACAAAACGATGGGCGCGTCGCTTTGTACCAATCGCTGGTAGCGGCCAGCCACCATTTCCAGGGGCGTATCCAGGGGGTGGGCGGATGGGGCTACAGCCCCCCCGAAATTGTCAAAATTAAAGTGAAAAAATTGCTTTTTCTTTCTTTTTTAGATAAATTTCTGATTTTCTTTTCTGTTATACAGCGGACAAGCCATTCTCGTTAATCCCATATTAGTCCGCATTGACATCACAGTATAAACAGGCTAAGGGGGCTGATGGGGTTATAGCCCACCCCATCCCGAAATAGTCGAAAATCTCATAAAAAATGCTGTTTTCTTCTTTCAGATAAATTTGTAATTTTTTGTTTGGTTATAAAACAAACTACCCACTCTCTTCTTTTTAGCCCCATATTAGTTCACATTGACATCAAAGCATGTCTAAAAAGGGGAAGGGGGTGATGAGTTTACAGCCCCCCCCCCCCCCCTCCCAAAATAGTCGAATATCTCATGAAAAAAGTGGTTTTTTTCCTTCTTTGAGATAAATTTGTATATATTTTTTTGTCATACAATAGACTACCCACTGTCTTCTTTTTAAACCCATATTAGTCCACATTGACATAAGAGCATACCTGAAAAGGAGAAGGGGGCTGATGGAGTTACAGCTCCCCTCTTCCCGAAATAGTTGAACATCTCATGAAAATAGTGCTGCTTTTTTCTTCTTTGAGATAAATTTGTATTTTTTTTTTGTCATACAATAGACTATCCACTCTCTTCTTTTTAACCACTAATATTAGTCCACAATGTCATCAGAGCATACCTAAAAAGGAGAAGTGGGCTGATGGGTTACAGCCCCCCCCCCACTTCCCGAAATAGTCGAACATCTCATGAAAATAGTGCTGTTTTTTCTTTTTTGAGATAAATTTGTCTTTCTTTTTTTGTCATAGAACAAACTATCCAATCTCTTCCTTTTTATCCCGTATTCGTCCACATTGACATCAGAGCATACCTAAAAAGGAAAAGGTGGCTGATGGGGTTACAGTCCCCCCCCCCCCCCATTCGAAATAGTTGAAAATCTCATGAAAAAAGTGCTGTTTTCTTCTTTTTTGAGATGAATTTGTCATTTTTTTGGTTATGCAACAGACTACCCACTCTCTTCTTTTTAGCCCCATATTAGGTGACATTGACATCAGAGCGTATCTAAAAAGGGGAAGGGGGCTGATGGAATTACAGGCCCCCTCTTCCCGAAATAGTCGAACATCTTATGAAAATAATGCTTTTTTTTCTTCTTTGAGATAATTTTTTTGTTATACAACAGACTACCCACTTTCTGCTCTTTACTCCCATATTAGTACACAGTAACACCACAGCATATCCAAAGAGGTGGAAGGGGCTGATGGGGCACAGCCCCCCCCCCACCTCCCAGAATGGTCAAATAATGGAATGAAAAAAGTGCTGATTTTTCTCTTTATGTTTGAGATAAAATTATAATTATATTTTCTGTCATGCAATGGACAACCCACTCTATTTTCTTTAGTCTCATATTAGTACAGAAGGGGTGGGTGTTATAGGGTAATAGCTCCATTCCCCTTCTGAAATGGTCGCAGTGAAATTTAAAAAAAGGCTGACTTTGTTTCTTTCTTTTTGAGATAAATTTGTTTTATTTTTTGGCACGCAACGAATTTGTTTTCTCGTTAGCCCCATATGCCTCTCAGTCCTGCAATCAAAATTACTTGAGACCACGAAATCTATTTTCAAATGACTGAAAAACAGTTCTTTACATGTTTTAGTAGATAATTGAATACGTATAATATGCTCAATGGGCAAGATCTAGAAGTAGTTTAATTAATTTAAAGAATATTTAACTCTCTTCCACAGATGATGCCAAGACTGAGGAGGTATATTAGTGAGCAGTGACATTAAACATTATCGCCAAATCAGCAAATGTACAAACTGGAATTTTTTTGTGAATGGCAATGTCAAGCAAGATTATCGATTTTCGGTTTTGGAAGGGTCTTTTAAAGATGCCCAGTAGTAATACTAAAAAAATAATCTCCTGTTGATTTGTTTGTTCCTGGTCTTTTTACTAGCGAACTAGTTTTATTTACGTTACGTGCTTTTCTAGATTTAAGGCTGTTCTCAAATACAAACTGGCCACTTTATGACACATTTTTTAATTCATTTTTGCTCGGAAACGCATGAAATTCACAGGTCTTTTTATTCAGAAACTTTGCAATCGAAACAAGTTTTCCCTTTTTTTTTTGTAAAGGTAGAAAATCTTTCATAAAGTACTGTTCAAGTTGGCGTTTTGAATCGGATTCCCGACGTGGCAGCCTGAGAAGCGCGAAAGAACGAGTCGTTAATACGTTACCAGAATTACTTATAACTCGATAAGTAATCTATCTAGAACGCATTATAACATACGGGGCATGCATCTGGGGGGGGTAATCTTACAAAACAGGCACTCACGAAATTAACTTCAATCCAAAGGATATTCTTATTACAACTTTCACGCGGGTACCGTACAATATCAACTGATGCACTTACAATACTCACAGGCATTCCACCCATAGCAATAACTTTAAAATATGAATTCAACAAAGCATCCATCCTACAACTTCGACAGGACCACATATCCAACAACCTCTTTCCCAACATAACCATGGAACGCAAAGTCCACGGCTGGCAAATCCACCCTGCGGAAGAGACATCGCACCTTCAAGTCAACCCACAACTTAATAGCTACACCCATGCCACCTGCTCCACCATCTTCACTGATGGGTCCCGCACAGATACCGGCGTGGGAGCAGCTTTCTGCGCCACGGAAGGAGACACGGTGACTCATCAGTGGGCCTGTAGGCTCGGAGATAACAACTCCGTTTTCCAGGCAGAGCTATTTGCAATCTTCTCCGCCCTAGAGTGGCTAGAGGGTCAATCTGGAGCAAAGGTCTCTATTTTCAGTGATAGCCTGTCTGGACTGCAGGCCATTCACGCACCTAGAACATCTAACCCACTCGTACTAAAAATTAAATTAAAACTCAAAAGTCTCTTGTACAGAACACATCTCGGCCACGTCTCAGCGCACAAAGGCACTTTTGGCAACGAGTACGCGGACGAACTCGCAAAACAAGCCACCAAGTATACATCCATTGATCACCACCTCCCAGTGCCCCAGTCGTTCATCAAGAGTGTCCTGAAATCCAGGATCATCTCGGAATGGCAGGAGTACTGGGAACTCACTGATAAGGGCAGGCACACGTTTGACCTAATCCCCAAAGTCTCACTTAACATATATCACCTCACACCATACACCGCAAGCTTCCTAACGGGCCACGGGCCCTTTAAATCATACCTCCACAAATTTGGTTGTGCAAGATCTAATAGGTGTGAGTGTGGCGAGGTGGGATCTCCTACCCACGCCTACCACGAATGCACACTTACTGCACGCTGGCACATTAAACGTCCAGCCACTCCCCCTAAGGGATGGCTTCAAAATATTCTTTCTAGACCCACACTTCTGAACAAACTCAAACACATCCACCAATACTTAGCACACATCTCCAACCTCACAAGCTAGTCTGTACCCAGAGCAACTCCCATTCCCTCGTATGGCATCGCCCCTTGTCGCGAGTGGAGTTATAGTGTTACTCTGGCGATGCCACAGCGCCCCTTGTCGTGAGAGAGCATGTTTCTGGCGCACAGCCCGATAGCTTATCTGCTGTCTGATAACCAGGTGCTTTGCGGCACATCATTCTCAAACCATTTCAAGAACCTCGGCACCTCGCTGCCCCGTGTCGCGAGGGAGATCTGTTCTCCGGCAGCGAGGGATTTGTTCTGTGAATTTCGGGCAATAATGGCCCATTGCGATTCACCCGCCCCCTGTCGCGTTTTCCGGCGGGCTCAGCTCTAGCTGAAATTGTATTTTTTTTTTTTTTAAACCTTAATAAAGGTACCGGGAGGGACACCTATGCTCTACAGACTTGGCCTCCTCGTCTGAGCAGTCCCTCTTAGGCTGTGAATATAAGTAATCTATCTATCAAAAAATGGAAAACTCATCTCGATTCCAAATCTCTTCCATAGTCAGGCCTACCAGTCTAATGCCTTTGCGTTTAAAAATGTGTCAGAATGTTTCAGGTTGATAAGCATGGAGGAAGATGCCTTTTTCAATATTTCAGTGTACGAGTGATCCAGCAAAAGATAAAAATTCTTAATTACTCTTCTATGAAAGTACAATATTACGACTAGCGTTTTTTTCTAATCGCTCTTATTTTGCCATGGCACACTTTAGTATCGGCATTTTTACCATTTGGAATATTTAACAAAAGAAGCATTAAATAAATTCACAGGTTAAAAATAATTTTTCTTACAATTTTACTTACCGTTTTTTTTTTTAAAGTCCAGTAATATTGTTAGCCATAATTCAATAACTTTAACTCTTTTATTAAAAAAGGGAAATCTGATGTTTAGTTTCTAATTAATTCTTACTTGTACCTTCCTTCACAAATTTGATGAGTTTTTTTTTTAATATATATTTTTTTAAGGTTAATAGCCATACGTTTGGTCAAAATCCCAGAAGCATGCATAAGAAGGGAAGGGGGAGATCAAGAAGGAATGTTTGCTGCCCCTAAGAATTTGAATTAAATTTTTGTTGGTATTAAAAAAGAGATTTTGCAAAGAAACTTTGTTTATCCTGAACAGAGCCTGACCATCAAAATTTTGGGCCATGGAACAGAAAATATTTTTGGCCCTAATCGTAGATTATCACATTTTTACAAATATTTTGAATGAGAAGTGTATGAATATAACTATGTAATGCACCCATTTAAATGAAAGACTGAGAATAACTGTGAACTGAAGTTGGATTATTACTATTATTATTATTGAAACTTCTTCGTAAAAATTAACTTTACAAACTCAAATATCATGTTAAATAAACATGAACTAATGTTGCACGAACTTTAAAAACATACGTAACCCAAAGAAAATGATATTTTATAAATAAGCTGGTCATAAAATTGAACAAGTTTAAAACACATATGAAGAAGCTGAAATAAATTGGGCGCAATATGAGAAACTTAAATCTTCAAATGAGAAGAAAAATTATAAATATACTTATGATATTACTGACAATTTTAGCTTACATAAGTTGTGTAATGAATCTAGAAATTTTAATTTCTTATTCTATTAAGATTGTTTACAATAAAATTGATTTGAAACACCATAAATTTTTTGGCCTTTTAAATATGTAGGTTCTGGGATAGTGCCCCACGTGCCTTGGCAGTAATAGGGAATTGATCCTAAAATAGAAAACAAATTATGAAAAAAAAATTGTTTGAGAATGTCCCAAGCAAAATTAATTTATAGTCAAGCAAGAATCGTAGCCAGAATTTAGGGGAGTAGGAGACAACTTTATAAGTTATAAGCTACAATGACTTTCTTTTAAATGAAAGTATATGAAACAATCGATTATCACTTTTCAACTTATTTCGGCGGGGACTGCTCGGGATCGGCCCCGTACCCCCTCCCCATTTTTCTCTGGCTACGGCCTTATTGTCAAACATGATTTCTGTTTATAACGCAGTTCAACATGTTACGTAAGACTCAGAACATTATCGATATTTAAGTCAGCACCCCCCCCCCAACCCCCGAAATTAAATCCTGGATACGCCACTGACCATTTCTGACGTCATGATAATGAATGAGCCAGTCCGGTATCTAGTGTAGCCCTGCTCTGTACATAAGATCAGTTTCAATTTCCATTGGCTAACTTTTGCCAAGTTTTTAAGACTGAAGCAACCTCAGCAAATGAGTGCGTAGTAGCCTGGTGGTATGTCATTTGTCACAAATTTTGTTGGCATGAGTTCGAATTTAAGCAGCGGAAAGCTTGAAAAAAATGGAAAGTCCTTATTTTCAATATTTTATTACACAAAATTATTTGAATGAAAAATGGAAAGTTCCTTTTTTTTTCAAGTTATAAAAATTATCTTAAACAATATTAACAGTTTATATTATGTGAATTTTTTTTAATATTCGTTAAAGTGATTCCGGATTTAATGATTTCCCTATTTTTAGAGATTCCAGTACAATGATTTAGCCGAATCTAGTTGTGTTTTTACATACTTTTACATTTCTGTATGTATGTGGCATTTATACTCATTTTTCATCCACTTTCTGTTGACGTAGAGCTTTGAAATTTGGAATATATATGTATTTCTGAGGGCAATACATGAATTAGACATTATATATTTTTTAATTTGATACCTAAGGGGGGGGGGTCACCCTCGGTCCAAAACTTGCCTTTTCCCCATAGAAAAAACGTTACGATTGTTTAATTGAAAAAATAGCTCCATTGTTGCAATCCATTTTCACCACATTGTTGCGCGCATCATTATGACGTCAGCAATGAGTGACGCATATATTTGTGCTTTATAATGTAAGTTGACTCTTTTTTGTAAATTTTAATGAAAGCATTTTTTTTTTTTTACATTTAATTATTTGTTGTTGTTTTAATGGGCGCAAATAGCTCATACACGCTTTATAGTAATAGCGGATTTAACGAATTTCCTGCATTTTAAAAATTGCTACAGATACCATGGGAAATATTGCAATAGTTTAACTTATTTTTTGTATGTAGTTTCATTATATTGCAATTACTTCCCGAAAAATAAAATTACTATTTTCAATTAAAATGAAGTCCATAACTACCAATAAACAGATATTTAATGAAAGGCTTTAAAACCCATCTGCACAGGAAAACGTTCATACTTCCCTTTCTGTAAGAAGTTCGGAAAACGATCCTTTAATGCTGCGTTTCCATTATGACGTTGACGTTCCAGGCGTTAAATTATAAGACCTAGTCAATAAGCAGCACGTAGACAACCAATGGAACACGCTGATTGATTGAAAACCTGTGCCTCACAAACCTCATAGACCTGGAGAGACAGTTACGCCATAATGTAAACGCAGCATGTACAAGTCACATACTGATAAAATTTACGACTATTCGTTGCAAAAAATATCCGTACACGTGCCGTGAAAACGCCCCCCTTCTAGATTGTCTGGTATAGTCCAGGGCGGCAAAGAAGTGACGGGATTGTCACAGATCGCGTGAAATACCAACGCCAACTATTATTGTATTGGCGTTCCACGCAATTAAACGCCGTTTGCTGATGTTGCTTAAATGAACGGTACAATAATAAAAGAAAAATAAAGAACTTAAAACAATTAAAGGAAGAAAAATGGAAGGGTTTAAAAAAGAAATTCAACCGTAAAAAGGTAAGTTTTTAGATTAAAACATGTTTAAATAAAGTGAAAGAAAATTTGATTGATGTCGGAGTGAATGTTGATGGATAATTGATATGTCACTAGATTTGATCAGTCAATTAAAAATAAGGAAAAGAGTTTGTCTCCTCCCCCCCCCCCCTCTCATTGTCTCGTATCTGAAAAATCATCAAAAAGGTCGAGAGATGACTACATAGTCACATCTAGGCTTCAACTCAAAACAATGAAAGAAAACTTTAAACTGTAACAGACTTAACGTTTTAAAAAAACTTAGAATATTAGAACTTGAACAGGAACTTTACAGGCCATAAATTTTCACTGAATCCCATTCCATTTCTTTTTTTCCCTTTCAACACGAGACAAAGAGAAACTCTAAGAGCAATTAACTTAAACAGAGACAGCTATCCAACTGATAACTAAAAAAAGCTGGCAATTCTATCAGCCAGGTGACAGCAAGATTTAAACTCTGCATATCTCAACCTTCCCAGAGAATTAAGCAAATGTTACATAAATTTAAAAAATCCGAAAATTCCAATAATTTAACAAAATTTCGAAGTTTGCCAAAAGTCAATGAACTTTGCAAAGTTTAAATTAAACAAATGTGACAATGAATGTGACTTAATTCAATTAATTCCCTAAATTTTTGAAAATCAATAGTAACTTCGTTTAATACAAGTTCAACATTTGTACAAACATATTTTAACAAAATGAAAATAACTATAAATATGTACCATAACAAGAATATTAAAATATTCTATTCAAAGAGCTAAACTTTCCCAGTTAAAATTTAACCTTCAACACATTTATTTCCATATTACAATTATAATTAACAAAAAAGAACTTCAAATACAGTCACCTCTCACTTATGCGCGTTTGAAGGGACTGACTTAAAATCGCACATAACTGGGAGGACGTTGTACGTAGTAATTCTTTATACACATTATACACATTATTCGAAAGAAAAACATATTGAAATATAAGAATTATGATTAATGACATTTTATAAAGTAAAAGGGGTGTAATATTAGTATAGTGTACTAAAAAAAAATCCTTACACTTTCACTATAAAATTTAGTTTAAAAAAATACATTAAAGTAAAATTTCATTTGACATAGAAGATGATATACTTACATAAAAAAATGCCAATTAATGCCTCTTTTAAGAAGTCATCAATGGTAGTTTGTTTTTGCTTAGGCCGCGTTTGTACAACGACCTTTTCTAATGCATTAAAGTGCGTCATTGTATTTGATGCTATATCAGCATTTTGTAGGTAACATCTCAAAGTGTCCAGGGCTCCTAAAGCAGTGGCATAAGATGAAACAATTACAGTATCAGTTTCATCATCATCATCTCCTTCTCTTTCAGCTGTCACATCATCAAACACAGTTTCAATATCTCTTATTGCCGTTGATGTTAAGTTTTCATCAACACTGACGAAATCTTGAAAAGAAAGAGAATCTTGACTTATTCGATTCCATTCTTCTTTGTCTATGTTAAAATCATTGATGTTGTTTTCATTTTCCTGTAATGGAATAACTTCAGCATCACTTGAATGAAAAACACCCGCTTTCCTAAAGCAGTTAGAAATTGTCATGGCTGTTACGTTATTCCAAGAGGAAACCAACATATGCATGTCATCCAGAATAGAAATTTTCATGAATTCCTTTTTCTGCTCTAGTGATATAAACAATCTTCGCACCAAATCCTTCCTATACTGCGCTTTAACTGACCTTATTATACCTAGATCTAAGGGCTGGAGTCTGCTAGTACAGTTAGCAGGAAAAAATATAACTCGTGTATGTGTCAGCAATGGGAGATCTGAAGGATGGGCGGGACACTGATCCATAAATAGCAAAACTTTTTTTTTTTTTTTTTTTTTTTTAGCCACCTTCATATCGAATTCCTACAAAAAGTCTAAAAAAATTTTCGATGTCATCCAGACTTTGGTGCTACTTGCATAAGAACATGGCAATTTCTTGACATTTTTTAAACACCGTGGATTCTTGGATTTACCAATCACTATTGGAGGTAACTTTTCTGATCCGTCCCCATTGCAACATAAAAGCACAGTCATTCTTTCTTTGCTGTGTTTGCCACCATTGGCGCACCCACGGGGGGGGGGGGGCTAAGACCTGAAACTTAATAATGAAGTAACTATATAAAGTTTTCTATAAAATTATAAAAAGTTTTTTTAAATTTTTTTTAAGGTCTTTTGAAAATGTTTAAAACCTTTCTATCACATTTCATCTTTATTCTCAAATCGTTTTCGACATACGTTAAGCGTAAAGACTTATAGCGGTACTCTGATTCTCTCAGTTCTGAGTACACATCCATCATCCATATTTTTAGCACGGTCAAGCGGATTCAAGTCCAAATGAGGGTTGTATTTAGTCTACGTTGTACATCTGTGTAATGGACAATACGAGGGGCCTCCGTGGCCGAGTGGTTAAGACACCATTTCGCTAATCGCTTGAGAGCGTAGGAGTCAGGTCGGCGGGTTCGACTCCCGCCAGCTCCATTGCACCCACTTTGTGGAGCTGCCGGATGTAACTCTCTGGTGTTGTAAATTTCCTTGTGGCTATCTCGTCCCTGTATATTGACGATGACTTATAAGCGGGCACTTGATGTCAAGCACACAAGTCAGATGTATGTTAATCAATAAGCAAACAAACAAACAATACTACCCATTCAAGGTCGATAAACGATTGGCACTATCCATTTTGCAAAACGTTGAAGTGGGGTGCTGGAGAAATGGCAGCCCCACACTAAAAACCTTTTATTACTCTAGTACAAATGAGGTACAAACTAAAAGATTGTTGGTACAAACGGGTACAAACGAGGTATAAACGATTGGCCCTATCCATTTTGTAAAACAATGAAGTGGGGGGGGGGTGGAGAAATGGCTGTCCCACACTAAAATCTTTTTATTACTCTAGTACAAATGAGGTGCAAACGAAAAGATTGTTGGTACAAACGGGGTATAAATGATTGGCACTATCCATTTTCTAAAACATTGAAGTGGGAGGGCTGGAGGAGCGGCCGCCCTACACTAAAAATCTTTTATTACTCTAGTACAAATGAGGTACGAACGAAAAGATTGTTGGCACAAACGAAGTATAAATGATTGGCACTATCACTTTCGTAAAACAAAGAGTTGGGCAGCTGCCTTTTCTCCAGCCCCCCCCCCTTACTAAAAACCTTTTATTACCCTACGTTTTGTAAAACATTGTGGTGAGGGGGGGGGGCTGGCCGTTTCTCCAGCCTCCCCCACCCCCCACTAAAAACCTTTTATTACTCTAGTACAAATGAGATACAAACGGATACAAACGAGGTATAAACGATTGGTAATATTTTCAAAAAAATGTGAGTGGTGGGGGTATCTAAATGTACTAGCTTATCAAAGTTGACATAATAAGAATGACGTGTCTCTCATTCTACATTTGATACAACCCCTCATCTTTTTGCTTCCTTTTGGAAACAGCGAATTTCGAGCTTATTCTATCGACGATTACTATCAGAATTTTCATGCTATGTTTTTGAGACTTTCACAAAAGTTGGTCTATACATTTAGCTAATATATTATGTACAGTATATTTTGATTGATTTCGCGCATGCGCAGTGAAACAATATTTAGTAAACCTGCTCATTTTTCATACAATTTTTATTATTTTTTAATTTTGATTGCAGGGTATTGTGTATAATTTTATTTGACATATTTTCTGAAAATAACTTGTTTTTATATTAAAAACTCTGCAAATTATAAGCAAAAAACTTGGTAAAATTTGGGACTGTTTTCATAAAAACCTGAATTTCTCTTCGAGTATACATGCTATCTTCATACAAATGAACCCAAATTATCACAATAATCCACTTAATCAAAATCTACAGTTTGAATGCTTTTGCAATATTAGTTTTTACTGGGTTATCCAAAATATATTCGTTTTTCTTCAATTTGTGGACGGCCCCTTATGGGGTTTCGGAAAAAAATCTTCGCGGAAATATATGACGTTTATCATGTTGTTTACACTCCTGAAGTTCCAGGATAATTCCTCATGTATATTTCCAGATATTTAACAAAACGTCTAAAATCGCAAGTGACCGGTCATCATTGGAAATATAGTGTATTACTCTATTGATGATGTTGCTAAACTAGCGTCACTTCATGAAGCAGATTTATAATTATTCTCGCGAACGTTATCATCACATTTTACCGGCTTAAATTTTTATATCGGGCTGGTTAAACGTAAAATTAATTTTTAAATTCGTAGTGATAGTGACAGTGATGAACTGATTTTTATTCAAAGACGAAAAAAAAGAGTGTTAAACGTATATCTTTCAAATATTCTGATTCTGACGATGCATGAAAGCAACTGAAGTTTCAACAAGTAAAAATCTACAAGTCATCACGAGTCCGAGGCCCGACTCGGCCTTATTAAATTTTTTTGTTAGCCCGTTTATTTTGTCAGTCGGCCCGGCACGGCGTATCAAAAATCTTCTAATTCTGGCGGCCCGACCTGTTTTACCTTCAAGTTTACCTTCATTTTGCCGGATACGGGCCGAACCGGGCCTGTGCAGACCTCTAAAATGCATTAGCACCCCCCCCCCCCCCAAAGCGAAATCCTGGGTGCGCCACTGTTTGCCACCATGGCATGTTTCTCCCTTAAAATCCATCGTTTTGTTTGGTAAAAGACGATAAAATAAGCCTGTTTCATCACCGTTAAAAATGTTCTTAAGATCAAAGTTTCGAATTAAATTTGGAATATCTGCGATCCATTCATTAGCAGTTGAATCTGAAACGGCTGCGCTTTCACCACTCAGACAATGATTTGTTAAATAGTGTCTTTTTTTAAGTTTTTCTAACCATCCCGAAGAAGCCGAAAATTTTTTGATTCCCATTTTGGATGACAAAGTGATTGCCTTTTCTTTAAATAACTCACCGCTAATGGGTAAATTAGAAGCTCTCATTTCTCTGAACCACTGAATTAAAGTGGTTTCTAAAATCTCAAATTTTCCATTCTGAATTCTTGATCGTTTCTTCGCTTGGGTAGAATATTCACTATTAACTTTTTTGATCAAGTCCTTGTTCTTTCAAATCCCTCTGAGTGTTGATTCTGGCAAATAGAATTTTCGAGCTAAATTTATTTTTGACAGTCTAGGATCGTTTTCTGCTGCTGTTATAACTTCCATTTTGAACGTTAAGTGGTGTTTTTGTTTTCAATCTTTATCGCACAAATGCGTATCATTCTATAACAGCTTATAATCGTATAAAAATGGAAGAAGCGAGCTGTAGTTCACAAGAAGATCAATCTGAAGTGTCGGGATTCGATGAAAATCAGAAAAGTGATGTCACAAATGCGTTGAAGCACTGTAAAATTTTATTGCAAAACAATGGATTTTTAACAAATAATCCAGCATCTGAAATATCTTCGTTTTCTATTGCGATGGGGGAAGAATTGTATAATTCGATAGTAAATATGCTGATTTTGGAACGATTTTTGAATTTTTACTAGTCAATAATAGATCCAATTTTTATAATGCTCCTTAAATGATGAGAAATGTTTAATAATGGTTTAAAAATCAAAGATGCTAAATTAAAATTTAATTATGTTAACAAAAATTTTTATTGAGATTATTAAGTTATAATTACAAGTATATTTATTAAAAAAATGAGAAAAACGAAAACGTAGCGCTCTCCGGCATCGAACCCGGGCCATCGGAACAACGAGCAGACGCCATACCAACTGAGCTATGACCAACGCAGTTATTTCGTTACAAAGTAAGTATATTAGTTATGTTATAATATTAGACCCCCCCCCGCCCATTTCTCGAGAACTAAAGAGCGTTGTATAAAATCCATTGAACCTGAGACTAAGGAGCTTCTACCCTACAACATATATAAAAATAATCAAAATCCGTGATTACCAAGCTTGGCACTCTCCTTGTAAGTTTATTTCCGCATTTACTTATTATTAGTAAGTGTTTCTTTATTACAGGTATCTGAGACTCATAATTATATATAGATGGATACGAATCCTTGCAAGGAGGGGACAAAAGACAGACTAGATGACTTAAGTTATTCAAGTAGAGAATTTGAATCGGAAATACCTTGCGATTACCTTTTGCGATTATCTTTATATCAGATGCCAAATATTGTTTCGTTTGAATTAATCAAGGAAAAAGAAATTATTTTTCATGATGCAATACAGTCATCTCTCACTTATGCGCCTCTCAGTTATACGTGTCTCTCAGTTATACGCGTCTCTCAGTTATACGCTAATTTCATAAGGTCCCGCCACGAGGAATAGGAAAATAATGCTATAGATCTCTCACTTATAAGCGTCACTTTGAATTGTCTCTCTCAGTTATACACGGAAATAACAGCGCAATTCATATATATATATATATATATTATCGATAAATAATTTTCTGCACCTATCAAAGTCAAAAGACCGTTCCGAAAAGCGGTGTGGAGAGAATATTACAATACGACTTTACCCCCTCAGTTCTAATGGTTGCTTCTTTTCTTTCTGTTTTAATTTTATCAAGTCACCTGCGTGTTACATTTCGTACTTGCCTTTACGGTAGCATCTAGATTCTTTCTTTCTTTTTTTTTTTTTTCAAATAAAAATTGTTAACTTTCTTTTGCTCATTTTTATTTGAAAAAAAAAAAAAAAAGAAAGAAAGAATCTAGATGCTACCGTAAAGGCAAGTACGAAATGTAACACGCAGGTGACTTGATAAAATTAAAACAGAAAGAAAAGAAGCAACCATTAGAACTGAGGGGGTAAAGTCGTATTGTAATATTCTCTCCACACCGCTTTTCGGAACGGTCTTTTGACTTTGATAGGTGCAGAAAATTATTTATCGATAATATATATATATATATATATATATATATATATATATATGAATTGAGCTGTTATTTCCGTGTATAACTGAGAGAGACAATTCAAAGTGACGCTTATAAGTGAGAGATCTATAGCATTATTTTCCTATTCCTCGTGGCGGGACCTTATGAAATTAGCGTATAACTGAGAGACGCGTATAACTGAGAGACACGTATAACTGAGAGGCGCATAAGTGAGAGATGACTGTATTGCATCATGAAAAATAATTTCTTTTTCCTTGATTAATTCAAACGAAACAATATTTGGCATCTGATATAAAGATAATCGCAAAAGGTAATCGCAAGGTATTTCCGATTCAAATTCTCTACTTGAATAACTTAAGTCATCTAGTCTGTCTTTTGTCCCCTCCTTGCAAGGATTCGTATCCATCTATATATAATTATGAGTCTCAGATACCTGTAATAAAGAAACACTTACTAATAATAAGTAAATGCGGAAATAAACTTACAAGGAGAGTGCCAAGCTTGGTAATCACGGATTTTGATTATTTTTATATATGTTGTAGGGTAGAAGCTCCTTAGTCTCAGGTTCAATGGATTTTATACAACGCTCTTTAGTTCTCGAGAAATGGGCGGGGGGGGGGGTCTAATATTATAACATAACTAATATACTTACTTTGTAACGAAATAACTGCGTTGGTCATAGCTCAGTTGGTGTGGCGTCTGCTCGTTGTTCCGATGGCCCGGGTTCTATGCCGGAGAGCGCTACGTTTTCGTTTTTCTCATTTTTTTAATAAATATACTTGTAATTATAACTTAATAATCTCAATAAAAATTTTTGTTAACATAATTAAATTTTAATTTAGCATCTTTGATTTTTAAACCATTATTAAACATTTCTCATCATTTAAGGAGCATTATAAAAATTGGATCTATTATTGACTAGTAAAAATTCAAAAATCGTTCCAAAATCAGCATATTTACTATCGAATTATACAATTCTTCCCCCATCGCAATAGAAAACGAAGATATTTCAGATGCTGGATTATTTGTTAAAAATCCATTGTTTTGCAATAAAATTTTACAGTGCTTCAATGCATTTGTGACATCACTTTTCTGATTTTCATCGAATCCCGACACTTCAGATTGATCTTCTTGTGAACTACAGCTCGCTTCTTCCATTTTTATACGATTATAAGCTGTTATAGAATGATACGCATTTGTGCGATAAAGATTGAAAACAAAAACACCACTTAACTGCACCAAACTAAAAAAAAGAAATAACCAAAGTCTGTTGTGGCGCCCTCTAGTTACAATGAAATAAAACATAAATATGTTGTTAATTTAATTCTTATGATAAATTTTAATATAATTATGCTTCTTACTTTAAAAACAGAGTAGTATTATCATCGCATTGACTTTAAGGCGTTTCGTTATGGCAATTTATAAATGATATTGCTTTACAATCACGAATTGACACAATTGTTCAATATCGTTGCATTGATAAAGCATATATGGAATACATTTTTAAAATGATTTTTAAAAAAATCAAAAATGCTAAATTAAAATTTAATCGTGTTAACAAATTTTTTTGAGATTATTAAATTACAATTACAAGTATATTTATAAAAAAAATGAGAAAAACAGACACAGCGCGTTCCGGCATCGAACCCGGGGCCTCGGAACAACGAACAGACGCCATACCAACTGAGCTACGGCCATCGCAGATATTTCGTTACAAAGTAAGTATTTAAGTTGTGTTATAATATTAGACCCCCCATTTCTCGAGAACTAGGGAGCGTTGTATAAAATCCATTGAACCTGAGACTAAGGGGCTTCTACCCTACAACATATATAAAAATAATCGAAATCCGTGAGTACCAAGCTTGGTACTCTCCTTGTGAGACCATGTCCCGGATCGCGAAGTAATGGCATTTGAAATGCATGCTGAACTTTAACCCGAAATTTCTCGAAAACTAAAGCTTATTTGAAGGAAACCTTTGACCTGAATAGTTAGGGGTATGATCCCTACAACATACTTTAAAATCATCAAAATCTGTGCGCATCATGCTTGGCGGTCTCCTTGTAAGTCGTTTCATTTTTTAAACTTTTGTTGAAATCGGCAAACACGCTTAACTAAAATTCACAAACCACGCAACACTCACGAAAAAAATCAAGCAACTGACGAATTCAACTGTTGCCATTTGCTGTATAACAAACTTTTATCATTATCGGTTACAGTTAAACAACATCCAAACAACTCAACTTTACATTTGGTTCCAGTTAAGGTTTATTTTAGAATGCATGTGTGACGTCACAGACCACGTGAGTCAGTGTTCAGTCAAAACAGGAACGAACATATTCTAACATGAATGTATGACGTCATGTGGACCACGTGATCCGTAAAATTAATTACTCTCGTAATCTTGAACGGCAAAGTCACGTGACATCAGCAAAATAAAACAACTCAACCTAATACCCTCTTCTCGTGTACGGCATATTACTCTAGTTCTTTTTTACGGCAAAGTTAAGTGACATTCAAACAGCAAAATAAAACAACTCAACCTATTACCCTGTTTCTCTTGTACGGCAAAGTCACGTGATATTCCATCATTATCTTGTACGGCAAAGTCAACGCCCCCTTTTTGATTGACAGGTAGACCCCCGTTCAACAGTACGAAAAAAATTCACACCCCCTCTAACAGTACGGGGGAAAAAATTCACCCCCGCCCTCTAACAGCACCTGAAAAAAAATTCACCCCCCCCTCTAACAGCACGGGGGAAAAAATTTCACCCCCTCTAACAGTAGGGAGAAAATGGGCGTGGCCAACGTGACGTCACTTCCAGTCACGCCCCCTTTTGATTGACAGGTGACCACGCTCCCTATGACGTCACTTCCGCCACACGTAGACCTCTGTATACTACTTATGTAACTTCATTTATGAAAGATTGGTTTCAAATTGTTGATGATGGAACATAATGTAAAAGAACATGTACAGTGGTTTACTTTAGTTATGGCTCAAATCCATTTAAAAATAGTATTACTTTTGACGCATTCGTAAAACCATTATCATGTGTTCGCATATATTTTTAATTAGGTCTAAGAATCAAACACCATTGTAATATCTCTGTAAAAATCCAAACTGATGTTTTAAACAGGATTTCGAGACGTGATTGGGAGAGAAGGTGATCATAATAGACCTGGAGGCGGCAGCACAGACAATCACCTCATCGAGTTCACGGCTGAAATTCCAGAATTAGTTAAAACTTGATTCACATATTAAAACGCAATCGGTCTGCCAAGTCATATCTTGGTGGAAAACACCAAGGCTACACTAGATACCGGGCTTGCTCATTCATTATCATGACGTCACCAAAGGTGGCTGGCTGCGACCAGCGATTGGAGCAAAGCGACAAGCCCGTCGTTTTGTACCAATCGCTGTATGTCTTTCATTTTGTCGTTTCGCTTTGTACCAATCGCTGGTAGCGGCCAGCCACCATTTGTGACGTCATGATAATGAATGAGCAAGCCCGGTATCTAGTGTAGCCCTGAAAACACTCGAAAACCCGATTTTAGCGGTTGGCTCGTAGGTTTACCATTGTGTGTTCCTGCTCCCAGTTTCCATGTTTTCATACCTTTGGGTGCAGGAAAACACAATGGTAAACCTACGAGTCAACCACTAAAATCGGCTGTTAAGGTGTTTTCCACCAAGATATGACTTGGCAGACCGATTGCGTTTTAATATGCGAATCGAGTTTTAACTAATTCTGGAATTTCAGCCGTGAGCTCGATGAGGTGATTGTCTGTGCTGCCGTCTCCCGGTCTATAAGGTAACAATTGGTTACAATTCAGCGCGTGTTTCACATATTTAAAAAGAAAAGAAAGCTTGCTCGGTTCGTTTGTATTTGAATAAGAAAACCTGGAAATTTCATGCATGTAGACATGAAATCAATATTCTAATTCTATTGCATCAAAGATTTTTATTTTTGAGAGGGCAAAAGAATGAATAAAAAGAAAACTGCCCAGTTAAACTGAGGGCATTGAGCTCACAGGCTATTCATACTAATTGTATATTATACTCGTATTTCAAAGAATTTGAAATAAGCCCCTTGAAAAATAAAAAAATCGACAATATATTAAGGGGGGGTTATCCCCCTGTTACCCCCTCATAGTTAACTAATGAACCCCTTAAACTAATCAGGGAAGCCTCTTATTACAATGAATGTACTGTATAACTTTTCCTACCTTAACTTCGAATTTTGCTTGAATAACAACAAAATCTATACAAGTTTTAATCAGAATCATCCCTATTGAAAATTATGTGCGTATCATTTATAATTGTTTTACAGGGATACACAGAAAAATTTGTATACATCATAGCCTATGCGTGGTAGTATAGATTTTAATGATTTTGTTTTCAAAAGGATCAAAACATGATATATGCTACATTAGTGTACTACTGCATGTTCTCTATTGAAATTGTTCTACATAGCATTTATGATTCTTCAGGAAGAAAGACACAAAAGAATTTGTTTTGGGAGCTACGTATTTGAAGCACGTTTTAACTATTTTAAACTGAATGAAACTAATATATGTTAATGTATTCGCTACGATATGTTTTATCTATGGCAGAAAAGGGCGTTTAGATTTAACCTTTATATATATATTTTTTTAATTTTACAACGGCACACAAAAGTTACATGGATATATTAATGTTTATTGTCTAGAGTTTATTTTAATAACATTGCACAGTTTTAGTTCATCCATATTTAGGCAATTATATGCGACATTATATATGTTTTTTCATATTTTTTTTTAATTCGTTAAAAAAAACCTTTAAAATGTTCAAGAAATGCGTAAAACTCAAAATAAAACAAACAATGCATCAGACTTTGCGTTCAGATTGAATCACGTTTCCTATTAAAAGGTTCTATAAATACATATATTAGAAATACTTTGACAGATTGTCTTTGTGAAATTTTTTGTTGAAGTTCGTTTTCAAATACATTATGTGTTTTTCAACTGCACTAAATTTAATTCATTACCTGATACATGTAACAGCTACAGTCTTTAAACAGAGCCATTAAAAATAATTGGGGCACATTACCATTATTGACCGAAATGTTTTTTAGTTAATCATAGACATTACATTTAATTAATCAGTTTTATTTTTTTTAAATCTGAATGAACTTTTATATTAGCAATAAAATATAGAAAATAGCTTCTCTGCATGCGTATTATAATTGCTCAAAAACGAATTTTACTGGCATGACTAACGAGTACATTGTAAAGATTTCGAAAAGAATTGTAGACGCAAGATTTTTCTTTCTGCTTTAAATGAATTGAGGGGAAATTATTCATAAGGTTGAATAATATGAAAATAATTTAAAATATATTCAAGAGAAGTGTATGAATAATTAAACAAATCACAATTTGTAAAAAATTAAATCTAAATTAAATATTTAAAGGAAAGATGTATTTATATACCTTGCACAAGATATACCTGAATTTAGAATTCTGAGAAAGGAAAACTTTTAAAACTTATTGCGATTTATTTATATGCATTAATAATTGTTAAAAAATGTTTTGGGATCGATTTTGCTAAAATAAAATTAAACTGTTGCTTTTAAGATCGCATTTATTTAAGATTCAACATTGTGTAGTTTCATTTTCATTTCTTGTTCCCAGGGCCAAATTAATGCATGGTGTGACGATTTCCGAATTTGCGTTATAATATTTAACTGGTAGCGACAACGCAAAACTCAATCGTCGAATCAGAAATGATATTTTATTTCTGTCGTAATTTAACATTAAAATATTGTTACACATATATAAATAGAAGGTCCGTTTATCTTTTTAATTGACACGTAGAATCAGTTCAAGGTGATAAAAGTCTCGGCAATCACAGGTTTCTCGCTCGGCTAGCGATTAGATTTCGATGCAGTTATTAAGAGTGGTGACAGGGTGTCACTTTAGTTGCTTTCTCTCAAGCGGTAAGCTGAAACTATCTCACAATAGAGACTGGCTGTCTCTGATAATTCCTCCCTTTGCTGGTGTTCAGGAAGCCTCATCACCGGACTTGGTGTCCAGCACGATGATTTCCATAATCTCCCGGAGATGATTCTCCACTCTGCAGGTCTTAAGATCCGACCTTCTCAATTCCTCTCTCTCTTATTTGAAAGACGGAGGTGAGGGTTCTGTCCTCGCCTGTGAATTTTACCTTTTTTTAAATAAATTTTATATATTTGCCGCGTCGTAAGTTTTATGCAGAATTATGAAATCTGCATCTTTGAATTTTTTGATATTTTCCTAATAAATTCTACTTACATTTTCGAATTTTTCGTGAAAATTTATAGTTTTTGCGCAATTTTTATTCTAATATTTCGGTTGACGAAAATCCAAACTAATTTATGTCTTGATATCTCGTCTTTTTAAAATGATTATTGTTTACATTTATGTATATTTACTTATTTATTTACCGTATTTATGAAATAATCCATTTTTTTATTTGCATTTTCAATTAAAAAAAATTTAAATGATTAAGATAAAATTAACAAAATAATATATCCTTTTAATATTTGATTTGTTCTCAATATATTGAAATATGTTAACTGCTGAAATACAAAAATATTTATCATTACCGACATCGACATTTTTAGTTTATTAAATATGGAACTAATTGTGTGATACATATCGCAAAAATATTCTAAACAAATTCCGCATTAAAAGTCGCCTTTAAATATATTTTTTACGTAAATTGTTTTAACAATATTGGAAGAATGTATAAATTAGCATATTATATATTCTTTAAATACTTAAATTGTGATAAATATATTAAAAAATCCATTAAATTTGATAAAGAAATTATTTCAAACTTGGTAAATATCTGCAAAGGAAGCTAAACGAAATTGATAAAAATAAAATTTTATTTATTCTGATATTACCGTAAAAGTCATTGCAGACGATTTTTTTCGGATATTTTTTACATGTATTGTAATTAACAAACGATTTTTCTTTTCTAGTTGAATTTTTCTGTATAGCATCGACTTGTTAGAATGAAAAAAAAATTAATTGCAATATATTATTTTTTATTTGTGCAAATCAAAAATTATGTTGAGTTTGAACTTTACAGTTAAATGTATTTAAATAACATAAAAAAATATATATAACTGACTAAAACTTGGATATAAGAGTTATTGCTTTAATATTTTATTACTCCTTTCAAAATATGTTGTTGGAATTACCTAATCATACATACCTTTAAAAGATTTGAAATAAAAATATTTTGTATAAATTATAAAAAAAAATATATAAAATTCATTTAAAATTTCATAAAGTTAAAAAAAGTATTATTTTAGAACGGTTATTAAAATATAAAGAATAAATAATAATATACAAAAATAAACAAAATCTAGACATAAATTAGTTTGGAATTTCGTCAATAGAAATATTAATTTCAAAACTGCACACAAAAAAAATTCACGAAAAATTCGAAAATGTAAGTAGAATTTATTAGGAAAATATCAAAAAGTTCAAAGATGTAGATTTCATAATTCTGCATAAAACTTACAACGCGACAAATATATAAAATTTATTTAAAAAAGGTAAAAGTCACAGGCGAGGACAGAACCCTCACCTCCGGCTTTCAAATCCAGAGCGCTAGCCCTGCACCACGGAGACCTTGCTCAAGATCGCGAACTAATGGGTATTTGAAAAGCATGCTGAACTTTAACCCGAAATTTCTCGAAAACTAAAGCCCATTTGAAGGAAACCTTTCACCTGAATAGTTAGGGGTATGACCCCTACAACATACTTTAAAATCATCAAAATCTGTGCGCATTATGTTTGGCGGTCTCCTTGTTAGTCGCGATCCAGTCAGACTCTTACTTCATTCAAATCAGAGGTCTTAACCCTGGTCGCACATTTTATACCAAAAATACATTTTCTAAAACAAATTCCAATTTAAAACTAAATTATACTCGAATTACAATGATAAGAATTTAAAAATATATATACACTTGTTTCTCCTTAACCACCTTAGTCCATTCTACCTAAAAATCAAAATGAGGTATGTATTTCCTTGGTTTGTATTTGATTGAATAATGATAGCTTCGCATTATCAAATTCCAACGTAACAATCGGGGAATATACCTAGCATTATTTTTAAGCCAACTCAAAGGATCGTGGTCATCCAAATGATGCCTTAATTTCATTATAACATAAATTATCGCGGCACATCTATTTTCGCTCGTAACAAAATTTAACTTAGGTAGTGTAAATATCCTGCTCGAAAATTTTGCCTGGTGCTCTTCACTATTTATTTTCCCTTTTCGGACGGGCCTCGAGTGATTTAAGCAACAGAAGGGGTCCCATCCCGCGGTCTCTATCAAAAACAACGGAGAATAAGCATCGAACGCGCCTTCAACTCCCTCGCCTAAACCTGACTCACCTATTATCCCGCCTCTAAGAATCTCGGCTTGTCTCGGTGAAGTTCCATAGAAGAGAATCTTCACTGGTAACTCGCTTGGTAACTCAATCTTATGGGCGATTAAATCCAGCCCGTAATCGGTCACTAGCTATTCTGAATATTCGTCTCCTTTCCATTTTTCAAACACTATTCTGAGAGCTGTCACTAAATATTTATTTCTGCTTTCAAAAAGGGGTACGGTTCTCTCCGTGTCCGTGTACCAACACGTCACAATACTCGCAACATATCCCCTGGACAAAAGAATTTCTTTCCCTTCAACATTTCCCTTTCTTAAACCTAAGCAGGGGTTGCTAGATTCGATGTATGTTTCATTTCCCTCCAAAACATTCGGCCAAAAATAATCCTTGTACATTTCGTCTCTAGACCTTTTCATGCCTAACCGCCCCACTACACTGTCCTGACCCAACGATAAAATCCGCCTCTTCGAACTTAACGGAACAACAAATTTATCTCTTCCTAAACAAACATTATCCGTTATTGTTCTGACTTACTCACCCTTTTTTCCTGTCAAAATGGGAAGTCTTATCCTCAACGCTTTCGCTAATAAAGTCCACAGTGACTTTAGCCTCTACAGTTGTTTGCAAGTCTAGCTTACTAATCTGAGCTAAATTCGCCCCTGAATCTTCCTTTTCAAATGGGGATGGAAGAATTTTTTTATCTTCCTCACCTCCCGATTCCCTTATTTTTATTCCGCTGGGTTGAAGTCCGAAATTCTCCGTTACTTCTTCTATCTGCGTCGCCCGTTTCTTGCTTGTCAAACGACCTTTTGAAATATCTGCCCCCTTCCCCGCTAACGGCATTCCTTTAGTTTCGTTTTCCCGACGCGCGCTTTGTCTCGCAAGCATTGCTCTAATCGAATGGGGTTTAGATTTCTGTTTCTGAATTAATTCATGAGTTCTATTTCCTAACAAGTAATAATTCATATCTATATCTTTATCGACAACTGCTGCCTTCGCCCTCATTCTCTCACCGGAATTTAATATTATTTCTACTTCCGCAATGGGTAATCGGCGACACCTATTATCCATTATTTGTTTAACCCAAACATTTTCTCCTGTATATTGATCCGTTGTTACATCATGGGCACTAAGAACATCAATATTAGTACCTGAGTCACGTAATATGGTCATTTCCTTCCCATTAATTAACCCTTGACTTAAATAAGGTTTGAAAGACTCTTCTAAATTGTCTAAGCCTGCCATATGATGAACTGACTCAGTTCTCTCTAACTCTTTTAATTCGGGACATAAATTTCTGTAATGACCTTGCTTTTTGCAAAAAAAACAGGTAATCTCTCTTCTTTTATCAAATACCTCATTCCTATCTCTAACAACATCTTTATTCCTCCAATTCGAATTAATTTCGGCCACCCTACCATCAGATTTCGGTTTTCCTTGCACTTTATTTCGCTCAAACGATTTCTCATTACTTTGGAATTTTGGAAGCCCTGACGATCTTAAATTTTTTCTAGCTGAGTCATAAGCGTCTAATTTCTTAGTTAACTCAAAAGGAGTGTTTATCGAACTCCACGAATCGATAAAATGATGTTTAATTTCAGGGTTCACTTTACGTTTCAATTGATCCGTAATAATTAGGTCTCTGAGTTGATCATAAGTCGTTATTTCTAGCCCCCTTAGCCATTGGTCAAAATAATTAGAAATATCGAAAACAAAATCTCGCCAATTTTTATTTTCAGGTTTTTTCAACATAACAAATTTAAGTCTGAAATCCTCCGCCGATAACTGATACCTTTCTAGCAATATCCTTTTCACATATTCAAAATCGTCCGTTTGCTCTGCGTTTTCTTTCAAAATTAATTCGCTTAATTCAGCAGGAAGTAGTCCCAATAATTGTGTCACCCAATGATTTTTGCTTATCTGGGCCTTCTGCACCTGTCTTTCAAATAAATTGAGATAAATAGAAATTTCGGATTTTTCTCGGTCGAATTTTGGAAGAATTGATTTCAACGCAATTTTTGATTCGCCCTCGTTTTGACTCGAAGTTAAACTAGCTTCATCTAATCCTCTTTCTACCCTCAATTTAGCCAATTCATGTTCGCGTTCTAACGCTTTTGATTTCTCATCCCTCTGAGATGCCCTCAATTTTTCTCTTTCCGCTTTTTCCTCAGATTCATTTTGCAATCTCTCTTTCTCTATGATCGCGAATTATCCCAGCGCTAGCGATTCTTCGTAACCTGGAGATTCAGTCAGTTTATGAATGATATGGAAAACTTTATCCGATTCGTCAATCGTTGCGCCAAATTCCATAGCTAACTCTTTCAAGTCGCACTTTTTTTTTCCTGACCACACAGACATATTCACTGATAGATCAATCGACAATTATTATACAAAATAATTCTTAACCTAAACTCTAACGTTTTAAAAACTTTCCCATATAGCAATTTTAAACAATATATCATTTCACAATAGCATTACAATAAATACAATATCAATAATAACATAAAAAACCTTTATCATTATTCAACCAAATGCAAATGTATTTTCTCATATACATTCCCAGAACTATTTCAAATTAAACACTCTAAATTAGAAATAAATTCACAATAAATTATACCTGAAGGTAATCTTTTTTTTTCTCTTTCCCGTTAACTTAATTAACAAGGCTGCTCCACTTTATACACTGCAAAAATCCCTTTTGCATTTAGTAATATTAACTCACCCAGAATTTCAATTACTCCAAAACGAATTATTTGTAAAATTCTACAGAATTATACCTCTACACTTAATTTGCCTAATAATTAAAGTTAATTATTTTTTTTTTTTCATTTTGAGAAACTAAAGAAAAAATATGTTTCATAGCCTCAATCCAAATTTACTAAACAAAATTACTACCAACTTTACATAAACAATATAATATACTACCGACCAAGATTTTAAAATAACACAAAAAGACCTCTGAAATGAACAAAATAAAAATTCTAACCTGGAATCTCCTGAGTTCAGATCACCTCCGTTTGTTACTTTCACACTCTGTCAGGGTCTGCTATCTGGCACTCTAGTACTGAGGGTTCTAACAATCCGGCACACTGTACTAGGGCTTTCCGGTAACTCTTACGTCAATGCACTCTTGTCACTGCAGTCTGACACTGGCATCCGGTTCAGCTGGGGTTGGAGCACTCTTTAATTCTTGCTTCTGCTTCAGCCTGGTTGCGGCTCTCCGATTTCACTTCCGTCACTGGAGTACGTCTCTGACTTCCGGATCAACTGTGATTGGAACACTCTTTCACTCTTGCTTCTAATTCAGCCTGGTTACGGCTCGTCAATTTTAGACAAAATCTACACCGCTGCCACCACTGTGACGATTTCCAAATTTGCGTTATAATATTTAACTGGTAGCGACAACGCAAAACTCAATCGTCGAATCAGAAATGATATTTTATTTCTGTCGTAATTTAACATTAAAATATTGTTACACATATATAAATAGAAGGTCCGTTTATCTTTTTAATTGACACGTAGAATCAGTTCAAGGTGATAAAAGTCTCGGCAATCACAGGTTTTTCGCTCGGCTAGCGATTAGAATTCGATGCAGTTATTAAGAGTGGTGACAGGGTGTCACTTTAGTTGCTTTCTCTCAAGCGGTAAAACTAACTGTTACTGCTTTCAGTCTCTACAGACTATCGCATATTAGACCTGCTATGCAGGTCGATTTGATAGTTCCACTGACACTTGACACAGATTGACTGCCCACCCGCATGTACCTTGCGCTCGTCTAAACATGCCTGTACGGCTTTCCTGCTGAACGTGAAAACCCAGTTCTCACCGACGACCTAGTTTGTCTTCCCTCTCACTCGTGTCGTTCGTTTATTCGAGTCCTCCTCCTCCACCAGGAAGACGTGCCAGCTCTCGCCCCGTCCTGGATTTGAGCCACTGCTCTTTAATTGGTCCTTCATATTTACAATTGTTCTGCATTAATTAATTAATAGAGTGGCTACATCGAAAATATTTGCTACTTTTTACACACTGATCCATTGGGACGGTTAGGCCGCCGCACGAGAGCGGCGTTTATTCACATGTTAGACTTATTAATCTTGGTTACATAGGATAGAAAAACATTTAATTAATTATTTATTTACATAGATACAATTTTGCCATTTAAAATTTACACCTTTTTCTTCACTCTTCACTCTTCATACTTCTTCTGTCCCTTGAACTCATGTCCTTTCTCTTCACTCTTTCTTCTCTCTTCGAACTTCACCCCTCACATACCTGATTTTACTTACCTGGGCCAAATTTTTAAGGTTTCGCCTCAGGTGCACTGGGAGGGACTGCCCATTAATGGAGCCTATCTCAAATGCGGCTCCATTTCCTGGAGGAGAGCCGTGAGTGCTTTCCTCCCTTCCGGAACCACGAAATAGTTCCGGACTGTCGAAGCAGTGAGCTTCGGGCAGAACCTGTCCCTGAGAGGTTGCATTCCAATGCATGCCACGAGTAGATGTTCACTCGTGGCGGGATCTGGGTCTGTGCAAAATGGGCATCTCCACGTGAGAGTTCTTACCTTGAATCGGTGGAAGTATTCCGGGAATGGTCCATGCCCTGTAATCGCCCAGTTAATGAGAGGCGCAGTCCAGGTGCGTTCTTCCGACACTTTCGGAATTATGTTGAACACATTTCTCCCTGTATCCGCCTCCTCCCATCGACATTGCCAGAGGGCTTTCACCTCCTGGCGGATCCGAGTTCTTACAGATCGAGGCGACAGACTTAGAGGGACGTCAATGACGTCTAAACCTGCACCTGCTTTCGCAAGGCGGTCTGCCGTTTCATTGCCGTGAATCCCTACATGGGCCTTTACCCAGAACCATCTCACCTCGAGGCCTTCCCTCGCCGCGTGAACACGTGCACATAGTGGATCTTGAGAGTACGGGTTTGCTAGTGCCGTCAGCGACGATCTCGAATCGCTGAACAATGATAGTTCGCCTCGGGCTCTGCACAACTCCAGCGCTTTGATAATTTCGACTAGCTCGACCTGGTACACTGTCGCATGGGGCGGGAGGTGATAGGCTTGCTCTTCAATCAATTCCCCACCGTCAAAGATTGCAACGCCCGATCCTACACCTCCTCCAATTTTTGACCCCTCAGTATAAACTGACATCCCCTGCTGGCTATGGGGTTCCCCGTTGTTCTGGGGTGCTTCTTCCCAGTCAATGGGAGGTGCCGTCGCAGGGTGTACTGACCATCTTTCCATCCGTTTTTGAACTTCGTCTGTTCTTATTGTTGTTCCACCAACATTGGCATTTTCCCCTAAGCTGAGGACGCGACTCTGGTTGAACTCCCTTTCCACCATTAGATCCAGCGGCAGGGTTCCGGCGAGTACCTGAAGCGCTACCGTACTAGTGGTACGATAACACCTGGTCATCGCGATGAGGGCCAATCGTTGAGCTGTGATTAGGCTTTCTCTCATGCGGCCGGTCCCCGACCACCAGAAACTGCGACCATATGTCGCGAGCCTCTCTATGCCGTTTTTGTAAAGACGCTTCAGTATGGTCCCTTTGAGACCCCAGGTCCTCTGACTGAGTGAGCGGGTCGCTCTCACGTAGTTTGCCAGACTTTGTTTGACGTATGCGCAGTGTGCCATTCCGTTCAGCTTGTCATCCACCATAACTCCTAGGTATCTAGTGTTCTGTGCGACTTTAATGGGTCTTCCAAGGAAGGAGAGTCTAGGAGCCGTTTTAGGGTTCCTTTTGTAACTCCCCAACCGGCACACTTTTCGGAAGTAGACCAGTACGGTCTTTTCCGCGGAGAACTCGAGTTTATGCATTGCCGCCCAGCGAGCTATCTTCGCTAAGGCAGGATTTGCCCGCTTCGCACAAACGTGGGCGTTTGGCGCTTCGACTAAGACAGCAAAGTCGTCGGCATAAGCTATGATTTTGACGTACTCTCCCAGATCCAACTCCAACAAGGAGTTCGCCACCAAGTTCCAGAGAAAGGGACCTGAATTCGAGCCCTGAGGGCAACCTTTGTCGTACATACGTTCCAGGGACACGTTATGCGTTCGATACTGTATTTTCCTCTCCCTTAGGAAACTCCGAACTAGCCTGTAGAGATTTTCAGGGCAACCCATCCTTTGCAGATGAGCATAGATCGCCGGCCACCATAAATTGTTAAAGGCACCTTTAACGTCAAGCATGATGAGACAAGAGTCTTTGTCTCGTGCGTGGCAGTCTTCGACTGTCTTTCGCACTTCATGCAGGGCATTCTCTGTGCCCTTTCCTGGAGTAAAACCGAATTGGTTTTGGTGGAGGAACCCTCGTGACTGGGCGTGGTAGACCAGCCTGTTTGTCACAAGTTTATCCAACACCTTACTCCCAGCTGTCAAAAGACAGATAGGACGGTAGGCGCTTGGGTCCGAGCGATCCTTATCAACCTTATTGAACAGTACTAGGTCTGCTATTTTCCAGCTTGCGGGAAACTCTCCTTCCCTCAAGCACTTGTTCAAGAGTGTTATGAACAGCTGTTTGTTTGCCCTGTAGACTAGCTCGATTACCTCCATGGGTAATCCATCGTGTCCTGGCGCTTTCTCTCGGTTCGCGGTCCTGAAAACGGCTTAAACCTCCTTTTGGGTGAATTCCGGATCGTCACCAGCCAACGGGTGTGTCTCTGCCCAAATTTCTTCGTGCGACGGCTCGTCATCTCCGTCTACCGGGAAGTGGTATTCCATCAGTTTCCCGATGGTAGCTTCGAAGCTTGTGGTTTCCTCCTCGTCCCCTGTCCCGACCATTTTCAGTTTCAGACTATGGGAGGATTTACCTCTCATCCAGTCAAAGTGTGGGCCAAAGGGTTTCCCCGGCTCAATCTCTTTGAGAATGCGCCTGTAGTACGCCCACTTGGCCCTTCGGACCACTCGCCTGAACTGTGCTCTTGCCTTGCGGAAGAGTCCCTCATACTCTTTCCGCTGGTCGGGATCCTCACATTTCCGGTACCGCCTCCTTGCGGCACCCACCTTTTTCCTTTCTCCGAGGAGACTTGGGATCCACAACGGCTCTGCCTTTTTACGCACTTTCCGGGTACGCACGTACTTCTCACAGAGACCTTGAACGATCTCTGTGAGACTAGAGACACACTCATCGACTGACTTCCCTTCCAACCGGTCCACTGACATGTCCCCTATCCTTTCGGACAGGGCCTCCCGGAGGTCGGGCACAATCAAGTCCTTGAACCGAACCCTATATTTGGGCCTTTGGTGTGGGATCTCTGTTGAGATCACCGTAGCGATACGCATGTGCTCCGTGGCTGTCGCTCTGGACTCTACTTTCCAACCAACAAGAACTGTCGGTCTCGTGAGCCTACCAAGTGAAATATCAATCCAGCTGTCGCCCTTGGTTGACTGGAATGTAGGTTCACTGGCTGAATCGTTGAAGATAGAGAGGTCGTTCTGGGCACACAGCTCCAAAACGAGGTCACCTCTACTATCACATTTCTCAAGCGCATTTCCCCATACCGAGCTCTTAGCGTTAAAATCGCCCATTATTAGTACGTCTTGTTCTGCATTTCTTTGTAAAATCTGCTGCAGCGCTTCAATGTGTGTGTCGATCGGATCTTGCGGGCTTTCTGGCGGCAAGTACACGGAGACCACAATCAACTTTCTCCCGGCAAAGTTAAGCTGGATTGCGACAATGTCGTTTGTCGCCATCAGTTCTACTATGTCAAGTGACTGATTGATCACGACCACCGCAGAACGAGCCTGCTGTGGCGCGTGATAGACCACTGCCGCCGCTGGTATGTGGCCAACATTGCCGTTTGATAGAACATGAGGTTCCTGTATGCACAAGACGTCATAATCCCGCATGTCATTCTTCAACACATTTGACGCCGCAAGAGATTTTCCGGCATTCTGTTGCCCTATCCGCAGATTAACCATAATCAATCTTTTTGCGGAGGCGCACCATTTCTAGAGCTCGGGTTGGGCACTGGGGATCAAGGGAGCTGTGAGCCGTGGAGCACTGAGACTCCTTAGGATAGAACACATTTTGGCTCACACAGTTCATGCACTTCCTCTTGCATGAATCCGCTACCTTATGCTTGTTCTTACCGCAGTTCAAGCATTTCTCTGCAGATGACGTGCAGGATCCGCTGATATGTCCAAATCGACCACATTTGAAACATTGAGTCGCCCTTATATGCTCAGCCAGTTTAACCTTCGACCAGCCCACCACCAGCCTTCTTAATCCAAGCAAAGCCTTAAAGCCTCCTGGAGTCGTCTCAAGAACCCAATGACAGGTCCCATCCCGCTTTATGGGGAATCGGACTGAGACATTTTCCGGCTTCAGGTTCGCTTGCTCACAGGCAGCTCGGAGGACGCCGGCCCCGTCGACATCCGTGGGGACGTCAAACGCAATTATCCGAGGCCTTCGAAGCTTCGGTACCGTGACGACCACAGTGTCCTTCTAAGCTTCGTTGTCCTTAATAGCGTCCTCCAGGATTTGGACATCAGACTTCTTCTCAAGGCGCGCAAGGACACCTCCGGCCGACACAGGTTTTCACCCACGAACCTTAATATTTAAAGTTCTCGGGCTAATGGCCTTGGTTAGCCGATTCTCCACAGACTTGCTCTTTTCCTTCCTATCCTTGGGATAGACGATTAGAACATGCTCTGTGGCGGGGGTGTCTGTGCGGATCCGCCCTTGAGGTTCTGTCCGTCGTCCCTCCTGCCCATCCTCATCCTTTCTCTGAGGATGGGCAGGAGGCACATGAGGCTGCAGGAGTCTGTGCAACTCCTGCATAGGAAAGTTGTTTTTCCCTTATTCGAATGAGCTCCTGTTCATCATTGAACCCTTTTACAAGGAGGTGCTCATTCTGGCCCTTGATCCGTGTTAGTTCAAGGGCCTGCTCTATGAACAATTCATAGAGTTCTCTCAAGTGCTCGTCAGCTACTAACTTTTCGTTGCCGGTTGGTTTACCTTTTACTATCAACATCGCCCTAATCTTTGCGATTAGGTCTCTCGCCACTACTCTGTGGTCCTTTTCTTCACCAACCTCGGGGACTTCGAGGTCGGCCATGGAGAGATCCAAGTTGGCCTCTTGGACTCCCTTGTTCTGCTCTTCCAGCTTTCTTCGCTGGCTCTTCTTTCCGTCACCACTCATTCTTCAACGCTTAATGTTTTACTACCTACTGATTACCTACCTGATACGGTACGGAAAACCCGTGTAAGTGCGGACTTCGTCCCAGCGCAAATCTTTTTTACGTGAGTAAAACTTGCCCAGGAACAGGCGGGAGCTCCTCGTCAAGGCTCCGCACTTACCGTGCACACGAACTTTTGGATTTGGATTATCTGATTCGTTAAAATACAAATCAGAACACTTCGATCCAACCACGCCTGCTTTGACACACTATGATAGCTTTTAAAATGATAGTATTCTAAAAATCGCATGTACTGACAGCAGACGTTAACGTTCGTCACACGCCGTAAAGTTTTTGTGAAGCTGAAACTATCTCACAATAGAGACTGACTGTCTCTGATAATTCCTCCCTTTGCTGGTGTTCAGCAAGCCTCATCACCGGACTTGGTGTCCAGCACGATGATTTCCATAATCTCCCGGAGATGATTCTCCACTCTGCAGGTCTTAAGATCCGACCTTCTCAATTCCTCTCTCTCTTCCAACTCCCTGCTCCAGCCTGCTCTTTGCTGCTCCGGAGGGAAGGGGGGAAGGGGGTTTTTGGGCGTTTTCCGGTTTCTCAAGGCCCAATAAACTCCGTTCCTCCTCTCTCATTGGGAAATAAGAATTTTCACTTGGCGCCTCGTTGCCAATTTGTGTCTTGTCACGAACTAGGGGTGTACCCTCGTTTCATTGTCTCTGTAGAAAAATCATATCGATCACCTTCTCACTGAACCAAATTCTGCACGTCAATTTTCCTTTGAGCGCCCTAGACACCACGTCGCGACTTGGTCGTAGGAAAAACCTTTCCCAGGCGTGAGAAAATAGTCTGGGATGGAAAACTTCATTCAATATTCCCACATAATTTATTGAAGTCTTTACAATGGGCAAGCAGGACACTGGCCCAGTGCCCCCTAAGTTCGGAAGACCTCCAATCTGTAGACAAAGTTTGAAATAATTAAAATCTAGCTTCATGATTTACAGTTTTATATTGTACTATAGCAAAATATTAAAGTATTATGTATACATCTTGAATTATAATCGATTCCTAAACGAAGACTACCTTTCTCCGTTTGTTTTATATCGAACTGCGGTTCAAAATGTCAAATTTGAGAACATTTTCATATAACATATTCGACGAACATTATTCGAACATTTTCATATAACATATTATAACGTATTCTTATATTCGAAGCGAACCTTATAGAAATACGCTATTCCATATTTCATGGCATCTCAATAAGAATGCTTGCAACTTTTGTGTTTTCGTGCACAAAAATTGACTTCGTGAATATGCCATAAATTAACAAGATTAAATCTGAGTAACAGCCATAAGAGATACTTGCATACAATTTATTTACGCATACTACATAACGGAAGTATAAGGCGTGTTCAAATGAAAGTGATTCGAAGCGTCGCATGCGAACAGTTTTCGATGTATTTTCGTGAAACAAACGCAATAGTGAAGGTGTATGTACCACGCGGTTCGCATGCGCAAGCAGATTTGTTATAACTTCATTCGTAAGGACATGGGATTCAGTTAAAAATGGCTGGTTTGGATGCAACTACGTCCAAAACGGATCAGCCAGCTGTAATTAAGTTTTTAACACTGGAAGGGTGTAAGCCGATGGATATTCATCACAGAATGCTGGCTGTGTACGGTGACACGTGTGTGTTGAAGCCCACGTGACGAGGTAGGCGAGAATGTTTAGCGATGGTCGACAAGAGACAATGGATTTTGACTCTTCACCTACTTATCTCCAACACTCCCGTAACCGGAAGAGGCACACCTACCGAGGTAATCATCGACAATGTGGACCCGATGTTAAGAGAGAATCCAAAAGCAATTCCCTAAGTCATTTTTATATTTTGTTTTTATTGCTAATTTGTTTAATATTGGTAATGGGGCCATATTGCTTTTGATTCGGGGGCGTCTCACCATTTTTGTCTTGATGAAAGACTGTTTGTAAAATTTGAGCCTTTAACGATGACAATTATAGCCACCCAATTGAAGAGAAAAGTGAAATCAGTCTGCGTTTTGGCCAGATAATTGTAACTTTAACGAATATGATGTGTTCTAGCCACTTGAGGCGTTATCTTATTTCAGGTCCACAATTGGAAAAAATGGTGTCGCTTTCCATGGGGATCAAGAGGAGATAAAAGTTTAGCGGGAGGGCAAGTATCTTTTCAGTACATACTTTAAGAAGGGTGTTTAACAGGTTTTCTCCCGAATTTAAAGTTCTTGTATTAAAGTTCTTGTATTCTTTTTTAAGCTTGTTCTGAGAGAAAAGCTGAAAATATGAAGCTATGTCACTGGTGTTTTGGCCACGTAAGTCCAGCTGTGTTGATACTTACATGCCATAAGAGTTACCTGTTTTAAATAGTATAAATTTTGTGACAAACAAATTTAAATGCGTTTCTTCTCGATCTATTAACAATATCAAGTATTATTTTTGTTGAGCAGCCACTTTGATTTTAAGATCATTGGAAGAACAAGGAAACCTTTAAAGTCGAGTTCGTAGAGGAAGCTGGTTCATGTGAAATTCATCAGTCCCATTATATAGACGAAGCGTGTGAACCATTCAAGAAATTTCATGTTCTTCTTTCATCTCTTCCCATAAGAAAATGTATTGTATTTTTCTTTAAAGTTGATTGTCCAGTATCTGAAAAATATATTTGTTGCATGTTCCAGTTTCCGTACCGTAGCGTCCTCATCGCGAATAAGTCGCGTCCAGATATTTACTACGCTATTAATAAATTTGGCAGTTTCAAGTTAATCCTGGATTACCCCATTGGAGCGGACTTCACTGCGGCTGCTCGATTATTTGAAGTTGGCTCGGCATTACCGTCCCCAGTTACATTATAACTCGAGGACTCCGATCGCTTACTGTGACGCAGATTTTGAAGCGAACCGTGATGACCAACATCGGTAGGCGGCCAAATAGTCATGCTTGGCAATCGCCCGTTGACTGGCATACCTTCAAGGTGTCAGCATGTCAACAATGGAGCCCAAGTTCGTCGCGATGACCGAGGCTGCCGAAAATCTGATTTGGCTTGACCAGATCCTACGGAAATGCCGGAGTAAGCATTCGTGATGAAGGCATTAGATCGATACTTAACGTGGATTACCAAGCGGCCATTGATTTTGTAGTCTCCAGTTGAAAATTACAGAAGTAAACATATCGACGTGATTTTTATTTCTTTAGAGATTTTGTGTATCAGGAGGCTCTTTTGAGCTCAATGTTGTGTGTAGCAGATGTAATCTTGCAAAGGTATTTACCAAACCCGATCTGTTAATTTGTTAATAGTGTTTTCAATTTTGGTTCTAGAAATTTGTAAAGTGCTTTTACAGATATATGAGTGCCTATATTTATACCGATTTAGAGAATAACATGGTATTGTGATGTCAATAACATAAATCCTTACATGTTATTTACCAGCCTTAGCCTCTTGTTATGTATGTTATTAAATATTCTGGGGCTGGAGCAACGTAGAAAGAAAAAAGGGTATGTTTGAATATGACTGACTATACAAGTGTTGGTATAATTCGTACAGATGAAACGTTAATTTAGTTTAATTGCTTACGTTTAATTTTTGGTTCGAGATTTATTTCTTTGGTTTTTAAAACAGCTCTTAAAACTTGTCCCTTGGATATTTACGATTTTACTAAGTGAGATAAGTAAAGAATTGCATTTCTAAGGATCGAATTACACTTACTGTCACGCAATTGATTACAATTCATGTTTTCAGAATTTTCTCTTCCGTATGTATAATTATTTTTTGTTGGGGAATAGAGGTAGTAACAGTTCTAAAATTAAATGTCTTATACAAATATTGTATGTTAAAAGAAATTTACATTGTAATTTAACATTTAAAATAAAGTGCTCGTATAATTACTTCAAACAACTAATAAACCCTTCTCCTATAGGCACTAAACGGCGCCCTTAAATTTTCTGTGGCGCCCTACTACTTGAACATATTGTAGAACCGTTCTAACCCCCTGCAGACACATCCACATCTTTAGACTTTTCTTATACTACCAAGGGTGACCAACAACTACTGAAATAAGAACGAAATAACTGTATGTACTTCTAAGAATAGAATTACACTTACTGTCCCGCAATTGATTACAATTCCTGTTTTCAGAATTTTCTCTTCCGCATGTTCAATCTTTTCGGTGTGCGGGGGGGGGGAAGGACAAAGATAGTAACAGTCGTAAAATTAAATGCCATATACAGATTTCGTATGTTAAGAGAAACTTATATTATAATTTAACTTTTAAAATAAACTGCTTGTATAATTACTTGTTACCACTAATAAACCCTTTCATTTTGGGAGCCTAACGGCGCCCTTAAACATTCTGTGGCGTCCTACTACTTGAACATATTGGAGGGGGAGCTCTTCCCTTCCCCCTAAAGTTACGCGCTTGCAGTGGCGTACCCAGGATTTTATTTCGGGGGGGGGGGCTGACTTAAATTTTCATAATCTGAATATTACGAAACACGTTGAATTGTGTTGTAAACAACAATAATTTTTGACAATAATGACGTAGCCAGAGGGGGGGAAAGATGTAGGGGGGGGTGACTCTGTTCAAAATTCTCCGAAAATTTAAGACATGAGGTTCCAAAAATTTAAAACAATTGGTCATCAGTCCGAAAATTCGGATTTAAAAATATATCGCTATTTTTGACAAATGGTCGCCGAAAAAAATAAATTTCGTCAATTGTTCGTAGAAAAACAGCTCCAATTTCGTTAAAGGATCATGGAAAAATCCGAATTTTGTCAAAGGGCCGCAGGTAAAATGCGAATTTCGTCAAAGAGCCACGGATAAAACTCAAATTTTGTCAACGGGCGCGAAAAAATGCGAAGTTTGTCAAGGGATCGCGGATAAAAGGTCAAATTTCGTCAAATGATCGCTGAGAAACGCAAATTTCGTCAAATAATCGCGGAGTAAACTCGAATTTCGTCAAATGATCGAGGAGGAAACGCGAATTTCGTTTAATAACCTCTGAAAAAATACTAATTTCGTCGACGGGCTGCAGAAAAAACACGTATTTCGTCAAAGGGAAGTGAAAAAAAATTTCGTCAAAGGATCGAAAAAAACGGAAATTTCATCAAAGAGCCGCAGAAAACCTCGAATTTCGTCGAAGGGCTATGGTAAAAATGCGAATTTCGTAAAAAAACACTGAAAAGCTTAAATTTCGACAAAGGACCGTGGAAAAAACGCAAATTTGGAAAAAGGATCGCGATAAAAAGGTCAAATTTCATCTAATGATTGCAAAGAAAACGCGAATTTCGTCAAATGGTCGCGGAGGAAACACGAACGTCGTCAAAGGGCTGCAGAAAAAACGCGAATTCCGTCAAAGAGCCGCGGAAAAACACGACTTTCGTCAAAGGATTGCAAAAAACCTCGAATTTCGTCAAAGGGCTGTGGTAAAAATGCGAATTTTGTCAAAACAAACACTGAAAAAACGCAAATTTGGAAAAAGGATCGCGAAAAAAAGGTCAATTTTCATCTAATGATCCATCAAAGGGCCACGGAAAAACGCGACTTCGTCAAAGGATCGCAAAAGAAACGCAAATTTCGTCAAAGAGCCGCAGAATAACCGCGAATTTCGTCAAAAAGACGCGGAAAAACGCAAATTTCAACAAAAGATCTCAGAAAAAACACGAATTTCGTCAAAAAGCGGCAAAAAAAAACGCAAATTTCAACAAAAGATCTCAGAAAAAACGCGAATTTCGTCAAAAAGCGGCGAAAAAAACGCAAATTTCGACTAAGGGTCACGAATAAATAAACGTTATCCGTCAAACGGTCAAAGAAAAACGTTAATTTCGTCAAAAGATCGAAAATAAACGCGAATTTCGGACTAACGAGAATGGCTAATCTGCTATATGACAGAAAACTAAATTAAAAATTTCTCTCTCAACAAATCAGCACTTTTTTTTCCATGACATTTTCGAATATTTTGGAAGGGAGAGGGCTGTAACCCCATCAGTCTCCTTCCCCTTCTTTCAGTATGCTGTAGTGTCAATGTGGACTAATATGGGAGTAACGAGAATGGCTAATCCTCTGCATAACAGAAAACTAAATTGCAAATTTATCTAAAAAAAAAATCAGCACTTTCTCATTTCATTTTTGACTATTTCGGGAGGACAGCTGTAACCCCATTGCCCCCTTGAACCTCTTTTGGCAACTGTGCACTGATATAGGACTAAAGAGAAGAGCGTGGCTAGTCCATTGAATGATAGGAGAAAAAAAATACAAATTTCTCTCAAACAGAAAGGGAAATATATCAGTGCTTTTTTTCCATGTCACTTTCGACTATTTCATAAGGGAGTGGCGGGCTGTAACACCATCAAACCCCTTCCCTTTCTTTGGGTATGCTGAGTTGGTCTATGTGAACTAATATGGGACTAACGAAAATGGCTAATCCACGGTAAAATAGAAAACTAAATTACAAATTTATCTCAAGCAGAAAGAAAAAATATCAGCATCATTTTCATTTCATTTTCGACTATTTCGCAAGGGGGGCTGTAACCCCATCAGCCCCCTTCCCCTCGTTGGGTATACTGCAGTGTAACTGTGCACTTATATGAAACTACATAGCATGGGTAGTTCGTCGTATTGCAGAAAACAAAGTTACAAATTTATCTCAAACAAAAAGAAAAAAAATCAGCATTTTTTTCATTTAATTTTCGATTATTTTGGAAGAGGGCTATAACCCCAAACCTCCCCTTTCACTTCTTTGGGTATAATGTGGTATCACTGTGCACTAACATGGAACTAAAGAGAAGAGGGCTGCTAGTGTGTTGAATGATATGGGAAAAAATACAAATTTATTTCAAACTCAAACAGAAAGAAAAAAAACACTATTTTTTCATTTCATTTTCGATTATTTCGGGAGGAGCGGGCTGATCAGCCCCCTCCCCTTCTTTTGATACACTGTGATGTCAATGTGGACTAACATGGGGCTAATGAGAATGGCTATTTCGCTGTATGGCAGAAGAAAAAAATACAGATTTATCTAAAAAAGTAAGGATTGCAGAAAACAAAATTACAAATTTATCTCAAACAAACAAAAAGAAAAAAATCAGCATCTTTTTCATTTTATTTTCGACTGTCACTGTACACTAATATGAAAATGGAACTGAAGTGATGGGAGTGTCTAATCTGTTAAATAATAGGGGAAAAAATGCAAATTTATATCAAACAAAGAAAAAAAAACAGCACTATTTTTTCATTTCATTTTCGACTATTTCGAGATGAGGGGGCTATAATTCTATCAGCCCCCTTCCCATCTTTGGGTATACTGTGATGTCAATGTGGACTAATATGGGGTTAACGAGAACGGCTATTTCGCTGTATGACAGAAAAAGCTAGTCGTATGTGACAATCCCAAAACTTTCTCCTATCTCACACAGGTTTCGCATACACTAAAAAGAATCAGCACCAATTTATATATCAAGGTCTAACTGAAACTCAAGTTTTATTAAATTCCGTGCATTATTTCTTGAGATGGGACTATCGCTAAAATCGTTTAAATCCTGCAAATGCTGCATAGCAGCGCCACCTGCTGCGCAATTTTTACCAAAAACTAATCAGCACTCATTTATATCAGAGACTAACTGAATATAAAGTTTTATTAAATTCCGAGCATTAGTTCTTGAGTTAGCGCTATTGCGGAAATCGCGAAAAATGCTGCATAGAAGGACTAGCTGAATATAAAGTTTTATTAAATTCCGAGAATTAGTTCTTGAGATAGAGCGCCCACAAAATTTTTGTCACATACAGACATTTTCTAAAAATAGTCAAATCGTGTTCAGGACCTTCTAAAACGTATAAATCCGTCGAAAACCGGAAGTCGAAAATTTTCATGAATCCAATACTTTCTTCTTGTAAAGATAGAAGAAAGTAAAAATTACAGATTTGTCTAAAAAAGTAAGGAAAAAACACTTTTTTCATTTAATTTCCGACTATTTTAGAAGAAGGGGGCTGTAACCCCCATCAACCCCCTTTCTCTTTCTTTGCGTCAATGCGGACTAATGTGGGACTAATAAGAATGGCTAGTCCGCTGTATGATAGATTTTTTTTTCCAAAAAAGAAAGAAAAACATCAGCACTTTTTTCATATCACTTTCGAAAATTTCAGGGGGGGAGGAGGAGTGCTATAACCCCATCAGCCCCCTCCCCATCTTTGGGTATACTGTGATGTCAATGTGGACTAATATGGGGTTATCGAGAATGTCTATTTCGCTGTATGACAGAAGAAAAAATTACAAATTTGTTTAAAAAAAGTAAGGAAAAAACACTTTTTTCCTTTAATTTCAGACTATTTCGGGATGGAGGGGGCTGTAATCCCATCAGCCCCCTTTCTCTTTTTTTGTGTCAATGCGGAGTAATGTGGGACTAATAAGAATGGCTAGTCCGCTGTATGATAGAAAAAAAATATTTTTTCCAAAAAAAAAAAAGAAAAATATCAGCACTTTTTTCATATCACTATTTCGGGTGGGGGGGGGGGGCTATAACCCTATCAGCCCCCTCCCCATCTTTGGGTATACTGTGATGTTAATGTGAACTAATATGGGGTTAACGAGAATGACTATTTCGCTGTATGACAGGAGAAAAAATTACAGATTTGTCTAAAAAAGTAGGGAAAAAACACTTTTAGCAATATTTTCATTCAGATTTTTTCATTTTTACAATTTTAGCTATTTTTTCCTCCGGATTTTTCCATTTTTACAAATTTTTAGCTATTTTTTCCTCCGGATTTTTCCATTTTTACAAATTTTTAGCTATTTTTTCCTCCGGATTTTTCCATTTTTACAAATTTTTAACTATTTTTTTCATTTGGATTTTTCCCTTTTTACAAATTTTTAGCTATTTTTTCCTCCGGATTTTTCCATTTTTACAAATGTTTAGCTATTTTCCTCCAGATTTTTCCATTTTTACAAATTTTTAGCTATTTTTTCCTCCAGATTTTTCCATTTTAACAAAATTTTAGCTATTTTTTTCTCCAGATTTCTCCATTTTTACAAATTTTTAGCTATTTTTTCCATTTTTACAAATTTTTAGCTATTTTTTCCTTCTGATTTTTCAATTTTTACAAATTTTTAACTATTTTTTCTAACAGATTTTTCCAATTTTACAAATTTCTAACAATTTTTTTTACCCGATTTTTACAAAGAATTGCCAAATTTAACAGTCAATTTTTTCCTAACAAGTAAAAAATCTCTAAGAAAATACCCCTTAAACTTTGTAAATTGCCACAATACGAAATAAAAGCAACGTTTACGTCGTGAAAGAAACTCCCATAGAAATTGTGTAAAAAATCACTTCTCTGCCACAAAGCACAAATATTATAATTGGGGAAAATTTCTAAATTCCTAGTTTTTTAAATACATAAAATTCATTCAAGTAGCGGTCACCAACTTATGTATGTACGCTTCGCGTACATTAACCGAAAAAAACATCACTGGACGCATGAAACTAGCTGTACAGCAATCTCTAGAATGCATGAAACTCATTCACGCAGCGATCAGTAACTTATGTATGTACGCTTCGCGTACATTAACCGAAAAAAACATCACTGGATGCATGAAACTCGCTGTACAGCAATCTCTAGAATGCATGAAACTCAATCACGCAGCGATCTCTAACTTATGTATGTACGCTTCGCGTACATTAACCGAAAAAAACATCACTGGATGCATGAAACTCGCTGTACAGCAATCTCTAGAATGCATAAAACTCATTCACGCAGCGATCAGTAACTTATGTATGCACGCTTCGCGTACATTAACCGAAAAAAAAACATCACTGGATGCATGAAACTCGCTGTACAGCGATCTCTAGAATGTACGAAATTCGTTAACACAGCAATCTCTAGAATGTACGAAATTCGTTCACACAGCAATCTCTAGAATGTACGAAATTCGTTCACACAGCAATCTCTAGAATGTACGAAATTAGTTCACACAGCAATCAATAAGTTATGTATGTATCCTGTACTCATTATCCAAAACAAAAAAACATCACTCGATGCATGAAACTACCTCTACAGTAATGTCTAAAATGCAACACACGATTATTACCAAATAAAATCAATAAAAATTCACTTACTTTTATTTTTCAAATGTATCCTTTTTTCTTTAAGCCGTCTTCAAACCGGGGCAGTTTGTAATAAACACTATCACCACTCACTTCTGATCATGCAGCAGTATTTATACAAAAATGACCCTTAAACTGCTCACTCAAGACGACAAAATTCAAACTTACCCCTAAATAATCAAATAACCTAAATTTTCATTAACAATACACGCACACTATTTCAAATTCGTATTTAGCGCATTGCAGAATTTGTTTGTTTGTTTGTTTGTTTGAAGGGGCTTGAGACCTATGCTACGCCGAAGGCGGCTTTGTCTCAAATAATCCTACTGGAGTTGAGAGTACAAAAAAAAGGAACCCATCGGACCCCATGGTCGATTCAAACGGCAGGGACGTAACAGGTAGTTGACTATATCAAGGTCCATGGTTCTACTCTCCTTCACCGGATCGCCGCAGAGAGGGTGAAGGGAAGGAAGCGAAGGTTATCTCTTTCCAAAAATTTGAGATCCGAATAAAGAGATCTTTCGGGTGATCTGATTCATGTTTTGAATCGCAATTTCCTTGTTCTTCTCGAGCTTTTTGTTGCGTTCCGTAAGACCTTTAGCACCAAGTCGTGCTGATAAGGTGGGGTCATTGACGATGGATGGGAGGAGATGGGTGGATTCCGCCACAGGTGCAGAGGTGTCCATACGAGGATCAGTTGGTGATTTTTTGGTCGGTGAGACCACTTTTGGTCTTTTGTATCTCACTGACGTGGGTGATGTCTGGAGTGAAGGTGAAGAGGTTTCGCCCTGAGGAACAGAGGCAGGCGGCATGGAAAGTGGATCGGCAGAGGTCAGTAACTCCTTTATAGCGTCGATGACCGTTGTGGCATAGCCTTCTAACAGATTTTGAAAACTTGCGATTTGGGCGTCCAAAAGTTGTTGGAGCATACCGGCAACAACCTCGGCATGACCCTGGAGAGAATCCTGTAGAACAGAGGTAGTAACATGATCCATGGGCGGGGGGGTCCAGGCGGAAGTTGACGCTACAGCTGCAGCGTAGGATGCGGCGGAAGAAACTGAACTGTCGCGAAATTGGCGACGGGCCTCACTGAAGGTAAGATGATGTTTGGCTTTAAATGTGAGCAGTTTAGCTTCACGTGTATAGTATGGGCAAGACTTATCCGAAGACACATGGTTGCCTTTGCAGTTAGCACAAGTGGGAGAGTCAGCAGAACAGGTCGTGGAATTGGGCACACTGGCCGCAAATGCGTGCGCTCTTACAAGCACGAGTGTTGTGAGTGAATTTGAGACAGTTGGCACATTGGCGCGGTTTGTTGACAAAGAGAGCAATATGATGAACCTGGTACCACAGTTTGATGTCAGAGGGCAAAGAGAGGCCAAGCTTGGTAACTAGGACAGTAGAGGTGGGGGTGGAACCCTGCTTGAGAAATCGTCTGACCTCAAGCGTTTTAATCCCAGCGTAGGCGAGTTCGTCGGCTATTTCCGTGCAATCCACCAGCGGAGCTATGTTATGGAGTAGAAAGCGGGTCGAGATGCATTCATTCTGAAAAGAGGCCGCTATCGGAATGTTAAAGAGCACTTTGATTTTTAGGAGTTGGAGGGCCGTTTCGGCATCCGAAGTGTGAACTAGCAGTTTGCCATGACGTGTTATTTTCATAAATTCAATATTGCTGTGGGAAGGGACTTGCGCAGCGATGGCATCCTTGAGTGCTTTGGGATGGGTTGCAGGTATGGAGCCAGTAGTGGCAGCAGAAGTGATGGAGACCGCTCCGATGTCGAGCTGACAAGCCTCGACAAGGATGTCTTCCGGAGAGCTATCTAATTTGTACAGGAAAGGGTTATGCAAATCATTATTGCTGGTATCCATGGAGAAATTGCAAGACGAAATATTTAAAACATTGTTCGAGACCGACACGTGCTGGGAGTTAGCCACTTTCAAAGTTGACCAGTTCCAGTAGCAGGGCAGTAAAAGAAACAAGAAAACACAAACTTACCGCAACCAGATGAAAAATGGTATAAAACCTTACGCTAGAAGCACGAGACTAAGCGCTATTGTAAAATAAAAGTGACAAAATCATACAAAAGAACCCTTTAGATCGGAGACTTAAATTCTTTGCAATTTGCAAAACCAGGGCTACACTAGATACCGGGCTTGCTCATTCATTATCATGACGTCACAAAAGGTGGCTGGCCGCTACCAGCGATTGGTACAAAGCGAAACGACAAAATGAAAGACCAACAGCGATTGGCACAAAACGACGGGCTCGTCGCTTTGCACCAATCGCTGGTCGCGGCCATACCTTTTGTGACGTCATGATAATGAATGACCAAGCCCGGTATCTAGTGAAGCCTTGGCAAAACCCCTAAAATTCTGGAATCCCATTGCAGAATTCTTCATAAAAAAACAACACGTCAAAAGATTAAATTCACTTCACTTCGCAAAACCGACAGTTCAAACGAAAATAGACATGCGACGTATAGGGCAGTTGCGAGGCTAACGAAAAAGAAAGGCTACCGTGGTGCTTTACGCGTATCTTTTTTTACAGACCGCGAGAGTCACGTGATGCTCGAATCCACCAATGCAGGCGTACGAAAAGAGCATCACGTCACACTAGCGGTCTGTAAAAAAAGATAAGTGGAATGAACCACGGTAGCCTGTCTTTTTCGTTAGCCTCGGGGCAGTTGCAATTGACGTCAGGTTGGAGGTAAACAGTACAAATAGGCAGTTCTGATTGGTGGAATTACCCTTACCTCCAAGTGAATACAATGGTTGATCAGCTGATTGCAACTGCCCTATACGTTTGCCATGATGCAACACTAAAGTCGGCCCAAACAACTTGGGACTGGATTTGAAAACCTCTCATTGTACAATAAATTCGGCCCTTCATCCATATGCTTTCTTTTTTTGAGCCTACTGTTAAAAATATCGTGAAAAATTACCTCTGTTTTTAAAGGCTCTCTATTTTCTGACCAATGAGAATGCTGCGTTCTCATTGGTCAGAAAATAAAGAGCCTTTAAAAACAGAGGTAATTTTTCACGATATTTTTAACAGTGTAGTAAATTCCGAAATTACCGGCTTCATACTCAAAACATTTTTACGGTATAGGGCATCTCTTTCTACCTCATTACTCTCTGAATCCAACAATACGGCACACAATAAAGCAACCAAATGAACGTAATTCACTCATAAGCCAATCAAATTTCCAGATCAAACCACAATAGGCGGGGAAGAAATGCAAGAAACAAACCGGTAGCAAGAAAAACTCATTTATCGCTTTCCCAAATTCGACGCAGCCAAGCATCGCCCTTGGTTGAATATCTTTAATTACAATATTGTATCATGAAAAATAATTTATTTTTCCTTGATTAATCCAAAAGAAACAGTGTTTGGAATCTGATATAAAAGATAATCGCAAGGTATTTCCGACTCAAATTCTCTACTTGCATAACTTAAGTCATTCACTGTACCTTTTGTCCTCCTTGCAACGATTCGTGTCATGAATATCAGATGCTTGTAACACTTATTAGTAAAAAGTAAATTCAGGATAAACTTACTAAAAACGTAAAAATCTAAGGGACAGGTTTAAAGAGCTGTTTCAAAAAACAAAAAAATAAATCTTGAACCAAAAATTAAACGTAACCAATTAAACGAAATTAACGTTTCATCTATACGAATTATAACAACACTTGTATAGCCAGTTATTTTTAATCATACCCTTTCATTCCTTCTACATTTTCCCCAAGCCCAGAGTCTTTAAGAACATACAAAACTAGAGGCTAAGGCTGGTAAAGAACATGTAAGGACTTACCTTATAGACATCACAATACCATGTTATTCTTTTAATCAGTAAAAATATAGGCACGCATATATATGTAAAAGCATTTTACAAATTCAAGAACTGAAATTATAAACACTATTAACAAACTAACAGATCGGGTTTGGGTAAATACGCTTGTGAGATAAGATCTGCTACACACAAAATTCAGCTGAAAAACCTCTTGATACACCAAATATCTAACGAAAAACAATTTTACGTCGGTAGGTTTTCTTCTTTATTTTTCAACTGGAGACTACCAAATCAATGGCCGCATGGTAATCCATGTTAAATATCGATCGAATGCCTTCATCACGAATGATCTGCTTACTCCGACATTCCCGTAGAATCCGGTGAAGCCGAATCAGATTTTTGGCAGCCTCGGTCATCGCGACGAACTCGGACTCCATTTTTGATAGGCTGACGCCTTGAACGTATGCCAGTCAACGGCGGAGTTGCCAAGTATGAATATATGGTCACCGAACGATGTTCGGTCATCACGGTTCGCTTCAAAATCTGCATCACAGTATGCGACCAGAATTTTTACTTGTAACGCAACAGGAGATGGTAATGCCTAGCCAACTTAATATAACTGAGTAGCCGCAGTGAATTCCGTTCCAATGAGATAATCCAGGATTGGTTTGAAACTGGAAAAATATATAAATAGCTAAGCAAATATCTGTATGCAACTTTTTCGCGATGAATGACAGACCGCCCAGGACACTACGGTACAGCGCCTAGAATAAATAGTGTGGAAATCGGCCTCAAACTAGTACTAAAAAATTGAATCCGATAAATGTACAACGATTCTGAACGATAAGAAGTCAATCGCAGAGACATCTGCTAGCTCTTTTTAACCTAAACTTTGCATAAGAATAAAATTGAGAAAACGTTTCGGCCGGTGGTAAGTATTTTAAATACTTAAATTATATAAAAAAAATCCTTAAAGTCGTTCATTACTGGCCGATTTAGTCCATATTATGTTCATGTACACTTACTCTCATATATACACCAGATTAATAAGAACCTGCTATGAATGAATAAAATTTGGGTATTTTTCTACAGTAAAAATACAAATAAGAAATATTTTTGCCAAACGTACTCACGCAAATTGTAAAAAATAAATAAATGCTTTTTTAAAAATCTATATTACATCAGGTTTTACAATGTCTTTTTATGGCTTCTCAAAATATCTCCAATAACAAAGCGAGTGGGTGATTCAAACTTTTGCATTTTACATATAAACTAGCACATTATCATAAGACTATACGTGAGTAAACAAAGCCCTGTCCATTTAAATGTACAAATTGACTGAGTAGATGGTGATGAATGATTGATATGCCACTAGATTCGATGAGTAAATGAGAAATAAGGAAGAGAGCATGTTCTTTTCCAACAGTTGCATTCATTGATAGTTTTTCGTTTTGGTTTTTGTAGGCGCGTAGTACCAACGCCCCCTAGATAAGAAAGCCGTGACACTCGTCAAGAAAACGTCATACCAAGCAGGCAAAACAAAGAAAAAAATTCGAACAACTTGTATATTTCGATTTCATTAGCTCATAGAATTAATAATTATTATTTACGACTAATAGTTAATAATTCCACGAGTCATCGAAATCGAAACATGCAAATTGTTCGAATTTTTTTCTTTGTTTTGCCTGCTTGGTATGATGTTTTCGTGACGCGTGTCACGGCATTCTTATCTAGGGGGCGCTGGTAGTACTCATACATGTGTTAATTTCCGCGGCTTTAACAATTTTCATACATTTTTGAGATTGCTAAATTTTTATAAAAAAAATGATATTTTTAGAGATTTATAATTTTTTATGTGGGAGAAATAATGTTATAATATTTAGAAAAATTGCTAATTAACCCATCGATTTTTTAAAAATGAAACTATTTAATTTTAACGATCTTAGTTTTTCTATTTTAAAGATGCATTTTTATTTGCACGAAGGTATTTTTAAATGCACCCCCGACAATTAATTTTGTTTTTACCTACAGCTATATTGTCACCAGCAGCACATTTTTTTATTATAATATCACAAACATAATTTTTCCACAACAGCACGTAGTCACCAACATTTCTATCCCTACATTATTTGTGAGCATGCGGATTGAGGAAGCCATTGCTGTATGATACAAACTGTATCGCGAACCAATCATCTTATGGAGCTGATTTAACAAATATCCTCTCGTGGTGCCTCTATATGAGTCTGGCGATATACGCCCATGGCGCATGCTCAGATTGGAGCTAATGCGGAGTTTCTTAATATTCGCCTAGATAAGTGTAAAATGTCAATAAAATCATCTTGGTGACAATTGCAGGGTCGCAAGATAGTCTGATACTGAGCGCTGTTGATGCGGTTTGGATTTCATTGGTGGAGGCAACAGAGCAATACTAATTGTGCACTACATCAAGGCTACACTAGATACCGGGCTTGCTCATTCAGTATCATGACGTCACAAAAGGTGGCTGGCCGCGACCAGCGATTGGTGCAAAGCGACGAGCCCGTTGTTTTGTGCCAATCGCTGTATGTCTTTCCTTTTGTCGTTTCGCTTTGTACCAATCACTGGTAGCGGCCAGCCACCTTTTGTGACGTCATGATAATGAATGAGCAAGCCCGGTATCTAGTGTAGCCCTGACTACATTCATCCAATACTGGTCATCATAGGTTTCGTAAATTACCGACATCCGGACGCTGCAACAAAATCCCGACCATAATACTGAGAGAATCGGGAAATAGGTCCGGTCCCCAATGAATGACCGACGCATCATCCCCCCCCCCCCCACCGAGTACCACTCGGAAGCCCAAAAGAGCAACCACACCTCAGAGACTAGCGTGAAACCAATGTCGGAGAATTACTTTACCGCCAGTTCGGAACTTGGAAAATCTACAAAGGCGACCACTAGCTCCTTGCCGGCGGGTAAAAAACAACAGAAAAGCATAACAAATTAGTAAATAAAATATGAGATAGCATAAAAAATTAGAAAAATTAGTCCCCCACAGGGCACGTACTCCAGGGTGACTAGGCCCGATGCGTCTTATTGTAAACTAAAGCAAAAAGGTGGTCCGGCCAGACTTAATGCCGTCTGTGCTCGCGACCTACGTTATACACGGCCGGTGCATGACGTTTAAAACGTCACATGGAATGGATCATTTTTACACGGGATTGGTGCAAAACGGTGGGAGCGCCGCTTTTCACCAATCACCGTGTAAAAATGATCCAGTACATGTGACGTTTTAAACGTCATTCTCCGGCCGTGTATAACGTAGGTCGCGCTGTGCTCCGATAGCTCATCTGCCTCAGAGAACAGCCACCTGCTTCTGATACCTTTCCTAAGGAGTGAGTAGCGTCCGCACGATGCTGAACCTGGAGACGGAATCCTCCGACCACACTTGCCCTCGATGACTGCGCCAAGACAAGTCCCGACGCAGTCCTGATACCGGATGTAGAGCTCCATCGACGCTTGTATCCATCTGAGACACCGCTTAATTAATCCTCCGAAATTGGTTGGTGCCGCTACGGCATTATCAACTGAGTGCTCAGTCATCCTCCTGCGTATAAGCCAGGTTGATTTGGGAACACTCAGATATACACGTGGCCTGGCAACAGAGTGAAACTATAAAGTACTGCTTTCACCACTATTAGACATATCAAGTTATTGACCTGACATCTGGACGCTAATTCAGAACCCACCACAATAAGTGAGAGGGGCCGGAATTAGGTTCCCGAGCTAAGGCCCTCACATCATCGCTCCCCAGACAATGGCAGCCCACAAGAGGAAACCATCGCCACGGAAACTAGCGAGGATCCCTCACCCGAGAAGTGCTCTACCGCCAGTTCGGAACATGGAACACCTACAAAGATTACCACTTTCTCCTTGCCGGCGGATAAAACAAACACAAAACATAAAAATTTAGTAAAAATTAAAAATGTGATAGACATAAAAACAAAAAGAAAGTTAGCCCCCTCCCCCCTGCATCCTGTGTACCCCAGGTTGACTAGGCCTGAGGCGTCAGGAGAGGTGGAGTAGAAAAAAACAGCAAAAAAGTGGTACGGTCAGACCTTGGTGTCGTCTGCTCACCTTTCGCTCATACGAACACCTGCTTCTTTCCATACGACATGAGATGTTCTTTACCTCATATCTATACCGCCCTTGAGTGAGTAGTGGTTTCCGCACGATTTCGCGGTATATCGGAATCCCCATGCACCCTTATTCCCGATGCCCCACACTTATGCCGATGAACCACCATTTCTGGCCCCACGACTACGTTGTGGGCCAGAAGTGGTGGTTCATCGGCATCTGCCTCCGTTTGGGACCCCGCTTCAGTCTTCTTTCAAAAATGAAAGGGACCGCCACGGTAGCCTCGTTTCAGCTCCCGGTTCTCCTCCCGCGCATTAGCGGGTTGGGACCACTCAGAGGGGCTCATACCCCAGGTCCCCAGGCAGCAGAGTAAAGTATTGTTTCCATGGGAACAACGACTAGATAACGAAATATGTTACTACAGAACCCAAGAGTGTTCTTCGACGGAATTCGTTTGTTGTGTCGATTATGGCCCATGTCACCTGTGATAATTTTGAAAAAAAAATTTGCCGTTGGTCATAAGCGTCCCGCTTTATTGGTGCTATCCATTTTCGAAGTCTTGCTTTTTTGCTGGTCACCGAAAATTTATGGCACGTTTTCAGTGTGTAAGGCATCATGCAAGGAATTCTTTCGCAATTTGTTGAACTGTCTCTCCCTATCGCTAGGATGCCTCTATACGCCACCCGAGGCTAACGAAAGAGACAGGCTACCGCGGTGCATTCCACTTATCTTTTTTTACAGACCACTAAAGTGACGTGATGCTGTTTTCGTAAACCTGCATTGGTGGATTACAGCATCACGTGACTCCCGTGGTCTGTAAAAAACGATACGCGTAAAGCACCGCGGTAGCCTTTCTTTTTGGTTAGCCTCGTACCAAGGCTACACTAGATACCGGGCTTGCTCATTCAGTATCATGACGTCACAAAAGGTGGCTGGCCGCGACCAGCGATTGGTGCAAAGCGACGAGCCCGTTGTTTTGTGCCAATCGCTGTATGTCTTTCCTTTTGTCGTTTCGCTTTGTACCAATCACTGGTAGCGGCCAGCCACCTTTTGTGACGTCATGATAATGAATGAGCAAGCCCGGTATCTAGTGTAGCCCTGCTCGTACGCCACCGAAGTGATCACATGACTCTCCTGCTTTTGTCTGCTACGGGCCACATGTGGCCGAGTTTCTAATGATAGATGACATGAGAAATTATTTTTAAAAATCGTATTAAAACAAAACTATTTTCAGTGATCACGGTTATTGTCGTGTATTTTTGAGATTGTTGTTACAGAACGAAGGGGGCTTACGAAGGTCCAAGTTTTTATAAATGAAAGTAAATTATTTATGTACTTAAACAAACAAAAAAAATCAGAATCATCATTAAATTGCTAAATCACTGTAAAATTTTTATTTTTTAGCTCACAGGCTATCAAAGCCTGAGAGCTTATGTGCCCGCCCGTTCTGTATGTATGTATGTATGTATGTACGTATGTACGTACGTAACGCGAACACTCTTGACAGAAATAACCGTTTTGCTTCCAATTTTGTTTATAGGTTCCTTGTGATAAGGCGCTTCCCTGATTAGTTTTGGGGATTGATTGTTTAACTATAAAGGGGGGAACGGGGGGGCTAACCCCCCTTAATTAAGATAAATGGTTTTTTCATGCAGAATTGTCCAATTTTCTTCAAATTTTGTATATTGGTTCATTGTGATAAGGTTCTTTCCTGATTAGTTTTGGGGGTTCATAGGTTAAGTATAAAGGGACTAACGGGGGGGGAATCCTCCCCCTTAATTTAGATAAATGAATTTTTCATGCAGAGTTATCCGATTTTCTTCCACTTTTGTTTATAGGTTCCTTGTGATAAGGCGCTTCCCTAATTAGTTTTGGGGATTGATTGGTTAACTATAAAGGGGGGGGAACGGGGGGCTAACCCCCTTAATTTGGATAAATGGTTTTTTCATGCAGAATTATCCAATTTTCTTCAAATTTTGTATATTGGTTCATTGTGATAAGGTTCTTTCCTGATTAGTTTTGGGGGTTCATAGGTTAAGTATAAAGGGGGTAACGGGGGGGTTAATCCTCCCCCCTTATTTTAGATAAATTATTTTTTTTCATGCAGAGTTATCCGATTTTCTTCAAATTTTGTATATAGGTTCATTGTGATAAGGTTCTTTCCTGATTAGTTTTGGGGGTTCATAGGTTAAGTATAAAGGGGGTAACGATAGGGTTAATCCTCCCCCCTTATTTTAGATAAATGATTTTTTTCATGCAGAGTTATCCGATTTTCTTCAAACTTTCTATATGGGCTCATTGTGGTAAGGGGCTTCTCTGATTAGTTTTATGGGTCATTGGTTAATTATAAGAAGGAGAAACGGGGGATGGTTCCCCCCTCTTAATGTATTGTCGATTTCTTCATTTTTCGAGGGCTTATTTCAAATTCTTTGAAATAAGAATATAATTTACAGTTAGTGTGAATAGCCTGTGAGCTCAATGCCGTCAGTTTAACTGGGCAGTTTTCTTTTTTTTTTTTTTTATTTGTCCCCAAACTCACGGAATCATTTAATAAAAAAAACTAAATATTAAGTTTACTTATTTATAAATAATATCACGTTCAAAAAATTTATTACAAAATTATTGAAGGCAAATATTACTTAATTAGTATTTATAATTATACAAAATACATTAAATAACTTTGAGCAGATCACCCATTATGTTGAAAAAAAAGCGTATTTTTGCTCCATTTGGTTTGTAACGTATTTCCCTCAAATCAGTGCAAATTAGCTAAAATTGCTAGGACAACTTGCTGTAAACTGAGTGCGCAATAACCAATCAGATTGCGAGCTACCGTTCCGATCAACGAACATGCTTGGAAGAAAACGAGGCTACCGAAAAAGACAGGCTACCGCGGTTCATTCCACTTATCTTTTTTAACAGACCGCTAGTGTGACGTGATGCTCTTTTCGTACGCCTGCATTGGTGGATTCGAGCATCACGTGACTCCCGCGGTCTGTAAAAAAATATACGCGTAAAGCACCGCGGTAGCCTTTCTTTTTCGTTAGCCTCGGGAAGAAAAAATATGACGTGTCGCTCTGATGTGAGATGAAAGAGTTGAAAATGGAACTTGCCTCTGTCGTGACTCGCAATTTCATGAGACATGCAACGTGTGCCGCAGTCGCTTGTCTCCTTAGTGTGAAGAGCGCCTTGCAAACCCACTTTTTAGAACTTGACGATACTCGCCTGGATGAGTCCGATTAGAAAATTGAAATAATTTGATTAACATTAGGTTGGCGATAATGATGGACTCGCCACGATTCTTGGCGATTCGTTTTTGTTCAAAAGAGTCTTGACCAATAAAATTTTACTCCCACATGTTGCCACTCTCATAGAGTGGCAAGCATACATCGGTCGGTAATATGTCCGTCTTACAAAGTTCCTACTTTTTACGTCACGAAAGAAGCAACTTTTTTTTTCGACGGCATTTGTGTTGATATGAAAGTAAAATATGTGTACGTGTACCGAATGACTTTTCTTCTGCTTTCTTTGTCTTTTTTTTCTAAAGAATGAATTTGCCATAATAAAGCGCTTCGAAAATCTTTTTCGATCCGATGTCGCGGAAAAGTTTCGTTTCTTAATATTCGAAATGACACGGCGGGACATCCCCTATGTTAGAGCAGGAAGTTTGTCGGCAGGGATTGGGCGAATAATACACCGGACAGCTGGCTTCGAGTTCATTCTTATCATTTGATATTAATTTCAACTTGATATCGTTCCTGAAAGAAAAAAAGAAGTGTTTCTAAATATAACTTATAGAACACAGGGACCATATAAAAATTTTATTTCGTATTTTTTAAAATAACTGTTTTGACGTAAATGGATTTTTATAGCGTGGAGTATGGAAATGTGAAACATTTTTGCAATTGGAACCATACCTCTAAATCTAAAACAAGCGGTTTAATAATTAGCTATTGGTATTTTAACAACCGTGCACAGTTCTTCTTTCACTTAAGAAAAAATATGCTTCGTTTGTAAGTAAGTAAATAAAATAATTTTTTTCTTTCAAGAATTTAAGCGTCAGAATGCTTTGTACTGGCATTGGGCAACTGCTGATGTAAGTTCTTTTCATGATATATCTTGGATTAACTGGAACTAATACGTCTGGGTCTCATTAAGGATCCTTTTCTAAGTTCGGAGAGGGGAGTAGAGGCGTTCCCGTGCGCAATAAAACATCTTTCGGACGGGTCTCTCAAGTTTTCTTGTGGGGCTAACATTTTTAACAATCCATATCTCATATGCAAACAGAATATTGTAAAGCCCGCGAAAACGGAACTGTCTATAAAGGAATCCGTTTTTAACGTAACCTGTCTATAACGGAATTCTTAAACGAAAAAAAAAATCGTGATCAAGGGAAAGGAATGCAAAGCAAATTAGAAGCGGCGTACCTGCTAAGACGAAAATCTATCTGAAATAAAATCCCCATCCCCGGGGGCAGTTTGTCTGAGAAAGTTTTTACGGCATATAATGCAAAACACAGATTGTATCCTACACCTCATTAAAAAATAATTCATTCAAATTTTAATAAAGAAAAGATTTCACACTGGTTATCCTGAATGTTTCAATTCTCAGAACCTATTGGTGTTTTGATTTTATTGAGAAATTTTTTGAAAATGTATTATGTAAAAAAAATTTCTGATTACATTCACAATTGATTTAATAAGTAAATATTATTAATTGGTGTTAAAACAAGTTTTAAACAACTGATTACTTAACAAAAGTGGAATGAGGAAAAATTATGCATTGAACAGTGATTTAGGTTGTACTTTATAATTTATTATAACATAGTGCCTGCAATTGATCTCATTTAATTCAATCCATTCAGAAAATTATTTGTCTTTTTTATATCTATACTAATAAAAGAAAAATGTTTGTGTGTCCGCGATGGCTAGTAAAATATATCATACGTTGAGGTCTGGAAATTTGGGTGAAGATAGTCTAAAGCAGGCCCTGATGCTCCTGAGGCTCAGATTTTTTATTTTTTGTTATTTAATCGATATTGTGTTAACGTGGTCGCATACATATAATTAAACACATCACTTTGTATTAAACGAAAAGTTTTATTTCAAAACCACAAATGTAAAAAATGACATGATAGTGAAAATCTAGATGGTATTTACAAGACATTTTTGTACATCTCAGGACCCCCCCCCCCAAACAAGGTCTGACTCTCCAGAACTCAAAAACCAGTCTGTCTCTTCATGACCAAAAACTCTCTCCTCTTCCCCTGTGCATAATCCACTGATCCTCCTTGATTGACACACCCTTAATTCCATCCTCCTACCCCTTGGTATCCAGGGTTCTTCGAAATACCTTTCTTTAGTCATGCATTCATATGAATAACTTACTGACACATTTTAAACCCCTTAAGATAATTTTCTTATAGATAAAATTCACACACATTTAGCAAGGCCATACAAAGCATGGAAGTCTTTCATTCTTACTTGAAATGAACAAAGAATTTCTTTTCTCTCGTATAATACTCTTACAATAGTTGCCAATCAAGACCGATCATTCCATTTTATTCAGGGATTATTTTTATCCTATCAAAATTAATGGTGCACATGGACCCCAATCCATCACAATATATTAATTCGAAAACAGAATGAACATCGCCAGTGGCGTAGCCAGGGAGGGGGTCCAAATGCTCTAGATACCAGTAATAATGTAAAATTTTCTTTATATTGATTATGGCAGAAAGTTCACCGATTAGATAAGTCAAAGAAAACTTTATAAAATTATTGATATCCAGAGCCTCTGGACCCCCACCCTGGCTGCGCTACTGAACATAAAAAAATTGCATGAAAAGTCGCAGCGCGGTGGCCGAAAAAAAAACTTATTTTGGAACGGTGTAATCCGTTCCGAAAAGTCACTTGGGCGACTTCCTTTTTTGTGCATACTTTAAAATTCTGCATCGGCTTCGAAAAACAAAATACAAAAAAAAAAAAAAAATTACATCCGCTCTTTAAGCGTACATTTAGTTTTAAAACTACATCTCCGGTTTTAAGAAATATCAATATTAACACTTTCATTTTTTTTCTTTTTTTCCCCCCTCGATCTCATTTTCGTCTTCCTTTTTTATAGTCCATAGGATTGATATTAGGCACATATTGATTAAAAAAATAAACTTAATTTTACACAATCGTTCTTAATTTTTTATACAATATACACTAACATTTTACCTAATGATCGAATATAAATTTGGTTCCAAAATTATGAGATTTAAGGGAAAATATTAAATTTGAAAATAAAAAAATCTCATATGGTTTACATTGCACACTCTTATTTAAACTTATAATGTAAACTTATTTTGCTCTAAGATTTTAAAAACTTAAACTAACCCTTTAGCTGTTTTTTGAATAAAATTTTTATTTAGAAATAATAAGATTTAGGGCTAAAATAATCAGTTTGAAAATAAAAAAAAAATCAGTTTCCAACTTTTTATTCTAATATAGTAAATTTTGTGCTCCACGATTTTTGAAGTTTTTGTAATTTTCAATGCGATTTTTAGCAATTCTTTGCGTTTCGCGGTGATTTTTTTACGTTCATAAAAGAAATTTGGTTTCAAACATTTAGCGAAATGTAGTAATTTTTTTTCTACGATTTTCTATGCGATTTTTAGCGGGTTTTTTTTTGTGTTTCAGAACAATTTTTTGTTTTCGTGAAAAATTTCCGGTTTCAATGTTTTAGCACACTACTAAATTTTGTCCTCTGCTAATTTTGTATTTTTGTGATTTTTAGAGTTTTTTTTTCCAATTCGTGGCGATTTTTCCTCATTAGTAAAAGGAATCTGGTTTTAATCTTTTAGCCCAATATAGTAAATTATGTCCTCTTTTCAATAAAGTTCATTCGAAATCCGTACAGCAATTTTTGAATTTTTCGCGAATTTTTATTGCGATTTTTGGAGTTTTTTCGTGTTTTGCGGCGAATTTTTGACATTCGTAAAAGAAATCCTGTTTTAATCATTTAGTTCAATATAGTAAATTATGTCCTCTGCAATTTTGGAAATTTTAGGGATTTTTTATGCGACTTTTAGCGTTTTTTCGCGATTCGCTGCGATCTTTTCACATTAATAAAAGGAATCCGGTTTCAATCTTCTAGCCCAATATATAGTAAATTTTGTTCTCGTTTCCATAAAGTTTAATCGGAATTCGTGCAGCAATTTTTGAAAATTTTCCAATTTTTAGAATTTTTTGCATTTTGTGCTATTTTTTGACTGGCCCTGATAATGCCAGGCGGGTTAGCTAACTATTAAATATATATTATAACTAGCTGATCCCGCGCAGAGCATCTGCGCTCTAGTGCCTACTCTTTTAAAATTCGAAAAAACAGCACATTTTCTAATTTTTGCTAATGTGAACAGTTTTCATTAAATGTAGGCGACTATTATACGCGTTTCCTCCGTTTGTAAGAGCCTCAAAAAATATTTTCTCATTGAAAACGCGAATTTTCCTGACATATTCAAGAACTAACTTTCTTTCCTACTTGTCTAAAAATTTCAGGTTCTCACATTAATACGCATAAGAATCGAATAGCGTTCTCCGTGTTCCTATAAATTCCGTACATCTTGAGTTACAGCTAATTGCTACCGGAAGATTACCATTTTGTCGTTGTCATGTCATGAAAACTAGTTTAAAACGTCACATTTGTCATTATTTTCTGATAACTGATAGGAACTTACAGTGACACTATGAAAACACTATTCGATTGCTTAGAACCTGATTACCTACAAATTTGATACTTTTATCAATAAATATTTTTCGCGTATATGTCAGAAAGTAGCTGGTTTAGATTTGAAAACATACTTATAAAACGTAAAACGCAGTTCAATTCTTTAAGCATAACTTTAAAATAAACATGAATAAACATATATGTGACAGACATACATATATGTTAATAAACATATCTGTAAATTTTATACCTTTATAAATAACGCAAATTGTCAGAAAATAGCGGATTTAAACCTGAAAATAGATTTAAATACAATATCTACTGTGTAAATGAAGATAATTTTGTCATAAACCTTATGATAAACTTTACCTTCATTATACTTTTCCGTTTAACCCCTTAATCGTCGCAACCGATAATTGTAGACTACTTCTTTAAAATTCAGAGTGCTGATTGCCTTTAATTTCTTTAAGTAGAAATATTCGCCTTATTTAATGGCAGGTTAAAATATTGCGAGAATAAAGCCAATTAGACTATTTTATAAATTTGGTGGGAATCAAACAATCTGAATAAAACAAAAGTAAAAATTCCAAATTTAAAAACATAAAACTTCACCTTTTCTAAAACATCTACACAAATTAAAAAAATCTTTTACTTAAGCAAGGTGTCAAATACATGTAAAATAAAATACTTATAACTTATAACTAACTGAGTAACTTAAAACTTATAACTAAATGAGTATTCTACTTTTAGTTATAAGTTTTCCACTTTCCGTTTTTTAGTTAATAGGGCTTTTAAAGTTTGTTCTGAGGAGTTTTTGAATGATGAATTAAATATTATCCGTAGTATAGCTGAGTGTAAAGGTTTTAAATTGGGTAGAATCAATAATTTGATTAATTACTATAGAAATGAAAATACTTGGGGAAGAGATCAGGCTGTAAGTGAAAATTACATTGGTGAGAGTGACTATTCTAAAGTTAAAAGAGTTTCTTTTCCTTATATGAAGGATAGTTTTGAGAGGTTAAAGTTTAAATTAAAAAAGTTTGACATTGATTTAATTGCGAAACCCCCACATAAACTAAAAGAGTTACTTAATAGACAGTTTGTCCCGATTAAACAGGAGGATCTTTCAGGGGTGTATGAGATTCCGTATGTTAATGAGGGGGGAGATATCAGTTATTATGTTGGTATGACAGGCAGAAAATTAAGTATAAGAAAGAAGGAACATGAATCTGACATTAATTTTGGTCGCATGAAAACAGCTTTGTCTAGGTTATATTTGGAGGGGGGGATTAAAATTTTATTTGAAGATATTACATTGATTTTTATTTCGAATTATTACAGCAAGTCCCTTATAAGAGAGTCAATCGAAATTTATTTGCGGAAAGGCTTAATCTGTAATGATACTTTCTCTTTTGTTATTCCACCTTTATGGTTACAGCAACAAACATCAAAAAACATTGAAGCCGTTAATCTGTTTATTCTGGCTTTATGCCAGTCATCACATTTAGCTTGCGTTCTTGTTCGCTTTTCCAGTTCCACAGCTTCTTCTAAGTTCACGCAGACTTTTGTTTGTAGAAATAAAAGTTCTTCAAACTTTAGTTTGTCGAGATACTTATTATAATTTGTTTCTGTCGAAACAATCAGTGGCAGAGGTACGCTTTTCTTGTATGCAGCATCTGCTACGTTGAATATTGAATCAGATAGTACATCAAAAATAGGCGCAACAAAAGGCAATTAATTTAACGCACAATAATTTCTTAAGCGGTACACTTGCTGCATCTTCTGATGAAAATTTAATGGGAGACACCTTGACAGCTTTTGCCTGGTGCCATATCTGTAACTGTTCAGTAGGTGCCCTGTACATTTTTTTTATTGTAATTTTCTAAAACATACAGTAAGGCCAAGGCATGCTTACAACAAGCTGGCTCATTACCTCCTGGACACTTGCACGTTGCTGTAAGAACCTGAAAAAGAACAAAAATACAGAAAATTAGCTTGAATGTGAAATTTAGGGGAAAAAAATCATAAAAATCCAATTCAAATTTTTAAAAAAATCCGAATTAAAAAAAAAAAAAATTTCAGCAGTGCCCCTAGTGTTAGCCACTCTTTTTTTTTGTACATTTAAACATATTTGTAATTTTTTATTAAGCATATTTATCAACCAAAAAATACAGAATATGAATAGTGAAGACATTTTAGATTTGAAAATAAGAGACATGCCCATGGACGTACCCAAAGGGGAGGGGGGACAGCCCTTCCCAAATTTTTGAACATGAAATTTTAAAAAAGTGCTTTTTTTATGGCCTTATTTTTAAACAGGATTTCTGTTTACAGCACAATTCAAAGTGTTTTGTACAACCGAGTACATTGTTGAAATTTAAGTCCCCCCCCCTAAATTAAATCCTGGACACACACATGGCAAGTGTTTTAATTCTTCTTTCAAACAGTTAAAATGTTGCATATGTGCAAAATTTAAATTTATATTTTACAAAGAGAAAGCAATTAAGATCGTGTTAAAAAATAAATGGTATGAAATAAAATCACCATAGCATGTAATTCAATAGTGATTAAAAAATCACTAATTAACAATGAGTTACATATTGAAGCAGTTTGTACTGGTCAAAATCTTTGGAAGATTATAAGCTATATTAACAGTCGTTAGTTTTGATGAAATAAATTTGATATACATGGTATGTCAGGAAAATATATGTACATACACTGTTTAATGGGTCATAACTTTAATTTTTCTTTCTTTTCAAAATTTAATTGGAAACAATGAGTGGACCAATTTATACAAAGTTATACAGTTTATGTAGATTATTTTGTAATTTAAATATTAATTATATGTGAATAAAAACTGGAGTTATCATTCAAAGTGTGTATACATTTTTCTGATACACCCTGTAGTAACAATTAAAAATGTATCAGTTTTACAGTGGCTTCAATTTTTATAATCTTGTAGATTAAGAACTGTAATAATCTCTCTATATTAAAAAAAGTAACAAATGACGCCGCAGCCACTGTCAGTGAAGATTTTGTGCCAAACAAACAGCTTCAGTTCCGATTCAGGGTACCTAAACCTCGAGACATACGGAAAGTTCAATTCAGGCAGCTACAAAGTGTTTCAGATGGAGCCGGCCTCAACTTAATGGTGTCGAAAACTGGGGATATACAAAACTTTCAGTCCAATTCAGAAGTAACTGCGAAGAGTGACTGATGGATCTGGCTGCAACAGGGATAATGAGAAGTACCCAATTTTCTATAGCATCTTTATAAAATTTTCCCCGATGCAGCGACATTGCTTACTTAACCAATTTGCAGAGGTTGATTTTCAAATGTTTAATTAATCTTAATTTATCAATCATGTTTTGACCTTAAAATCCCTCAGTTAAAGGAAAATGAATGGAAACCCGATTACAGCAGATAGTCACTGGTCGTTTAATTATAATTCAATCTTCCATAATCGTTTTAGAGTTGATCAAATTAGAGAGTATCTTTAAAGCAGAGACCCATAGTTTCAAACAAAAACAAAATATTTGTGCTTTTCTATAAATTACAGTTATGTTATTTTATTACAATGCCTAAGATATTTACAGTTGGCATCATTTGGCATCTACCTTTCATTTCCTAATTTATAATCACTGCTCCCCACCCTTCTTTTCCAATTATCCAAAATCATAAAAATCCAATAAAAAAAAAAAAAAAAAAAAAAAAAAATCAGTTCCAAATATTAATCTTCAATAAAGATTTATCTTCTGCATATTACAGAAATCTATCGCAACGATCTTTTGGAAATAAAGGTACAAATAAAATATAAAGATAAGCAGGTATTATGCGATACAGATAATAGCAACTCTTTTTTTTTTTTTTTCTTTTTTTTTTTTTTTTTTGTACATTTAAACATATTAGTAATTTTTTTATTAAGCATATTTAGCAACCAAAAAATACAGAATATTAATAGTTTTTTGATTTGAAAATAAGAGACATGCCCATGGATGTACCCAAGGAGGGGAGGGGCAGCCCTCCCCAAATTTTTAAAAATGAAATTTTTAAAAAAGTGCTTTTTTTCCCCTTTTTATGGCCTTATTTTTAAACATGATTTCTGTTTACAGCACAATTCAAAGTGTTTCGTACAACCGAGTACATTATTGAAATTTAAGTCCCTCCCCCCCCCCCTTAATTTATAATCACTGCTCCCCACGCTTCTTTTCCAATTATTCTTTTTACACATATACACTTCAAATCAAAATAAAAAATACAAAGAGGAGATAAAAGATTACTAACTGCAGATATTAATATTTCAAAATCCCTTTTCTGAAAAAAAATAATTACAGCAATTAGTAGTTTGAAAACTTACCTCGTTACTTCTAGTTATTCTGACAGAGACAGGATAGATTGTTTTTTTTTTCATTTCCGCCTTCACCTTTGCATAAATTTCAAAGTAGTCATCAAAGTCGATGAATTCAATTTTGCTCACAAATTTCTCTTTAGCAAATAGCGATGCTTTTGCGTTGGCTTGTAAATAATTCACCGGAAGCTCAGGTGTGTATGTTGTGCTCACAAAGTCGCAGTATGACATGATGTTTTCCACACCAAAATCAAATATATTGAGAGGCTCTGTTGAAAGGGATGATTTTGATGGACCTGCCATACCTAAAATGAATAAAAAAGGATATAATAACAAAAATAGAAACAATGAAATTAGGATAGTTATTTTTATTAAACTAAATGACAGGAAAAAAAAAGAAGCTGTTTATATAACTATATTCTATAAGAGTTGAAATTTGTAAAACATCACGATACTTCCATGTTATAAAGACCTCCACAATTATGATTATGCAAAGGTTGCAACTGTGATTTTGCCAAGATCATCAGAAAGCTTATATATGCATATATATATACTTTAAACACTCATGTATGTGCCATATACGTCAATGTTGAATTCAGACACTTTTTGTCAGAAAGGATTTCTGTGGCTCCGTGGGTGAAATTTCCCTTTTTAACCATTAAAAGCATAAAATCTCAAATCTTCCGGACGAGGAGGGTGGATGTCCCTCCTACGCCCTGAATTCAACACTGATGTACGTCATTATTTGCATATTATTTATGTCTTATATATCATATATACCAGTTGTCCCCAGGTTTAAAAATGCGTAGGGTGCTGTTGATTGGAAGAAGACACTTTTCTTTATTTTTAAAGGCACGTTTTGGATGCTTAAGGACACTTTTTTAAAGGTAACGGTGAGTTACTTTGTACTATGCAAGCAACTTTTTTAATACAAAAAAGACTAAAGGTACCTACTTTTTGACTGAGGGCAAGCAAGGTGCAATGCCCTGTTGAAACTATCTGGGGGAAACTGTATATACATCATATATGTCTTATATAGAGAAGAGAATACTCTGAAAAAACCCGGAAACTTTGGGGAAAAAACGGTTTTTTTCCCCGAAGGTATATTTTTTAATTTTTCCGAATTGGAAAAATTGAAATTTAATTTATAAAATAATACATTCAAAATGTTATTTTGGCTGCAAACTGCTATTTTTTCATGTTCAGTGTCTTACTTGAAAATGTTACCATGAAAAATATTTTTTGTAAACAGTTTAAGAAGAACTTCAGTCCTTTAAAGGACCGTTCAGTTTTTTTTCACCTAAAACATTAGGACCCTTCACAAAATTCGGAAAATTTTTCAATCTTCATTTTGAATCCTCTAGAAATGTGACAATTTTAGAATAACAAAAACTGTCATATAACAGCTGAAATCATCGACGAATCTATTATCTAGCTGTATATATGAAGAATCTTATTAAAAATATCTAAATAGGAACCTAAATATAACGATAATTTCTAATTCACAAAATTTTGATTATATTTTTTATGACAATTTCGTAAGATTTTTTTTGTAAGGCAAAATTTTTTATACAAAGGTTTACGAAAACAGGATTGCATGAAAAAAAATATAAGCAGACACATGCAACTTTTCTGGTTAAAAATGAAAATCCGTGTGAAAAATTATCTTAATAATATCAATAGGTTGAAAACTGAATAAAAAAATTGAAACATGCATTTATTTTTATTGGCATAGCTGTGATTTTTCTTGTAATCAGATTGTAATCTCCAGAAATATTTAACTATTATTAAAAACACATTCTTTTTTAATAACATACAATTAAAATTATTTAGTCTTTTCAATTTTTTTTTCTCTTCTCTTCCTTTTATTTAAGATATAGATTTTAAGACTTGTCTATATATATATAAATGCATACAAATAAACTTTGCAAAGAAAATGTAAATTTTCTGTGAAAAATTTAGTTGAAAACAATTTTTAGAAATATTCAAAAATCCACCTGTTTTATAACTTTCATTAAATAATACGATATATATATTATTTTGATATTAATAATCTAAACTTAAATTAAAACCAAAACTAAATATACATAAAATAAAAATTCTAATAGTGAGAAATTTTTCTTTTGCAATATTGTAAAATTAGTATCAATTTTTAAGGAATGGAAGATTTAAAGAGGATAATATTTATAATGTCACAACTACAATAATTTGTTTCTTTAAAATGGCGTCATTTATATACTATGCGTCATTTATATACTATGGTGTCATATACAATACTATATTGACTTGAGGTGATATTTAATGCAATTTAAACTTGCTTTCAAACTGCAGTGATATTGGTTGAAACGCATAAGATTTTTTTTGTTGTTATTTTTAAAATTTTCTTTACCGGTAATTAAAGAAATGCATCTGAAAAATAATTTCAACAGAGACATGATATATTACAAACAATGATGCTAAATTAAGCAAGAAAAGCTACTATGAAATTCTGAGATTGAAAGGCTAAACTTTTAAAAGTTGACTTCTTTTTTTTTCTTTTTTGTAATATATTCATGTAAAGTGAAAAAAAATATCTTTTAGTATGTAGAAATTTTAAAAAAGTTTATTATTTTGTATATTTTAAGAAAATGTGACTTATTTTTGAGAAACATTCGTAAGAAATCAATTTTTCCAGAAAAAAAACTGGGTTTTTTCCGCCACTTCAAAATTTCTGCAAATTTTACATCTCTAGTCTTATACACACATCATATTATTATAATATTCTATATGCTTTATAATTTGAGGAAAAATCTTAGTCGCTTGGCAACTCATCCTTGGGGACCACTGTAACACGAAAGTACCAACATCACAATTCATGGAAAACATTGTTTGCTTGTCAAGATAACTTTATTATTATTCATTCAAAAAAAGGCAAGAAAGATTTGTGTTTAATTTCAAAAGTCAACATAATATGCAACATTTTTCTAAGCTAAAATAGTATAGATCTAGTGTAAAACAAAATTTTTACATTAGTATAATACTACAGAGTTTTCCCCCAGACAGTTTCAGAAGGGTGCTGCACCCTGCCTGCCTGTTTTTTTTTTTTTTTTTTTTTTTTTTTTTTTTTTTTTACCAAATAGCACCCTTTTTCCCCCTCATAAAAATAATTAGCACCCTTCTTGCCCCCCTCCAGTAAAATAATTAGCACCCTTCTTGCCCCTCAGTAAAAAAAGTGCCATTTCTCCTTTTTGCATTAAAAAATTTGCTTTCATAGTATAAACTGACTCAATGTTGTCTTAAAAAGAGTGCCCTGACTTTTAAATATCAAAAGTGGCTTTAAAACTAAAAGAATACCTTTAACAATTAAAAAAAGTGCCTCTTTTTTTCACCAGCAGCACCCTGTATTTTTTTAAAACCTGAGAAAAACTCTAATACTACATTTCTTCACAAAATAAAATCCATAACTATGATATTACAATAAAATAAATAACATCAAAAGATAACAATTACTTTGAAACTAATGCTCTTAAAAATGAACAAATTGAGAAATTATAATCTCACATATCAGGATTTATGCTTATGTATTTTTAACAAAAATATGCATTTTTTACAAAAATAGGACTCGCAAATTTTACAACAGCAAGTCAGATGTTAGGGTAGTTTTTTTCATTTATTCTAAATTTTCCATATTTTCTTTTTTTTCTATATAAGTTGTAGCCCCCTCCCCTTCTTTTATAATAATCGTAATGTTTTTCATTTAATATTCTCTTTATTTTAGTCTGAAATAATGGAGTTAAAATACCTTTTCTTTCTTTTAAATGTCTAAGCTAAAACAAATTCATTGTCTCTTTTACTTAAAATCATAATTTTTATATTTCGAAGGCATTCGAAGTTTTACCGGTGAGTGAGATGCCTGCTTAAAAAAAAAAAAGAAAAAGCGTCTGGTGCCTCAAGATAGAAATAAGCTCTGACCGACAAGACAGTGAGTCACTATAATAGTTATGTTTGAATAAGTCCTTACTACCGAGAGCTGTGACGGTTGAGAACATTTTTTTATTGGAGCCGATGCTCTTCGATGGTAGTTAAGCATAGATTAGATAAATTGGAGGACTGTCGCTGGTAAAAAGAGTATGTCGAAAGCTTTGATCGGAAGTGCAGTCGGAGCATTCGGAAGAAAAGAAAAAGGGTAATCCTAGCTCCTTACAGATGACACCGTTTAACTACAGAGCATAACGCCGAAACGTATATTCAAAGAAAAATCGTATAGCTGGTTGCCTGCTCCATATTCCATATAGAAGAGATACTTAAATATTCAATGATGCCTGAAGTCTCTTCGTGTAGTGCCCCATGTTTGTGAAAGTAAGACGGCTAACCCTGGGACATTACTAATATGTTTACCAGGACTGTTAAATCTCAGCGCAACGAGTGTTGAATCTGCCAGTGAGCTTTTGGTAAATATTTTCCATGTTAATGAATAAGTGCCTTTTATTATTATTATTATTTTACCATGAATATATATATATATATATATATATATACCTTGATGCATATATATGTGTGATTAAATCACCTGTTACCAACTAACCTTATACCTATAAATCTGGATATGTTGGCGTTTCATTTATCTGATTATGTTGGTGTTTTATCTAACAATTCTTTTTTCATAAGTTAATAAAAAATCAAATTCGTGGTGATATTCTGTCTGTGACTTATTTGTATGCATCATAGAAATTCATTTGTTTTTTTTTCTAAATTTAACATTACTATTTAATGGATAATGAATTTTGTTTAATTATTTAAACAATCAGAGAAAGTAATTATTTAATATTTAAACCTTGCTAATTTTAATTTACTTTGATTGTGACTTCATTTAATTTTCCTTCATCAATTAAAATAAAATAAGTAAAATTTAAATCCTTGATTTGTTTCTGAAAATGCTTATTAATTTGGTTTTCTTTAAATATTAAATTGCTTCTTAAAAATATTGTGAAGTACTTTTATTCTCCTTTATAGAGAAAGAGATTTAATAAATAAAATAAATTTAACCTGCTTTTAATTGAAGTAAAAGAATTGAAGATGAATGTAAAAGAAAAATTTTATATTAACTATGTTTAATCCTTAAAGTTTATTAGCTGCATTTAAGGTAATTAAGTTAATCCTTAAAGTTTATTAGCTGCATTTAAGGTAATTAAGTTACACCAAATTCTTATTAAAAAGGAAAACTATGTTTTATCTAGCTACTCTTGGTTTATTACTAGCCACTATACAAAATCACTCGCATGGTTCTGGCAAATTGGTACATTGATATGATCAGGTTTTGTAACTTTAATTAATTATCTGTATCCTTATTTTAATTAACTTCTTTCCCTTTTTTTTGTGCCTTTCAAATTCTGGAAGGATTACAGGACCCTTTTTTATGTCTTTCTTATTCAAAATCTGTTCTATAAAGTTTTAATGAATTTCATTTAATTTACCATAACAATGTTCCAATTCGTCAAACCACTTGTTGGGTATAAGCGGTATGGTGATAAATGAGAATTTTGTTGATACCTTTTGGCAAATTTATTCATTTACTTAATTAATTTTTTAGTTATTCAAAATTTATTTGGTTTGTTTTGTTTATAGCATCTCTCTGTTCTGATTTTTAATTAGTAATTGTGTAAAATTGTTTCAATTTCTGAAATCAACAAAATTCATTCTTTTGGTTATTTATCACTTTATCAAATACCCCAACAAGAAAATGGTGCCGTGTAGAAACATTCCTGCGGTTACCAAGAAGTAAAACTTTTGTTTTTGACTGTAAATTTTGTTTTACATTATATAATTGGAGCAACTGGGTATCGGTTTTTACTTATTGTGAAATTTTTGCATATATCAATATGGTAAAATTTTCTATGTATATTTTTTAAATATTAAGATTGATATTTTAAAATGTGTATAATGAAATTGGTGATGATCTTATGCTACCGAGGTATATAATCCCCATTTTCCCCCTTTTCTGCCTTCTATTTATTATTTTTTTTTGAGTTCTGTATAATTATCTGACTGTATTATGGCCAAAGTAGATCCTACTAAGGAGCTGGTAGAGCTCTAGAAAAAAAATTCGTTAGTTGACAACTTGTGCAACATACCACCATTTAATGGAGAGGCTAGCTCAGTCTCATTTACTGACTTATCAGAGAAACTGGATAGTCTCTCCCCCCTTTTTGCTTGGGATGATAGTGAGAAAAAATTTGCCCTCCTTAACCGCTTAAATGGTACTGCGGCGAGATTAGTTAAGCCCCACAAAGATAAAACTAGTGCGGAATTATTAAGTATTTTAAAAAATAAATTTGTCCAAACACCTACTCCTGATGTTGCACTTGCCAAATTCCTCAACTTTAAGCAAACTCCAGGTATGTCAGTGCAAGAGTTTTTTGATGCTGCATCTGACCTCTCATCAAAGGCACTCGTTATTGATGGAGTAGCTGATGCCATTGTCAACAAAAGCCGTGAAGCCATGCTTCACTCTATGCTTTTAAACAACCTTGCACCTGAGATCAGAAAGGGTGTCATCACCAAAGATCCCAAAACCCCACAGCAAATTTTAACTTTTGCTCTCCTGGAGGAAAGAGCGTGCCGCAGTGTAAATCCTTTTTACACTTTACATGAGGAACCAAACCCCCTTTTATATCAACAAAATTTCCCGCAGAATCTAGCTTGTGCAGCTACTCAGCCAACTAGGGACAACAATGCAGAAATAGAAACTCTTAGAATACAGATTGAGGCTCTAAATTCCAAACTAGACAACCTAATAAGTGATAAAAGCAGAGAGAGAGAGGTGCAGAGCCAGGAAATAGTGCCCAGTAGAGGTATTGCTTGTTTTTATTGTTCCCAACCCGGTCATTATGCTAGAGAGTGCCCCCAATATGTGTATAATTTTAATAGGAGCAGAGGCAATAATTTTAGGAGCAGGGGAGGATATGAAAATAGTTACCGGGGAAGTTACAACAGGAGAGGAAACTTCAGGGGAAACAGAGGAAATAATTTCAACAGCAACAGAAGTGGTAGGAACAGAGTACAAAATTATGCGGAGGGTCAGCAAGCAAATGATGCAACTAATAATCCCACTGTTACTGAGAATGTTCATTTAAACGGGGATCGGCTGAATCAGAGGTAGTCGAACTGATTCCAAAAAAGGCCACCGACCCACCTGCGGTATATAGTGTTTTTTCTCCGCAGTCTTATAACTTGCCAACTGCCAGTATACTTATAGGTAATACTAACATAACTGCCCTCTGTGACTCAGGTTCTGCGATTAATCTCTTAAGCAGTGTAATTTTAAACTCGCTCACAGACTATAATGTGCAACAATGTTATACGCCTATTCTGACAGTAACTGGAGAACAAGTTCCTCTTACTGAAAAAGTAGTTATGAATTTTAAATTTCATAACACCCAATGCCAAACTGTTTTTTTTGTAGTGCAGGGCAAGTTGGCGAAGGAATTTGATGCCATTCTAGGTATGCCCTTTTTGAAACAATACAATGCAATCATTGATTGTGCCACAAATACTGTTTCTCTTCAGGCTTCGGATCAAACACTATGTAAACAAACCCCGCTTACCCCTCCTTGTACCAAAAACAGTAATGTGTGTTTAGAAGAAACAAAGGTAAACAAACAATGTAAGAGTAGTGACCCATGCATGCAATGTTATGAATTACCTGTATATAATAATCCTATTAATGTGTATAATTGTGCTAAATGTAAATGTATGTGTAATGTAAATAATAACAATTCTAGTGTAAATACTTGCAAAAATAACTATCCCATAGATCATAAAGTTGAAACTGAGGCTAAATTGATAGCAAAAAGTAGTACCCCTGACTATTCGAAAGATATTGAAATAAGAAACTGTGCAGAGAAAATAAAATTAGGGAATAGTAGGGAGATAAGGAAGGTTCATCACAGTCAGAATAGTAGTGACGAAGAAAATAATGTTGATAAAAGATGTAACAGAGTATGTGATGAAAGTAATAGTGATTGCCAGGTTTTTATGATGGAAGAATTACCAGGTGGTACTACTGTTGATAAAATTGCTTCGGGAAATAGTAAACAATGTGAGGAAAATTTTCAAAATTTTGAACAATATATTTCTCAAATCAAATCAGAATTTTATAGTGTAAATAATGTAAATGCAAATATTGGGGAGCAGTTTAGTGATAATTCTGAAAATTCTGAAATGGGTAGTTATGAATTTACTGAAAATGAGGAAATGCAAGCAAATAATATTAGTGAAAATACAGGTAAACATGATGTTGAGAAAAAGGCGTGTAATATCAGTATGGCATCTTTGTGTAATAAACTTGAAATCCCAGCCCAGTCTAAAATTTTAGCTAAAGTCAGATGTACGAAGGAAATTTTCAATGACAAGGATAGTATTTTAATGTTAGAGCCCTTTGCTAAGAATTTACATGCAGGCCTCTTAATTTCTAGATCCATTTGTACCCAAGAGCATGGCCTATTTCTATCCTTTGCTAACTTTTCTGATAACAATATAGTATTAAATAAGGGTACTTTAGTAGCAAAAGTTCAAAAATGTATTGATAATTCTAACGTAACCCCAGATAATTGTAATTTAGCCTGTAATATCAATACTCCCCCTCCAATTGCAGATTTTGACCATGCTGACCTTAGTTGGAGTTCCGAAATTAATTTAGACCACTTAGAACCCCCCTTAAAATTAAAAATGCAAGAATTTTTACAAGATAATAAAGATGTTTTTGCTGCGTCTGTCTTAGACTTACCCGGCTGTGACACCATCCCCCATTCAATTAATCTAACTTCAGAAAAACCGGTTAAATGTAAAGCATATAGAGTCCCCCATAACTTACGACAGGAAATGGAAGATCAATTAAATATTTTACTACAGGCCAATATAATTTCCCCATCTATTTCAGAATTTGCTTCGCCGGTCATTCTTGTGAAAAAATCAGACGGATCTTACAGACTGGCTGTTGACTTTAGAAAATTAAATAAAAATCTAATGAAAGATGCCTACCCCATACCAAACATCACAGACTCAGTTGACGCCTTATCAGGCTCAAATTTTTTTTCCACATTAGACTTAACTAGTGGGTTTTTTCAACAAACTATCCGTCCCGAGGATAAATATAAAACAGCTATTATTACTCACAAAGGGTTATTTGAATGGAATCGAAACTGTTTCGAACTTTCGAATTCGGGAAACAGCTTTCAACGACTTATGTCTGCAATTTTTGGTGATCTAGGAAATTTGGGAATCTTAGTATACATCGACGATATAGTAATAGCTTCTAAAGATGTCGAATCCCATATAAATAAACTTAAGCTTGTTTTTGAAAGACTTCGCCAACACAAGCTTAAACTCAAACCCAGTAAGTGTACATTTTTATCCGACAAGATCCAATACTTGGGCTTTGAAATCCAAAAAGGACGAGTGTCACCAATCAACAAAAATATTGAAGTGATAAGGAAATTCCAACCTCCTAACACCCGAAAGGCTGCCAGATCCTTCATCGGTGCACTCTCCTTCTATAGGCGATTTTTGCCAGATTTTTCTAAAAGAGCAAGAAATCTGATCAACCTCACTAAAGATACGGGTCGGTTCACTTGGAACCAAGCAGCACAGGAGGAATTTGAGGATTTAAAATCTGCATTAATATCCAAACCTTGTCTTGCCCTTCCTAATTTTGATAAGGAGTTTTACCTTTATACTGATGCGAGTGGCGCAGCACTCGGGGCAGTACTTTCACAACTGGATGAAAATGAGATGCTCCACCCTGTCGCATTTGCTAGTAGGAAACTCAAAGACGCTGAGACGAGATACTCCGCCACTGAGAGAGAGTTATTGGCATTAGTATGGGCCACTGCAGACTTTAAGTGCTACCTTGCCAATACTCATTTTTATATATACACTGATCATGCACCTCTTACGTACATGCTCAAAATTCAGGATCCCACATCACGTATGGCTAAGTGGATCTGTACACTTTCTGACTTTACATTTACCATCAGATATATTAAGGGAAAATGTAATAGCGTTGCAGACTTTCTTTCAAGGTTCACCACAGATAGCAAACCGGATAATGTCACCAATTGCAACTTTTCTATACAAGTAGCGAAGGAGACAACTTTTATGCCACATTCCAACCTTTTAGAAAAGATTGGTGAATTACAGAAAACAGATAAAAAGTGCTGTGAAATTGCTCGCAAAATTAGCGAAAATCTTGAGGTTGCACCCAAGTATTTGAGATTTTTCTTTAGGGATGATCTTCTTGTATGCGAGGATACAAGGGAGTCACCCCTATTGAATAATCCTATCAAACTTGTGGTGCCGAAGAAAATGGTTGAGCAAGTGTTTGCACTAACCCACGAATCCCTAGCTGCTTGTCACCAAGCTTTCCAAAAGACAATAGACCGCATTCGTGAGCACTTTTATTGGCCAGGAATGTCGGCAGATGTCAAGCACCTAGTGGAGTCGTGCGTTAGCTGTCAAGAAAAAAGAGTGCACAAAGCAAATCAACTTGCACCCCTCCAACGTGTACCCACACCTCATTTCCCTATGAATAAAGTGAACCTCGATGTTATAGGGCCTCTTCCTGTTACCTTTTCGGGTAACAAATTTATAATTACATACATTTATGCATTTTCAAAGTGGCCTGAAGCTTATGCGGTATCCTCAATCACATCTGATGTGGTAGCCGATACTCTCGCAGACTTCATTTCACGTTATGGAGCTCCATGTTATATCTCAACCGACAGAGGACCCAATTTAATTTCTGCAGCTATCGAGCATGTGTACAAAATGTTTGGAGTAAAACATCCCAAAACCACGGCATATCATCCAGCCGGAAATGCTCAGATAGAACGCCAGAACAGGACTCTAAAAAACGCCCTGTGTCATATTGTGAATGAGAATCAATCAGACTGGGACACCAAGCTTAAATTTGCACTTTTAGCCATGCGCACGGCTGTGCACTCTTCTACCAAACTAACTCCAGCAGCTGTTATGTATGGCAGAAACCTTAACCTACCCTATAATTTATTTTCTCAACCCCCCCAATTTAGCTATAATGATGCCCCCTCTTTTTGTGAACTTTTAATACCAGCTCTGCAAAAGGTGTACGCTGAAGTGCACAATCATTTAATAAAAGTATCAGAGAATCAAGAAAAGTATAGAGAAAAGACAGCTGTTGACAAAAAACTAAAAGTTGGTGATCTGGTTTGGCTTTTCACTCCAGCAATTGCACCTGGAACAACAAAAAAATTAAGTAAGTTGAATAATGGCCCTTCACTGTCTTGGAAAAATTAAATGAGGTAAATTTTAAAATCGCCCTTGTTGCAAATCCCAAAAACGTTCAAGTTGTCCATGTGGATCGCCTCTCTGCCTTTAAAAACAGACTCCCGATTTGGTCCGACGACCCACAACAACAACAGAGTGTCCCAGATTCGATTGACGATCCACCTATCGATGTGCAGCAATCGATTCCCCATGCAGAGCAATTCGCTCAGCGCAGACGCCATCGCGATTGCTGTATTATACCAAGTTCTGACACTCAAGAGAGTAACCCTGGTACGATTACTCAAAATGAATTCAGCACTCACGGAAGCCAAGCAAATTCAGCTAGCGATCCAGCCGAGATCGACCCCCCTCCTCCTCACTCAAACAAAACTCCGGAGGTTGAAAATTCAGCTGATGACCATCAGCAGAAAAGTGAATCAGCGGAGGAAGCTCTATCGGAGGAAAATAATGAATCGGAAAGGGAAGTACAGGAGTGTGAAATAGCATCAACGACCAGCGAAACTAGTGTTGCGGAAAATTCGATTAACAAAGCGAATAAGTCGAAATCTTTGAATCGACCGCAGCTGACTTCGCAGGACGCTTACGGGCTACGTGAAAGACGATCCCGCCCTATTTATAAAATTTAGTTTATCTATATTCTTTTATTTATGCGTATTTATAGTTTTATTTCATAATATTTATGTGTGTTTATGTGTTGCAATGTATTTTATAGTAAATTTATGTATTTTTCGTCGTATATATTAGCGTTTTCTTACCCAAACATGGTTTGTTTTGGTTCACTTAGCGAAAATCGAAAACCCGATTTCGTGTTTTTTATACACCCTGTGTCGTGTATACATACATTTTTTAGTGGTATTTAGCTACTTGTATTAGTAAATACCCCTCCGCACACCTTTTTGTGCAGTTTTTTCTTCAAATTTAAGATGTATTCTGGGTACTTTGAAAATGGCAGATTTTTTCCCCCCCTTGTTTTTAACAGCAAGTGTTAGGCTGGGTCGGTTGGCACTTTTCATCGTATGCACGCAAGTACGATATTATAGATTCCTAATTATGTATATAAAAATTTTTTCATGTGTTTTTATACCACTTTTAGTCTAGGAATGTAGTTTGGCATATTATAGTTTTTATTTTGATACTTAGGTGTGACATACCAATTTACCCCTTTGGTTTCGTTCATGAAATTCCTTTTTGGTTTTTCTTCTAGTGCAATGTCAGCAGAGTGGTATTTTATCTAATCCTACTGGGTAGTGATTTTTTTTTGTAAATATTTTTTTTCTTCTTCCTGAAAATTCTACCTTTTAAAATTTGTGATTATCTTAAATTTACTTTCTGCTTCTAAATTGTGTTTTTTTTTGTATGTTTGTCTTCAAAATTAGTAATTATATATACTCTATACACATAAGCCTTTTTATTTCTATGGGGATTATGACCTTGTTTTGTTGTGACTATGTGTTATGAGTCACATCTGTTTTTATTTGGTTTTGGGTAGGTAAATTGGGTAGTCTGATGATACTGCATCATCACTGTCTGGGTTAAACCATGTTTCCAGTAAAAAAAAAAAAAAAAAAAAAAAAAAAATCTAGGCTAGTTCAGTCTACATGTGGGTAGCACAAGAACATAACTACTTTTCCCATGCACAGTGTTTTCTTGTTGTAACTGCATTTATATACATTTATTCTACACCCCAAACACCACTTTTACAGACTTTAACTTTATTCCGGGGTTCATTTTGCATTTGTTATCCTATTTTAAACTTTGGTATATTGTTACTCGATTACTTTGATGAAATGCGTTGTGTCATAAATCCGTTACATGTGTAAATACCCAGTTGCTTATTTTTTTTTGTTATTGTATGTGCCAGTAGTACTGATATAGGTAAATGTATGTTGTAATTTGATTTTGTTTTCACATCAAACTGGCCAATTTATCATGATTTTATGCAAATGTTGTATATATTATTATGAGTAATGTATTGTTTTTCAGTTGGCAGTCTCAACACTCTTGCAATCTTTTTCCAAAATTTAAAAAAAAAAAAAAAAAAAAAAAAAAAAAAAAAACTTGTAAATAAATACATACCGGTATTTAGTTTGTTTTTTGGCAAAAATTTTGGTCGTATAGGTAGATAGGTTAACGTATTATAAGTAGAACCTGCTAGGAGTTGCAATATACAGTGACAGTAATGGCATTCGGAACATGCACAGGTATGTTTATAGGTGGGATTCGGTATCAGGAGTTAGAAATGGTTATGCAGCGAAGGTGTCCTATGTAGAAACAAAGTGCAGTTTTCCCCGCCTTAGAAGGCAGTACTCCTTAGGTGTCTTGTTACCCTCTTGTGGTTTTCCCAGTTCTAGTCGTCAGGTATTTCAGCAGTTACTTGGGAGTGGTTCATGGTGGGCAACTCTTAGTGTACATTCCGGAGTGTATATCTGACAGCGGCGACTTCACTCTATAATTCATGATTGTTCTTCGGACCGATGTCTGGCCTGCTCGAACGGTTAGGTCTTATATTGTGGAATCTCCAGCGTACTGTGAACTACCTCTCAACCCGGTAACCCTTGTGAAATTTTTTTTTTCTGTTTCGGTCTGCACGTATCAAAAAATTAAATTTTTTTTTATCAAAAAATTTTATTTTTTTGCGGTAAAGGGAGAGTCATGTTAGGGTAGTTTTTTTCATTTATTCTAAATTTTCCATATTTTCTTTTTTTTCTATATAAGTTGTAGCCCCCCCCCCTTCTTTTATAATAATCGTAATGTTTTTCATTTAATATTCTCTTTATTTTAGTCTGAAATAATGGAGTTAAAATACCTTTTCTTTCTTTTAAATGTCTAAGCTAAAACAAATTCATTGTCTCTTTTACTTAAAATCATAATTTTTATATTTCCCCTGTAAGTTATAATTTCACTGGGGTGGTCCTTGTTACCATGGGAAATTTTAAAATGCTCTCGGACACTTGGGCAATAAAAATCCATTTCCCAGACAACGTATATTAGCTTGTATTGTCAGGAGTTTTATGACTCCATTTTTGCTGTTTTTTCGTAAACAACTTTAGCGGTGTTGGTCGCCTTAATCTGCTCTGTAGATCTTTCGTGGAAAAAGCAGGACTCGGGCGGCAGATAGTGGCCCGTATTGTTAAAGTTTTATTATTCGTTTTTACGAGCCCAATTATTCCGTTTTATGTAAACAACAGTTCACGTGGGAGGTCGAAAGAAGGGAGCGAAAACGGAACAGCTGTACACATGCAATCACCCCTATGCGAAGTAGTTCCACCCGCGAGAGAGAGCGACGACCAATGGTTTTACGTAACGTATTCGCGGGGGATGTTTTTTTCCCTGGTATAGTTTAGCGCGGGAGATTGTAGCCTGGGATATACAATATATGAGTTTTTTAGGGGAAGGCTGAGGCCTTTCCTCTCTCCCCCCCCCTCCTGGAGTTTTCCTGGTGGTGGCCAGAGAATTTGAGAGGCATTCGAAGTTTTACCGGTGAGTGAGATGCCTGCTTAAAAAAAAAAAGAAAAAGCGTCTGGTGCCTCAAGATAGAAATAAGCTCTGACCGACAAGACAGTGAGTCACTATAATAGTTATGTTTGAATAAGTCCTTACTACCGAGAGCTGTGACGGTTGAGAACATTTTTTTATTGGAGCCGATGCTCTTCGATGGTAGTTAAGCATAGATTAGATAAATTGGAGGACTGTCGCTGGTAAAAAGAGTATGTCGAAAGCTTTGATCGGAAGTGCAGTCGGAGCATTCGGAAGAAAAGAAAAAGGGTAATCCTAGCTCCTTACAGATGACACCGTTTAACTACAGAGCATAACGCCGAAACGTATATTCAAAGAAAAATCGTATAGCTGGTTGCCTGCTCCATATTCCATATAGAAGAGATACTTAAATATTCAATGATGCCTGAAGTCTCTTCGTGTAGTGCCCCATGTTTGTGAAAGTAAGACGGCTAACCCTGGGACATTACTAATATGTTTACCAGGACTGTTAAATCTCAGCGCAACGAGTGTTGAATCTGCCAGTGAGCTTTTGGTAAATATTTTCCATGTTAATGAATAAGTGCCTTTCATTATTATTATTATTTTACCATGAATATATATATATATATATATACCTTGATGCATATATATGTGTGATTAAATCACCTGTTACCAACTAACCTTATACCTATAAATCTGGATATGTTGGCGTTTCATTTATCTGATTATGTTGGTGTTTTATCTAACAATTCTTTTTTCATAAGTTAATAAAAAATCAAATTCGTGGTGATATTCTGTCTGTGACTTATTTGTATGCATCATAGAAATTCATTTGTTTTTTTTTCTAAATTTAACATTACTATTTAATGGATAATGAATTTTGTTTAATTATTTAAACAATCAGAGAAAGTAATTATTTAATATTTAAACCTTGCTAATTTTAATTTACTTTGATTGTGACTTCATTTAATTTTCCTTCATCAATTAAAATAAAATAAGTAAAATTTAAATCCTTGATTTGTTTCTGAAAATGCTTATTAATTTGGTTTTCTTTAAATATTAAATTGCTTCTTAAAAATATTGTGAAGTACTTTTATTCTCCTTTATAGAGAAAGAGATTTAATAAATAAAATAAATTTAACCTGCTTTTAATTGAAGTAAAAGAATTGAAGATGAATGTAAAAGAAAAATTTTATATTAACTATGTTTAATCCTTAAAGTTTATTAGCTGCATTTAAGGTAATTAAGTTAATCCTTAAAGTTTATTAGCTGCATTTAAGGTAATTAAGTTACACCAAATTCTTATTAAAAAGGAAAACTATGTTTTATCTAGCTACTCTTGGTTTATTACTAGCCACTATACAAAATCACTCGCATGGTTCTGGCAAATTGGTACATTGATATGATCAGGTTTTGTAACTTTAATTAATTATCTGTATCCTTATTTTAATTAACTTCTTTCCCTTTTTTTTGTGCCTTTCAAATTCTGGAAGGATTACAGGACCCTTTTTTATGTCTTTCTTATTCAAAATCTGTTCTATAAAGTTTTAATGAATTTCATTTAATTTACCATAACAATGTTCCAATTCGTCAAACCACTTGTTGGGTATAAGCGGTATGGTGATAAATGAGAATTTTGTTGATACCTTTTGGCAAATTTATTCATTTACTTAATTAATTTTTTAGTTATTCAAAATTTATTTGGTTTGTTTTGTTTATAGCATCTCTCTGTTCTGATTTTTAATTAGTAATTGTGTAAAATTGTTTCAATTTCTGAAATCAACAAAATTCATTCTTTTGGTTATTTATCACTTTATCAAATACCCCAACACAGATAATGACTCAATGGCCTGGCTCATCTTCAAAATATGAAATTGATTCATTAACTGTTAAAGTATTAAATAATATAACAGGGAAGTACTTACAAAGATTATGCATATTTAGAAAACAAATGTTTTAAAGCATAGGGTTTTTCAAATACTTTGTTGCTATAGGCAAACCAGGAGAAAAACCTGAGACCAAGCAAATTATGTAATGCAACTTATAGATCTTTTTTAACACTTTCCAACCTAGTTGGAAAGTGTTTATGACTTCGGTTTGTCTGGCCGTCTGCCGTCTGTCCGTGCTCTAACTCCCGTAAATATGCTCGGATTGCCTTGCAATTTTTATATGTTATTGTCGTTATCTATAGCACTTCCCTAGTTCAACTGAAGTGTGTAACACTTATAGTTTTTTTATAGGGACACTCAAAAGAATTCCGTTACATTACGGTCTATGGGGAAAAATCATTTGCGGTTTATTTTAATGATGTTACACAATTGCAAACACATTGTAATTGATATATATCACTAAGGTGTATTACAAGAAGCTTAATATAGAATAGCGTGTGCATAGCACTTATAGTTAATTTACAGGGACAGTCAAAAGAATTCCGTTACATTACGTCTATGGAGAAAAATCATCTGCGGTTTATTTAAATAATGCTTCACAATTTTAAACGCATTGAAATTTATATATATCACTAAGGTGCATTACAAGAGGCTTACTACAGAATAGTGTGTGTATAGCAGTCATCGTTGATTTACAGGGACACACAAAAGAATTCTCTACTGCCTGTTAACAATAATTCCTGGAAGTGCGTTTTCAGTTACTGAACGCGATTTTAAATTTAACTCACTTTTTGTTTATTACGTGGTGTGTATCAATTCTGTAGATCATATACAGGGAAGCACAAAAGTTCGCGAACACATTTCCGTTTATTGACAGAAACTCCAGAAGGAGAATTTTAAACTGTGCTACGCGTTTCTTAACTGAACTAAAATTGAGCATCCTATGTAGTATATATACAAATCTATAGATCCTATACAGGGCTGAATAAAAGTATTCGGATATTTTTCCGAATATTGTATACGTTGGAAATTCCTGAAATTATGTTTTTAAATATGTTATGCGTTATGTGTTATCTTTCAGCTTATTAAACGGTATGATTTGTAAAGTTATTTTGGAAGCGTTGGAAAGTGTTACATAATCTATGCTTGACGCATGATTTTTCGTTCATGTTTAATCTACGCTCTATGAAATGAATCAACATTAGAAATTTCATTACCATAATGCATTTCATTATACATTTGAAATTGAAAAATATGATTATTCATAAATGATAAATCTTAAAACCATTCAATTATACATTATTAATACATTGCAATAAAGTAATATATATTTCTGTATCCTATACTATTTTTATATATCTTTAAGTTTCTAACCCTATTTTATGGTAAATAAAAACGCTAAAGTATAAATGCAATACAATAGAAAACTCCAAATGGAGTAATTTTTACTCCATTAAAAATTTCTGCTAACACAAATTCTAGCTTTGTTATATAAAAGGTATTAATTTATCAGTCTCTCCGTATCGTTTTAGAAATCTGAAAAACTGCTTTTTAATCAGAAACAATATATAATAAAATAATTATGTGTACAATATAAGCAATTTTTAAAACACAGTATAAAATAGTTTTTATAAGAATATTTTAGTTTCACAACAAATATACGACAAATATTTTATACTTAAAGAATTCTAACTTACTTCGTCGATAGCAATGGATAAATGCAATGTAGCACGTTAACTTACTTCGTCGATAGCAATGGATAAATGCAATGTAGCACATATTTATAAGTATAAATTTCTGAGCGATGATCCTCAGTCTTACTTTTTTACATTCCACGTGCCTCAAATGTGCCATAAATAGAAAAATTGCGATTATAAATGATATAAATCCGATTATGATTGATTGAAGCATCTTTCACCGAAATCGAAACGATAGTTTGAAGTTATGTTATATTTTAATGGCAACATCAGTAAACTTGTAACTTCGTAGTTATATAAATTGACATATAAACTTTATACAGAAGGTACATTATTTTTAAAAAATACTTATGTAATACTTTAATTTGGCAGAAAACTATAAATGCATAATGCTTTCCTATGAGAATAATGTGGTTTATTTACCCAAACAGCTGATTTTTCAGTAGCCTCGAACCCAAACTGAGAATAGGGTCCATTAACAAAAAAATGGTTTTCAAAGTCCGGAACAAAAAACAAACAAACAAACAAAAAATAGATAAAAGTTTAAAAACCAAACAGGAACACGCAGATGGCTTTCAGACAATGCTTTTTCTTGTTCCATTTGTATAAATTTATAGTCTTAATTCTTCGTAATTTCTTTCTACAAACATTGTCGTTTACGAGTAATATTTCACTGTTAACTAAACCTACTGTCAGATAAACACATGTTGTCAAGATGCAAAAACCATTAAAGTTTATTAACACTAGAACTACCATGAGCCGTCATTTTGACGGTTGCCAAATGAATATATTCCGATTCGAACCAAAAATTTCTTTTTAAAATAAATTAAATATAAAATTCACAGAAATACGTTAAATGAATAAGTTAGGTAGTTTTAAATAAAATTTCTGGTGTGAAATAGTTTTAAAAAATTTGAGTAAAATTTCCGGTAGCTCTAGTGTTAAAGCATGATTTAAGCGACTAGCGCTTCACTAACTACCGATGAGCTGGGATATATAGAGTATTATTGAATTCGTGGTATTCAATTACCACGTCGATCAGCTTGAATAACACATGTCTATATCCGTTCACCCTGCCGAGATCATTGCTTTTAAAATGTCACTAACAAGATTCAAAGGATTATTTTCTATGTACCGAAACCTGTGGTGACTGGTTTAATTGGTGATGATCTGGACTCTATTTTTTCAGGAGAAGGCAATGTTCCTATTTAGAAACTTGGATTTCGACAATTGTACCGCAAGAAAATATAACAAAACTAATAATGCTTCTGAATAGAAAATTTTTGGCTTATTCGATTTAAAGCAGTTGAAAGATCTAAATTATTTTTCTAAATTATCTTTCAGCCCACCCTGCCCCCATCTGGATACGTGCCTGAGACATTACTTCGTGCCAATTTTTAAGATTCTAGATCAACGGGAAGTTTCCTATAGGTTTTGAGAGTGAGTTTGTATGGAAACTTTTTATTGCATTGCGTTAGGAGCTTGAAATTTTTACAAAACAATGAAGCCGTGGACCTTATTATTTTATATTAATTTCAACTTGATACCTCCAGTCGTTCCTGAAACAAAGCGGTCTTGACAGAAAGACGGACAACAAAGTGATCCGATAAGGATTTCTTTTTTCCTTTTTGAGGTGCAGAAACGGGTCTTTTAATTCCTGTCTCGTCAGAAACCCGTATAAGCCCAAGTCTCGGGGGCATTACGTCCCCCTCTTATGACCCAAGGTTACTATATCATGACCTATGCCTGATCATATCTTATGACCTGCCTTGGTTTGGTCAAACTTTTTTGAATGGAGAAGGGAGAAAATATTAAAATAAATCAGAAAAAGATATCTTCCTTTAATGAATAGTAGATGGCGCCACCATGCACTTTAATGACTTTTTAACAACTTCGAAAATATTTCTTTTGCTACCTCTAAATTGAGAAGTTGTTGAGAAATCGAAAAAAAAAAAAATTAATTTAAGGAAACTCTTACTTTTTTATTTCAGTGTTTTGTAACACCTTTTTGACACATTATTAAATTGTTTTATAAGGAAAATGATTTAATCAAGAAAACCTGCAATTCTTATGATAAAATTTGAAAAATATAACTATTTTTGAAATATTTAAGAACATTTTAAAACCCTATTTCAACAATTTTGAACGTTTTAAAAATTTTCTTTTGCATGATTTTCGAACAAGTATATTATTTTATAATGCTAGTGATCAGATTTCCAAAGAGTTCATTAGTTTACGAAAAAATGAATAAAATGTCATGACGCATGTAAAAATACAGGATAAACGACTATTTACATAACATTTGTATTAAAATAAACTGTTTATACTATTGAAGTTAAGATTCCTAATTTTATTAAATGCATCTTAAGGATCGTCCAAAAAAAAAAAAAAGAAAAAAAAGGATAGTCAGTTGAAAAATATATGTTGAAGCTTTAGCATTTTGATCATACTGATATACTGAAAAACAACAGAAAAATGATGAATTTTCATAACGAATATTTAGTGTCAAGCTCTTTTTCTTGGCATGTCACAAGCCTGCTCTTTTTCTGTTTTTAACCGACTGCAAAACAGTTGTTGAATAATGTGAGTTATGCATCAAAACGAGATTTTCAGCATTTTTTTTTCAACCTTAATATGTTTTTTTATGGTAGTCCGATTCGCCTTAAAAAAACGAACACGGTGATATGAATAACTCAATACCTTAAAAAAGTGGATAATGTGTCATTTGCATCTGCATCATTCATATATGCCATATATGCCATTCATATATGCCATTCATATATGCCCTGTTTTTAGAAGGAAATATATCGGAAAAGTAGGAAAAACAGGGGAAAACAAAAAATGAGTAACTGATGAAAAAAAATTGTTACATTAATGTAATTTTTTTTCGTCTTGTGAGCAGTATTCTGAGCCTAATTTTTTAAAAAAAATAATTGAGTTTTGCTAGCTATGTATAGGCTTTGAATTTTTTATAATTTTAAAATTTTTTTTCTTGTAAAGCCAAGATGCCGTTCTATCCCGCAAAATCGTTGGTACATTCCTCCTTCTGTAGGCATTTGAGAAGTGAGAAACGTTAGAATTATCTGCGCATATGTGCAACTTTGTCAGTTAGCGGTGTTTGATTGAATATGGATGTCTACATAAATAAACCTGCTTCTGCACCAACCTCGTACAAAAAATAATCTTTTAATATTTGAATAAAACTCAAAAAAAGAATTATAGTTGCAATGTTTGGTATTTTCAATGGCAGCAAGCGATTCTACGTGAAATATACATAACAAGGCACCTTAAAACGTAAGTTTGGGCTTTCACACATCATACGTGGCCAATGTCTGCAAAAAATCCTCTTCGTCAAAGTGTGCCGTGTGCCAGTGGTAGGTCAATTGTCACCACTATTTCCGAAACTTCGTTTTTTTTTAATTGCAGAATTTCTGTCATTATATTCGTCGCGCATTCTTACAGGAACAAAAACAAACAAGTCGTATAAATTATTTTGTAAAAAGAAACAATTCCATTTAAAATTACTTATAGGTGTTTTATTAAAATATATACATAGTACAACTAAAATATCAAAACCAAGTACTTTCGAGGTGCTTGAAAGTACTTGGTTTTGATATTTTAGTTGTACTATGTATAAATTTTAATAAAAAGCCTTTAAGTAATTTTAAATAGAATTTTTTGCTTCTACAAAATAATTTACATGACTTGTCACAATAAGGTGAATTAAGGATTCAAGAAACTTGATATAGTTTATATAAGTTTCATTTAATAAAAACAAACAAACAAAAACTCCAGTTGCAGTGTTAAAAGATGAGTCCATTGTAAGTTTGATTGTGAAAGAGGATTATTTAAAAATATATTTACAGCGTCAAAAGCTCTCCGGTTGCATACCCATTTTTAGTTGCTACGGAAGCCTCTGCAAATGAGTTGGGCCGATAAAATTTCATCAGCTTAGCCACAGTTTCACCACTGCTGATGATCTATTAGTTGGTGGATTTTTTTTCTTTTAGCACTGTGTAATAACATTAACATGCACAATTTATACAACTTGAATTCTGAATTAATGTTTTTACTTGTTAGTTATTTTAACTTAAGATTTTTACGAATAATGGTACTCGAGGCTACATTTTTTATTTAAAAAATTGACCTGCGTCGGGCCCTTTAAGAAAGTCGGTAATTTGTACCAGATCTTCCTGCAGCCCCAGACAAAGATAAATAATTTCAATATCAATCTCTGTTGTTAATCTTCTGCATTCATTATAAGGAGGAGTTATAATGCACATATTTTTTCTGCAGAACATTTGGCATCATGCCATCCATTTTGTCTCTTGCGCAGCTCTCATATCCGTAGCGTGACCAAAAATGTTTTTTTTTTAGGGGAAGGAGGTAGTTATTAAATATAATTCTCGTTATTAAAGCCTTTTCCATTCATTCCAGATGTTTCAACAATGTTAGGATTTTCTAATACTTCAATGAAGTACATTTTCATAGAAGATATTCTGTTTTTTCTACGCTTACTTTCTTTCTGCGTTTTTTAAAAAAAGCTTTTTTATGCTTATTTTTTGTTGTAATGAATCTGTTCTATAAAATATGTGAATCGGTTTTGAATTTGCAGTATGCAGATCTAATATTTGACGTTTAATTTTTATTATTTTTTATTCACATTAATATGTTATGAAGTGTTGTGATTATCTTATTTGGCATTTTAGTTTTTTGATGAATTGGCAGGGACATTTTAACAGAGGGGAAGGGGGGTTGGGTGGATTAGCAATCGCCCGGGGCGTTTAAAATTAAAGGACAGAAAATACATGAGATACTTGGTTAGTACAGGGAACACCCCTCCACCGCCTCTCGTTAAAACTTTTTGAAAAATAAAAAAAGATACAAAGAAAAAAACATTTATTTGTTCTAAACTACAATAGATGCTCAAATTGTACCCTTCAAACTTCTAAATACGCATATGTATGCTTAATTATGTTCACGAAGACTTGCTTCAGCATGTCAGATTACGAATGCATGCATGATCGTTATGAAATCACTGCATTATTTGGTTAATATTCAGCCGGATGGAGCATACCATTCACCCTAGTTCTTACGAAAGAGTCTTCTCAATTCTTTGAACGATTTCTTGTTGTAAAAATAAACTACGATAATGTAACAACAATTTTACAGGAAAAACACCATGTTGACGTACACGTGTGGGCAGGGCCTGATTATCAACGGGGCACACTTCCAGCAGTAAAATTTAATAGACATTTTCGTCTTATTAAAACTCATGCAAAATTACTGACATGAACAAGGAAACAATTTCTATTCATTTTTACTGGTGGAAGTGTGCCCCGTTGGTAATCAGGCACTACGTGTGGGAACGTTTCTCGACATTATTACGCACGCCGTTTGCTACGCCGATTTAGCTACTAACATAACAGACAAGATGGTTGCATGTGGCGGTTTTCAAATATCTCTAATGCTTGTCTAACTAGCATATTAATTTAAGTTGTAATTTCCCAACTGGGCGAAAAATGTCCGTGCCAGGATTCGAACCAGGTCCGGATATTTTTCGCCCAGTTGGGAGATTGCAATGCTTATGATTTTTTTTTTACTAATTTAAATAATTGTGTTAAAATTAATCTAATAGCATATTAATTATTTAACTTCTCACAAGCACATTTAGGGCATTTAGGGACACCCTGTACTTAATAGTTTTTTTAGAAGCTATTATTCGTAGGGGAGCAGAAAAGTAATATCACTCAGGACTCTACTGCTACTGGAGCCACCTCTGTAAATTGATTTCAAGTTTTGAAGTTGAAATTTAAAATCCCACTTTTAGGTTGATTTCCCTTGAAATCGACCTATTGCAATCACTTAGCTTATATACAGGGTGATTCACTACCACATGTACAAACTTTGAGGGATGGTACAGCTTATTAAAACGAACATTTTTTGTATGGGAAAGCTGGGACACAATCCATTTATTCAGTCATAAATACAAGTCGACCCCGAGTTTTCGTTCATATCTTTAGCAATAATGAAAGTATTTTACCAATATTTTTAACAGACATACTTTGCTTTCTATGGAATGTGATAACGTCCCAAGAATTGCTCGAAATAATGGCTACGATCTGCGTCGAAACAACACTGACCAAGACACTCCAGTAATTTGGAATTAGCTCATGATACACATGGATCACTAATCTAATTATAGTGGACTTCCCACGATATCTATCTGTAATTCACGTGAGGCCAAAATCAGTGCGTACGGCCTCACGTGAATTACAGATGCCAAAAGAGTCTTGTGATACCAGAGGACACACAGATCTTTTACTAATTTGTGGACAATTCTGGTTTCTGGTCACTGACAGTCACGTTACACTACAGTCACATTAAAGAAACCTGAAAAAAAAACTTGGTTAGTTTTCCAACATTTTGGCACCAGTTGCACATGTATATCTTATATATAGAGGATATGAATAAATCTTGTATTTAGGGAATGACTTTTCGGACACCCTGTGATGAGAAAAATCAAATAAAGAAATGAAAGAAAAGCATTAAAGAAATACCAGAAAACAACAAATATTGATTTTTTTAAAAATACATTTATTTTAATTGTGTACGATTTTTAATAAGCAAATTATAAGTTTTTAAATAGCTTGCATTTTTATTAATGCCCAGTTCATTAGTTAATCGAAAACTGGGACGGAATTTTTCTGGTCTTCTTAGAATAAAAAATTCAATTTGAATATTACAAACACCCGTAGTTAAGTAGTAGTGTATTACGAAATAATGAAATTACAGATTACGATTAAATTTCTATTTCCTGAATCGATTTACTTATAAAGCATTGCTAGGTAATTCTAATTAAATTTCACAAAAGAATAATTCGCCTGAGAAGTAATGAGTTCCCAGTTAATTCTAATTACATCTTATAATACATAATTCAATTAATCTATAATGCACTACAAGATAATATCGGTTATTTTTTTCAAATGTAATTTAATTAATTTTTAACGCAATACGAATTAATTATAGATATTTTCAATAATTTACATTTGAATTGTTATGAAATCCATTACACGCTATTTACTATTACATTCTTTTTAATGTATTGAAATTTATCTGTAACTCGTTATAATTTAATCAAAGTTATGTTTCTACAGATGTAACTGAATTAATGAACAGTCAACTACATTTCAATAAAACAAGTCATCTTATAATGTCATTGAGATTTTGAAAACTAATTGAATTCCTTTTTGATGAAATTGGCCATCTAATTATCTAGTGTTTCTTTTGTTTTCTTCCTTTTTGTATTTTCTTTTCTGCTTTTTTTGTTGTTCTTTTTTGAGAGACAGAAAATAAGACAGAATCAAATATTTGTTGTATAAATAATAGAACTTGTATCTATATATTGATAAAATGAAAAGTTTGTGTATTGCGCGATTGACAAGGAAATCTATCGCACGTGTCTGCAAAAGTTTGCAACTCTGCAAAATTGGTTCCGGATGAACGAAGATAGGTCCATGTGCACCTGAGTCTTCAATTTTTAAATCTTTGATTAGATTTATTTTTATTTTATACTTTATGCGTTTTTTTGCCCTTCTCCAACAAATTATCGACTTTTGTAAAAGCAATCCAGTTCAATCTTTGTAACCTAATACAGTACATTTACTCCTCTTTTCATTAAACTTTATTCGGAAATCATGTAAATTTTTGGTGTTTTAAGATTTTTTTTTTTTTCAGACAGATGTTTGAGATGAAAAATAAGGCCTTTTTTATATTAAGTAATTTCAATATGAAAATTTTCCCATCCAAATTTAAAAATTAGATCGTTATAGGGGGTATTAGCAAACGTAACAATATATATATATATATATATATATATATATTGGATTTTTAATGATTTTTTAAAAAGGAAATTAAAACAGATTTTGTTGTTGTTGTTGTTTTGCTATCTGAAGGAAGAATCTTTAGAGAAAGTTTTTGACGGAAAGCCAACTTGTATTCCTACACTAAAGTTCCGCCGAGAAACTGCCGTTGACATAATAACAAGACAAGTTTCTTTCTTTCAAAGGAAATATTTATTTCGAATGATCGATTGTGCAGTTTTAGGGCCCTGTCCTAGTTATCAAAAACTTTCATTTTTATTTTTACTCACGGTTTCAATTTCAGATTTAAATACTGATTACTGTATTACTGATTTATGGGCGCGAAGCACTGACAGCCCTGCTATAGGCCTCCATTACACAAGGCCTCACTATAATGAGAGCCCCCTTTATAGTGATTGCCGTTTTAACGATTTATGGGGGCAAGAAGGACACAGCGCGCCATAAGGTGATCGCCATATCTCTAGGTTATTTCATATTTGTCTATTTTACATAATATTCGCACGGGCAACGCCTAACGTGTTTGCTAGTGTATCATATTTTCAGATGAATTTGACTTTTAATTTCTTAAAGTCGGTATTTGTGTTTTACATAACAAAAGGTAAAAAAATTAAATTTAAATTAATCTTTTTAAGGAGAGAGAAGTAGAAAGGTGCTTTAGACACGTTTGTGTTTTAGCTAGAAAGATAAAGCTTTGTAATTAATTTTTTACCTCCTTTTTTCTTTTGAAAAACTGTTCGATAAATTCAAAATAACCGTTATAACGATTTTTCATAATTTTTAATATCAAAATAGATTTAAAAATAAAATTGGTGTTCAGCTTAAAATTTATGCTGTTCTAGATTTTTTTTCTTTATTCTATTTTTCAAGTGCGAAATCAATTTATCGTAATTATTTTTCTCCATGGAAGAAACTTTATAAAATTTTAATACGATCCTCAATTTAATAAAACAATCTGAAGACAAAGTTTGATGTTCTACGAATTTTTAAAATGAAGTTTTTTTTTCAAAGACATTAATTTTTTAATGGAGGATATTTATTTCCTACTTTTAAGAGTTTTATCCAATTATTATACGTATAGTGAATTTATCTCTATTAAATCATAATGTTAAAACAATGGGCTGTTATTTTTTATACAGGGTATCTTACTCCAAGATCGGCATAGATTTCCATTTACAACTTTAAAACGACGAAGCAAATCTATCGAAATGTTCAACAGAATAACTTTACTTAGTGCGAAATAGGTTGCTAACTGCAATTAAATCAGTGACACCCTACACACTGGGAGCTATATTCCGAATTACGGTGTGTCTAGAACTAAATTAGTGTTGTTTGGACGCGGATTGTGCCCATTTCCAGCAATTCTCGGTAAGTTATCAAATTTCGGAGAAAGCAATGTAAGTCTGTTGGAAATATCTTTACAATATTTTTATTATTGTTAAAGTTATAGACAGAAATTCGGGTTTGGGGTGGAGTTGGACAGCCTGTATTTATGTTTGAATAAATGTTCCCTGGTTTCCTATACAAAAAATCTGCTAACGTACTTAAACATATATACAAAACTTTATACATAAGTTTGTTAATAAAAAATATACATTAAACCGTCTATTCTTTACACTTGAGAAAGAGCTAGATATTTTACATTTCTCATTTTTGGCACTATGAAAATTTAACTTCAGTCAACCTCATTGTGAAAAGAGGGAGGGGGAAGGTATCTCAAGTATCTCCTCTTCCCGAGACCTACGTAAAGTTTAGGTGGGCTCTGCTGTATAAGATTAATGATTAATTAATATGTAATTTCTTGGTAAAATTTATCTACTGATTGATAGTTCCCCCCCACCCCCCCCCAAAAAAAGTACGCTTCTGTATGAAATTATTTTCTTTCATACGTATGGTGAACATGATTGATTTATTTATTTCTCTTAATATTTATTTATATTGGCGCCGACTTTACGGGGGGCTATGGGGGAAATCAGGAAAACTTTCATCTCTAATTTTAAAACATTATTTTTGTCTTAATTGATCATAGAATAAAAAGCATAGAATGAAAGCACATAAAGCAAAACTTTTAAAAATTAGTGGTGGATTGCCTTCTTTGCCACCGTAAAGTTGGTGCCTATTTTTATTTAATAGTGAAATTTATTACATTTTTCTCACATTATCATTATCGTGTGGATAAAAATAGTAAAAATTTCAAATTCCTACAGACAATTCTAAATTGTTTAGTGCTGCCATCTCTTGATCATAAATAGAACTAATGTTTGTTACGGAGTGCTCTTTTATAAAATACTACATGTAGGGATTACAATTCCGCAGCCAGCATTTTGAAAATTATGGTAAATTTTATATTTTGGTAAATATTCATACCAGAAAATTCTGGTAATGTTTTTGAATAAACAAATGCAGGGTGCTGGATCCCTCCCGCACAATGGGGGATTCCAATCGCTAATCGCATGTTACACTGGTTTACAAATTTAAACTTTTTTTTTTATATACTTTTGATGAAACACCTATTTTCTTATTATACTACCTCTTACTAATGAAAGGCGGTATTTGAAAAAATCTAACACGTCATATTTTAAAAATTTTTACATTTTTCAATATTTACATTTTTAATTATATAATATATATCTATCACGTCACCCCGCATTGTCAACTTGCATTCTATATTCTGTTTTCTTGTGTTTTTGAGAACTAAAGTGGTTTTGTTTTTGATAAAATGTCTAATAGAGTGTGTAAATTAAATTCTGATCGTTTTTGTTACGTTTATGGACAATTTATATTCGAAAAAAGGGAAGACCGATATCGGAATGTGTTAAAACAGAATATTTGTATTACTTTGGATTTTCAGTGAGTAATCAAGATAAAAAGTGGGTCCCACATGTTTTTTTTGTGAAAGCTGTAAGCTTACTCTTATATATTGGGCTTCGGGAGAAAAAAAAGTATTTTCAATTTGGATCACCAATGCTGTGGAGAGAAACTTTAAATCAGGAAAATGACTGTTATTTTTTTTGACAAAACCTGCAGGCTTTAATTCAAAAAATAAACATAAAATTCAATATCCTGACATTCCATCAGTCTCAAAACAGATATCCCATTCGGAAACTCTGCCACATCCCGTATGTCCTTGTCCAGGTATGTCAATTGCGAGTTACCAAGATAGTAATAATCTGTTTATGGAGGATGAAAATGATGACGAGTTCGTAATCGAAGATGATAAAACGCCACACTTAATAAACCAAAATGAATTGAACGACCTTGTGCGAGACTTGCAACTATCTAGATCTAAGGCAGAGATTCTTGCTTCTCGTCTACAACAGTGGAACTTATTGACACCAAATACCAAAGTAACTTATTATCGAAATCAAAGTCAAATTTTCAGCACTCATTTCACCAAAAAGAATTTTTTTATTTTTGCCATGATATTCCCGGACTTTTTAATGCGATAAATCAAAATTATGATCCATAAATGGCGTTTACGAAAAAAAAAAAAAAAAAAAAAAGCTCCTATCAGTATGAGTACGGAGACATGTCAACCTCCCAGTGATCTTCCGTAAAATGTGGATTAATCTGGCCTAGGTTAAACACGTTTCGAACCAGGAAATTATTTTATAAATAAAATCAAATAAGTTCCACGTAGAAACATGAAATTAAATAAATAAAGATATATCAAATAAACTTTCTGGTTTGAAAGTGTTTAACTTGGGTCAAAGTAAACCACATTTTGGGGAAGAATAGTTGAGATTGGCAAGTCTGGAATGTCCAAAAGTCCACCTTTCACCGTCCCCTTGCTCACGTGGAATCGAACCCGCGATTTCCTTAGGGTTGCGGTTGCCTTACTTATCAATAAATTGAGTTTGTCTTAGGTTTCTCTTTGAATCTTAAAAAATTGCTAACCGTTTTATCAAGTATCCTTAGCAAAATGTGAATCAGAAATTGAGGGATCCTCTGCAATAACAAGGCAAGTCAAAAAATCCCTGACGACTCGGCCTACAGGCACAGGTAGATTTCGAAGACACAGACCGTGGGGCGACTGTTTGTTGGGAATTGCGGAAGGATTGACCTTTCTGCCATGATGCGACAGTCGAAACCGCCCACTTCGAAACCTAACTCGTTTGCAGGCAGAGCCGGCAGGGATTTTATTTATTTATTTTTTTATTTTTTTGCTATAAGGGTTGGTACTATAAAAAAACTTGTCAATATAAAAGTTTTAGATAATATTAAGAGGATTTATAATAAATTTAAGCGGATTTGATATCTTGTGAATTGACGAAGTTATGAATTTTTTTCTTTTAACCCCCCTCCCTCTCCCACGCCCCTTGGGGACATTTTTAATGATATCAAAAATCTGTCATACATAACTTTTTGGCCCTTTTCCTAGAAGTAATAATAACTTTAAACGGATTCGATACGTATCATAATTAAGAAATTATGGGTTTTTTCTGTTTTCACAAAAAGCCCCCCCCCCCCCCCCACGGTCCGATTTTGCCTGTTAACGAATTTGACCGAGATTTTATGCCCCTTGATTTTATGTATCAGTTTGGAAGAGATTTGTGCAGAATTATTGCAGTTATCGTGCCCATAATAAAGTGACATATATATCAGTTGCTTCTGTTTCAATGGTTAATTTTTGCAATAAGTTTATATATATATATATATATATATATAAAGTTTTGAACTGGGGGTGGTTTTGGGTTCTGGGAGTCAGGATCGGTGTAAATCTGAAATGTTTTTTCAAAAATTCCAACTTATGGGAGAATGTAATAGGTAGTATTTCTTACGAAATCTACCTAAAATGGAGTTTCAGCTACAAATCAATTTACTTTCAACATTTTAATTTAGAATATAACTTATTTGCATATATTCCTATTAAGAAGAGTTTAGCATCTTTTATTTGCTTATGATCAGAAAATTTATATTTCCTTATATTCTGAATAATACATCACATAAATCTGAAAATTGAGAATCAAGGTAACTCTACTTGCCTTGTTATTCCAGAGGGCCCCTCAATTAGGCTCATTATTGTTTAAATTTGTTTTAATTAAACCCTTTTTTCCAATTGAAATCGATCGAATGATCGGAAATTTGTCTAATTTTGTGCTAACGGCAGCATAATTAAAAATTTGGTATGTTAAATATGGACAGACATTTTTATAGCTTATCATTGCATCCGGGATCATATTAGCAAAGTTCGATTATAATAAAGTTATCCTTGACTATTTATTTATGAGTAACATTGAACTTTCCAATATTTTTCTTTTAAATTTTTTCCTAAAAAGCATTGTTTTAATTTCATGGTTTTTATCTCCAACTAATCATTTTATTACCAGCACTTATTTTCTTTTTTAAATAAAATTTCTTTCTATTTTTTAAATGACATCAAGAAAATAAGCTTCTATTTTTGTCTATGTATAAATGTATGCCCTCAATTTTCTCAACAAGTACTGAATGGATTTGAATCAAACTTTTTACACTACAATTCCAGTACACCAGAGAATGTTTTAAGCTAAATATGGCCATTGTATCCTTCGACACGTTAGATTCGATTTTCTACTGCCTGTCGAGCGTGTGCGATACTAGCAGGTAAAGCATCTTTATAAAAATGAAAATGCCAACTTACGATCAATGAAATTTGATCGGTCGAGGGGATTTTTGACAACAGTTTAGCAAGCATACCATTATTGTGATTCTAATGTTTCTGAACTTATCCCACTCATCTAATTGAACTTGTCTGCGTGAGTATTGGTAAATTCTGGAATGTGGATTGCCATAAGTTTGGAAATACCTTCTACACTGAGCATGCGCCCTATGCACAAGTCGCCATTCTAGTATTTATAAGGCACTCTACTGGCAATAATATACAGGGTGGTTATAATTAAACTTCTCCTATAAACAGCATCCTACAGCGCAAACGGTTGAACGGAAAGCAATGAAATTTGGTATATAGACTATATACACGAGATGCTCTCACGGAATTTCGAAAAAAAAAAAAATTCCAAAATGTCCACCAGAGGGCACCTTTTCCGGAAAAACATTAAATTTAATACAATAAACGGCCAAAACAGAATCCAGAAACAATATTAACATTTATTGACTATTTTCAGATCACCTTGTCATCGAACCACATTAAGTAAAGGTAAGGAAAAAATGACAGTATGCTGTTTGAGGGAAAAAAAAGTTCAGTTTGCAGAAACAAGAACATATTAAGACGAAATTGCACAAGAGGAACAGTTGTTAATCGTGTCCAGGACGATGTAGGGAAAGATGCTCCATGTGACTACCCTCATTCACCTGTAAAATTTCAAGTCGATGGACAGTGTATTCAACAACAGATCGTAACTGATCAGTTGTGATGCTTCGCACATGAAGTGTTATGGAGTCATTCAACGTCGCAACGCCTCCACGATACACCAGACTTTTTAAGTGGTTCCATAACCAGAACTCGCACGGATTTAGATCCGGCGAACGTGGTGGTCATGGATTACGAAAGAAGCGACTAATAAAACGTTCGTCTGTGAAGTGTTGGAGCAATAGCGCCTTCACGGACTCATGGATATGTAGTGACGCACCATCCTGCATGAAAATGGTGGATGTACTTACTTATATGCATCATGCTTATTTGCATATGAAACTTATATGCATCACAGAAATTAGAAGGTGGATACACGCTGCGCTTGGGAAAGTGGGCAGTGACAAATAAAAGTGAAAGAAAAAGATTTTTGGGGCTAATTCTATGTATAGGGTTTGTGAAACTACCAGCTATACATTTATATTGGTCCCATGATCCTGTGTATATGCAAACGTTTCCGAAAAAAAACCATGTCCAGAAACAGATTTGAACTATTATTGAGAATGATACATTTTGCAGATAACAGAAACAGCAATGGTTCTAATCGTTTGTGCAAAATACAACCAGTTATGGACACTCTGGAAATTAATTAAAAAAAATATTACAATCCGACCGAGGACATATGATTGATGAATCCTTGATTCCGTTTCGTGGTCGCATTATATTTAGACAATATTTAAAACAAAAGCACCATAAATATGGAATCAAAATATTTAAGTTGTGCTGTAGATCTGGTTACAAGTATGCTCTTCGTGTATATACAGGGAAAAAGAAACTAGTACGCCCTCTAAAATCGTAATGTCTCTTTGCAGAGATTTATTCGATAACGGACACACGCTATACACCCACTACATAAGTTTAGAATTACCGGAAAAAATCGTCAATAAAAATATTCATTTAGTAGGAACATTATGTTCAAATCGACGCAGCAAGTAATATCGAAAAAATTAAAACGGGGAGAAATCATTGCAAAAGAGAACGAAAAAGGAATAACCATTTTAAAATGGAAAGATAAGCGGGACATCCTAGTTCTATCAACAAAACATTCATCAGAAATGGTGAATGTTGAAAGTCGATCAGAACCATCAGAACACAAGTTAAAACCACAAATTGTAGTTGAGTATAGCAGAGGAACGGCAGTTGTCGACTTATCCGACGAGAAGAATGCCTACAATAATCCACTACGCAGGTCCATGAAATGGTTACAGAAAGTTAGTCTTTGAACTCTTATTATATACTCAGGGCCGTACAGAAAGACCGCGGGCCCTAGTAATAATTCCAATGCGGGCCTCCACCATAAGTATGATACAATAACACCTGCTTAGACGGAAACGCAAAAAACCGTTGAAAAATTCCGTTTTAGACAGATTATTTTCATTTTAGCATGTAAAATTGCATAGAATTTTTTTGGCAGAACCGTGATTTTTTTTCCGTTTATAGTAATATTCTGATATAAACAGGCTGTATTAAAAAATAAATTTTCTGAATAGTATTTTTTGAGAAAATCTATATAGTATTTACTTACAATTTTATTGGTTTTTTTTGCAGTATAGTTTATGATGCATTTGTAACACTAAAAAAAATAAATAAATAGTGAAAATATCATTAAATTTTAATTTAATTCGTCAATTAAGTTTGAATGAAAAAGTTAAAAGTGTGAAAAGAAATAAAATGCGAAACCTGAGCATGTTCTTTACCCAACTTTGCACCTTATTCCTGTTCGCGCAGCTGAAATCATCCATTTCATTAAAATAAAGGTGCCATTTCAAAACTTTTTTAGCGTGGCGGGGGGGGGGGGGGGGAGATTTTTTTTCTTTTGCTGTGCGCAGTTGAGAAGCAACCGATACAGCTTTATCCTCACACTTGTTTATAAAATTAACCAAAGTACTCACTACTGATAAATGTGCTTCACTTTGAGAAAGTTGCAATAAATAGCAAGCTTTAGCAAAAATTATTGGTATTATTTATTAATTTGTGGGCTTCAAATGTTTATTTAATACTAATGGTTCTTATTTAATGGTTTATTCAAACATGTCAAATTATTTTAGCTTTAGTGCAATTTCAGATTAAAAAAAAAAAATCTGATCTGTGACAACTGATACGCTACAAAATATCACATTCCTTGATGGGACAATTGCTTCCCCTCTAGCCTACTCCAAATGACGCCCCTGCATTAAAAGTTTCTTTCACTTTTGAACTGTTAATTTTAACCATAGATTATTTAAGTGATATAATATAAATGGTACCATGAAGTATCAACATAATAAAAATACATTCATTATCGATTTTAAGTCAGTAATATTTAATATCTAAAAATGTATTTAAGCAAGTCCTGCATAACATTTTGACTTTGCTCTTGGGCTAAAAATATAGCAAGAAAAGATTTATACAAGGCTATCTGCCATCTGGGTTTTTTTTATGTTCAGAAGTTAGATGAAAAAAAAAAATAGAAACAGTGATATAATATATACAGGGTGGTCCTAAAATATATGTCAAAAATGTAAAGGTAGGTAGAGGGGACCTAAATAAGCATATTTCGTATAGGATTGTGCGTGCAGTAATGCCGCCTTGAGCCGGTAGGGAGCGCTGATGACTGCGGCGTATAAAAACGCTTCGCTAGCTGGATTCATCATTTCCCGCACGGATCTCAAACAGCATGCATCGTTTCACCAATGTGGAACTTGCCGACATGCATTTCATGTATGGGGCTGCACAAGGAAACGGATTAGCTGCTCAGAGGATGTACAGGGAGTGATTCTCGGATAGGAATCAGCCGGATCGTCGAACATTCGAGCGTCTTCATCGGGAGTTACGCACAAGTGGATCGTTTTATGCTTCCAGGCGTGGAGCTGGTATTGGAAGATATCGCAGAACTCCTGCAGTGGAAATCAGAATACTAAACACAGTAGAGGATAATTCTTTGACAAGCTCGAGAGCTATAGGACGTGCGTTGGGTCTGAGCCATCAAAGTGTTTTGAGGACTTTACATGAAGACGGAATGTATCCGTATCATTTACAGAGAGTGCAAGCCATGACCCCTGACGATTATCTTCTACGTCTCAACTTTGCTTGTTGGTACCTACAGCAGACGGCAGCCAATCCAACCTTCCCAGTAGATGTTTTATTTACTGATGAGGCTACCTTTACTCGGTCGGGTATGTTTAACATTCATAATTCTTAGCTGTGGGCTCATGGCAACCCACATGGCACAATAGCACACGCGTACCAAGAAAGGTTTTCCATTAATGTTTGGGCAGGCATTGTACACAATAACTTAGTAGGACCGTACATTCTACATAGTCGTTTAACTGGCCATACATACAACATCTTCCTATAGGAGGTTTTACCTGAACTTCTGGTAGATATTCCTCCAGCTGTTCGCAGACGAATGTGGTTCCAGCATGATGGAGCCCCAGCTCACTTCAGTCGAGACGTCAGGAATCACCTGGACGCTGTCTACGGCCAGCATTGGATAGGACGGGGGCGTTCCAGTTCCCTGGCCACCGCGTTCTCCTGATTTAACCTGCTTGGATTTTTTCTTTTGGGGTCATATTAAAAGCCTGGTGTACGAGAGTCTCGTCACATCTGAAGAAGATCTTGTTGCCCACTTGTCTGTTGCTGCTTTACATGTGCTTGACATGCCTGACGTCTTTTCTAATGTACGCAGATCTATGCGCCGTCGCTGTGAATCTTGTATTGGTGGCCACTCTTTCGAGCACCTCTTGTAAACTGTTAATAAATTTTTGTTTTCTTTTGTCTTTACTTGCCTTTTCAGTTTCCTTTGATTCATACTGCTTTACAAGCTAGTGCTTTAATGTGTCATTACCGCACACACATTCCTATCCGAAATATGCTTATTTAGGTCCCCTCTACCTACCTTTACATTTTTGACATATATTTTAGGACCACCCTGTATATTTCATAATATCACCGAAACTATTTTTGCTGCAATAGATATTTTGGACATAAATTATTCAAAATACACTAATATTTTGCATCGATCTGAGCAATTTTTCAGGAGTTAGAGGAATAGTAGTAATAAGGAACATGCAGACAAATGTGAGGAACGTATTCTGTAAAAGCTGATTACCACTAATAAATAAGAGACAAACTCAAGGTGGATTCACTCCTTAGAATTTCCAAGGAGTATGGCACCACTAATTTAAATAAGAAATCTTTGCCTAATATATATTTTTTAGTTATATTAAAATTAATTGCTATTATTTAATTGCATAATTTGTAATATTTTTCTGCTATTAAATAAGGCGAAAAATTCTACACAAAAATTGTGGTAGAACTGTTACGTACCCTGTAAACTTTCATATAAATAGTTACAGTGGAAACGAATAAAAAGAAAAAAATCTCTAGATTTGTACATGATAGAAAAACCAACTAGAATTAATTTTAAGATGAAATTAAGGAGTAACACCGGCAACGCTTTGACCTGTCCAAAAATTAAAAAAAAACCCTTTTATGTTGCTTGCTTAAAGTACTCCTTACAAACATGGAAATCATATTTCATTAGTTAGAAATCTCTATAGAAAGTGGAAGGGTAATTATGGAGTTATAGAAGTAGTGTCGAAGCGAGTAAACAGTAACGAAAACGTTAAAGTTTTTTTCCAGAACAGCAATTTAAAAAATCAGTGGACACTAACTCCGCCAGTTTTCAATAAATAAACTTTAACTTTTGAAAATTATTCATCACATTTTTCTAGTGAAATACGATAGATTTTTCGATATATTAATAGATATTATATATTATTCAATATATTTAATAGCGATTGATTGCTTGCTTTTCTGGGTAACTGCATGTAATGAAATTTTTCTTTGAAATTTAACATTTGATTTTGAAATTTTCATTTAATTCAACTTACATTTCACTATAAATCCATATGTATATATTTGAAAACGACTATGTATTTCACTTGCTTTTGGTCTAAAATTTTTTTTGTATTGTTCCAGTTCAAGTCTACGATGATTTATCGTACCCACCACTCCCCCTTCTTTTTTCAAAGTGCTCCAACCCATTATCAATCAAGCCACCATTTTTTAATATATGAAAGAAAAAAAGTATAATGTTCTACTTTAATATATATATACAGGGTGGTTCAGAACTATATGTCAAAATGAAAAGGCAGGTAGAGGGGACATAAATAAGCAGATTTCGTATAGGAATATGGGTGTGGAAATGCAGCGTTGAGGCAGTAGAGGGCGCTGTTGAGATCGAAGGATGAAAGCACTTTGCTGGCTTGAATCGTCATTCCCCACATGGATTTCGAGCAACATGCATCATTATACCAATGCGGAGCTTACCGACATGCATTTCATGAATGGGGCTGCGCAAGGAAATGGAACGGCTGCTAAAAGGATGTACATGGAACGATTTCTGGGTAGGAATCTGCCAAATCGCCGAAAATTTGAGCGTATTCAGCGGGAGTTGTGCACGAGTGGATCATTTTATTGTTACAGGCGTGATACGGGCACTGGAAGATATCGCAGAGTTCCTGCAGTAGAAGAAGAAGTATTACGCATAGTAGAGGATAGTCTTTTGAGAAGTACGAGAGCTGTTTGACTTTCCCATCCTTTGAGCAGCCGCTCCATTTCCTTGAACAGCCCCACAGATGAGATGCATGTCGGCAAGCTCTGCAATGTTGCAACCGTGCATGCTGTTCGAAATCCGTACGGGGAATGACGATTCAAACCAGCGAAACGCTTTCATCCGCGAAATTCAACAGCGCCCTCTACTACCTCAACGCTGGATTTCCGCACCCACATTCCTATGCGAAATATGCTTATTTAGGTCCCCTCTACCTACCTTTACATTTTTGACATATAGTTCTGAACCACCCTGTATAGTATAATAAATTATTGCAAATGGATTTTTATAAATACTTTACATTTCTTTAAAAAAAAAAAAATTCCAAAATAGCCTTAAATTTCAGGGAATCAAAGTGGTGTTACCCATTAAATTATTTAAATGTTATGAACAAATATCTAAAATGACAAAAACTATTAAATTTTTTTTTATAATAATACTTTAAAAAAAAAGGCCAAATTACATTCATATTTAATGCCTATTTAAGGAGTCGTGTACTACCTACGGACAAAAATAGAGCACTGTTTTATTCACTGGTATAAAAAGTTATTTGATGTGAAAATTTTAATCAAAACTGCGTTCAAAACTTTGTGTAAGAATGAAAATTGGTAAAACAAACTTTAGCTATTACTATATACGGCAAAAGGCATATTTGTTTTCAAAGTCATTTTATTTATAAGAGTTATTTTTCAGATTTCGCATGCGATTTTGTGAAAAGGGCTAACCAGATTTTCATGAAATTTCAACCACTTTATAATAAACGTATGTATATGAAACAACATAAAATCTTGATCCTTCTACTAATATTAATAAAATTATGTTTGTTTCAAGTTTTTAAAACATCCGACTTTTAAGAATATTTATTTATTGAAAAGATAAGAGACTTTTTTCAATAAAAGGTTTTTTTAATAGAACACTGTGTGTACCTAAAAAATAATAACCCAAGTGGTTAAGTGACTAGATAGATTTGAAATGACGAAAATATTTGTTACTATTTTTATTGGTCCGATGGGAAAATTCATAAAATTAACGGCCGTACGAGCCGTAAACGTCAAATATTTTATACATACACAGTAGTACGGGGCTCCCTTGGCCGGCCCGTAAAGACATTCTAGCAAATTCAGAGTTTTAAATTTTATTATTTGTTAGTTATTTCAATTTAAAATTTTTACGTAAAAATGTACGAGCCTACTTTTGCTAGTATTTTAAAATAGGACCGAAGTGGGCCTTACAGGAGAGCCGGGCCCTGGTAATTTGTACCGGCTCTAACCCCCTCTGTACGGGCCTGTAAATACTACAGCTCTAAATAGTTACATTTTATATAAAGATATCACGAAGAAGAATATCAGTATTACTGTTTTCTGGAAAAAATTAGCAGTACATCTTACAAATTGCCGAGAAGAAGACATTCCACCTGGCAATATTGCAACAACTTCTAAAAAAACACGATACAATCCCTCAAAACAACCTGGAAAAGTCTCTACAGTGCGAAAATATTGTAAATCATGCTATTAAGGAAATGCGACATAATCTGGTAGAGCAATGGCCAGAAACTAAACAAGTTGCCACATTTTGTGATACATGCGAAGGACAATCGTTTTTATGTGAACCGTGTTTCAATAAAATCCATTAAAATATTTTGATAAGAAATATATAAATACATGAATGATACAATCCTGTAATAAATAAAAATTAAGTAAATTTTAAATAAATTTTAAGTAATTATTTAAAACAATGTAATTTTTTAGTTTTATATCATATTTTACAGTCAGTCACCGGTGACGGACGCGGCCTAAACGGAAAGTTCAGTGTCAGGTGGCATTCAACGTGTTAATATTGTAAAATGATTGCAATTTCTTGTATACTTAATGGGTGGATAAACTTCATTTTTTAGGATAAGAATTTAATTAATCAGCCAATAATAATTCGAGATATCTATGCTCATTTTAAGTTAAAATTTGCTATTAAAGATGAGTTTATCGGAATATAATTGAAATAGCTCTATATTATATTTTGCTAAATGAACCTCTATTTCTCACATTGTGTAATACATTTCAACAATCTCTAAAAAAAAAAATCAACAAGACAGCCAATAAATATAGATCGCAAATTATAATAAATTAATCAGAACATCTTATAACAAATAAAATAAAACGCTGACCTTATCGGGCCAAAAGAGCAAAATTTTAGTATACTCTCTTTGAGCATCGTTTACGCAAATACAAATAAAAGAAATTCAATAAGTCCATTTTTTAAACGGAAAGAATGGATTTGAACACAATAAAATTTATTTTAATAATATAAATGAATAAAGAGGATAAATGATCACTAATACAGTGAATAATCGCTAAAAGAACAAGACCATTGCATGCAGTTCAATGAAGAAACATGATGCAAACAAACATTAGCTTGCGATGTTGCACTGTTAAAAATCTTAAGCTTTTGCTGCAGACACACTCCACCGCTTTTAGAGGAAACGGTTTCTTTACTATATTATGGAGCATTTTCATTGGTCAAAATAGAAATATTCTATAAAAGCGGTGAAGTGACTATGCAGCAAAAGCTGAAGATTTTTTATAGTGTGGCATGCTTGTTAGTATTAGATAGGGTACTTCTATATGAGAGTGGCGACATATCCATAGGACTCATGCATAGGACTCAGTCCATAGGACCATAGGACTCAGTATCATCCATAGGACTCAGTCCATAGGACCATAGGACTCAGTATCATCCATAGGACTCAGTAAAATTTTTATCTAAACTCTGGTAAACCTACATTCCAGAACGGTGATATTCGCCTGGACGAGTGAGACTGGGGTACGTAGATATGAGAGTAGTGACATACGGGATATAAAATTTTGTTGGATGAGATTATTTTGGATAAAACTGAATCGCCAAGAAGTCTTGGCAAGCCTGACCATTGCGACTGTAGTGATCTGCTCTTAATGGCGCGCAACCGGCGAGAGGAGAGGCTTTTTAGGCCAATGGCGTGCTGTGACTTCTTGTCCCCCCTCTGTAGGGAGCGCATCTGTTCACATGGTACGCCAGTTGATCTCAGAAGCTCTTGCAATGCGCGCGGTATTCTTTCTCGCAGTGACGTTCACGAATAATTTGGCTTTGTTGTGTTTATTAAAATAAAAGTATATTTTTCTAATTATTATGGCTTTCTGATGGAGTCGTCTACATATTCATATGGTTACAATCTCATCCACTCTAAAAGGGAAACTGTGGACTTTTGATCACTCATAACTGTACTTCGAGCAGCGAACTTTTATTTCGTTTTCGACAGCAACATGTCAACTACAGAAACGCCGGCAGTAGTTATACTGCCAAATATACCCGTCGACCCTACCTTGTAGTTCCATATGCTGGAAAGCATGTTTGAATTAGCAATTCCCAAAGCTATCACGGAACCGAAAACAAAATACAATTATGTTGTAGTTGATTTGCCGCTTGCATCTGCTACTATGGTGCGCGGCTTTATAATCAAGCTTGATTTCACGGATCCTTACCTGGAATTAAAAACGAAAGTTATCGAACGATGCGGAGAAAGCTTGACACTAGGAATTCGCAAATTGCTTGCTGGAGAAAGCTTTAGCGATAGGAAACCCACCGAATTACTTCGTTTAAGAAACGAAGGGCTGAAAGTCACAATATAAGTGACGAGCTTCTTTTGGAGCTATTTGCGCAACAGATGCCGACCACTGTGCAAACCATCCCAGATTCACTAGACAAAATTGCTGCAGCAGAAGTCGTTAATTGTATCCTGGATTTAACACCATCGAATAATAATACAGTTTCTTATCGGTCATGTACAACCGATGCTCAGATGCCAGAAGTGACAGATATGCTGCTTAAGGAAATTCAAGCATTACGACAAGAAGTCGTACAACTTCGACGGTCCAGAAGTGTTTCTAGGAGTGGTAATCATCAGCGTTACCGTTCTCAATCACGCCACAGGACTTCTAAATTTTGTTGGTATCATAATAAATTTTAGGATAAAGCAAAAAATGCCTGCCGCCCTGTTTATATTCTAAAGACAAAAAGTGGAAAGAGTAGCGGTGACGGACTTCTCCCCAGCACTTTCTGGCACTTTTCTTAACGTAACAAAATGGTGGAGAAGAACAAAAATCTACTTTGCTGTCATTTCGTTACGTCTGTTTGACGGCACATGCAATATTGAAAGCATAGTGTGATTAAAAAAGTCTTTGCTGAATACATATATTCTAGTTCTTTGTGTCAGTAAAATCTGTCTTGTGCTATTTGTTAAATTGTTGATGACGAATCGTAAACGAATCTTGGAGATTAACTGCGCGAGTCGGAATGTATGCATAGAACCGAACCTAACCGAGACACGAAATCACATTGTTGTCTTGGCAACCAACGACGTTCATCGATATGGAAATACAATATTATGTTCAGTGTTAGATTTCTACAAACATCCTAAATTATCCCTGGTGTTAATAAAGTGAAATAAAACTTCTTTAATGACGTAGTTGTCTTCGATATAATCGATACAAAAATATATGAATTCACACTTTATAAATCATTCGGCAACGGTTTATCCGTAGTTGAGGCTTGATTTTCTATTAAAAGACTACTGATTTTCTATTAAAAGACTACTGGGTGGCTACTAAATACTGTTACAAATAATCAGTTATTTTATTTTACAAATATAAAGTAGAAAATGATAAATACATTAATATGATGAACATCAGAGATGAAAGTTTACCTGGAAATAATTTTACTCGAATCGACCGTCATCTTTATCGCTTACCAAAGATAATCTCTTATTCCATTGTCCGACTGCGGTATAAATAATTTTTAAGAGGTAATCGGTCCCATTCACGCAGTATGGAAGCTTTAGAAAGTCCAAACTTCTGCGTTGTTTGCTATTTATTTTAACCTCTAAAATCCCCCAGACACAATTATCTAAAGGATTTAGATCCGGTGAAGAAGGTGGTCAATCTTCTTGTATGATAAAGTTCGGACAATTGACATGGAGCCAAGCCTGTGTTGATTTAGCTCGGTTTGGAATCTGGCTGAAATATCCAATTCGTTTTGGGATACAACCTGTCAGCATGTGGCAATAAATGTGTAACCAATATGTCCTGTTTGTAATATTCCGAATTTATTTTTATCCCTTTATCGATATATTTCAAAGGAAATTTTCCATTGTTTGACACTTCAGCACAAACCGTAACAGAATTCTTGTTCTGAAAGCGTTTAACAGTTCGAAGGTTTTCAGGTATATCCTCGAAGGTTTCTGACTATACGACATCATTTTTAGCATTATAACACTGTTCAGTGCAAAATAGCTTCTCATCAGAAAATATTATTCTGACAACACTTTTCCTACCATGCCGCATCAGCAATTTCTTGCATCTTTATAATCTTTTTATTATCTGTGCAGCAGTCGAACAATGAACTTTTCTTTTGCGATAAGGGAGAAAACCCAGGTCTTCATTTATAATAACTTGCATAGTTCTGCGACTCACATGCTCTTCTGCAGCCATTTTATTTGCAGAACGTTGCGGATTCCTTCGTAACTTTTCAAGAATTCTTTTGATGCGCTCTTTTGTGCGAACTGAGCGTGGACGACCATACCTAGGTCGATCTTTACAGCTATTAGTATTCAAGAATCGATTTATAGTTCTATATATAAATGTTCTAATAAAACCAAGGCATTTTAATTGATTAAATATTTTACCTGCGGAAAATCCGCGATCAAAGAGCTGTTTACTCATCATTCTTTTGGCTTCCATCTTTAAAATAATTTAAAATAATTGCTTTATACAAAAATCGTCTGCACTAATAGCAAATTGCCAAACGCTGAAATAGAGAAATAAATTGTTTTACCAAACGATTAAAATTAATGCTTAGTTTTTGGAGTGTAACAGTATTTAGTAGCCCCCCTGTAGTTAAGCTTAATTTTAAAATACAAATTATCATTGTATTCGATAACATAGATAAACCTTAAAAATAATTTCAACAAAACTGAGGTTGTGTTCACGACACGTCGATCGGGTCGCACGATCGTAAAGATGTTATGCGTATGGTTTAAGCTTTGTCGGAGCAAGGAATTATTAAATAATTTAATTATTTCCTACTTTTACTGTTTAGAACAGGTGAAGTCGACGCCTACATCTCCGTCCCATAACAATGGATCTCGTAATAAGAATATATTTTTATGTTCACTCAAACAAAATCCAAAACATTCAAGAACCAGTAACACGTGATCTGGATCGGCTCACTGATCCTATATCAGTGTTTATAACCATCAGATTTTCCAATCGGACTTCGTTCACTTCGCCCACAAAAAATTGTTGTTGATATGATAACGTGATTGGGCTTTTTGTGTTCATTTTTTATTTGTTTTGGTAGGTTGATTGGTATGGCTTTAGCAGCTCGATCAAATATCTAAAATTTGAAATTTTTTAATATTCTAAAATGATTATTTTCTAATGACCCAGTATTAAAAATATTACAGTAGCGGAGTATGATTTATATATCAGTTTTACTGACGTATCAGTTGATGTCAGTTATAAAATTATTGGTACTAACTTAGACAACAATCCATATAATGAAATAAAGTTTAATTTTCTACAACTAATGCATAATTCTATTTTGGGTGCGTAAATATTTTAGTATATATATAGTATCTTGCACATTGAACATTAATGAGAATATAATGCAAAGCATATTTTATGATGTAAATGTCAATGTGCAAGATACTATAAAAATAAAATGTAGCAGATATACATCATTTTAAGAAGAAATACGGAACTTGATTTTCGAAAGAGGTAAAATACATGTGGTTTGCAGTCTAGTTTTGTAATGACTAAAATATGGTTAAAATGTTTATGCATTCTCTACTGAAAGTATACGTTACGTATTTGGCATATACTAACATTATTTTGAGTTACATAAAATATATAGTTGAAGTACTCTATAAAAAATACTCGGAAAATTATCGTATTAGCAAACGGATATTGCCGCAAAATTCATATTTTTCATTTGCTTCAAAATATTTAATGCATTTGATAACAGTGCATTGAAATGAACCTTTAAATATTAAAAGGCGCTCTAATGTAAAATTTTAATTGGAAGATAGCTCATTTTATCGCATTTATATAATTATTATATTTTAATAATAGCATTAAATCTGTAAGTGTCATTAATATCAAAATTTAATTTAATATAAAATATTCCATTTATTATGAAAAATATAAGCAACCAATAAAACATTTTAAAATAAAAAAGTAGTAAAACAATCTAAAATATAAGAGCCAGAAATTCGAACCCATACTGTCCAAACAAATGGTCAAGCTCATCGCTCTGACCATTCGGCCACCAAGCTCACTGCACTAACGCAACAAAACATTATAACCTGGCAAATCCGTGATCCGAACGTCTATCCTTCAAGTTCACTGTAACTGTATGTTTATGCTATGCATACATCCATTGTAAACATATGCTCGAATCCAATCCATATGTTCCAATCTCCTTTGCGATCGGGCGACCCGATCGCCGTTCGTGAACAGAGCTTTTTTCTGCCACGTGTTTGGCCACGATTGCGACGAGGTAGAACAAGATAACATTATAGTGCTAGATGCAGGCAACATTTTCCATATTTTGTTGTTCTTGTCTGACATAACGTCTAAAAGTACACCGGAAGAAGTATTAATTTTTGGCTTAGATTACACTTCACCTTCGATATTCATATTTTCTCCAAAAGTTTTAGACTGTTCTAAAAATTAAATTCGAACCAAACAAAAAAATTAAAATTATCTTCTCTTTTCATTGAGTAAAAATAAATACACGTCATGAAATTATTATAGAGTTATTATCGAAAATGTTTCATTTAAAAATAACCATTGGAAATCAGTGGTGTATTTTGATAAAAATAGACTTTCTTATACCACTTATTGCGTCTATAATGTTGATTAAGTTTTTGTCCATGATGATGTTTTTAAATTCTGTCTATTTTAAAACCAATCCCAAATTAAATTTTAAGAGATAATATTGGATATTTAGAGTTTTATTTGATAAATAACTAATGTCACAATAAACTGAGTCATGTAGAATGGATAAACGTCCATGGATGACCATTGACAGAAAATTAATAGCTTCTAAATAGCTCATCAGAAGGCAGTAGATGAACACTTCAGTGTGAAAAAAGAAGCCTGTTAGCGATCTTGAATCTACCCATAAGTTGCAAGTTTAATCTGTGTAAAAAAGAAATAGTTTTCTTGAAATAACTTTGAAGAAATCATGAACATAATGATCATCCCTTCATTGCCATAGCCAAGATAGCCAACTGGTTATAATTATAAAATAGTAGAATTAAATAGAATATCATGGATTATTTATGGAGCAAAACTTAATTCGGCCGCATTATTTAGTTCAGTCTAATATTTTGTGTGTTACAAATAATTTATGAAACAAACAAGTTTGTGGACATAATACCAGTGAAACATCATGATTATGGATATAATGCCCGTGGAACATCATTATTACGGACATGACATCTAAATAAGGAAATAATGCAGTTTTAATATATGCTTTTGCAAGATATAATAATAAATACTGACATGATGTTCAAAGAAATGTAAAAATATTTTTATACCCTTATTTCGCAATTTTTTTTTTTCAAAAAATTTAGTAGTGAAAATGTTCGTTTCTGGATGAACGACAATCTTACTGTAAAGGTATGTTTAGACTTTAATTCTTTTATTTATTTTTTAATTAGACTTGTTACATATTGTATGTAAGAAAAATTATATCAAATAATTTGGCACTAAATATTTATAAATGCCAGAAAGGAAAAAAAAAAACCCTTTGATTACGTTATAAAAATAATGTGAAAATGACAGTTATTGTTATCTAAATGTTGTTGAAGAGCATCTTAATACAAAGTATGTCGGTAGTAAATATCCTGAAGATGAAATTACGGGAAAAGTGAATATATTTTCACATTTTTTTATCGATTTGAAAAAAAAAAAACAACAACAAAAAAAAAAGACGATTTATTATGTATCATGTAATTACAAGTTTTAATATATGATATTGAAATATATAAAGGCAAATATCGTTCCGCTTTCTGTATTTGTCTGAGAATAACATAATGAAGAGCTTTCAAAAAATTATTAACTTATCAAAAATATTCACATTAATAATTAATTTTTACTTTTGAGAATTTTCTAAATTGATTTCTGCCAAAACAATCCTTGGTTTTATTTCATAAAAAATCACCCCTTTTTTATTAGTTGTTTTCTATAATTTAAATTTTATTACTTTATTTATTTTTTTTAAATACCAAAAAACAAATTGCGCATTGAGCGTCTTTCTGAAGACATTTAAGAGGAGTGAGTCAAATAACTGTTTTGATAATTAAAAAGAATAATGTTTTGCAAAAGCATTATGTGATAAAATCAGTTTATTTAAAATAGTCGTGTACTCCTAAAATATAATGTTATAAGTACTTTCTCTCAAAATACTTTCAACAATAATGAACCAAATTCTAGAGACAGCGAACATATATTTGGCTATTAAAAGAAGAATACCAACGTTAAAAATTCACAAATAATACACAAAAAGTAGCAAACAGCTGTTTCGATTCCCCAAGCGAGATTCTTCTTCAGTGCGACAAACAGCAAAGCTCAGAGTGATAGAAAAAGCAAGACTGGGCCAAAAGACTGGCTCGCTTGTGGATTTGAAACAGCTGTTTGCTGCTTTTTTGTGTATTATTTGCGCATTTTTAACGTTGGTATTCTTCCTTTTAATATTCTTGCACAAATGTTTTATTTGCTATTTTTATATATTTGGCTAATTTGGATTTTCTTCTAATAATATCGAAAATTTTCTCAATTGATTTGAGCTGAAACAAACTAGAAAAATTCCTTTATTTAATTTAAATTTGAAAATTCTCATTCCATTAATAAAAGATTAAATTTCATCTTTTTTTTAATCGATTGTTTGCTGTAATTCCATTTTATTATTTCACTTAATGTTTTTTTAAATCACAAAGAAAAATATTGCTCATTTGAACTACTTTCTGAAGACATTTAAGAAAAGTGAATCAGATATATTATCCTGAAGAATTCTCTCTGAATTTGTAGAATTTTTACCTTGAAATAATTTAGTTCTAACGATAGGGAACATATATTTGCCTAATTTGCACATTTTTCTAATAATATCGAGAATTTTCTAAATTGATTTGAGCCTAAACAAACTAGCAAAAAATCCGTTATTTAATTTCATTTTGGAAAAATCGCTTCCCGTTAACAAAAGATTAAATTTTCCTTTTTTTTTTCTTTCCATTAATAAAAGATTAAATTTCATCTTTTTTTTTTTTCTATTGGCTGTTTGCTATAATTTCATTTTATTACTTTATTTAATATTTTTGTAAATCACAATTCTAACAAATTGTAAATCACAAGAAAATGAAAAAAAAAAAAAACTGCGCATTTGAATTGCTTTCTGAGGACATTTAAGAGGAGCGAGTCAAATAATTTATCTCGAAAAATTCTCTCTGAACTTGGAGAATTTCCCAAGGAGCAATTCTTTTAATCTAAATCCGACTCTTTCTCCCGTTTGGAAAAAGCAAATTGATTATGCGAATGGAACCGGAAAATAACATTTGTTCCATTCAAGTATTTTTTGATGGAATAAGCGAAGTCAAACGCATATATGCAAAGTAAAAAAAATACACACACACACACACACACATATATATAATAATAAAAGGCTTCTTTCCACAGAGAGAAAGAGAGAGATAACTGATGTCTGTCATATTCTCTACTGGAAAACAAATCAAATGTATCTCATCGGAATATGTTCTTTTAAAAACTGGGATTCTTAAAGTCTGCCAGAAGCATCTGCATATTTTTTCACCAAATGCCTTCTCTAAGGGTACCATTGAGTTATTGAACAATTGAATTGCATTTACAAAGTTAGGGAAAGATGTCATTTGTGTATGTGTGTGCATGGCGTGCGGAATATAGAACAATTGATTTTTTTTCACGCATGATTGATATTCCTAATCTAAGTACCCTGTGTCCTATCTTAACTAAAATCCTTTTTTTATTTTCAAAAACATATAAATAGTCTTTCATAATTTTTTTTCTCACTGCCTGTTCCATTGCTTACAGAAGTAATATAAACAAGTCAACTTTCTCTTCTTAGTCTGTCAGCGAGATCAGTATAAGTCAAGAAAAATAATAAAAATTTATTAGAATTTAAAAAAAATATATTAAGATTTATTAACTTCAAGTATAAAGGTGTTAAATATTTTTTTTATTGTTGCAATTTCCTCAATATAATGAAATTAATTCTCTGTTTCCATTCGATATTTGTCTTAGATGTAAAAACAAAGCTCATTTCATTATAGTCATCCATATGTAATATATATTATGTATAAGTCATATTGGTCATTCTCAAGTGTATTTCGAAAAAAACAAGAACGAAAAATCATGCGTCAAGCATAGATTATGTAGCACTTTCCAACGCTTCCAAAATAATTTTACAAATCATACCGTTTAATAAGCTAAAAGATAACTTCTAAGTAAACAATTTGGAAAACGCATAACATATTTAAAAACATAATTTCAGGAATTTCCAACATATACAATATTCGGAAAAATATCCGAATACTTTTATTCAGCCCTGTATAGGATATATAGAATTGTATATATACTACATAGGATGCTAAATTTTAGTTCAGTTAGGAAACGTGTAGCACATTTTAAAATTCTCCGTCTGGAGTTTGTCAATAAACAGAAATGTGTTCGCGAACTTTTGTGCTGCCCTGTATAGGATCTACAGAATTTATACACACCACGTAATAGACAAAAAGCAAGTTAACATTAAAATCGCGTTCAGTAACTTAAAACGCACTTCCAGGAATTATTGTTAACAGACAGTAGATAATTCTTTTGCGTGTCCCTGTAAATGAACGATGACTGCTATACACACAATATTCCGTAGTAAGTCTCTTGTAATGCACCTTAGTGATCTATATAAATTTCAATGCGTTTAAAATAGTGAAACATTATTTAAATAAACCGCAGACGATTTTTCTCCATAGACGTAATGTAACGGAATTATTTTTACTGTCCCTGTAAAGTAACTATAAGTGCTATGCACACCCTGTTCCATATTAAGCTTCTTCTAATGCACCTTAGTGATATATATAAATTTCAATGCGTTTAAAATAGTGAAACATTATTTAAATAAACAGCAAATGATTTTTCCCCATAGACCGCAATGTAACGGAATTCTTTTGAGTGTCCCTGTAAAAAAACTATAAGTGCTACACACTTCCGTTGAAATAGGGAACATGCTATAGATAACGATAATAACATATAAAAATTGCAGAGCAATCCGAGCATATTTACGGGAGTTAGAGCACGGACAGACGGCAGACGGCAGACGGCAGACGGCCAGACGGCCAGACGGCCAGACGGCAGACGGCCAGACGGCCAGACAAACCGAAGTCATAAGCACTTTTCAACTAGGTTGGAAAGTGCTAAAAATGAAATAGAAAAATAATGAATTGCATTTTTTTTAAACAAAAACCTATTAATGAAGTTTCACTGTGAATCTTGAAAAAAATTAAAAAATACATCGTTATGCATTGATAAATAAACTCACTCATCAATACTATGGTATAATTTTTAATTACCAATTCTTAATTATTTCAACTCTTTATAATTTATTTAATAAATGGTATTCTGATGAATTTTTTTTATTATTATGACATATCTAATGTTGAACCGTTTAAATGAGTTTTAACACACGACTTCTTATCTAAACGTTTCAATTATCGTAAGCTCAATAATACGTCTCCCGTTATCCTTAATCGTGTTTGAAATGTTGGTAATGTAGTATTAAATAGCTTTAATCATTGAAGGAACTCTTGTTTGGCTCTTCTCATTTTTTGTGCAATGAGAAAAAAAATCGAAAGCAAGTCATAACTCTCAATTTAAAAATCACTTTTATCATCAAAATTCTTTGTTTTTGACTTTTTTTTACTGATTTTATAGTTACATTTACTTGAGGGACTGACTAGATACTTATTTATTTATTTATTATTATTATTTTTTTTTTACGAACATTGAAAATCTCAAAATCTCAATATGATTCTCCACATTTCTTTTTTTCAACAGATTTTAAAAACGCGTCTTGAGTTCAAGTCGATGTTGAGAAACGCATTTTGAATGTTGAATGATATTGTTGCTAAAACAATTAAAAACTTATACAGCAATTATTTTCTAACGGGTGTAATGATTATCATCTGGAAATCCACAAATTTATTCTTGACTTGTTAGCAATTAGCATACATGGAATGGCAAGAAAGGTAATTTCAAGTTTAGTGTAAATAATGGACTCTTAAAGTTGTCTATTTTACCCATTTGCTCATAACTAGACAACAAATGGTCAGAAGGGAACGAAAATTTATTTTGGGGAGTTTTCAACTATGAGGATCCTAATGATAAAAAATATTTTCTATTAAAAAAATAATACACTGTTAAAAAAAAAAACAAAAAAAAAACATGTTTCTTGATGTAGCAAGAACAACACAAGAACAAATGTTACGAAAATCTTCTGAGTCCGAAATCTTCTTACGAAACTTCTTCCGAGTTACCAATAGCTTCGAAAAGCATCCTTTTATAAGAAACCTGAGCAACCAACAGGTTTCGTGATTTAAAGAATCATTTCTGAATAAAAGTTTCTCTTGCTGTCCGTAATGTTCGGAAACGTTTCTGAGTAGGTTTTATAGTATATTAATTAGTTTTCTCAACGTTGAATATCGATTTAACGGATGCTATTAGTTCTCAAGTAAACATTTTCATATTTAACAGACAAACATGCTAAATTAACAGCATTAACAGTAACATTAAAATTAACATTATTTTTCTACTCTTACATGTATGAATTCTGTTACGCAGCTGAATATGTTTACTTGAGAATTTATAGCACCCGAAAAAATGATATTCCGGTTCCAAAAAACTGATTTATACACTGTAAAAACTATTCGAAAACGTTTCCGTAAATTACAGGCTGCAAAATAAATTTTTGTTTTCGGAAATGCTTCTTTAAATCACGTAAAGTTATTGGTTTCTGAGGTTTCTGAAGATAAAGAAACAGTTTTCGGAATTAGGGGTAATTTGGAAGAGGTTATGTTTTAATTTCATACACTTTTTAACTCTATTAAGAAACACTTGTCTTCTTTTACAGTCACCATATAGAACAAAAAAGTAATGAAATACATAAATCATTATTCGAATTATCTATAATAGTTAGCGTTTCTCCTTAACATTTTGATTGGTTCATTTTCTATACTTTATGTCTCACCAACTAACATTCAAAATTGACGAACAATTTTATTTTCACGCTTTTTGGCATATTGAACTGAAATAATGAAATAAAATTAAGATGTTGTAATTGAATTTTTTGAAATTGAGTTCAACATTGATATTTAGATGATCCCATCATATATAACCATAAAAGACATTCTATGAATTAAAACGATGCCTTGATATTATTTTTCTTCCATCAATTCAAACTAAATTTATAGGATTTTTCTTTTTGCACTGTACTTTTGAATGTCAAATAATTAATTTACCATATCTTTACTACTTTTAACAATGGAACATAATGCATTATTCCGCCGGTAATAAATACCAAGAACAAGGAACTAAATTTCTTTCTATAGATGTACTTGTTTCGTAATGATATTCAAACATCCATTGTAAAACAAGCCTTTTTATTAACACTTTCCAGTAAAGTTGAAAAGTGTTTATGAATTCGATTTGTCTGTCTGTCCGTGCTCTAACTTATGTAACTATACTCAGATTGTCATGCAATTGATATATGTTATTGAGGTTTACTATGGCATGTTCGCCATTGAAAATGAAGTGTGTAGTATTTATAGTTAGTTCATTTACAGGGCCACTCAAAAGAATTCTTTTACATTACGGCTTACGGAGAAAATAATTACTGTATTTCAAACATATTGAATTTCATATATATCACTCAGGTGCATTACAAGATGCTTACTATAGATTATGGAGTACATAGCATTCATAGTTCATTTACAAGGACACACAAAATAATTCGGTATGAACAATAATTGATGGAAGTACGTTTTCCGTTGTTGCATGGGCTTTTAAATTTAACGAATTTTTTGCATATTGCTTGATGTGTATAAATTATATAGATCATATACAGGGCTGCACAAAAGATCTCGAGTACATTGCCGCTCATTGATGGAAATTGACGAATAGGTATTTTCAACTGTGTTATGCGTTTCCTAACTGAACTAAATTTTAACATACTACACAGTATATATAGAAATCTATTGATCATATACAGGGCTGCACACAAAAATTCGGATAATTTTTCGATTATTACTGAAATTGGGTTTTCAAATATGTTAAGCGTTTTCCAACTTGTTTATTTAGTAGATGTCATCTTTCATTTTATTAATCTATGAAGTTTTGTTTCAATATTCTGAATGTGTTGGAAAGTGTTTCATAATCTATGTATAACGCATGATTTTTCATTTTTATTTAAGTAAATAAAAGGATATAATGTTTGTACATTAGCGTGCAAAACTTAAGCAACAAACACAAAATGCTAATTTCTGAACACGTGAGTACTCAAAAGGAAATTATATAAACAGCAAGTGTAGAAAATAGGTACTACCCTAACAGCCCAGACAGTCGATGGTAAGTCTTCTTGACATCACAAATGGTCACAATTGTTACAGTCACTACAATGAACAGAAATGTGATATCTTTCATTCGTCTCATTTTTACTCTCATTTGATCACTCCACTGAACAGTCACCATGACTGCTGCTTTTTGACGAGTCACCAGGTGACTTTACAATGAAGTCATCTTGTGACTCTCATGTGACTGTTATTTTGACACTCCATTGCAAAGTCATCATGATAGCTGTTCTGTGATGAGTTCCCAAGTGACAGAAATTAAAATCATCTGGTGACTTTTCACAAAGGAGTGCAATGATGACTTCACAATAGAGTGTCGATCACCGGAAAGTCACCATGCGACTTCATTGTGACATTATTTGGCGACTCATCACAATGCAATGCTCACAATGACTTTAAAGTTCAGTGTTCAACTGACAGTGACTTGAGAATCACAAAGTGACTTCATTGTAATGTCGCACCTGGTGACCCATCACATAGCAACAGTCACAGTGACTTTTCAGTGTTTCATCATTTGAGAGTAATAATGAGAGTGAAATATCCCATATTTTGATTCTCCGTAGCGATTGTGACACTTCTAACCATGTGTCGTCAAGGGGATTTCACATCGACTGGCCGTGCTGTTAGGGTAGTACCTCTTTTCTACACTTGCTCTTTATAGAATTTCCTTTTGAGTACTCACGTGTTCAGAAATTAGCATTTTGTGTTTGTTGCTTAAGTTTTACACACCAGTGTAAAACTTACGTGACACGTAAAGATCAAGCTATTTCTGTCTAATAATGCATTCAAATGCCTTGATTTCTTTCTGTTTGTTGAACAGTTTTGTATATATAGGTAACACACCTCAATCTTGATAAGTTTGACCAAGATAACGTCTAATGAACATTGTTTACCTGTAGATTAATATACGGATGTATACTATGTATTGAGGAAGACTGCCTGTTCTTTCTTAGAGAATCTATCTAGGTCTGTTTAATTACGACCAATGTTTGAAAAAAGGAAATAACCTATGTATTTCTGTGACATTTTCTTGCCAACGCTGTTATAGAGGATAATGATTTATTATAAACTATGTTTCTACAGTTAATGCAAACAATGGAGTTAAAAATTTGAGTGTATTGAGGTTTCAGTGTAAAGAAGGCCACTTGCTGTTGGATAGCGATTTTTCATTTGATTGTTTGTGAAACAGTTTTGATGTGTATTTTCTGACAAGGTTTCTGAATAACTCAGAAAGAGAGACATTTTGAAATACTCTGAAGTGCTGTAATGAACATTTTCTAAACGAACTCCAGTATCTCGATCTTCTGAGAGGCAATAGCAGCACATCATTTATATATACTAACAAAAGAACAGGAAAGTAAATTGTTTCCAATATGCAAAGTAAATCTAAAGCAGTCAAACATGATCTATATCTTCAAAACAATCTGGCTAATAAAGAGTTTGGCAATCCACTCAGTTTAAAAAATCGCATAATGAGATCTTGCAATGTAAATACTGCAAAGTTGTTGATAGAAACTTGTGACAATAAATATCAGTCATCTAAATAAAGTAACTGAATGATTAAAGAGTGATGAGGTCATGTAAGAGGATGAGGAAAGTCATTTTCGATTTTGCTTGGAGGGTGTAAAAAGATGTTTTTGGACCCATTAAATCTAGATTTTCTGTTCACTTGAAATAAACTTTTTTTCTTGCATTCATTTATCCAAAGTTTTTTAATTTATAATTTATTTACATGCAATTATTAATATTTTGGTTACCAACTAATAATAATAATAATAATAATAAGACAATAGTTAATGGTAAAACTCAGAGCGGGAGGGAGTAGTCCCCTACACTGACTTCCATAAATTATGCCTCTGGAAAGGAGGCAATTGCGCGCGAGATGGTTGGCACCGTACAATATAGCATTTAAAGGGCGCTTTATAGGATTTAGATACTGCATTGTAGTTATGTTCCTTTTCCATACTTAAATTTACAAAAAAAATTAGAGATACTCCTAGAGCGAATACTAGTAAAATATAGCGGTGGATTGTAGATTTTCTATTTTTCTTCTAACTCGATTAATTATTTCATTAAATATTTTTTTTCATTGTTTAATCCATACCAAAAATTTAGAAAAATGGTGAAAATATAAACTGTATTGAGAAACAAAATTATTTACTATTTTTATAAACTATTGAGAAAAAAGTAATTGTGGGATAATATTGGTTAAGAAATATAGGTATTTTTCAAAAAATTGAGTCTGACTGGGCCGAGTTATAGACTGCTAAAAAATTAAAGTGCCGGGACAAGAACTGTGAAAAATAAACAGGCCTAGTCAAACTTTTAGCTTTAATACCGAGCGGGACCGAGACCGGCACTGGAAATTTTGGCTCGCGCATATATCTGATCTGAATATAAGCCCCACCCAGAGAAGACAATTTAATCTGAAGATTTTAGATAAGTAATGATAACTATAATTGAAAACTAATAAATAGCTTATGTCAAAATTTAAAAATATTTTTCTTGTATAGTAGTTGGGTGAGAAAAATAAAATTTCTCGACTAATAAAACTAACTAATAGTATAAATGACCTCAGATGTTATAGTAAAAATGTCTTTTTTTATTAAAAACTGTTAAATATGATTTTAACTAGTTGATGTGAACTGAACAACGATAAACAAATTTCGGCTTACATAAGAAAGGGTAGACATTCTGGATGGGTAGTAGGTAATAGTGGTAACACGGATATTAGCCCGGCAAAAATAAACCGAAATAAAAAATAGAGTAAAAAACATCGTTTTGGCCTTTTTAACAAAACAAAAAATCAAGTGAAAAAAAGGAAAATAAATTAGGAAATTGTGTTCGGGAGAATTACTCAACAATGTCGACAATGGTGAAATAAATTCCTGATATCACGGTGGAATAAACTCCTGAAACATCACATTGTGTGCGTCACTTAAATCAGAAGTGTCAATAAATAAAACATCGGGCCACATAGTTTCATTCAATAAGCGATGAAGATGTTTAGAGTCCTTAAACTTAGAAAAGGGAGAAAAATTACAAACATAGCTTTTCTGAACTGCTTTTTTCTTTTGCATTTTGGTAGATTTGCGGATAGGAGATTTTTGACTGAATTTAGATATTTTGTATTTCCTTGAAGAAGACAATGACAGCGTTTTCTTACCATGTGGTATAGGCGAATAAACATATGGCATGTAAGGAAAAATATAATTCTGTATTGACTTGCTGTTGGCGGGACATTTTTTTTATGGACATTATACTTTTTTATTTGATTGAGATAGAGATTATGATTTGTTTTTGCAACATTTGAAAAAAAGGCTCCAACAGTAAAGGTTCTTATTTCCTTTAACTTTAAAGTTTCATTATAAGAAATGTCGTGGTTTATTTTAACGTTGCACGCTGGGACAAAATATTTCAAAATATGGTAAAAAAGGAAAAAATAAAGTTCGATACCTTATTATTAATTGCTTCTTGAAACAAGAATTTTAAACATTGATTTAATGAAATTTGTGTAAATATTTTGCAGTTATCCTTGTACAATAATATCATTAAAAATATATGACATTTTAATCACATTTTTATTAATACAGGCTTTTATTGACAAAGTCAAATCATTCTGTCTTACACTGTCAGTTGTGTAAGACCGCATGGATATGTTGATCTTACAGGAAATGAAAGAGTTTAGACTTTCTTTTGAAAAAGAAAAAAACTATTTTATTTTACAACTTTATTTAAGAAACTTTAATATATATTTTTTCAGTTATAAGCCTAATGATTTAATATTTAAAAACAAGAGGATAATTATCTTCGTTATAATTTGATAAATTGCAGAAAAGAAATTCATCTTTTAATCAACATTTGAAAAATAATAATTTCTGTTGTCCATGTATTTAGTTTTGACTGCCTTTTCTTCAAGCTTTGTTTACTGTCTCTTCAAGCTTTGTTTTCCAATATCTGTTTTTATTCCACGTAGTATATCCGGTCATACTCCAAGAAAATGAAGGATCGGAAAGTTACAAATGCTAGCAACAGTTTCATTGTAAGAAATGAATCCTTATTAAATTTGCTACACACAATAATGTAAAAAGTTTCAGTAACTTTAAATGTGTTCATATTTAATAATTTTGAAAACTAACAAACATCAAAACAAACAAATGATAAGACAAACTTTCCTATACAGAAACTACACAAATACCAGTAAAGAGATACCGTAGTGGCTGCTTCTTCTTGCCTAGAGCTAAGTATTTGAACCATTATTCAAATTGAGTGAAAACTGAGATATCCGGTTTCACCCGACTGTACGGTTTTACCCTACTTTCCCCTACATAAAAATTTTGGTTAGTTTCGGAAATTAGATAGGATATAGCATAGAAATACTTAAAACAGTAAATTTTTAGCCGGCCGTATACTTTTCCACGCATCTGAGTTGAAATTAATAACGTTACACTCGACTAACACGTTGATTTAGTTAAATATTTAACATTTGTGTTTAATAAATTTCTTTCCTTCAAGTAAGCTATTATAATTTTGATGACATTTTAGTATTTTAAATACGAAATACCTTCTCAAAATTACCTTATTAAACAAATCGTCAACTATTATTATAAATTTTTTAATACCCTGAAAAAGTTTTGGGTCTCAAAGCCTATCGAGCTTTGATGTAATAGAATATAAGTTTTGATTTGATGGAAAAGTAATAAATATGTATAAATTCGTTTATTTCGTTCCTCACATAGGCTTAGCGTCGGTGTGTGTGTGGGGGGGGAGGGGTAGGGGGGGTTGCCTGTTAGTGAACAAAATTGCCTGTTAGTGAACAGGCAATTTTCTATCCCTTTTCTAATTAGTAATATGATCGCTATATTTAGAAACGCAGAGTTTCTCTCTTAAATAACGCAAAAAAAAAAGGAAAAACTGGAAAACTTTAACCCTTTCCCCCATCTGATGCTACGCCTACAGTTGCCATACTTGCCAACCTCTAACTGTTTCTCTAAAATGTGGTTTAATTTGACCGCTGTTAAATAAGTTTAGAGAAAGAAAATTTATTTGATGTATCTTCATTTATTAATTCCATGTTTCTTCGTGGAACTTATTTGAATTTATTTCTAAAAATAAATAAATATTCTGGTTACAAACGTGTTTATACTGGATCAAATTAAACCACATTTTATACGGAAGAATACTAGAGGTTGGCAGGTATGAGTTGCCCATAAATACCTTTTAATTTTTTGTAGTTTTTAAGTCGTTTGTCACTTTAATGCTTGTTTTTTTATCAAATGTGTTTTTTCTAGGAAGAAGATATAATAAAATGGATATTGCGCGGGAGAAACTTTCCCCATTATTATAAGCTATGAACATGACACTATTTCATACATTTTCAAAAAGATTTCGTACATGCATCTAAAATAATTTCTGCAACTCTATTACCTATTGACTTCTTAACAAAAGAAGCCCTGGAAACGTGAAACAAAAATTTTGAGATACTAGGAAAACAATTCGTGAAAATGTGATCGGGTAAAGACAAATAGATACATTTTAAAGATGTGTTTGATAAGTTCTGAACCATTAATCACAAGCAAAAGACAACTGTCAAAAATAAACGCCAATATTTATCGAAAGAAGCACAGTTTATTAAATTTCCCTACAGTTTCTAGTATAGGAGGTTTTCAACCATTTTACCTGAAAGTCGTTTGCCATCACAAATTCCGAAAGAAAATGTTCACCTTATTTAATCGCAAAGTTTCTCTTACTAAATGGAACAATTTTTTCTATTCTAAAACATTGGGAGTTTGGTATCCCGCGGGCTACAGACTGAATACCCCTATTATAGTGAATTTAAAAGGGTAATAAGAACGGTTAGTGACAGCAGTGATTACGAAAATTATAACATTGGAGAAGAAATTATTCAGAAGAATTATCATTATTTTCACATGATTAATGTAGAATAAATTAAATATTTCATTTAATGTAAATTATTCATTGTTATTGGAATTTAATAAATCATTTTGCTTAAATATGTGGTTATTGAAATTTTTTCATGTTCATACTACACTTTCATAATAGTATTTATGAATTGATGCCGACTTTTGAGATCTATTGCCCCACTGTGCGTCGTAGATTTCTTTTTAGGGTTTTGTTCATCTGGCGAAACCCTATTCGTCTCACTCTTCTGTCTGACTGTCTGTCATAGAATTCGTTCTTGGAAACTGTATAAGTTAGATACTTGAAATTTTATATACTTATAGTTGAATATCTCAGATCACACGACAAATCATAAAATTTTGTAAAAGTCTTATATTATTTTAATTAAATGAATTAATTTAATGACATCCGACATTTTTTTTACAAAAAATGACATCCGACCAGATTTTAAAACAGAGCCTTAATTTCAGTCTTTTTCGCGCAGGCTGGATGGCTCAGTGATAGCGTGTTTTCTTGTTGATAAAAAGATTCTTGTGTCGAAACTGGGCGTCGGAGTTTGCAATGTTTTTCCCGGAATAAATTTCATTATCTAATAAATTCAATTTTATAGAATTTTTGTAATTTTTTTTTTACTATTTTAATGACAAAAATTGTTGAAAAACAGTTTAATTATTTTTCAAAAATAATTCAAACATTCTTTAAAATTTTGTTTAAACTTACGCTAAATTTTTGAAATTTTGGAATTTTAAATTTCGTTTAAACAATTTGTTTTGTTTTGAGAAAATTCGAAATTTAAAATTTTGTTTAAACATTTTTTTTTGTTTTTAGAAATTTTAAATTTTATTTAAACCTCCGCTAAATTAAAAAAAAAATTTGAATTTTAAAAATTTTTGAATTTTGAATTATATTTAAATAATTTTATTTTATTTTTATTTTTAAACAGCTCTTATTTTTAAATATTAAGTTTCCGCTTTAAATCATTAATTCTCGTTAATGACTGGTGCTGCAATCTCACTTTTAACTTATTAAACTTTTTTCTATTGAGGTAATTTTTATTTTATCATTCAAAATTTAAATTATATAATGTAATGTTTTAGATGCGTTTCCGTTTGATGAGTTTAACACTACTAATTTTAGAAAATATGCTGTTACAATTCTCTGAAAATCGTTTCTTGAATATTTTTAACTTGATTAAAAAATTAGCTTCCTCTTGTAATCATTTTAACATTAAATTTATTAAAGCTGCCACCAACATTCTTATTGAGAAAGTGTATTGATAAAGTATAATGATTTAATAATTATAAATTAATGATTTAGATTTATTAATTAAAGGATAAAGTGTTTTGAAAATAATATTAAACGAAACCCTTTGTGCGATCTTCGATCACACTTACCTGTTGTTATTTATTGAGTACGAGAAGATTGTAAACATGTTGGATGTTTTCTTTTCAGTGAACATGATGGTGAAGGAGAAATCATAACATAAAGATAGTGAGAGTACTTATGATGAATATGAACCAACAGAAGAAAACAAATGTAGAAAGCTGTGTACAACCTGTTAGAAACAAAAACTAAAGAGAATAAAACTAAAAGTAAGAAAAACTAAAGCGATAAAAACAGTTAGAAGCAAATGCGCTTTTCTATTTTTAGTGCCAGAAACCGCCGAAAACTCATAAAACTCAAAGTATTATATCACCGCAAGTTTTCGCCATAGAAGAATGGAACTTTTACTGTTTTACTTCTTAAAGCACGGAGAGAGTTTTTCGAAATGTAACTTATAGGACCCAGGGAATGTATAAAAATTTTAATTCCGTAACATTTAAAAAATAACTATTTTGATATAAATGGATTTTTATGTGGAGAATATTTGAAACATTTTTGAAATTGAAACTATACCCTTAAAACTAACGGATCAGAAATTAGCTATTGGTCAACGATAAGAAGGGGCACCCTGTATATATATATATATCAGAAAAATATATTATTTTATTATGAAAAAACAGAGTGATAGAGCGAAAAAAAAAGAATTAGAAACAAACAGAACTCAGCAAGCAAAAATAACAGAAGCAATAGGAAATATTAAACAACGCGTTATATTAACCCTTTGAGGGGCGGTGGTATATATTATATACCACCTAATTTTAATCCGATTCAAACCAGAAACTTTTAATTAAATTTTACTTTTTTAACTTTGACGAGAAAAAGTTGAAAAATTGCTTATTCTTATTTTGAACTAAATTCTTTCCTAAATTCCGGTGGGAATTCAACGTTACAGGAGCACAAGTGCTTGCCCCTGAAAGGGTTAAAGAAAAACCTGCACATTTTAATTGCTTTAATTTTACTTACTTAGTCTTTAAAGAAAATATAAACAGAATACTTTTACATTCTGATCACCTACATTTCCCAATAAACTACTCGCTTCTTATATGAGAGACAGATTAATAAAATCTTCCGACAGCTCTACCGTCATAACATAGACAATATTAAATATGCACATAAAATGAAAATGCAGACAAACAAATATTAAGTCCCTTTCCATCAGAGAATACAAAAATAAATTGATGGTATAAAAGAAAATGTTTATGTCTTACACCTTTGATGAGGCATGGGAAAAGTGTGATAACAAGTATGAATATTTTCAGAATTTGGAATTCTGCCCTTTGAGATTTATTGGGCCATTTCCTTACCACTGAAGTTTATTCTCTAACTAAATCCACTTTCCACTTCCTTTTTTGAAAAATGAAAATGTAGGTGTATTACAACCATCTGGTATTGTCTCGCATCATTTATAAAACGCATTCTATGGGAAAACAAGTTTTGCCGTACTGTTTTTTTTGGAAAATTTATATATTTTTTCTCTTTAAGTGTTTATTCGCATTTTGTTAGTTTCCCGTAGTGCGAGTAGCTTTTGGAAATCTATAAATGTTACACATTATTTTTTGAAAGTGTATAATTTTATATCTCCGAACAAAATTTTAGAGATCAACATGTAATTTTTTTTTTTTTTAATTTTGTTAATTCGGCATATAAGCATATATTTGTTTAAAAAAAATATTAACCTCTCATTGGCACCCATTGGCACTTTTTACTGTGTAAAAGTGTGGGGAAATTGTATTTAGTATATAAATTTGAAATATGAATTGCATTAAAAATTATGAGTTTTCATCTAAATGAATCGCAAATAAGCTACAAGTAAAGTAATATTAAGTAAAAAAAAAAAAAAAAAAATCTTAGAATTTCTTAAAATAATTGTTTTTTTTTTTTGACGGTTTACTGTGATAAAAGGCAATTTTCCACTTCTTTCCAGATATATTTTTCTTTTTTATGTGTTTTTATAATATCTGACCAATTTGTTAGAAAATTCTTTTTTCGATTTTGAAATATTAATCGCAAATCTTCTGTCATTTAATAATGCGAGTATTGCTATTCAGAAGTAGAGGTGACATAGCTTCTGAATAATTAAACCTGTGGTTGGAATCCCAACAATGTTTAGCTATTGTAGATTTCTCACACTGCTTCTTTTTAACATAATTTTGGCGTTCTTTCAGTCTAATTCTAAGAGCACGTTTCGTCTGTCCAATGTAAGAGAGGCCGCATACACAAAAAATTCTGTAAATGCCCAGGTATTATGTTCTTCAATTGGATCTTTAAGGCTGGAGAAATAAACTTTATTGGTTGGAGAGAAAACAACTTTGAAACTAAACCTATTTAGAATACGAGAAATTTGTGTACTTATTTTATGAAAATAAGGTAAGACATTAACATTTTTAAATTCTTTATTAGCTGGAACAGAATCAGTGTTTGTCGGAGGTTTAGATAAAATACGGTTAATTATATTCAAGTTAAATCCACGATCGATAGCGACTGTTTTAATATAGTTAATTTCATTATTAAACAACTCGGAATTTGAACAAATTTTACGTGCACGGAAAACAAGTGTATTGAAAGCTGCTAAATTTTGATTTGGGGGATGATTGGATCTATAATGAGAGGGTAAACTTACTGCAAAAGGTTTACGGTAAACTGTTGTCAAAAATTCACAATGATTACGAATTACTAGGACATCTAGAAAAGCTAGATGTTGTTGAGCTTCAACTTCGAAAGTAAACCAGATACATGGATCAATTGAATTAAATATATCAAGTACAGCATTAATATTGTATTTAGATAAATCAAGTAAAACAAAGGAATCATCTACGTAACGTGTATAAAATGGGAATTGAATTAATTTAAATAATTTAACTTCAAAATAATGCATATATAAATCACTTAAGACTGGGCTTAAAGGGTTACCCATAGCTAAACCTTCCGACATTTTATAAAACTTACCCTGAAAAACAAAAGTATTTTGAGACAAACAAATGCTGGTTAAAGCAATCAAGTTATCAATTTCATATTGAAACAAGTTGGAAATTGTACGTCAAACGTGACAAATGAGGTGCGTTCGTACTATAGCAAGTTATATAAATATTCATATCTTTATGATGTTTAATTCTGTGAAATGAATTGTATCGTCTGCAAATTAATTTCTGTCATAAAATAAGTATCTCGGTCGCTTGACGGTGAAGCCTCGGAAGCTCCTATAACAAGAAAGCACGGATTTTTAAGAAACATTCCAATTTCTTAATAAATATTTTTATTAATATCGCCTAAAGTTTTGATTCGATTTTTATAAAATTTGAAATGTCTCGACAAAATTCCGCAAAAATAATATATCTTAAACTTCAAACCATTCGGTTGGGTAGTTTTTGCGTTGTTATATGCGGACGGACGGACAGACAGACGGACGGACGGACGGACAGACAGACGGATGGACCAAGCGACGACAATAGGTGCTACGTATTTATATAATTACGAACGCACCTAAAAAGTGAAACTCATTCAATCTATTTCTTAAACAATCTAAAGCACCTTGTACTGGAACATTTGTAAAAAGAGATTTAACATCAAAAGAAACTGTCAGGTCCCTGGCACCTATAGGCTTAAAAACTATTGTTATGGAACTATTGTGATTATTATCTTATTATTATCTTATGGTGTGTGTATCTTTTGTGTACTGTGAGGCTTTTCAGTACTGGAATCTTAATCCGGAGGGTAGCGAGTTGAATACAATGGAAGAAGCATGTCCTTTGTGATGTGGTCTTTCATAGATAAGAAAGAGATTGCACCCATTATTTAGGAAGACAGACCTTTGGAGACAGACCAGGAGCCCCGTAGACAGAAAGGTGCTCTGGAGAATGACCAGAGAGGGAGTTAGTTGGAACGCAGGACAGGAGCGTGTAGGTTGGTTGTTCAGAGAGCAGCTCTGGGCACGTGTGTGGAACGAGATCTCTCGAAAGGAAGAGATATAGCGTGTGTGAGATTAATAGAAATCTCGGTTCTGAGTGAATGAACGTAGTCTAACGGTACACGTAAAGCGTTTGCTGTAATTATTTTGATTTAAATGTTAAACCGGATAATTTACATCCGAGTTCAAGTGTAAATATTGTTAATAAATTGTTACTTTAAGTTTAATTGAAAGAGTTAAATTTTTCTTGAATATACATGAAGTATCGTGTCCGATATCACGTATTCATATCGGTGGTGGCAGCATATCAAAAGACCGGATTATATTTCTAAGTTGTGTGGACGGAGAAGTGGAATCCGACAATGTTAGCAGCGACGGGATCTGAATCACCGAAGACCAGTGTCAGTTAGCCGTGTTACAGAGAGTTTACGCCGGATCGCCTAGCGGAAGTGTTCGTGCCCTATCGTCGTAGACCAGTGCCAGATAGCCGGGTTACAGAGAGTTTGTACCGGATCGTCCAGCGGAAGTGTTTGTGCCCTATCGTCGTAGACCAGTGCCAGTTAGCCTTATTACAGTCAGTTTACGCCGGATCGCCTAGCGGAAGTGTGTGTGCCCTATCATCGTAGACCAGTGCCAGCTAGCCTATCGTCATTACAGTGAAGTGAACTAGTGGTGGTGCTGTGTGTAGTGTGTTTGTGCATAGTGAAGCAAGGTACAGTGATTGTTGCCCGAGAGTGCAAGATTTACCCTGTGGAAAAGTGAGCAGAGAATTGCCCCAGCGAATAAAGTACGAGGTAAGGTGTTTTGATCATTTTACTCTACTGACATTCTCGAACCTACTGTTTTTTATTGTGTATAATTGATGGTAATTTAAGTTAATGTTGTGGTTAATTTATGATAATTTATGTGCAATATAATAATTGGACTAAATCAAATGAGATATTAACAGCCATTTTACACTATTGTTTTAAGAAAAGGATCTTATATTAATTACTAGAATTGATTTTCAATTTTTTTAACGGATAGGATTAATGATTAAAATAAATGCTATGTGTTAATAGTTGGAAGGAATAATTGAAATTTCTTAAATTTAAATTATTATTAAAGTAATATTTTAATTAAGTGATAGTGTTTGTTTTAAGTTTGAAACATTGATAATAAATGAGGAAAGCAAATTTGGGTAGAATTTAAATTAAATTGAAATAACCTTCAAGGAAGAATTTAAGGTCCAAAGAAAAAAAAAGTGCTGTGATTTACTTTTTAATGTGAGAACTAATTTTGAAATTGAAATATTTTATTGAGATTAAATTTAGGAATTTATGTGTATATCATGCCAATTTTTGTTAGGTGGATATTTTATGTAGTGATTGGCATCAGTGTTTTACTCAAATTGCAACGTATCAGTATTATTGTGTAAATTGTATTTTATTATTTATGTATAAATTTAAAATCTGTATTGCATAGTAATTAAATTGAAACTATTTTACATTGTTATTGAAAGCAAATTGTGGGGTAACGTTGGTTAAGGAAATTTATCAATTATTATTATTTATTTTAAATATGTTAAATAGTATAATATGTGGAGGTAACTTATGAGGGTAGGATTTGAGGAAATATTAATTTTATATTGTGCTTAAGTATTATTGTAAGGTGGTAATAATTATCGGTAGAAGGTATGGCTTTCTTACTAAAAATAAAAAGGGTGGATCTTCAGGAGATATGTGAAGAGTTAGGGATTGAAGTCTCGGAAGATGATACCAGGTTTAAGCTTAAGAAAAAGATAGTGGAGAGCGACGAATATGAAAAGGGGGCCGTTATGGAATTATCTAGCACTTTTGTTACAGAACGGTTAGAACAAGAAGCGTTAGTAGTAGAACGGGAAAAGTTAGAAAGGGAGGAAAAGTTACAACGAAAAAAGTTAGAAAGAGAGGAAAAGTTACAACGAAAAAAGTTAGAAAGGGAGGAAAAGTTACAACGAAAAAAGTTAGAAAGGGAGGAAAAATTACAACGAAAAAAGTTAGAAAGGGAGGAAAATTTAAAGTTACAACGTGAAAAGTTAGAAAGGGAGGAGAGGTTAGAACGGGAAAAGTTACAAAGGGAGTTAGACCGTGAGAAGTTAGATAGAGAGTTAGACCGTGAGAAGTTAGATAGAGAAGAAAGGGCTGAAAAATTGTGATTGGAACATGAGTTAGAGTTGGAAAGGATAAAGATTCAAAGTTCGGCAAATAACTCTAATGGGACTAGAGAATCTAATCATGAGAGTAGCCTAGAGAAATTGATTAAAAGCGTTAAAACTTTGTCTATCAAGGTTCCAGAAGGGACTGAGGGATGGAATCTGTTTTTTAGCAGTTTAGAACGGGCATTCCAAACAAAAAATGTACCGGAAACCCAGCAGGCCGAAATTCTGCTAAATATGTTAGGAGATAAGGCCGATAACTTGCTAATATACACTACTAGGGAACAAATTGAGAATTATGAGGAATTAAAGCGATTAGTTCTAAGGGAACACGAGCCGAAACCGAAGGCGTGTTTGGAAAACTTTAAGAAGGCTAGAAGGAATCAAAATGAAACTCATGTATTATTTGTATCACGTTTAATAGCTACGTGGGAAAATTACTGTAAGATTAGAGGTGCAGATACGTATGAGAAGGTGAATCAGTTAATCGTCACGGATAAGTTGTTAAATACGTTAGATGAGGAAACCGCGACGCATGTTGGATTAACTCAGCACAGTAATTGGTTAGAAGTTTCTAAAATTGCTAAGGAATGTGATAATTTCTTTGATGCTAAACAAAAATCTTATGCGGTAACTTATAAGGGTTATAAAGGAAAAGAAAGGTATGTTAATAATGAAGATTCTAGAAGGGCAAAAGATGAGGGGTTTAGTGGTAATTGGAGACAAAATGGGAATAATGAAGTTAGTCCATTTTTGGGTAGAAAACCGGAATATAAGAAATCCAATGATACGACGCCTATCTGTTTCAAGTGTGGTCAACGAGGCCATGTCCAGCGATTTTGTACAAAATGAAATAATGAGGGAAGTAATCAAATTAATAACCGACACGAACCAAGGGCTAGTATCAATAATGTCTCAGTGCGAGGAATTAAGGAATTACCAAGGGGAGCGAGTATGGCAAGAATCGGAGAAAAAGGGAATTGGAGAACTAAAGTTATTGGAGAGAAGTTAAATAAACTCGAGAAAGTGGAAGTTAGTGTAAATGGGAAAATAGCAAAATGATTAGTGGATTCTGGTTGCGAAATTAGCGTCGTTCATAAAGATTTAGTACCAGCAGAGAAACTTAGAGGGGCTAGTAGTATCTATTTACAAGGGATATTTGGTAAGGCAGTCAAATCGCCGTTAATTCAATTACCTTTAGCTATTCCAAAACGCGATCAAACTAATGTAATTCATCAGGATGTACCTTGCGCGATAATTGATAATAGTAAGGAACAGGTAATTTTACATCCTGACGTGGCTAATGAATTGACAGGGTTAAACAACGAGAAATCATTAAGAGAATCGGTAGAAAGGGAATGTAAGGAAAGTAGTAGGGATAAAGTGAAGGAAGGGGAAAGGATTGGAAATGATAAGAGTGACTGTTATATCGTAGAAACGAGATCGGTAAATTTACAAAGTCATGAAAAGGAAAAAGCCGAGGTGGAGAAAAGTAAGATTGATCAAGTTACGGAAAGTAGTTCAAATGGATTTCAGAAATCCCAAATGAATTGTAAAGATTTAGAGAAAGCTTGGGAATTAGCTGAAAATGATAAAGGGTCTTACTATCTTGTTAATGGGTTATTATATCATAAAGAGAAATTGGTAGATGAAACGGTAGCTCAATTAGTAATACCTAAAATTAGAAGGGAGGAAATTCTAAAACTAGCGCATACCTCCTTATATGGAGAACATCACGCGGTTAAGAAAATGTTAGAAAGAATCAAGCATTCATTTTATTGGGAAAATATGGCGAAGGAAGCTAAAACGTTTTGTGAATCATGTGTAGAATGTCGATTAACGAGGGAAATGAATGGGAGTGATAAGGAGAAAGAGAAAACAGGTCAACATGCATATATAATTGAGTTATTGGACGGGAGTAAGAAACTGGTGTATCAAGATGAAATGAGGGAATTTGTGGCTAAAAATAAAGTAGTCGATATTGTTTTTGATAGTGACGGGGAGTTCGAAGACTGTAGGAAAAATCTGTTGTTAGACAGAGAACAACCGGAAAATAAAGACAGGAAGGGATTTGAAATAAAAGGGTTAACAAATATTCAAGTTGGGACATAAAATCAATCTTAAGGAAAAATAAGGAATTATTTATGGGTCCTATCCAACTGGTAGAAATGGAGCAAAATCGGATTGGTCGTAAACCGGAAAGGGGTAAGATAAGGCAGAAATTGTACAATGTCTTTATTACGTACAAAGAGGACTTGGACAGGCAAGTGCCTGATTGGTTAGAGGAAAATTTAATTAAGACCTCAGAGGCAGAAGTTAGCCATTCAAGTGGGTGCATTGCAGAAAGGGATGTACCAATTAAGTTAACGAGGAAGGACTGGAAGGAAAAAGTTGTACCGCCTCCAGTAATATCAGCCTAAGGACTGACATTGAAATGACATAATACTAGTGTAACTTTATTTTTTTGGGGGTATTTATAATTGTATTTGCATCATGTGTTTATAACAGTGTATTAGCATATTGTGTAATTTTTTTTGGTATTTCTCACATTAGTATATGGTTCATTAGAGATGTCAGTAGGTAATTTTCAGACACCTTGAAATATTTATGTAATTGTAGTAATGAAGAAACCTATCAAGGAACTGTTGAACTCTTCTCAGACATTACATAGTTTTGAGGAAAATTAGCCCCTAAAAGACATATTTCCGCTAAGGTGGGGGGTGTCAGGTCCCTGGCACCTATAGGCTTGAAAACTATTGTTATGGAACTATTGTGATTATTATCTTATTATTATTTTATGGTGTGTGTATCTTTTGTGTACTGTGAGGCTTTTCAGTACTGGAATCTTAATCCGGAGGGTAGCGAGTTGAATACAATGGAAGAAGCATGTCCTTTGTGATGTGGTCTTTCATAGATAAGTTAGAGATTGCACACATTATTTAGGAAGACAGACCCTTGGAGACAGACCAGGAGCCCCGTAGACAGAAAGGTGCTCTGGAGAATGACCAGAGAGGGAGTTAATTGGAACGCAGGACTGGAGCGTGTAGACTGGTTGTTCAGAGAGCAGCTCTGGGCACGTGTGTGGAACGAGATCTCTCGAAAGGAAGAGATATAGCGTGTGTGAGATTAATAGAAATCTCGGTTCTGAGTGAATGAACGTAGTCTAACGGTACACGTAAAGCGTTTGCTGTAATTATTTTGATTTAAATGTTAAACCGGATAATTTACATCCGAGTTCAAGTGTAAATATTGTTAATAAATTGTTACTTTAAGTTTAATTGAAAGAGTTAGGTTTTTCTTGAATATACATCAAGTATCGTGTCCGATATCACGTATTCATATCGGTGGTGGCAGCATATCAAAAGACCGGATTATATTTCGAAGTTGTGGGGACGGAGAAGTGGAATCCGACAGAAACCATAGTATAACCTGTTGGATTAATGGTACGAATTTTATTTGCAAATTGAATCGAGTTTTTAGACGTATAAATATTGTTAACCATGAGGGGGGAAAATCTGGAAACCAAAAATTTAGCTAGCTTGTATGACGCAGTACCGATATTGGATACAATAGGGCGAAATGGAATATCAGGTTTGTGAACCTTAGGTAAAGCATATAAACGGGCACATTTTGCCACAGAAGGAATGAGAGTATATTTGCTGGAATCAGCAATAATGGGGGATGAATTTACCGTAGATTTTATGTTCTTAAGTTCAGAGGAAGAGGGATCTTTCTTAATATTGCTGTAAGGCCCTTCATTAATTAATTTCAAGACATACTTAATTAGTTTTGAACTTAATTAGTTTTATTTAGTACTACAATTTGACCTGCTTTGTCTGCTTTAGTTATAACGATATCTGGATTAGATTTAAGAGTTTTGAGGCAATTTTTCTCTGAATTATTTAAATTAGTCCGATCAAGCTTTGCATTAAAATAAACATTATTTTTAATAAGATGTCTAATGGAATCTTTTTGCATAGGAGACAAAGCACTAAATTTAAAAGCTCTTTCAATTGGAGCAATTAGTTTTGGAATTTCAGGATTTTTACCAACTGCAAAATTGTTGTTAAGTTTTAAAGCGTTAATATGATTATCATTTAACTCAATATCAGATAAATTAACCACAGTTTGATTATTTACTATAGGTAAATTTTCAGGGATTTTGGGTGTAGAATGTTCAGATATTTTTGCAAATTTCCTTTCCAAACTTATTTTATGGTAATGAGCAGACGAGCATGCTTTGTTCCAGGAAATTGTGTCAAAAGATGAAAAATCTTGATAAGAATCAGCTGCAGAAAGATGTAGTCTGTACAATTCTTTTTCAATATTAGCTAAACGTGTGCGAGTATCCTGAATAAGTGCTCTCAAAAGAAATAGACGAGAATTAAATATAGCCTTTCTGATTCTTTTTGACTGAAATAAATTACTAGTAACTGAAATAAACCCAGGAATAATTCGGCGACGTCTGCAATTGATTAAAAACCATAAATGATTAAGGTATTTGAAACGTTTAAGTCGAAGATTCATGAAACGATTGGCCAAAGACATGATAAATCCAAAATAAATAACTAAATAATTTAAAAATACAACCTCCCCTCCAAAGAAAAAATTAAAATTACAATTAAAAGACTAAAAGGCCCGTTGAAGCCAGATAATAATTATTAGCCAGATTATTATCTGGCTTCAAAGGGCTTTTTAGTCCATGTATTGATCCATGTATCCAGTTTACTTTCGAAGTTGAAGCTCAGCAACATCTAGCTTTTCTAGATGTCCTAGTAATTCGTAATGATTGTGAATTTTTGACAACAGTTTACCGTAAACCTTTTGCAGTAAGTTTACCCCTTCATAGATCCAATCATCCCCCACATAAAAAATTAGCAGCTTTCAATACACTTGTTTTTCGTGCACGTAAAATTTGTTCAAATTCCGAGTTGCTTAATAATGAAATTAACTATATTAAAGCAGTCGCTATCGATCGTGGATTTAACTTGAATATAATTAACCGTATTTTATCTAAACCTCCGACAAACACTGATTCTGTTCCAGCTAATAAAGAATTTAAAAATGTTATTGTCTTACCTTATTTTCATAAAATAAGTACACAAATTTCTCGTATTATAAATAGGTTTAGTTTCAAAGTTGTTTTCTCTCCAACCAATAAAGTTTATTTCTCCAGCCTTAAAGATCCAATTGAAGAACATAATACATGGGGCATTTACAGAATTTTTTGTGTATGCGGCCTCTCTTACATTGGACAGACGAAACGTGCTCTTAGAATTAGGCTGAAAGAACACCAAAATTATGTTAAAAAGAAGGAGTGTGAGAAATCTACAATAGCTAAACATTGTTGGGATTCCAACCACAGGTTTAATTATTCAGAAGCTAAAGTTATTCAAAAATGTAATTCAGTTATAGATCTCGACTTTTACGAATCTTACTTTATTCACATAGTTCATCCTTGGTGAATGATATGACTAACACCCCTTTTCTCTCGCACGTGTGGAGGGATCCTGCGCTGTGACTCCATTTTTCAGTTATTTCCGGTCAACTACGTCATTTTTCTGGTATATATAAACTCTTGCTTCAGCATTTTCATTCAAGCCAGTACTCGGGGCTATAACCGAGGGGTTCTTTAAACTCATTTTTATCCTTTTTTTTTTTTTTTTTTTTTTTCACACTGAGGAAGGGGATTGATGCATCCTTGAAACGGCCGTATGCGGCTTTTTATGCCAATTTTCTTATTTGTGCGTTACAACGTTGTAATTGCTTTTGGTTTATGAATTAAAAATCGCACAAAGTGTTCGATCTATGCTTACTTTCAGAAATTATTGCTATTAAAATTCAAGGGACCATAAAAACGATGAAAAGTATCCGCCTACGACAGCTGCCATTTTTGTGCCAGCGCGTAGGCCTAGATTTCAAGGGGTGGTGGTTAAAGCAAATATTACAACTAAAATATTCTGGTACTACAAATATAAAAACCACACGTACCCTATACGGGACGTATACGTGTCACCCGTCCAGAAGGGGTTAAACATTTTAACCTTTAAGAACATGGACGGCGTATTGTGTATTCCAGGGATGGTGAAAACTCGTACCAGCAGGACAGTTGTCAACACTATTTCTAAATAGTAATATTCGACTTATTAAAAGACAGAAGTTTTGCAATTAATGTTTCAGAATAGAAAACCAGAATTTTGCATAAAATTGTTTAATTATTATAAAAACGAAGGTAAAACGTTTCTGGCATATCCGCAGAATTTTCATTTTACAGTATAAAGATTTAAATGTTAAACAGCTTTCGAACGTGTTTCCAAAATTATATTTTTTCTCTGTTTTTACTTACTAAGGAAAAATTTCATTCCCATCAGTGTAGACTAAGAACAATGTTCAAATATATATTTCCACTTTATTTTTGGCTTTGTGCTTTACCTAGATTAAGAGGAAAGCTCTGTCTGAGCAATGGTATTTCCTAAGACATACTTTACAATGCAGCAGTGTTGTCATCCCTCTCCGCTTTTAACACTTTCCAGCATAGTTGAAAAGTGTTTATTAATTCGGTATGCCTGTCCGTGCTTTAACTATCGTAAGTATACTCGGATTGTATTTCTTTTTTATATTATTGAGGATTATTATAGAATGTTCCATATTGAAACTGAAGTGTGTAGCATATATAGAACGTTTACAGGGACATGCAAAACAATTCCGTTACATTATGGTCTATGGGGGAAAAATCATTTGAATTTTATTGATGTTACGATATTTCAAACATAATGAAATTGATATGCATCACTGAGGGTGGACGTAAACATGATTTCTCAGGAGTATAGAATAAGTAGCATTTATAGTTCGTTTACAGGGACGCACAAAAGAGTTCTACTACATAATGTTCTACAGGGTAAAAACGTTAGTGGTGAATTTTAATGATGTTATGATACCTTAAACATAATGAAATTCAACAGGATATCTGAGGTGTACTACAACATGTTTTCTATAGATTCTGGTTTACGTAGCATTTATCACTCATTTACAGAGACGCACAAAATAATTTGGTTACAGTACTGACTATAATCGATAATTGCTGGAAGTGTGTTTTCCGCTGTGATATGCATTTTTAAACATCTAATTGTTAGTGTATTACGTGGTGTGTATAAATTCAATGGCTCATATACATATATCAATATATCAATAGCATCATCAATAGCATTATATCAATAGCATTACCATCTATGGACGTCAATTGAGGGGGTCGGGGCAAGAAAGTGCCAAGCCACATTTTTGGTGAAATAAATCTAACACTGTAATCTTTTGCTTAATATTGAAAATTATAATAGCCAACATATAATTTGTTTCTAATGTCACTTGGTGGCAGCATATGTGACAGGTTTCATTTTTGCCCCAGATGTTTATGCCCCCAATGAAGATAGCTAATTTACAAAAAGCGTAATAGTAATATCATTAAAGTAATGCCATATTGTTACTCAGAATATCACAAATGTTACTAATACATTGGTGAAAAAACTTCAGGTTATGTATCTTAATTTGAGTATTTGATTCAATTTTCAAATTGAAATATCTCAGAAGTTCAAAAATGTGGCTTGGCACTCTCTTGCCCCGATCCCCTCAATTGTCTAAAGTGAGTTTTTAAGTGTATTAATTTTTTTAATTGTTTATTTAGCTACTTCATTTCATTGTATGAAAAGATGAAATTTCTCAATAAAATTTAAAATATGAAATTAAAATAAAATCAAAACACTACAATAAAACAGTGCTGTGAAGGAACTTTCACCTTGATTTATATAATAATTAAAACATACATGTATTTACTTAAAAGGTGATAAAATATTATAAACATATGTAAAGATGTTAGGTTTGCATAATATGCCCCGAGACCTTTCGAGACGCACATGCGCTCATTTTCAAGCGGAAGAAGATTAAGACTGGAAGAAAAAACATTCGCAGAAAAACAAAAACAAATCAAAATAATGTTACACATGTGCAAATGAAGCCAGTATAGTTCTCTAAAAGAAGGGGTGGAAAAAATTAAGTTAAATTTTCAGGTGCTGATCCTCTTGAAATACTTAGAATATGGAACCAAATCGCCGGAACATTATAAGAAATGACGTCGTTGCATAAACTACCATTTTTAGTTAAAATCTCAATGGATTCACGGATTACGGAAAAGTAGTGGTTGGATGTTGGAAAAAACATTTTAGCTTTGTCGAAAGTTTTTTTTTTATATATTTTTTTGATGTAATCTGGACAAAGCAGACAATCAAGTGGTGATCCTATGGGGTCCCATATTTCAGGATATTTAGCGGAATTAAAACTTAGACCCTTAGAAACATTGATTATGAAAGATTTTGAAATTAAAATATCAGTTTGGATTAGATATGTGGATGGCATTTTTATAATTTGGGATCATGGTTTGCAGTCTTTGAATAAGTTTTTGTTAAAGGTTAATGAGTTAGATTCAAGGATCAAGTTTACTTTAGAAATTGAGAAAGAGGGTAGTTTACCTTTCTTGATATTAAATTGATATAAAAAAATCAGTTATGAAAATAAATTAGAGCGTAGTGCTTATAGGAAGCAATGCAGATCTAGCAACACTATTTCATTTGACAGTAACTCACCATTTTCATATAAAAGTGCTGCATACAGGTTTTACGTTAAGCGTGCATTTAAAGTTTGTACAGATAAATTCCTACAAAAAAGAGATTGATTTCATTAAAAAAATTGTTACTTATAATGGTTTCCCTCCTCAATATATTAATAGATTGCTCGATCAAGTTAAACAGGCAAGACGGAAGACTAAGTTAAGTTTGGATAAGGTTATTTATTGTAATTTTGATTTTATCCCACAACTTTATGAGAGATTGAGATACGCATTGTTGAAGTATAATATCAATTGCTAAACCTCCAGTTAAATTAAAGGGTTTGATTCATAGAAACATTGATCCAATTCTAAATTGTGATAAAGCAGGCGTCTACATAATTCCATTTAGCACTGAGTATCAAAAAAATTTATCCTATATTGCTATGACATCTCGGAAATTCAGAGAAAGGCTAAACGAAAATTTGTCGGATATCAAGTTCAGTAAATCAAGTACAGCTTTGTCCAGATTACATCAAAAAGAAAACATAAAAATAAACTTCTACAAACCTAAAATAATTTTTCCAACATCCAACAACTACTTTTTCATAATACGTGAATCCATTGAGATTTTAACTAAAAATGGTAGTGTATGCAACGACGCCATTTCTTATAATGTTCCCACGATTTGGTCCAATATTCTAGGTATTTCAAGAAGATCAGCACCTGAAAATTCAACTTAAATTTTTCCACCCTTCTTTAAGAGAAATAGACTGTCTTCTTTTACACATGCGTAACATTACTTTGATTTGTTTTTCTGCGTATGTTTTCTCTTCTAGTCATAATCTTCTTCTCCTGAAAATGAGCGCGTGGATGTCTCGAAGGGTCTCGGAGCCTATTATGCAAACCTAACATCTTTACATATGTGTTTAATATTTTAATACCTTTTAAGTAAATAAATATATATTTTTAAATATTATGAAATTAAAAAAAAAGAAATTTTTGTTAGTGTTGGAAAATGTTTTATAATCTATGCCTGATGCATAACTTTTCTTTCTTTTTTAAAAATTATTGCTTGATTGTTACTACTGTGTTTGAAACAGTATAATTCGGCCGATTTTATTTGTAATTAAATAAATTGAATATTGCTATTTCAAAAAAGTGGTAGGAAGCAAGCTATCTGAATTTAAAAAAAGGTAGCCGGCTGGCAACACTGCACGACACTGTTAAACAATAACTATCTAGAAACTTTTAAAATAGTAACAGAAAATTTACGTGATAATTTCTGAGACGTTTCACTAACATATTCGTAAGCTTCCAGTACAGAAACATTTTTGATATATCCCAGGAAACTTACTGATATATTTAGCGGAACGTTTCAGAATTACTTAGAATTATTCAGTTCCTGTTATTTAGGAGAAGCGTTCCTTGGAATTAATGGACAAATTAGTTGCACATTATTTCCAGAAATGTTCCTGTTTTTCTTTTTTTGTTTGCACAGTGCTAATAAGTGTTTCTCCATATATAGATGTAGTCAAATCTCGATATAGGGTCATATTAGGAAACGATTCATAACATGATAGTAAATATGAATATTTTCAGATTTTGCGTAATAACAAGTTTGAATATTTGAGACTTTGAAATTCTGCTCTTTCAGATTTATTGCCACGGTTTCCTTATAACTAAAGTTTATTCTCCAATTAAATTCCGCTATCTACTTCAATTTTTCTAAAATGAGAATATAGGTGTACTACAACCGTCTGGTATTGTATCGTATCATTTATAAAATACATTCTATGGGAAATACTCTTGGCATGCTATTTTTGGAAAGTTTTTATTTTCTTTTTCTAAGTGTTTATTCGCATTTGATTAGTTTTCTATTTTGCAAGTAGCTTCTGAAATTAGCTTCTGAATAAAGAAATGTTACATTCTTTTATAAGAGTGCATAATTTTATATCTCTGATCAAAATTTTAGAGATCAACATGCAAAATTTTGTTTTTAACTTTGTTAATTCAGCATAAGCATATTTATTTTCAATAATTATTAACCCCTCAACGGCAGAAACTTTTTTCTGTGTAAAAGTGTGGAAAATTGTATTTAGTATAAATTAAAATATGAAATGTATTAAAGGTTTACATGTAAATAGGTAGCAAATAAGCAGAAAAACAAACAAAATCTTAGAAATTCTTAAAATAATCGGCTTTTTCGACTTTTTATAAACATTTTTTGATACATATAGATAATAAACTCCGGTATACTGTCGCACTAAGAAACAATTCATAGCAAGATAACAAGTATGAATATTTCCAGACTATGTGTAATAACATGTTTGAACATTTTTAGACTTTGGATTTCGCCCTTGGAGATTTATCGGATCATTTCCTTACCACGGAAGTTTATTCTCTAACTAAATCCACTTTCCATTTCTTTTTTCTTAAAAATGAAAATGTAGGTGTATTACAACCCATCTGGTATTGTCTCGCATCCATTTACAAAATACATTGTATGGAAAAACACGTTTTACTATGCTATGTTTTGAAAAAATTATATTTTTTTCGCTCTAAGTGTTTATTCTCGTTTTAATAGATTCCCACAGTGTAATGAAGCTTCTGTAACTAAATATTTGTAAATGTTATCTTCTTTTTTAAAAATGTACAGTCATTATAAAAAACCCTCAATACACCTACCTGCCTTTATTCACAGACCGTTTACGATAAAATCACGCCAAAGTTGTAATTAGACTCGGAAAATTGTCTTTTTTCAGAATATGAATGTAATTTTTGATACAGAGCTCGTCTACATATTAAAAAATTGCTCCAACTGTTTTTAAATCGTAACACCCACTTTTGACACCATATTTGAGTTCATTGGATCAAAGAAGTCCAGAAAAAGGTATAGTTTATATTATTATTTTTTTTTTTTAATTCTTCATAGAGTTATAAAAGAAATTTTATTATGGGTATATCCACAAATTATGAAAATTAAATTTAGATCTCAAAGAAAAACTTCCATGATCATACCAGTAAAATTGTAGAGGCAATCGATGTATAAAACAAACAAACAAACAAACGAACAAACAAAAAAACAACAAAACAAAACAAAACAAAACAAAAAACCTCTCGTGTCCCAAATTTTACTTAAGAGAATTTTTCTGGTCGCTGTATTTCAATTTTCTTATATGTGATTGAACGGAGGAAGAATGTGGTCCCCTTAGACCTTCGAAATGTAAAATTTCGCTGCATGTTGAAAAATAAGGATTGGAATGAACTGATAACTTACACACCCATGTTTTTGACGATGCTCATTCTTTTTATGTAAAAAATGATGTAGTTCATGATTCATAATTTTTTTAATATGAATTTATTAATAATTTTTACTATTGAAATTATTATTTTTATTAAAATAAATGCATAGAATGTGTTTGGGCCTATTCAACGTATCTCACGGAAAACAAAAATTTCAAATTGGGACAATAGAAATTAAAGTTTGCCACATGAATTTAACATTAGAACATAAAATTTTGACCTCGTCTAACTCCATGAAGATGTAACGAAAATAAATAAACTGTATACTTTTCTGGGCTGATTTGATTAAAGGAACTCAAATAAAGTGTCAAACGTGGGTGTTATTATTTGAAAAGAGGTGCAATTTGTAATATGTAGATGACCCCTATTTCAAAAATTGCATTTCCATTCTGAAAGAAGACATATTTCGAGTCTAATGAGGCCTTTGGTGTGATTTTATAATAAATGGTCTGCGAATAAAGGCAGGTGTATGTTTTTTTTTTTGCACTGACTGTGTTTGACGTGGTTGTACCTGGATTTCTGAGCATCCGTTTATCAATGGCTACATTGTATAACACTTTAACCCTTTAAAGGGCAGTGGTATATTATATATATAACTTAATTTTAATTCGGAACAGCCAACTGGCACCCAGAATAATTTAATAAATTTTTGCTTTTATAAGGTACGTAAAGAAACGAATTTCTTTATTTTCATATAAATTTGTTCCCAAATTCAATCATTTCAACATTTTAGCAACATAATTATTTTGTTCCTGAAATAGTTAAGTGGTCTAAAAACTGATAAATCGAGGGACTGGAATTTATATCTGCTATGTGATGGTAAGGCGAGAAATGTGCCCCCTATCTATGGATGTCCGTGATTTAAAGACACAGGTACGTAAAGAAAGAATTTATTTATTTTCAAATAAATTTGTTCCTAAATTCAATCATTTCAACATTTTAGCAACAGAATTACTTTGCCCCTGAAAGAGTTAAGGAGTCCAAAAACTGATAAACTGAGGGACTGGAATTTATATCTGCTATATGATGACATTATGATAGTTCTTTTAAGAGAACACATCCTTTTCTTATTGCAAAAACATTTGAGTCGGTTTTTGGAGATGGTCATTCACTTAAAAAATGCAGTCTGAGGATTTCCTGGTGGAGGTTTCTTCAGACAGCGAATCACAATTTCTCTCACTGTGCACAACAATAGGTTATTTTTCTATTTCTGCTCAGTTATATCAGACTCTCAATACAAGCCGTGGTGTAATATCCGAACCAGAACTTTAATTCTCTACAAAAGAAGAGCTCTTACAAAATTTAAAAGATCAAAGTGTCATAGATGTACACCGTATCACTATCCACCGAAAGAAGAAAGTGCTACTTACGTAGCACATTATTCTGACTTTCAATAGCCCTACTTTACCAACTAGAATGAAAGCTGCCTACCTGAGCTGCCCCGTCCGAACTTATATTCATAATCTCCTCCATTGTTTTAAGTGCCAGCGGTATGGTCATAGTATAACTACTTATTGTGGTTCTGTTACATGTGCACGATGTTCAGAAGTCAGCTATGCAGTAATTCTTGTAATAAAGCTCAAAGTTGTGCAAACTGTAAAGATGACCATGCTGCATACTCTCGTTCTTGCTCAAACTGGATCCACGAAAAAGAAAATCTTGTTGTTAAAATTACTCAAAAACGTTAGCACCTGAAGCTCGTAGACCTGTTGAATCCAGAACCCCATCTACGGGCGTTTCATAGTCTATTTTACTGAAAAATCTTCAAAATCCGTAAGGCCCATAGGCATAAAAACTCAATTCTCTTTAATAGCTGATACCTCTGACATTTTATCATCCTGTACTGTTAGAAAAGAATTCCGTGATATGTACTGTTATTGCAAGCGAGAAATTTTTCCTCGATTGAAACTTTTGCCACACTCATCACAGTCCACCACAATAGAATATTTTGATTCTTCTAAACATAGTCGCTCTAGATTCTACTCATCATCTCAGATTGCCACAATAGATTCACCTAAAGTTCAGCCAAAACAGTCTTCTGCTCCGTCTCCAAGCGAATTGCCAAAACTTGATATTTCTGTAATACAGCAAGGAAAACAAAAGTCAAGCGTACAGAACAATAAAATTTCATCTCAAGAACATTCACAGTGGAAAACCGTTAAGAAAAAAGCCACGAAATCACGTTCTGAAGCACCACTTGATAATTTTAAGGATTCCAAACAGTTCCTCCGCTATGCGGAAGAAGATATGGAATCAGAGTCTTATGACACAGATATAAATGAGGAAAATGTTGTTTTTGAGGAATTTGTGTCTGTGTGATTTTAACCAGTTTTCCTTTAATTAGTTATGATTATTTCAGCCTGATCATGTTACATAATTTTGACTTTTCACACTTTGATTTTGACTTTTCATACTTTGATTTTATGCCAATATCACTGTGCAGATTTTAACTATGAAATTTTGTTTTATTATTTGATATTATGACTTCATAAATGGTTTAAATATATTGTTCATCGCTTTACTTCTTTATTAAACTAATTTTCATGAAAAAGTATTAAGGTGTTTTATGAAGATAATTTGATGTTTGTTTTCACTCTTTTTGGCGCAGCACGTTTTAAAAGGGACTTTGTGCCATTAAATCCCATACAACCAACCAACCAACCCAAGCAGCACAAAATGGTTGGGCCAAATTTGGCCAATTGTTATTTCACTTTGGCCCACAGTAAGAAATGTTCGCCTTTCCGCACCATTTGTCAAAAGAACCATTTTCCAAAAATGTTTTGGAAAAATGTTTCAAATGTTGTTCTTCGTTATATGGAAATTCATTTACGTCAAAATAGTTATTTTTTAAAAAGTTACGAAATTTAAATTTAGATACATTCCCTGGGAACTATAAGTTATATTTAGGAAAAAAAAAATTCCATGCTCTAACAAATAAAAATTCCACAGTAAACAGTGTGACAGTTTCTAAAACTAACGCTTTAGGAATTAGCTATTAGTCACCAATAAGAAGGGACGCCCTGTATAACATTTAGGTTCACTGCAATTATTAAACATATAATTTTGATGTTCAAACTGATTGCTATGAAGAATATCTTTCATACTTAAATATTTAAATGTATTAAATAATTTTATCATTTTTTAAATTTAATGTATGTATAATAAAATATAAAAACACCAGATTGCGAACATCTTTAGTTTTCTATTAAGAAAAAGTCTAAAAATGTTCCATTATTTACCAATCTTGATCAAAACATCCACTTAAAGGTTATACATATTTTTACTAAATAAATAAATAAATGAAACCGTATTCTTCAGGAGATTTTTTTTTTCACACGGCATTGAAACTTTTTTTTTTTTTTTAATTTAATTCTTTTATTATTAAATAAATGTTTGCTGATGTGCAAATCAATGTATTGTTCTTTTATTTTATTAAAAAACTATTTCGAATTTATGTCTAGTTTCCATTTATTTCCAGTCAAATTCTTAGGTAGTTTATCTTCTAACATTTAACTTAGAGTAGAATAATATACTTTAAATTCTTCAAGTTCTGCTAACAGTGTGAAACTGATATTGAAACGTGTATGTGCGAATGACTAAAGTGAAATTTCAATTCAGATGTTTATCTTCGTTCGAAATGCTCGAAATTGGAAAATACGTGTCTGCTATTGCTGAGAAATTAAACTTCAAGAAGTTTAATATTGGAAATTCTTTATTTACAAGGAAATGCAGGTAAATAAACGAAAGTGAAGCAACTTAGTGAATGTGCAAATAAAAGGTTGCTTTTTGTTTTAAGTGTTTCTGTATTATAGTAAATTGTTATTTGGGTATTGCGAATATGAATATAAATAATTGTTCTTTATTGATATTCTTATCATGTTACAGGCATTGTTTAATAAAACCACGAAATTTTGATTGAATTAAGCAACTAAATCCAGTGTGTGGTGTAAGTTTCATTATAATTTTATTTTTGTTCGCAATCAAATGATTCCTAAAAGTGACTGATTCATATAAATAACACCTATTATACTAAAAATTTTGAAATTAAATATACTATACCCGTCAAAGAAACTTCTTATCTACACCATAAAAAGCGACGGAAGTACAACTCGATTTTGAAGAATTAATCTTTCTTCTTCAAACTCGAAAAGACCAGGACCATAAATAGATGGAGGTAGAGATGGACAAAATACATCAAAAAACCATTTTCGATACAAAATGCAAAATACATAGGTTTTAGAGCCTAAAATACAAAATACAAAATACTGTTCAAATTTTCAAATTTCAAAATACAAAATACATGTATTTTTAAAATACATTCAAAATACAAAATACATTAATTTTAATTTTCTTTCACTACGCAAAAATGTTTTAATTGTAATGTTATGTTATAAATTTTTATCTACTGTATGAGCAGTACGTATCTAAAAAAGAGGTCTGCACGGACTGAAATTTCCAGACCCGGGCCTAGACTGACCCATAGAAAAAGAAATTAGGGCCCGAGCTGGTATAAATTTAAAAGTTCGGCCAGAGTCCCGGCCATGTCCATACAAAAAATTATTTGACCCGACCCGGTATAAAAGCTGAAAGTTCGGTCCGAGTCTGGCCCGGCTGGTACAAAAAATTTATTGACTTGGTTTAAATGCTAAAATTTCGGTCCGAGCCTAGGCTGTACAAAAACTTAATTGGCCCGAGTGAATTTATACAAAAGATAATTTTTTACGCCAATGTGGTAAAAATTCTCTTGTACGAGACATTCTGATAAAAATATTATTTTAGCTATTTTTCCTGCTTATATTCTTCATTTTTTTAAAAGCGCTCAGAGTTGGGAAGTAGAGGCACATCCATTCTAAAACACTGCATTCCCTACATTTATTTCTGCCTGTTCCCATGTAAACCATGTTTATTATTTTTTTTATGAATTTATATTTGTACGCAAATGTTTGAGTTATCATTAATATCATTAATCTATATTCCATTACTTAAAGACTTATAAATCTGAAAAATACTATACAAAAAAAATCATCTAAGACGGAATCTGGTAGGAGCGAAAAAAATCCGTTATAGACAAGTTCCCACCTTAGCTGGCACATCATCTGCTGTAAATGCATTATATTCTTTTCACAGGTTTTCGCGTACTTTAATTTTATTGAATAGAAATATACGAGTATGTACTATTCTTCAAAAAGTATAAATTAAAAATTTTAATTGTAGAATAATAACGATTTAAAAATCTATGCATTTTTTGCAAAAATTGTTAAACCAGGTCAAATTTTATTGATATTTGCACGGCCCAGGCCAATAATTTTTGTACGATCTAGGTCGAGACCGAGCATGAAAATTTCTTCCCGTCTAGACCTCTAGGAAGAATGCCCAGGTTCAGCCCAGTCCGGAAAAAAGAAATCTGACCCTGCCCGGCCCGAGTTTGCAGGAAAAAGTAAAGCCCAAGCCCGGGCCGGCCCGAAAAGGGTGTTGACCAGACTCAGTTGGTTTCGACCTGAAAATAGTGTTTTGGTCTTACACCAATTATCATAAAAAATATTATTTTCAAATATTTCGAGTATACTTATGTCTATCGCGCAGCGCGATGTAATTAATACAAATAATTACAAATAATTAATAACAAATAATTAAAACTAACTAATAACAAATAATTAAAACTAACTTACAACAAATAATTAAAACTAACTAATAACAAATAATTAATTTCCTTTCATTAGGAGTTCTCAAGTATGTTTTATCAATCTTTTCACGCATCTATGCAACAACTAACTGCTTTACGCTGCTAACATATAGTTTAAAAAAGCAATACCCAGGAAAACTCTGGACGATCCTACTTGTGTATCACACGACAAAATTTTATAATTCACGTAGCAACATTAAAAATTGTAAAAGCATTATTATAACCATTCAGCAAAAACGTTTTGGCCGAAGATAAAAATCCTTATCGTACCAAATTTGAAAAAAAAAAAAAATATTTATATTAACTTCTAGAAACGAATTCAAAGAATATACAAAAGAGACAAGCATGTATTTCCTGCTGTGAATCAGTAATTTGCGGTTAAAACGTAAGTTGTGGTTTAAAGTTTTAGAGAAATGTATTTTGAGTATTTTGAAAATACAAAATACATGGAAAAATCATTTCAAAATCCATTACCAAAATACTTTAGTTTTATCTGTTTAAAATACAAAATACAAATGTATTTTGAAAATGAATTTCAAATACATGTATTTTCGATACTGCCCAACGCTGGATGGAGGCAAGGTAGGCTGAGCAGCAACCTTTCCTAGTAACCTTTTCAGCAGCCTCTTGCTCTCATAATCTTTTAATAATAATAGCATGCCTAAAACATTAAAAAAATTTTAACTTTTTATTTTAAACACTCTTTAAAAATTTTAAAATACAGAAACACGTCCAAAATGGAAAATATTAAGAAAAAACTATTTTAAGTATATGCATTAGGGAGTAAAGAAATAGTCAATACTTCTTTTCATACAAAAAAATCAAAATCTACTTATAATAAAATCCGAAGCCAAGAAAGTGTCTGCAACCATTCCCGGCAGGACCACTCTGGTTTGCGAATCGATCGTAGTTAAACGCCATGTTAGGTTTAATGAAAAACCTATGCTAACATATCACAGCTAAATGATAATATCTTCTACTTGAAATCAATGTTTCAGCATATTTTTCCTATAAAACATGTATATCATATCCTATTATAATGTTTTAAGTTCTTAATTAAAAATCCAGATTAAACAATCCTAGGAATCCTAGACGAACACTGTTGTGAACAATATTGTTTTTGCGCCATCCACCGGCTTTAAAATGTACTTTTCTACAATACAAACCTTTGATGCTGTTTGTATGAAGTCTTATACAAATGGAACGCAGATCAACAACCCGTCATTTTTGACGGGGGTTATATACTAGTTTTTAAATAATTATTGCAATCCCCACTTTGTGTTTATCATTGAAACATACTACATAAGCAAACATAATTGCAGCGTATAGTAATTTATTTTCGTAAATATAGAATTTTTATTAGAAGGATATATTTACACTCAAAATAATATTTCTATTTTCAAAATGTTTTGAAAATAGAAATTTAAAACTTACTCCAATTTTTAAGCAAACGCGATAATACGCTGGGCAAAGAGCAGAACAAAGATGTTTGTCGGACAAGTGGGTACCCCTTAGAATATGTAATCAAGTAAAGAAACGTTTTTTATAGGATGTAGGCATTTAGTTAAAAGCTAAATGACGGAAGAGCATTTTGTAGGCTGACGATCGACGTCGTTTGGAGCAATTTGTAGCTTAATATAAAAAGTAAAGAGTAGAATTTTATTGAAAAGGTTGTATATGCAAACGTAATACTATAGTCTTGTGGTGCTTACATGACAGACCAGATACTATTGCCGAAAGGTTGTTTGAGTGAATTGTGTCGGTCTGTTATCGTTCCAGATAGCTCAATTAAAATAGCATTGGTAATTTAAGAAAAAATGTGTTCTGGGTTTGATTTTCAGTATGGACGCTTTTCCATTCAGTTGGAAAATTTACAATTGGTATTAAGCATGCAAGTCAAAGTAGCTCGGAATTGTTATTGTAAATATGTTCGTTGGAGCGATTTCACTGGTTTTTGTAAATATGTAAATTAAGTCTCTATATTGTAAAATAGATACGCCTCTTTGCTTCAAGTAATCAGAAAGTTACATTAAATGCCGACCAGGTGGATTTAACCAAATTTCTAAACGGTTACAGATGATGAAATCTAAAATAATTTAGAATGTCTGATTAACAAGAAGTAATTTATTTTGAGTGATTCGAATAATATAATTCGAACGCTCCATGGAATCCTTATATTGAAAAGATCGAATTTTTGTTTTCGGCGAATAACATAAAGGGCGATGAAAAGATGAAAAAAAATGTTCTGTTGGAACTTCGACATTTGCGATATTAAAAGATATAATTGTTCCAAGTATTTTAAGAAATCAAATATGAGTGTATGTTAAAGAACCCTTCCGAACATTTCCCAGCCCACTAAAGTGAAATATTGGAACGATTTAAGCTTAATAAAAGATTACGGAAGCACAAAGAATCCACAGCTGATTTTGTATGAGACATAAGATGTTTATCTGAATTTTGTAATTTTGTCAATACTTTATAGGATCTTCTGCGTGATCTGCTGGTGTTTGGTATTCAAGAAGATGGAATACAGTAAAAAGTTTTAGCGCCAAATCCATGGGAGCGTTTTTGACACTTATACACATAAATTAGTTTCGTACCTAAATGATATAAAGTCTAAAATTTTAAATTAAATATTTTTATGTTTACCCAACATTTGTCTATCGTAATATAAAAGCATTTATTTTCTGAAAGATCAGCTTCATATCTAAACAAGAACGAAAAATCATGCGTCAAGCATAGATTATGTAACACTTTCCAACGCTTCCAAAATAATTTTACAAATCATACCGTTTAATAAGCTAAAAGATAACATCTAAGTAATCCGAATACTTTTATTCAGCCCTGTATAGGATCTATAGATTTGTATATATACTACATAGGATGTTAAATTTTAGTTCAGTTAGGAAACGCGTAGCACAGTTTAAAATTCTCCGTCTGGAGTTAAATAATACGGAAACGTGTTCGCGAAATTTTGTGCGTCCCTGTAAATGAACGATGACTGCTGTACACACACTATACTGTAGTAAGCCTCTTGAAATACACCTTAGTGATATATATAAATTTCAATGCGTTTAAAATAGGGAAACATTATTTAAATAAACCGCAGACGATTTTTCTCCATAGACGTAATGTAACAGAATTCTTTTGACTGTCCCTGTAAAGTAACTATAAGTGCTATGCACACCCTATTCCATATTAATCTTCTTCTAATGCACCTTAGTGATATATATAAATTTCAATGCGTTTAAAATAGTGAAACATTATTTAAATAAACCGTCAATGATTTTCCCCATAGACCGCAATGTAACGGAATTCTTTTGAGTGTCCCTGTAAAAAAACTATCAGTGCTACACACTTCCGTTGAAATAGGGAACATGCTATAGATAACGACTATAACATATAAAAATTGCAGAGCAATCCGAGCATATTTACGGGAGTTAGAGCACGGACAGACGGCCAGACGGCAGACGGCCATACGGCCAGACAAACCGAAGTCATAAACACTTTTCAACTAGGTTGGAAAGTGTTAAAAAGAGCATTTTCATGTGTTGCTAGTGTGACATCCATGTCACATCCGCAACAGAAAAAAAATTCTTTTACGTATGAAAATATTTATTTAGGAAACAGATTCTGTTATATTACGATATAAAAATGGTGTTTAAACATAATAATATTTAAAAGTTTGGGCTTTAAAACATTTAAGTACAAAGCTAATTTATGTGTAAAAGTGTCAGACACGCCCACATCGGTACGCATGAATTGACCGTTAGATACTGAAAATCTATCAAACAGCAGAGGAGATAGCTGAATCTTCCGAATCTGGGAGGCTGGATAAAATCACTGCAAATCGGCAAAAGAGTGACCGTAAACATTGCTGAAACAGTGAGAAAGAAGAAACCAAAAGATAAATTAAAATTGGTGAAGTACGCGTCGAGGAAACAGATCGGTTTTAAATATTAACTTTGTTCCTAAAAATCACTAACCTAGTGATTGTCCATTTAAGACTGCAGAAAGCTTTCTTTGCAAGAAAATCAGACATATGAAAACTTGTTGCCGTAATCGAAAGTCCGCTACAATCAGTGAGAAGCAGTAATGTAGTCGTAAATACTCCAGAGGGTATACGCTATAGGCAGAGGGCCTACGCTAGATAGTAACTTTACTTGAGAAACATAAGATGTACAGAATGCCTTAAAAAATCTAGAAAGTATATGACGTATACCACCGTATACCCTCCACTACACCCCTGGTGAGAAGCAGAAAATGACAGTAAAATTGTTCATGAATATTCATTAAATTTCATATATGACAACTCCGGTGATGTGTTATGGGAAAATCAAAGATTCGTACACTCTTTGGACTTTCTCAGGCGTCTGGCCCAACTATTTCAGATTAGAAAATTTCTATTTAATATTTCAATCGTAGAATTCATATTCACCTCATTTAAGCATAGAGTTTGTAATTTTTTTCTGCGATTAAATAAGGCGAAAAATTCTGTTAAAATATTGTGGTAACATTGTACGCACCCTGAATATCTATTAAGATTAATGGGGTCAATATTCAACTTGAATTCTGTCCATACAATAAATAGTAAAATTGTTGCTGACAAATTGTTCTCAGGTAAGCCTCCATTGGTTAAATCTCATATCAAATTGGAAACATATACTAAGCATTCCTTAACGGTGTTAGGTGAATTTAAAGTAAAATTTTAAAATGTTAGTTCTTAAAGGGAAAGGTCAGAGGATAATTGGAAAAAGATGGTTAAAAGCATCAAAATTATTTTGACCTAATGTAAATATGATTTAAAGTAGTTCGAAAGATGATTTAATTAGAAAGTTTTCAGATGTTGTTGATAATGGGATTGGTATGATTGAGAAATGATGTAAAACCAAGTTTTTCTAAAGACTCGAACTGTTCCTTTTGCATTGAGAAAAGCACATGGTTCAGAATAGGAACGATTAACTAAAGAAAGTATTTTAAAACTAGTTGATTATTGTGAATGGGCTAGTACCGTAGTAATCACTATAAAGCCAAATGGTACTATTCGCATATGTGGTGATTAAAGAGCAACAGTTAAGGTTTGTATTGAGAACGATAACTATCCTCTTCCAAGAATGGAAGAATTATTTGCTAAATTAGAAAGTGAAAAATTCTTTACTCTATTTGATTTATAGGATGCATTTGCAACAACCTGTAGAGTGAAAAATTCTTTACTGTATTTGATTTAAAGGATGCATTTGCAACAACCTGTAGATAATGAAACTAGTAAAATTCTAACTAATAATGCTCATTAGGGATTGTATAATGTGTTAAGATTAGCTTTTGGCTTAAAATGTACACTTGGAATGTTTCAGAGAAAAATATAAAATATTCTTAAAAAAATTGATTATGTTGGTGTATTTTTAGACGATTTTATTATTAGTGCTAAATCAGAGTCAGAACATTATGAACAAGTTGAATGTATTCTGAAATGCTTTTCTGAGTATCGTATTAGATTAAATAAGGAAAAAATAAAATTTATGACTTCTGAAGTTAGCTAATTAGGCCATAAAATTTCTCAGGAAGGAATTAAACCTATTCCGGGTAAAGTAGATGCTATAATGACTACTCTTTTTCTACTGATGTGTTACAGTTGCGTTAGGCAAGCTGGAGTAATTTGGTGCTGGGGTAATTTGATGCCTCATTTTCAAATATTTTTATCATGATCTTATTGTATGGTATGAATCTTTAATAAATTTTTACAAGTACTTACACATGTGTACTGTGCATTAAATATATCCCTATTATGTTACTAGCACATTTTCAGGAAGAATAAAAATATTTTCTGAAATCTTTCAGAAAATGTGCAAATTGACCGCATTCCAAAATTTCGATAGCTCTCTACTTACCTGAAGCCATATGAAAAGTGAAATGATTTACGTTTGAATAAAAAAATTTACTAGTACGTTGAAAGTACATTCTAATAAGCATTGCTTTTCTTCCTTTTGCATTTTTGAAAATGACCTAGAAAAAAATAACATTTGTACAAGCACCGAATTACCCCGCGTAAAACAAAAAGTGGGGTAATTTGGTGCTTCTGTATTTTACTTATAAATTGATTCCATTTTACTGTAGTTTTATTATGTTTGATGATTGTCACTAACATTTTGTTCACTAATCATTTATCAGAAGTATACAACTGACTTCTTTATTCCACATTGTATCAACTTGGAATTAGGCTACTGAAAGGTGTAAGATCTGAGTATTTACTTGTGTTTAAAAATTTTACGCTATGGATTGAGGTAAAAAAAAGGTGCATAAAAGGCATTGTCCTCATAGCCTTTTATTAAGAAACTGTTGGAGAAAGTTATTTTTTATAGGCCTATTATTTAGAAGACTGTCTAATGTCTAAAATATCGTTATTTTCATTCTAAAATGTTGCACTCTAGCCTATATCATTGAGTGCGGTTCATTTTGTCATCTTTGTGTAGTACAAAAATGTTGATAACTATTTCTTAAGAAATTGTTTGAAAAAGTTTTATTATTATTATTATTATTCAGAAGGTATCTTATCTGAAATATCCTAATATTAATTTTAAAATGTTTCCCCTCTATATTATTGAGCTCTATTAAAATCTTCTAATTATCATTTATGCTTTCTCTGATGTGTAAAAAACGCGTGTTTTACTCTTTTATTTCAACTAACCATGTTGTATTAATTTTTTATGGTTAATTTAGTTTGAAAAGGCATTGTTTAAATAACATAAAATATTATGAATTTCAACAGAGCCTTTAAAATTCTTCATGTAATTGTTATTTCAAACTGTCTCTAAAAAAGATATGCTCTCAAAGAAAAATTCACATGGCTTTATAATGTTATCTGATTTTAAAATTTGTCAGTGTTCTGAATAGCACACTGTTAAAGGTACAGACTGGCATGCACTTTATTATCTCAAAATATACAATTGGTGGTGTGATAGTGGTTAAAAATGAGACATCAAATTACCCCTTGAGGGGTAATCGACATTGAGGGGTAATTTGGTGTTTCCTTTTTCTTTTTTTAAATAAAAAATAGCACTAACTTACGATGTACTGAGTAAAATTCCTTCTTTCTTTTATGAATTTGTCCTTGAAAAAGGTATGTTTTGCCTTGGACATTTAACCCCTTAATCGTCGCGCCCGATAAGTGTAGACAATTTGTTTTTAAAATTCAGATTGCTTGATTACCACCAGTTTTTTATGTAGAAATATTCGCCTTGTTTAATGGCAGGTAAAATAATGCGAGAATAAAGACAATTACACTATTTTAAAAAACTAGTGGGAATCAAGCAATCTGAATTTTAAGAAGTAGCCTACACTGGCCGTGAAGGCATCGGAACCGACGATTAAGGGGTTAAACCTTTTTAAAGACCAATGGATTTTTTAAAATTTGAGTTTAAAAAATAAAGGACAAAATTACCCCCGTATTACCCTATTTTTAAGCGAATTTACAATGTAGAATCTGTTTGTGGTCGTTATGTAATGATGTATGTGTGTATTTATGTCCTCAATTGCATGAACAACCACTGAACGCATTTGAATTTAACTTTTACACTACAATTCTAGCACAACAGGGAAGGTTTTAAGTTAAAAGAATTCATCGTATCGTGGGAGTGAAATGGCATACGAGAAATAAAATTTGATTGGTTGAAAGGATATTTGACAAAATGTTGTGCGATGAGCACTTATACATAACTTATACAATAGGGTGGATCGAATTTTTTTTTCACAATTTTAAAACCTACCTATGCGGAAAAGATGTTCTATTGTATGGAGATTAAGAGAAAAATAATTAAAAAAATTAATTTCAAAATTTAATACTGCCGCAATGGGGTTGAAATTTCTAAAAAAAATAAAAAAAAAGACAATTTTGGTTAGATGATTTTTGAATAAAATTAATTGTTTTAATATTAATCAAAACCTACCTATGCGGAAAAGATGTTCTATTGTATGGAGATTAAGAGAAAAATAATTAAGAAAATTAATTTCAAAATTTAATACTGCCGCAAGGTGTTTGAAATTTATGTATTTGAGTCGTTTTATGGTAAAAAGTTAAAGTGATTTTTGTTAAATGAAATATACATTTTAGTAATTTTAAATATTAATTGCAATAAGAGGACACTTACTTGGTTACAAGAATAAACTTCAGCTTCTTATTTACCAGCTTCTTTATTATTAAATAAAGAAAAACCTATAAAATCGTCGAAATTACAGTGGGTGATAAGCACGTTTGGTGTTGAAAATTGGCATGAGGTTTCGTGATTCGATACGATTTGTTATAAAACCGTCTCTTCTATACGATCAGCAAACAGCAGAAGATGCTTCCGTGACTGTTTTGACTATCCGTTCTGTAGCTTGAGTGTGGCACGGAAACCCCTTGATAGTAGATATTATTGCCGCCGGAATAATTGCTGGATTTACTATTGCTTCTGAAATCATGTCGTCACTAAATCGTTCAGTTAGTAGAGGTTCTGTCACATTTTCCCATTTAATCAAATCAATATAATCCGCCGCACAAAGTTCAAAAGATGGTAAATTGAAGGTACTGATATTATTCGTTGAAATGTTTGGGATTGCAGTAGACCGTTTGACTTCGCTCGCTTTTAGAATTCTTCGAAGGGCCAATTGCCTTATGTGAGTTCCGTCGTCAGGTAACATCGATATCAGGATATTTTCAGGATGGCAAAAAACCCATTTATCCTAATAACAAGGTCCTATTCCACCAGTGAAGCTTCTGGGCCCAGTCGGGGTTCTATCTATGTACGCGAAAAGAAGATGTAGTGGAATCTCATTGGCGTGTAACTGGCACACAAACTATTGTAGTGGACGCTTCAGAATCAGTTCTAAATTTTGAATAACACCTTCTTTAACACCTGTGTTAATAGATGTTCCGTCGCAACCGATCGCAATCAACTTTGTTACATCTATATTGTTGTCAACGCAGGACAAAAAATTTACGATGTCTTTTCCAATGACTTGCACTCTCCCAGAATTTACAGATACGTGTCCGATGTACTCGGAACCAGGTTCTTTTACCAAGCTTACGTGTTCTTCTATTATGACTTTTCTTCTGTTATCTCCTAGTGATATAGTCCTGTCTTTACGTCCATCGAAGTATAAACCAAATTGGTCATGGTCAGAATCTTTCACAACTGACTGAGACGGTAGCGTGGTTGTTGCCTTTGTTCTCTCACGTCGAATTTTTTTTTCTGTCAACGACGTTCGATACATCGCTTTGTGAGATAATGCCCACATCTTGAAGCGCAGCTGTCACGATGACAGCGCCTGCTCGGTCCGAAATGCCAAAACGGTCCAATGTCTTTGCTACGGCATGTATTTTCGTCACTACAGATGTGACAGTGACACCGTCAGCATTTTGGGCGCCGCTTTCAATGATAGCTGATGATGAAGAAAAGTCAGTATGCTCGCACATACGCCGGTTCAATTTACACCCGTTATTCATATTCATATTCAAATATATTGAACTGGAAGAAACATCAGGCAGTGTTTTGTTTTTCTCCACGTATCGCCCTTGCTTTAATTTTCGTTTCTCGGCCTTTGTTATTTGTAAAGTGACTTTCAGATCCAGCGACCCGATTACCATTTTTCTTACAGTTCGCATGTCTAATAGAAGTTCTCTCTCGTTCATTGGTACTTTCCGTTCTTTCTTACAGAAGCAACATTCAAATGATTTACAAGTACACGCCAATATATCAAAAACAGCATTTGCATTTTTCCGGAAAATGTCAATCTGCTTGCGATAGCTTTCAATCCCTTTTCTGTCTTTGTAAGATTTAAGAAGACCGCGATATTTGTCGTGGTATAATCGAAATTTTCTCAAAATGCTATAGTGGTCAATTATTGGGATTGAAGCTCGTTTCCAGGTCTCTTCTAACTTATTAGCAACTTCTTCACATGAGGAGGAAAATGTAGATGTAGACAATGTTACCTTGCTTCGGTATTCTTTTGAATGTCAACATACGCACTTTATTACGTTACTGTAGGTAGGAAGAATATTCGTTGGCATATCACAACCAGACCAATATATAGGGCAAATCATGTCTTTTCTTAACATCGCCATGGTGCGATTATATGCAAAGTACACTACGCAACACAATACACTTACAAAGAAAACTTAGTAATGGAATCGAAATTTATTTCACTTTCCGAGAACCGCGCCCGATTCCGTAAGCCGCTAGCTTTGAACTGAATGAGCGAGCGGTGGGAACACGTTTATCCAGTATTATTCAGAGTAAGGCTCCTTTAACTATTATAGGAGCCCTAATTCAGAGCTACGTGGGCGTATCATATGACGTAGCGCTTCCAACTTATGGAGGGGTGGAAGGATAAAGCGGGAGAATGAAAAAGCTGGAATTGCCCTTTTTTTCGAAAATCCAACCCCCTTGCGGCAGTATTAAATTTTGAAATTATTATTTTTTATTAATTTTCTTTTAATCTCCATACAACATAACATCTTTTCCGCATAGGTATGTTTTGATTAAAATTAAAACAATTATTTTGAATCAAAAATCATCTAACCAAAATTAGGTCTTTTTCCAATTTTTTTTCGAAAATTCAAACTCTTTGCGGCAGTATTAAATTTTAAAATTAATTTTTTTAATTATTTTTCTCTTAATCTCCATCAAATAGAACATCTTTTCCGCATAGGTAGGTTTTGATTAATAATATTTATTTTTTCACCATATAACATCGATCCACCCTATTATACAAGTGCCGTTATACATAAGATAGTGCGACATATGGGCAATAAAATTTAAATGGGCAAGAGGATTTTGGACAAAAACTGGGCGAGCCTGCCATTATCTTTAATCTAATATTTGTTGACGTGTCTCACTCGTTTAATAGAACTTGTCCAGGTGAGTATTGTTAAGTTCTGGATTGTGGGCTGCAACATTTTGGACAAAAACTCCTAACCTGAGCATGCGTCATGTGCGTACTCCTCTTTATTTATAAAGACACTCAAGTGGCAACAGCGTAGTTTAAATTGAATGTGCCTGTTAGGAAAAAAAAAATATTCTCATTTGCAAAACCACTCTTGCTAAAATATGCCACCTGGCGCTCAATAAGTAAATAAAAATAATAGGGAATCTTAATATCAGGATATTTTGCACAATCGCAAGCGAGTCGTTTATTTAGAAAAAGTCACTTGTTTTTTGTTTCAAATTTACTTGTTGGGATTAATTTCCTGTTATAGCATCCCTGCCTAATATTTCAGCTATATTAGAACCTCTACATAAATTATTAGATAATGATGTAAAGAGGTCATGGTCAAATATGTAAGAAAAAGCATTTCAGAAAGTTAAGCAAATATTATGTAAAACTACTGTTTTAGAATTGTATGTGGTTAAAAAAAAGATGTTCTTTTAAATTGTGATGTTTAAATTGTGATATTGGTTGTGTTTTATTTCACATTTTTTGAGGGTAAGGAAAAACCAATAGCTTATGCATCTAAAACAGTGAATAAAACTGAAAGAAATTATACAATGATAGATAAAGAAACTTTATCTCCAATATTTGGAGTTATAAAATCTCCCCAATATTTAGAAGATAAAGGGTTTAAAATAATAATGGATCACATAAACCTGTTGTTTTATCCTGTTCTAAAGGTACCTGATACATTATCACAAAGAATGCTGAGTTGGTCACTAATATTAGAAGGGTATGAATATACAAGGTGGTTAAATTTAAACTGATAGTACTTAGAGGCTTATAGCTCCGGTTATACTGAATGGATCTGACTGAAACTTCAAATATATGTTATGTAGATCATGCGGCCGTGGTTTTCGTAAAAAAAAAAAAATAAATTTTGCCACCATGTGGCACTTTAACGACGTAAAAGAAAGATAACAGTTCAAAAATCAAAGAATAACGGAATATTTTATTTATTTACACACCTGTGTACTCTATATGTATTCATTGTCGGTCAACAATATGCTGAAAGCGTATCACTGCGTTATCAACGGCCGCACGCAACATATCAGTTGGAATGAGGGAGACATTGCTGTACGATGCTAGCTTTCAAGTCTACTTTATTAGTTACACGTCCTTGATAAACACGATCTTTGAGAAAACTCCACAGCCAGAAGTTAAAAGGGTTCTGATCTGGTGACCTTGCTGGATAGCAATCGGGAAAGTACACGAAATGACACGTTCATCAGGGAAGTTAGCTTGAATCACATTCTTTACACTTCTCGTAGTATGAGCGATTACTCCATCTTGCATGCACATTGTAGTGGCCAAAGAGCCTCTTTGCCTTAAGAGCCTACGCTAGTCATCCGAGGAAACTCGAACGCTAATGTTAAGTCTATGGAAAGGTTCTTGACAGATTTCTCGCTTGCATTTTAATATGCTTAAAGGATTTTTCCCCATAGGATATCTGAGGCTCATCCCTAACGTTGTTAGTTTTTACTTTTTCGATTTTGGTTCCAGTCTTTTTTTTATATAAGGGTACTTTCACTTTCAGAACCGGTTCCACCCGGTTCTTAAATTGAAAATGTCCGCTTATAAAAAAAAACTTTAACTAAAATCAGAAAAGTAAAAACTAATAACGTTAGGGATCAGCCTCAGCTATCCTATGGAAAAAAAATCATTTAAAAATATTAAAATGCGAGCGAGAAATCTGTCAAGAACCTTCCCATAGACTTACCATTAGCTTGAGTGTTTCTTCGCGTGACTAGTGTAGGCTCTTAAGAGCCTACAGAGTTTTTAAGTTATGTTTTTAATAGATTGTTATCAGGATTTGAAGATATATTCCTGAAAGTAAAAATTACTCTCATAAATCCTAAGGTTTAATTTATTATAAATAATGTAAGTAATGTTTTTTAAAGTCCTGAAGAAAAACTCAGAAACCTTTTGTTTCAAACAATAGTGAGAAAAGTAATGAAATAGGAGTTATATCAGTTCATAAGTTATATCAAAAATTAAATAAGTTTAAAATTTTAAAATTTAATTTTTCTTTAAAATTTCAAAGCTTAACATTCTGAAAAGTATTTTTTCTTGAAAAATACAATTCAGGAAAAGAAATTATTAAAAAATGACTATAAATAAAGAAAATAAAATTTTGACCCCTGGACCACTTAAAAATGTGATTTTCCATCTTTAATCGTCTTACATAATATACAGGGTGATTTTTTTTTTAAGTTGTGAAAGTAAAACTCTATAACAAAAGAACCACTGTTCCAAATGACGTGAAATTTCACCAGTATGCTCCCAAAGCAATGGGAACTGTTTAGGCGTGGTTAAAAAAAAAATAAAATCGCACCGACAGAGGGTGCTGTATATGCAGTAAAGTTGGGAGACGAGCTTGTGCACGACACACGCACAGTGGATAATCTTCGCTCTGTTGTGGAAGATGCGGTTTCACGTTTCCAAATCGTAGCAGAAAACGGTGGGCAGCACATTGAAAATCTCTTGAATTAAGTTGCGCAGCTCCGTACGAATGCTTTATTCCATATTTTTATGAAGGGAATCACAGTTCCTTTTCACAGTTACTGCATTCTGTATGTTTTTGATATGCGTAATAACGTTTTACATTTCTAAAAGTACAGCCATTGTTTTCCTCCCACTGACGTTATTCTTTGTTTCTGTTAGCTTACAGCGCCATCTGTCGGTCTGATTTTAATATATTTTATTTTTTTTAACCACGCCTAAAATATTTCCATTGCTTTGGGAGCATACTGGTGAAATTTCAGGTCATTTGGACCAGTGGTTCTTTTATTATAGGGTTTTACTTTCACAACTTAAAAAAAAATCACCCTGTACATTCTAGTGAGTATTTCGAAAAATATCAAAGCGCTCATAATTTAGTTCTATTATCGAAATTACGAAACAATAAAGCATTCGTGTCTTTTATTTTTTTCCAAAGGACGGTCAAAGCAGTTAAAACCTTTCCAAGACAACGAATTGTTAATGAGTTATTATTTAAATCTTAATTAATTAGGTATAATAAGATTCGTCGATACATATTTGCACATTAATGCAGCCATACAAATGAAAGGCTTTCTAAAAGTTACTCAGCTCATATGGTGCAAATTTCGAAATTATTTCATAAACTTACAGATTACACTTAAAATGTGATTTTTCGATCTTTAAAAGTTTTAGTTCGGTGTATTCATTTAGTTACGTAACTGTAAGCTTCCCATTAACTGTAAGCTTTCGAAAATGAACTGGAATCATTGTTTCTTAAAGTAAGGTAAATTCGTTTGATGAAAATATTTTTCGGTATTTCATTTCTATATAGAAGGAAAATAAATAATATTTCATTGTAATTTTTATCAAATACAGAAAAGCTTAAAAAGCTATAAGAACAACTATATAAAATAAATATAAAAAACGTAAAAATTCACGCGGCATCATGTTCAAATTTTTTTACTCTCCTCTACACCAGAAAAATGTTTCTATTTTTGTAAAAATAAAGACTATCCTCTGTTCGTTCATTTCGAATTTATTGTCGATCTGGACTTGTTTTTATTTTAGCAGAGGGCCCTTCGATAAACGTTAGGCTAAAAATGCAAGCTCCCTTCACAAAATACAGAGTGACACATACAAATTCTATAGAGGAATAAATACATTGATGAAATAGCCCTCACCCCCTTTGGTGAAAATACAGGGATACCCTATAAAAATGATTCACCATACTAAATTTCAGTGTCCCCCCTCCCTATTTTATTTCAGCAGAGTACCCTTTGATAAAAGTTAGGCTAAAAATACAGGATGTATGAAACATAGAGAGTACCCATAAAAAATACAGGGTACCCTATAAACATGATTCAACATACTAATTTTAACCTCCCTACTTTTTTATTTTATTTTAGCAGACTGTTCTTTGATAAAAGTTAGACAAAATCTAAGGCCCCTTCAACAAAAGTTCCATAGGGGAATAAATACATTGAGTAAATATCCCCCCCCACACCCTTTGTCCCAGAGGGTCCTTCGATATAAGTGAGGCTAAAAATATAGGGTCACTTCAAAAAATACAGAGTGTCCACAAAAGGAATACTATTGAATGAAGAATTCCAACGTTAATGCAAAATAGGATCTATAGTAAATAACAAAATAATAATAATAAAATAAATAGGATAAATAAAATAAATTTTAAAACCATAATAAAATTTAAAACCACCCTTTAAAACCATATGAAAGTAAAATTTCAAAACTCGATAGAGTCAAAATTTTGGGGTCTATTTAGGTCTCCTTCACAAAAATACATTTAATAAAATAGTTCCCTTTACAAAATTCCGTTCTATAAAAACATACTCTTCATTAATTATTATCATTTTATGTTTTAAAATAAGTAGTATGTGAGTGAAAAAGCTTAGAGTTTCTATTTTTACATTTTAATATATTTTTTACTTATTAATTATCCTGCATAAATTATTTTCGCCATGTATTACATTACTTGCTTATTAGAATTTTGAATGTGTCAGATACACTAAAATGTAACTGATCTTATACATTTTTTCAAGACATATTAACTATCTTCCATAAATTACATTTATTACGATAATGCTATGTAACATAAACTACTTTTTAAGATTTTGGTTATATTAGCTAAATTAAAAAGTACATGTTTCAACACATATGGATATTTATAAATCGCATATATATATATTTAATGCAAAGACAAATAAATATTCATATAAACTTTATATAGTATAGAAACACAAATTATGCTTACCTAAAATGAACAGATCTGTAATCACATGCTCCCATCAAGTCTTCCTCATATGACGGGAGCAGGACAAACATACGTGCTTCTTCTGGAATATCTTGGTCTTGAATGATTTTAGTATAACACCTTATCAGCTAATCTTACCTTTAATCTATCACGTGGTATGTGACGTCACTGATAAGGGGATTCATATCGATAAGGGGTAGATGTAAGACTATGTTAGATGTCTTAATGAATCGATATAATTTTTTTTTTTTTTATAATACAAATTAACTATTCTATTTCTTTTTTAATCAAGTTTCAAATAATGCATGAAACGTATTGTTCACATAGAAGTTAGTATATTCCTACAATGAAGTGAGGTTGATACTTAAAACCGTTAAGGTATGCGAATTCTTTCGTATAGCGCTGTATAGGTGCTACTCACCATAACTTGGGCGCACAATGAAGATTTGGTTTGTCGTGTTTGTATTTATTTGTCCCACATATTTTTGTCAAAGTTCCAACAGAAAGAATAACAACAAGTATACCTGATAAGACGGAAACCTATATAAAGGGGAATTGTTTTCCGGTGTTTTGAATTCAGTTTTAAATTTTAAAATAAAGAAAATATTAGAAACTTATCCTGAACATAATAAAAAAAGTATAAAAATTGCAGAAAGTGCTCATCGCTCGAAGATTCATACTTCTGCTGAGGTTAAGTTCAATGAGACCATGTTTCCACAGATGCCACAAGAAAAATTGTTGGGGAATGAAAAAAATAAAGAACTTTTCATTTATATGCTTCGAAATGAATTTGAAAAAGCACAAATGATCACTACGCAGGCCACTGAAGATGCAGATGTGCTAATACTGAACACAGCTATTTCCTAAGCCCGTGATTACGAGGCTGTCATTGTCAATGGTGAAGACATGGACCTTCTTGTTCTTGTGGTTTCTCTAGCTGCAGACAATGTTTATTTCCGAAGGGCCAGAAGAGAGAAACTGCCTGATGATCTCTACTCCAACAAGTGTTTCAAGTTTAAGGAAGTTGCACAAAATATTCTTTTTCTTCATGCAGTAAGTGGTTGTGACACCACTTCTGCGCTCTACAGCCATGGGAAAATGAAATATTGCAGAATTCTTCAGAACCCATCCCTGAACCAACAAGTTCAAATCTTTAAAGACTCAAATGCAGAGAGTCACAAACTTGCTGAAGTCACAGAAGGTGTACTTCTTGCCCTGTATGGAGGTGATCCCAACCAAAACTTGAATTTATTGCGGTATGTCAGTTTCGCTAGAGCAGCTGACAATATTAAATTTAATTTAGCTAGACGACCACCTACTCGTGATGCTGCTGAATATCATGCGTTCAGACATGGTTTGGAAACGAAAATGATTCTCTCGAATGCGGTTGGAAATGGGGTGGTCATGGGCTCATTCCTGTTACTATGATGAATTGACAAGCTCTTCAAACTCTACTCGATTTCATATCTTACGAATGCAAAAAAAAAAAAAAAATGTAGCACGAATTGCAGTTCTAGAAAGGTAGGCTTGAAGTGCTCAGTTATCTGTGTGAAGTGCCACAAGAACTATGTGGCAACGCTCCTGATATTATACTGGACCTTGAGGACTTTGATGACCTAGAACAACCAATCGAGTCAAATACAGAGACAGGCGATGAAGTATCTGAGACGATGGTATCATTACCAGAGCCAAGCAGCAGAAAAAGGAAACATATATGACAAAGCGACTACACTTACTATATATTTGTTGATTAATTTCTTGTACATTCTATAATTAATTAACCACATCGTGTTTTCAATATCAGAAATAAAAGCTCGTTTTTTAAATTAATAACTTGTCAGGCGGTATTTTCCTGTTTTCACCAAAAATCTTTTTGCTGTGATTTTTAAGGACTATTCCCAATATTTAATTATCTAATAAAAGAAACAATAGACTATCTCATGCTATAAAAAGTTGATTATGACAGTTTTGTTTCTAAAATGCACTAAAAGTGGGTTATTAACAAAAAATAACGTCATTTGTGGATTTTTGCATTTTTTCCAAATTTAACACTATTTTCCCAGCTCCGTATCTCACCCCCTATTTGGACAATTTACAAACATGAATACTGCATGTTGTAGAGAATTTTATCCTCTACAAAATGGTGGAGGTGCATGTTTTAGTAAAATGCACTGAAACCGAGTTATTTAAGAAAAATCGAAAAAAGTGCCAAAAAATATTGTTTTTTTTTTCAATATTGTGAAAAACACACAAGGTCTAGAAAATCGAAAACTTGTTTTTTCTATTAGAGGGTCAGCCTTTACAAAATATCCAAAAATCAGAGTTACCCGAATTTTTTTTAAGGTAAAATGATATTTCTACTGGACTATAACCCCACCAAAGGATTTCAGAGCCTCCTCGGACTTTGCCGTCTGGTTATTTGGGAGGTATTTTGCTACATATCGGCTAATTTTGGTCATATTACTATAAGAAAGATGCCTTCACGTATGACTTTTGTAGGAAACTGACCCGAATTATCGTACTCGTACAAGGAAAACTCTCAAAACCTTTTATAGTCACCCCGCCTATACCACGCTGGTATCGAACTCGCGAATATCAACTCAAGCTCCTCATTTTGTGACTAGCATGCTAACACAACCAACTATGTGGCAACGCTCCTGATATTATACTGGACCTTGAGGACTTTGATGACCTAGAACAACCAATCGAGTCAAGTACAGAGACAGGCGATGAAGTATCTGAGACGATGGTATTGCACCGGGTTGAGTATTGCACCTTTTCCCTACCACTATCAAAGCTTTAGCCCGATTTATAAGGGAGATAGAAGGCTTGTTTCTGCTCTCGTAGAGTTAGCACATTCTTTTGCGCCAAAAGAAGAAAGTTTCTTCTTTCGAAAGCGATCAGTTTTCTTCCTTTTGTATGGAGTACTTAAAATGTTTTGCTCAAATTTATGGTGTTTTACATAATTATTTGCTCTGCACATTTGCTCGTAAAATGTACGATGTTTGCTTTATTTTATAAGAGAGATGATTATGATTATTATGATTTAAAAAATACAATTCTAAGTTTTATTGAGCAAATTAACAATATGGATAAATGCATTGAAAATACTGAATATCGTAAACGATTACACTAAATGAAAGCACTTAACTGTATCATGAAATTTTTTTTAATTACGGATTTTATTGATTATGCATATTGATTGCATTACAGTTCTTAAAAACTGTTTGTTGTTCATTTAGTTATTAATTATCAATGCAATTTAATTTGTCGCTAAATCACTTTCACATAATTTAAGTGTCTTCCTTCAAACGTGACGTTCATTTATTATAATTTATATCATTAAGAATAACAAAGGCGCAAATATTTCTGAAATAAATAAAAATAAAAGCATTAAATATTTAATTAAAAATAAATGTTTCAATTAAAAGCGAACGTTAATTAACATTCGATTCTTGAAGATATAAATATTATTGGAAAACCAATATTAATTCTAATGAATATAATTATTACTATTTCTTCTCCTTATCGCTGGCATTAAATAAGCTGGGTAATAAAATTAATTGTGTTTGATGAATATCTTTAAATGCGATGCATCAGTCTGCTTTTAAATTTTTAGAAGTCAAAATTAATTCAGGACCGCAGACAGGTGATTGAGCCAGTTTATTTTCATTATTTCTTATTTTAATTGTTGTCAGCCATTCTAAAATTATTATATGGTGTCGAAAATAGTGTGTTGTGTAGCCGTTAAAACTTTTTCCTATTGCTTAAACTCTGGAAAAATTGCGTAATATACGCATAGAAATACAAATTATTTTTCACTGTAAAAATTTAAGGACCAATGAGAAACGTTTCACAAGTAAAACAACTCATTTTCTACCCATAAATTCAGAAAATACGTTTCTTTTATTCTCAGAAACCTGTTTGATTTTTAGGTTTATGACTGGTTATTCTCCTAAAAGTGTTTGAAAATAAGAGAAGGGTTAGACGAATCTGCACTGAATTTTCGTAAACATTTCTTATATATTGGGAAAATGTTTCTGCAATTTTTAACAGTTGAAGGTTAATCTTTAAGTTCTTTGAACGTTAATAACAAAGGAAATATTAAGGGCAATTTGAAAGTACTCTGTTATTGTGTCGCTATCCCAATTATCAGTTTTCAAAATTGAAGAATACTTGTGAGTCACGAAGCTTCCGACAATGGATATCATGAAAGACGGAATTGTTACTGTCTGAAATTATGTTTTTATGGTAATATCAGCTACAGTTTTTGGCTGTGTTCTACACAATTCTAGACGATATGAATTACTGCTGATAACAACCTTTTTCACATTTTTACCTTGCATAAAATTTTTGCTTCTTATCATTTGTGTTCTGGTTATTGATGTTCAAAGAATGAGAACATTTTTGGGATACCTTATTTCTAAGCACCCTTTAAAATACCCTTTTTATGTGTGATTAGTCGGAGATAGAATTTACGTTTGAAAATCATTACAAAGTTTATTACAAAAAAATTTATTAATTTTGTTGCGCAGAAGGGATTAAACCAATTGACTCTGAAATAAGGCATCTCACTACGTTTGAATAGCCAATTTTGGGCAAATATCACAAATTTGTTTTATTGTTTTATTTAAACGACTGAACAATTAGCTACTCAAAACAGTTTTTGCTTTCTTCTTAAGTTAATTGGAAGTACAGTTATAGCTGTTTTAGTTTCAGCTCTCAAATCGGAAGTGTGCTTTTCAGAAAACGGAAATTGATGTTTAAGGACTTCAAGAAAGAAAAGAAGCCTTAAATTTTTATATGGAGTACAACATAATATGATACAACATAAAATCTAGAGAATTTTAAGATTTAGAGGTAAATATTTCTAATAGCTTTTCAAAAATAAACTTCAAATGCGTTTTTCATCAAAAATCAGTTACGAAAAACGTTCAGTCTCCGGAGTTTATGGTTATATTCATATAAAACTGATCGCTTACAGTTTATGTGATAGTATGAGTGTAATGAACAGTCGGTTTAAATATCTGTGAATGCCTGAAAAAATAAAAAGCTATTTTTATAAATTAACATACAGAAAATATATGAAAAATCGTCAAAGTGATAATTTGAAAGGGTATATTTATAGAAGTTTTTACTTTATGGTTTAACTTGTATTTCATTACATTCTTAGCACCTCAAATTGTATAGTTATATATAAGAAAAAGAATAAATTATCACAATTTTTGTCGTGGGTCATTTTCGGTAAGTGTCAAATATTGCATTATTTTTCCTTAAAATTGTAAAATTTAAAAATAAATTGCATCAAAATAATTTATTTAAAAAATGAAATTGTCTTTTTATATACAAATATATTTAAAACAATCAGTATTATACTCATTTTTGCTTTATTTAAATAAAATGGGTGTCAAACGTAGTGGGATACTTTAAGCATTGGTGATATCGACTCAAAGTTAAACTTGAACCGCTGTTAATGTGCTTTACGATATCCATGAAACTATTATTACTGTTTCTTTCTCTCTCTCTTTTTAACACTTTCCAACATTGTTGAAAAGAGTTTATGAGTTCAGATGTTTGTCTGTCTCTCTAGCCGTCTGTCCGTACTTTAACTCTCATACATATATTCGAATTGTCATGTAAATTTTACATGCTATTGATGTGTACAATAGAATGCTTGGTATTGAAAATGAAGTGTGTAGCATTTATAATTCGTTTCCATGGAAATATGAAAGAATTACATTACTTTGTGGAAAAATCGTTTTCGATGCATTTTAATGATGTTAAAATGGTTCAAACATAATGAAATTGATATGCATCACTGAGGTGGACTAAAACAGGCTTTCTCAGGAGTGTAGAATAAGTAGCATTTATAACTCGTTTATAGGAAAGCACAAAAGAATTATACATTATGTTCTAATCGTTAACAATGCATTTTAATGATATTATGATACTTCAAAGATAATGAAATAACTGAAGTGCACTACAACATGTTGTCTATAGATTTTGGAGTGCGTAGTATTTATAGTTCATTTACAGAGACTCACAAAACAATTCGTTTACAGGAGGGACTATGATCGATTTCATTGTATGTAAAAAAAAAAAAAAAAAAAAATGGAATTCCTTAATAATATTCTGTTTGAAAGTGTTTCATAATGTATGCCTGATGCATGATTTTCCGTTCATCTTTCTTTTTTTTAACAGGTTTTTCTTCCTATTTTAGCAGCTTTCGCGGAAGTTTTTTTATGGTATATACTTAAAGAAAAAGGTTTATGAATTAAAAATATGAAAAAATTCAGATTTTAGCAAAATATGGTGTATCTGCAAAACGTACTGACTGTGAATTCATTCTCATGGAATCTTTAACTATAGCTTTTCGCTCTTTTCTACATCATTCAAGGCGGTGCTGCATTGGTGCTGATGCAACTCTTTTGCACATTTGTAACAGTTTGTGACATCCATAAAATATATTCTTCTTGTCATTTGTGCTCTAGTTTTCATAATTACGCTAATTAAGACTTAGAAATATATAAAAAGTAATGTGAGCAAATTTTTCTATAAGTACGAATATTATTCATTGTTAATTTTGATAACAATTTTAATTTTTTAACATTAGCTCTATTGATGACCGTACTCTTTTTTAATTAAAAAAAAATGAATATTACATATAACCCTGTTGCTCAAAATAAAAAATTACATATAATATTCTTACCTCAGCTAACTTTTAGCTCTGAATTTTTTTATATTTGAAACTCATTTGATATCAATTTAGGATAACAAGACTTATTTTTCTTTTCAATCGAACTTATTAATTTACTGGTCATCAACTATTCCCAAAAGTATTTGTGAATGTTATATTGAGTCATGTATTCCGTTTTTGAAACTTTGTTCAAGCAAATGTGTAATCAATAAGGAGTTATAATACTTTTTAAAGATTTTTTGCAGTTATAACATTAAATTGTAAACTGTATATACTGATATTCCTCGTTTGCTTGTAATTCACCAGTTTCAACGGTATTTCGTTTAAGGTTGCATGTAATTGAATTTTTAGATTTAAACCTTATTAACCTCGGTGACTGGAACAGTTGTCAGTCATTGACGAACGGTGTTCGATTGTAACGATTTTTATGATTTTTATTTTATAGTGTTATTTTAAAATTTCTTTAGAGTTCTGATTTAGGTTTAGGTTCTGTGGGAAATCGGTAAGATGCAGCAGTTGGCTTTAAAAGAGGGGTGTCCAACCTCTGGTCCGCGGACTATAGAGCTACCACTATTTTAGAATGTAATAATTTGTTTTATTTAATGCCAGGAACTTTGCGATTAAATAAGACAAGAAATACTATTCAGAAATTGTAGTGACAGAAGATTTTCAGGCAAAAAGTTTGGGCAGCCCTACTTTACAATATTTTTTTAATTTATTTCTACAATAGATGTTACGTAAACGGAGCCATTAAAATTCAACGATAAATTACTGAAATCTACAGTAGGTGTTACTTATAGATGATGACATATAGGTAAACCAACAAGTGATGCTTAACATCTATCTGCGCTCTACAATAGATGTTATTAGTTTATTGCCAACACTAAAACTCTGAAGACAAGCTTTGGTGGAAACCAGGACTTGCTTTGGAATGTGTTTTGTCTGTTAATAGTACATTTTTAACGCTTTTCAACATAGTCCAAAAGTGTTTATAATTTCAGTTTGTCTGTCTGCCGTCCCCCGCCTATCTCCCGCCTGTCGCCTGCCCGTGCTGTAACTCTTGTAAGTATACTCAAATTGGCATGTAATTGATATATGTTATTAACAATTATTATGGCATGTTCTCTATTGAAAGTGGAGTGTGCAACATTTATAGTTCGTTTACAGGGAACTCTAAAAAAATGCAGTTGCATTATGGTCTATGGGTAAAATTCGTTTGTGGTTTAATTTATTTGTAAAATTTTCTTCTGAGACTAGTTTCTCGATTGTTTTAACTTTATATACGTATATCTATACAAACGCTTACTATTGCCACAAAGCAAGTATTAAAATATGCATATTTATTGTGTATTAAAATGACGACAATTCCAGAAGGGCAAAATAGACAATGTAAGCAACTAACATGTAGTCAATATGATGAGAATTTCAGAAAAAAGTAACATCTAATATGCAGACTGTCCCAAAAAGGTTGAAACGTGCTTTAATATCGTACTTGTTGGAGATTAGAAGGCAATGTAAATTGAAAAAGTTAAAAAAAAAGAACTAAAGGTATGAAATAAGATTAATAAGAATTAAAACATACTTTCAATTGCTTATGTTCTTTCCTAAATATTATGGAAATCTTTATTTATTTTTTTTTCAAATTACTGAGCACATGAATTACACGCACATTTATTTGTAAATCGAAAAGTAAATATATCGGAAATTGCAATCATTACTAAGTTTGTAATTTGTAATTTAAATTAATATAAAAGTTTCACAGGTATATCAAAACATATGTACAATTATGTATGGAATTTCAGATTAAATTATCAGGTGTTCAAGAACTAAAATCACCAACTAAATCTACAGTTTTAGAATAGATATTTTATGTACTTAAAGGAATCATTTTGTTCATAAAAAAATATGCAGGGAACCTTCAGCCTTATTATATTCGCAATTTCAAGTTAAAATAACATAAATGTTTTTGAAAGCATTTCAACTATTTGCGTTATGTAATTGACTTATGCATTACGTTAATATTTGTTTCAATTTCTAATTAAGGGAAAGTTCAATTTATAATTAAGGGATATGTAATTTTAATTTAAATTAATGAAAAATGCCGTATCTTTAAAAAAATGCATATAATTATGCGAGGAATTTCAGATTAAATTATTAGATATTCAAGAACTGAAATCATTAACGAAATCAGCAGTTTTAGAATAGGGATTTTGTCTACTCAAATGAATCAATTAATTCAACAAAAAATAGGCAGGGAATCTTAAGTCTTATTATATTCGTAATTTTAAGTTGAAAGAACACAAATGCTTTTGAAAGCATTTCAGCTACTTAAAACTTCCATTCAATTGTTTTCGTTGTATTTTAAATTACTGTAATCACAATTTCCTTATATATTTTTGCCCCCATACATTTTCCCTGATTGAGAGATACATGACAACAACATTAGCTACTTAATGTTATTATTTATTTTGGTAAATGCCACAAAATCGTTTCATTTCATAGAGTTGAAGATTATGCATAAAGTTTTCAAGAAATGAACCCATTAAGTGTTACGAATTTTAATACCAATTTCATCCTACGTGCTCTCTTGATTTAGCGCCATATGATATTTTATTTCCTATGCTGAAGATGATATTTAAAGGAGGAGTAATCAGTACCCTGAGGAAATAACGACCATTGTCTTGAACACATTAAGATAAAATTATTTTTAGAGGCGCTTCAAAGGATTGAATGTCCCTAGTATCGACGTATCAAATCAAAAGGAGAATACTTTGAAGGATGTGGTAACAATTAATTTTTATTATATATATATATTAATAAATGTATTCTTTGTATCGTGCCGAACACTAGCATATGTTATAGTTTTAATATTTCGTTTGAAGAAAAAGTAAATATACAGCAAATATTTACACTTGCTATGCATATAATTTTAATTAAAAAATTAATTGACATTTCTTTAAGAAATGCATATAGTTATGTGTGGAATTTAAGATTAGATTGTCAGGTATTCAAGAACTAAAACCATTAAGGAAATCCACAGTTTTAGAATATGGATTCTATATACTCAAATGAATCATTTAATTCAACAAAAAATATGCAGGGAAATCGTAAGCCTTATTATATTCGTAATTTCAAGTTAAAAGAACATAAATGTTTTTGAAAGCATTTCAACTACCATTGAATTGCTTTCGTTGTATTTCAAATTGCTCTAATCACAATTTCCCCATGCATTTTCGTTTTGCCCTGAGAGAGAGATCCATGAGAACAACATTAGTTACTCAGTGCTATTATTTATTTTGATAAATGCCACAGAACTGTTTTGTTTCTAAATTTCCTACTTTGCAAATAGAGTTGGAGATTGTGCATAAAGCCTTCGAGAAATGAACCCATTAACTGTGTTTTCTTTACCAGGGCGCATTTTAGAATGAACATCTTCCAACGTGATTTACTTCCATGATCTAATGCCCCAGCTCCGATTTACATTCAAATGAATCAAGCTTGTAACATGCTTTCGTGGAAAATGAAAATCGTGCTCCGAATAAGAAAGAATGAGCTGCTTTCTTCATTCAATATTTCGTCCTCCAGATTCAACACAAGGCTTTTAATTGGATTTTTTTCCTTTAATCACTTGGCATATGCTTTTTGTGTAAATAAAGCGTCTTTCATATATGCAATTTCATATTTTAAAACACTATAAACGGAAATTTTTGTATTATGATTTTTTTTTTTATTATAGAAATTGTCTACTCCTGCAATCCATGTACTACAATGAAAAATAAATATCATAAATTAATAGAAAAATATGAAGTATCTTCATATATTTATGCAATATATATCCTTGTATCTCTTCGTCTGTTAAATCATTATTGCCAGGCCTTTTAGAGAAAATCAAGATTGAACACAAGGTTTTTAATTGTATTTTTTCTTGTTTTTTTTCTTTTGAGAATGTAGTTTTTGTGTAAATAAAGTGTCTTTTTCGAGGCTAACGAAAAAAAAAAGGCTACCGTGGTGCTTTACGCGTATCTTTTTTTACAGACCGTGGAAGAAACGTGATGCTCGAATCCACCAATGCAGGTGTACGAAAAGAGCATCACGTCACTCTAGTGGTCTGTAAAAAAAGATAAGTGGAATGTACCGCGTTAGCCTGTCTTTTTCGTTAGCCTCGGTCTTTTTCATATGATGCCCCATTCCAAAATACTGTAAATGAAAATTATTTCTACTTGGCATTTTTCATTCAATTATAAAAACTGTTTATTCCTGCAACCCATCTACAGCAATTAAAAAATTTCATACTTTTTTAGGGAAACTCTCAAGCATCACTGTGTATATGTAGAATACATAAATAGAATCTGTAAAATACACAGATAGAATATCTATCTATCTATCTATATATATATATCATATATATAATACATATTTATATTTCATCATGTACATATACATATATTTCATCTATAGAATTCATTCATAAGAGTCAACGTAAGGCACTTCATATATGCCTTTCAGGGTGCGTACGGTCCTTATTTTTGAGCCCCACTGTTTCCGAATAGTAATTGTTGCTTTATTTAATCACAGTCTTTGAACGATTTCTGCCTAGTGTTTGCGATTAAATAAGGAAAATATTTCTATTCGGAAAATATAGTGCTCAAAAGTAAGGACCGTACGCACTGTTTCATTTTCTGTAAAAAAAAAGTGGCTTTAACAGTTTAAGTTACAGTCTATGATCCTGTAAACGACAAGTATTTGTTACTTTGAAGTTTCATTTAAATTCCATCATACAATTAACTATTCATGCAACTCATATACTGAAATGTAAAATTATATATATATTTTTAAGTTCTTCAGATTGCTAATCTTTTTTTTTTTTTTTTTTTTTTTTTTAATTACGAAGAAAAATGTTGATTTTTGGCTTATGATATAAGGGGTCCTCCATTAATTTATATCAGGTAAATTTTGTGATTTTTTAACCTCTCCCTGCCCCTATGTCATAGGAGATTTTAGAGTAGACATTAGTAGAGACATTTAGTAGACATTAGAGTGATACTGCCCCCCGCCCCTGCTGATTTTCTGCAACCATTAATTTAGAGCTGTAATTTTATACAAAAAATGTTATATACGATCCGTTACCTATACTGATATAAATATTATAAATCTCTAAAGATCCTTTACTTCAAGTTGTTGATATTTAGAGAGAAATGGAAAATATTCTACTTGCATAAAAGCACATTTTTTATGAATTTTTACATACAGCATACAATGCCTCCCTAGTTGTTTTCATATTTTATATGTGACGTCACAGCATGATACCATATGATACCATATGATCCATATGTTACCATATGACACAGCATAACCAAATGATAACCAAGGCTAACGAAAAAGACAGGCTACTTCATTACCTTTCGCTTTAGACAACTAGAGACACGTGATGCTCGTTTCGTGCATCTTCATTTGTGAATTCAAACATCACGTGGCTCAAGCGGTCTGGAAAAAGCGACACGTGTAACACACCGCGGCAACCTGACTTTACCTTTAGCGTCGATGATAACCTTTCCCCTACCCCTGTCAAACTGTGTCACATTTTATGGACCAACCTCCCTTTTTCAAGTGTGACGTAATTAGTGGACGACCCGAGGCTAACGAAAAAGACAGGCTACCGCGGTGGGTTCCACTTATCTTTTTTTACAGACCGCCAGAGTGACGTGATGCTCTTTTCGAGCACCTTCATTGGTTCATTCGAGCATCACGTGACTCCGGCGGTCTCTAAAAAAAGATACGCATAAAGCACCGCGGTAGCCTTTCTTTTTCGTTAGCCTCGTGGACGACCCACAGACTTCTGAATACTAGGCCTACACGCTGTCAAAAAAATGGCGACTGTTGTAGGCGGATTTTATTAAATGTTTGCACGGTCCCTTGAATTTGAACACCAGTAATTTTTAAAAGTATTCTCCGGGTTATTTTTTCTGAATAAAAAAGGAAAAGAAAACTTTTCGAAAATACTGGTATCTAAATGCAAAGGACCACAAAAGCCGATAAAAAATGCGCCTACGAAAGCCACCATTTTGTGTTACACGTAGGCATAGTATTCAGAGAGATGTGGATGACCCTTAAAGATAATAAAATAAATAGTATATATATATATATATGTATGTGTGTGTGTGTGTGTGTGTGTGTGTGTGTGTGTGTGTGTGTGTGTGTGTGTGTGTGTGTACACAAATTCTTTTTTAGACCATTTCGTGGATGGATTTGTTAAAATATGAATATACAATGTATTATCACATAGTTATAATTTTTACGTCTATAAAGGATCTTTATTTTTTATTTTCATAAAATTAGATCGTTGTGCAGTTTTTTTTATATTTCAGACTTTTTTATTATTTATCTCTAGTTTTTGAAACCGTTTAATTTATGTACCACGGTGAATGTAGAAAATGTTGCCTCCATACAGGAGGCAACATTTTTTAAATTATTAAACACAAAAACTATTGAAAGTTTACCGTGACACAGTTATTCCAAAAATAAGAAATTTTGACGGAAGTTTTATAAAAGATCATCTAAAGTAAGAAAAAATCTAAAAAAGCACAAAAAAACAAAGTTTAATAGCCTGAAACATAATCTTGTGTCTCATGGTTATAATTTATCAGTCAGTTCGTCTGTCCTTGTATCTCTTCGTCTGTTAAATCATTATTGACAGGCTTTTTAGAGAAAATTCAACTTTTACAAAAGGACTCAAAAAAGAATATGTTAAGATTGACTTCAGTATATTTCCCATTAAAAAAACCAGAGGAATACAATTATCTTTTTTCCCGTTTTCGTAAAAGAATTCCAATGCAATTTCATTTTCGTTTGTTACATATTCAATGAACTAGACATTTTTTTTTCCTTTCCCGCTGTTAAATAGATAATTAGGTGGCTTTAATAGCAGTACCTTAAATCCGTGGTGATGATTTTTCAAATAATGAAATCTTACGCTGGTTATTAGATAATTAATAGTTAACACAGAAGTCTAATGTAACAAACAATTTAAGGGAAACATACCGTTCATGTGAATTTTTTTTTTAAAGTTTTCGCATTTCTATAGTGTGTGGAATAAGCCCCTAGAACGGTTAGGCGAAATTTGAAATATATAAGAAGTTACAGTGAATTGAAAGCGAGCGCGGACCAGTAGGTACACGGGACCCGTCGTTGGGACACAGCTGCATGCGTGCCGGATTCATTGCTTTGTAGGTACAGATTCAGGACTCGCGGACTAACTCTAAGTTGTAACATATAACGATTAGATAAAATTTTTTATACTCTTTTTCTATAGTAAAACCTTAATCATGCTTTTATGGAAACGACATTTTTGAGCATGCCGTGTAAAGCAGCGTTTAAATAGACTAGTTAATCAACATTTTTCTTTTTGGAAATTAAATATTATTTATTTTGTTGGGTCATGAACTTATTATATGTAAAAAAATAAAACAAAATAAATAATATTTCTTAAGCCACGTTTTGGTAAAGTTGTTCCAATTTCCTCGCTTCTCCCCCTTTCTCCCCTTCAATTTTTTCCTCTGTCATGGCTCGATTATTCGTACAAGTCCATCGCTTCTTCATCGGCTCAAGCATAAACAAGCTGAAATCAGTAGTTTCAAGTGCAGCGTGGATATATAGCCATGAAGTGGCTTCAGTTGAGTACAATTTTACATATAAAATTTTGAACCGAATACTTAATTTTTTACATTTGATCTTCTCTTTGAGTGGTATCCATTCTGATTGTCTCTTGAAATTGCTTTTTTTTAATTATTTTTTAATAGTATATTAGTATGTATTGTTTTCACGGGTGCAAGTTATTTTTAGTAGTTTATATATTTAACTTTTTTGGATATTAATTGTTTGAATCTTGTCAATTACAATTTCAGGTATATTACTCAAAATTATTTATTACTTCAAGTAAGCATTCATTTTCAATTATAAAATAATAAAATAATAGTTCACGCATTGGAATTTGGAATTTTTTCCACTACACTTTCCTTCTGGGTGCACTTAATTTGTCAATTCATTTCTAAATTTAGTATTATTGCATTCGTTTTTGTACCTGTTATTTATTTTAATAATTTTGGCACAATTTTTGTAAATAAATTTATTAATACTTATGTTAAAATAAATGTACAGCGTGAAATAGCACAAATTAAAAAAATATATATTGGCAAACAGCTGTTTCGGAGCCCCTAAAGCTCCATCATCAGTGCCAATTCAAAAGATTAAAACGAATTAAAATCCTAAGCCATGTCAATTTGCCTGCCGTCTTTCGCCCGCGCCAAGATGATTGACATGGCTTAGGATTTTAATTTGTTTTAATCTTTTGAATTGGCACTGTTCATGGAGATTTAGGGGCTCCGAAACAGCTGTTTGCTAATATATATATTTTTAATTTGTGCTATTTCACGTTGTACATTTATTTTAATATAACGGCACAATGTTTAATCCACCTTTTTAGATAATACTTATGTATCTATTAATTGAGTGCATGATCTTGTATATATTTCAATATTGACAGGTTACTATTTTTTATGCAGTGTGTACTATCTGCACGGTAGATTTTGACGTCCTTTTGTCCCCTTTTCTAGTTTGGCTGTTTTTATTTATCTCTATCATAAATTTTTTCTTTTTATTTTATTTATCATGGACGTACCCATTTATTTCAAAATAATTTTATCTTAGTCATTTTCGGTAGTTAGGACTACTGGTTTTTGCTATTACCTTTCTATATCCCTTTTCTTCCAAGACATATAGGCGCAATACGTATACTAGTGATGCTCCTTTCCCTATTAAGTTGGATATTAATTATTTTTCATAAATTTAGTTTAACTATCATTTTCTGTTTTTAATTTACTCACAATTAAATGTTGCCCTCTCTATAAAAATAAGACTCATTGCTATCTAACGACAATGTCAAAAGTAGTTGAAAATGAAAATATATCATGTCCAGACCTTGAAATAGATTCCACTCAACAGAAATTTACCAGCAAGACAAATCTTGAAAAATCAAGTTCTAAACTTAACAAATCTCAAGTAAAATCCCAAATTTCTCTACCTTCAGCTCCAGCAAAGCCTCAAAAACCACCAAGCAAAATAAAAGCGGATATGTCGCACTTCAAATCAACTCCAATGAAATCTCAAATTGTTCCAACACAATTGCGTGCTCAATTAGAGAATATGTCTACAGAGGAGATTTTAAATAAATACCACAAAATTCGTAACAGTAGAGAAAGAGGAAGCTTGACTGAGGCACAATGGTATAAGGACTATCTCATAGAAAGAATACGTCAGTTAGAAGGAACTACTAAAGAACAAAGCAAAGAAATAGAAAATCTTAATGGAAGAATAACAAACTTGAATAAAGTAAATGCACAATTAAGGGAATGCAACTCAGTGAGGGAACAGCATGTAGATACTGCAGTGGAGAAGAGAAAATCACATATAACAACATCTGATATACCATTAGCCACACAAGTCGAAACTAATGAAAATAACAAATTAATAGAGAAAGAGAACGAAATAGACATACAAAATGCAGAAATTAAAATAAAAGGGAAGATAATTAGCAACCTTCATTTAAAAGTGGTAGTCCTGGAGGCTCAATTGGAATAATGGAAAGAAGGAGAGGAAAGAAGAGTATGGGACGGAACAAGACGAGCAGAATTAATGGGTGGAAAAGCAATGTCATTGAATTATGCACAACTACAAGAGAGAAATGAATTATTGTTAAAGACTATTGAAGAAAAGGAAGAAATTATACGTCAAAAAACGGATGAAATAACCGTAATCCTGGAAATGTACAAAACAATAAGAGAAAACTTAATAATCCCAAGAGACAAAATAGAATCACACACAGTAGATCAAAAATTAGTCCAACCATACTCAGATTTTCCACCTATTCATTCTTATGCTAAAATTGTAGCAAATCAAGCACCGCGTTACTCCAAATCAGCAATCCTAATTAAAAAAAACTTTCTACAAAAGTGTCTATGCTTAAAATCCAAGATATATTAAACAGACATTATAAATTACAAATGATCTGCCCAAAATCTATTGTACTCTTTCCCGTAACAGAAACACCTTAATTATACGGTCTGACACTGACAGGAAAGTAGATTTAATACTCGATAAGATCGGTGAAAATAAGAAAATTCAAGATCTAATAGAATCAAAACTGGTAGTAGAAAAGAGAAAGAAGATCATAATTCTGGATATTCCAAAAGAAATACCACAGGAAGAAATCTTATCTTAATGAAAATCAACACTGAAATGAACCATGACATTACTCAAAATATTCACAAAATCTTATCGAAGGATACTAAAACATGTAGATTAGTCTTGGAGTTGGATGAACCCATAGCACTTAAATTATTAAATCAAAATCGTCTGTTGATCGGTTTCTTGTCATGTAAAATTGCACAATATGCACCACTACTAGGGTGTGAACGTTGCCAATTATTTGATCATAGCAAAACAGATGTCGAAGAAGAGAGATTTGTTCATTTTGTATGAAAAATCACAATTCACCCTCTATAAAAATAATACAAAGCTTCACAAATGAATAAATGGCTATAATTCTTCAACAGATCCTTCTGGAAAACATTAAGATTATAACCACAGTTCAGGTTCTACTCAACGTTATGTTTTTCAAGACCTATACTCTTACAGAAATCGTTCATTAAATAATAGTTTTTCGTCTTACCGTCAATAAATGTTTCTCCTGAAATATGTCAAAATTCTCCTTCAAAGGATCTTCTAAAATTAGCTGAGATAAATCTGCATAAGATTCGATCAGTATCTCATTCTCTCTTTACTACTCTTTTTCAACAACAATATTCAATAGCGTGTCTACAGGATTGCACATCAACCAACGACACGACAGACCACATGGACTACCATCCTCAATTCCTTGCTATTCAGCAACATCCAAGAACGGCTTCATAATAATATTAGACTCGAATATCCAACACATATGAGCGCAAACCCATACCCATTCAGTATTCGTCAATATCCTAACTTCAGTTGGACAAATAACAATAGGTACGCAATATACACCTCCTTCAGCAGACTTACAGGATGATCTTACTGCCTGGGCTGATAGAAGAGGTATGTCCACGAAATTTCTGTTATTGGGTGACCTAAATGCTCATAGTCCATAGTAGGGCTATCCCACTGACGATGATAGAGGTCAACATTTAATAAATCATATGAGCGCACAATATCTTATAATTGTAAATGACCCACACTGTTCGCTAACTTTTGAAACAAGACATCTAAAAGGTTGGCCGGACGTTTCTATATCATCTCTACAACTATTTTCTTTAATTTTAACATGGGTAGTTGACGATGACTTAGATTATGGAGATCACCGTTTAATAACATTAACGCTCTCGACATCTATTCCTAAAATACGACAACGAAGATACAGAACGAAGGACGTCTCTTCTCAGAAGTTTAACGTAGAACTGTTCAAGAAAATAGAATAATATGATTTTCGCTTTAAACAGATAAACATCACAGAGGGTTTTGATAACCGCTATGATCTGTTTATGAAATTAATCCAAGACCTATGCAAAAAATACTAAAAAAAACGGAAAAGTACCTATAAGCCAAAACTTACGTGGTGGTCCAATGATCTCCGTAAACAACGTAACTATGTTCGAGCTCTGAGACGCAGGTCGAACTCACTCTCAAACTCTCTTTTAACAACTCAAACAAAACAAATCTTCTATCAGGAATTAACAGAACAAATATTTGGTCCCTCAAATAAACCAGATTCTCAACATTTTACCCTAGTCCCAATAGCTCCTAAATTTACACTCCAAGAATTGAGATTAGTGATATACTCCTTCCAGAAAGACAAGGCACCGGGAAACGACGATATAGACCATTACATCCTATAAGGAACCTATTTAAGAAAATAAGCATTCACTTACTTGATATGTTTAATTCAATATTGAAGTTGGACTACTTTCCAGACCCATAGAAAATAGGAGAAATACTCTACTTTTTAAAAGATAATAAACCTCCAACAGAATATTACTCATATAGACCGATTTATCTCCTCCCAATCTTCGGAAAAGTATACGAAAAGCTACTTCTTAAACGTATTAATCATTGTCTAAGCACCTCACCAGAACAATTCAACACACATTGATTTATGGAGGGAAAATCCACCGAGACAGCATTACAAGAAGTTTACTCGCACATAGACATACTAACAGAAGAAAATAAATACACATCCTCTGATTTCATTGGATTTCAGCAACGCTTTCAATAACCTTCCTTGAACAAGTACCCAACAAGAGTTGCAGAATTTGTTCATAGACCAATCGTACCAAAATATTATCCTTTTACTTTTAGTCGTGGTGCTTACCCCAGCTGGCAATCCGAAAAAGTACACTGGTTTTCTCACGGATGCTGACAGAGTTCGTGCCTCGGTCCTTTATATTTATGAATGGTTTGATGAAGATTCTCCGAAGACTCGGTATAATAGCAATTGCCTATGCGGATGACCTACTACTCATTATACATGATCTTACAGGAAAACTTCTGGAGATGATGGGCAAGTTGGCCTTGGATCTCATCAGTGACTGCGCAAAGGAAAAAAAAATTAATTATCTCATATGGAAAGTGTGAAGTTCTAAATCGTCGAATACCCAGATATTTAAAACGTGCACCTATTTATAAATTGGATAATTATTCTCTGTCAGAAAGCTATACTTTCCCATATTTGGGTATCACCCAAATATGACAACACTAATATAACAAATAGACGAAACACTCTCCTTTCTCTCCCCTCTCTGCAACAAAAGATTACAAATAACACAAGTAACACACAACCTTTTAAAATTTTCATCATCATCAGGTGGGATTTCTAGAGCGATTCTCAAAGTATGGTATAATAATATTCTGGAGAAAAAATCCTCTTTGCTGCATCGATATGGTTTGTTCGAATCCATTCTATGAATGAAGTCACATGGTCTAAGGCTTATTTCCTCAATTCAGGCTCAATGCCTACTTCTAGTCACGGGAACCTATAAAAAATCTCCAACTGTTTGCATTCTGTCGGAAATTCCCCCTCTTGCCTTGGAGCTAAAAAAATACCCACTCTCGGAAGGGTACTTCGTCTTGAGGTCCCGGTGGATGAACATAACTCGATGAATCACCAACCGAAATTAACTAAAAGCACAATACATCCATACATTGAATATTTTAAGTGGCAAACAAAAAATTAGAGGCCAATCGAAATTGATATATTCACCGACGGATCAAAAACATCAGATGGCACTGCATACGTTTTCTGTACAGTTAAAGGTTCAGTTTTACAGGGAACAAGACAGATTCGTTTACACCAAGAAAATAGTGCCTTCCAAGCAGAGCTGCTAGCAATACACGATGCAATAGACTGGGATAATTCTAATAATTTTCAAAGCTACACAATCAATTTTGATAGTCTAGCCTGCAGGCATTAGCAGATATATTCACCTCCAATTTACTCGTATGTGGCATAATTATAGCCTTGCAACAAACATCGAAATCCATTTTCTTTAAATGGGTGCGTGAGCATTCTGGCATAGCTGGAAACGAGCATTCTGATAAACTGGCCCGCGATGAAACGAAACCATCACAGGCCATCTTACAAAAATTCTGCCCAGTTCCACCATTACATTTAAAGACGATAACAACATTATAATTAATAAGATCATGGCAAATGGATTGGAATCGGGGAACAACGGGTCGTTTTACTCACGCCTTAATCCCAACAGTATCAACAGATCTTCAACTTCAAAATAGGTACCACTACATCTTTGCTACAAACCATGGTCCGTTTCCTCAATCTCTCAATAAATTCGACAAGGCATCGTCACCTAGATGCACCTGTGGAAAAAGAGGTACCTACGTACATTATATCCCAGATTGTATCCTGACTGCCCACCACCATCACATTAGAAAGCCATCACAAATGTATCTGTCGGCCTGGTTTGCCTACATGCTGAAACAACCAAAACTGCTCCAAAAAATAACAGATTGTATGTTACTACTAGAACGCAATCAATATTTATTGACGCTGCCTCCATTGGACTTAGTGGTGGTTGAGGTTGAAGTGGACTTCTAATATGCATAAGGACCTTTACACACTACATAAACTCTAACCTTAACAATTTAGTTGTTCTTAATGGCATCATATAGTGTTATATAGTATTTTTAGCACAATTTATCATTGTTTACTCTAGTATTATAATTCATCCATTATTTTTCATTTAGTACTTACTTCTATTCATTATTATTATCTACTTCAGTATCATACAATATTATTACATGGTAATATTATTGCTCAGTATCACATAGTATTATTTAGTACTGCTCAGTAGGATTGGTAAATTGTACTTTCAGAATTTGTATTTCCGGAATTTTGTATTTTCAGAATTTGCATATCAGCATTACATAGTATAATTATTGCTCAATATCACAAAGTATTATTTAGTAATGCTCAGTATAATTAGTAAAGTCTTTTCTCAGATTTTGTATCATCAATATTTGAAATTTTGGAATTTGTGTTTGAGTACTACTTCTCTAATCTAATGGTAGTATTTGATTTATGTTGATTGTTTTCAGTACATGTACAGTTCTTATATAATCACTTATGTTATCCCCTATTATTCTTAGTAGTAGTACACAGTACTTGTATTCTCAGATTTGTTTTCTGGCATTATTACTGTACTTAAATTGTGTTAACTGTTTATTCTAAATACCACTACATAAGGTAAAGCCAGGAGAGATGACGCAGTCGAAGATATTGCGCACATAGAGGTTCGGGGGGAAGGAGTAGAGTGAGCGCGCAGCGACTCCAGGTAGTTGTACAGCAACAGTAGTGGAGTGTCTACTTGAAAATACACGGTGATTGCTTTGAGCGTTTAAGATAAAGTATTGCTACTTTGTTTTGTTTTCCCAAAGTAAGTGCTTGAATTTTCATGGCTCTTCATCAGAATTTCTACACAATGTCAATAGTACAAAATATTTTAAACTTAAACGATTTCTCATAAGCTACTAATCTAGACTAAGAATGTGAACATCAACGGTTCGTTTTAGAAAAGGTCGTGTTTAAATAAAAGGCCGCGCAATCTCTCCTACCGAAATTGGAGAGTTTGCGCATTTGCTATTTAGGAGAGATGGCGCAGTGTTCCCATTCGTTTCCATGGTAGGAGAGATTACGCAGCTTATTGGTAAATTTGCATAAAAAATGAAAAATGAAAATGGACTAATTTTAAGTTAAACGTGTTATTAAGTAACATTATTTTATTTTTAAATCTTATCTGGACTTGCTTTTTCTGATTCTTTATTTTTTTTCCTTTAATTAAAATTTGTTAAACGTTTTTAAAATTATTTCCTTTTTCTGATTCTTTAATCATTAGTTTGAAATATTCACTCCTAATACAATAATATTTGTTCAAAAAAACCTTACAGCAATGTCATTTAAGTGTAATTATTACTGTTAACAATTTAATTGTAGTTATTATAAGTAACAATCTCTCCTACCCATGTGCGCAATCACACCAACCCTATAAGGAGAGATTGCGCAAAATAACTTTCTTGGTTTTATTACAATTGTTCTATTAAATTGCAGCATAACAACAAAATAGCAATGGAAATGCATAAAAAACAAATGAAGTAAAAGTTATTCATGAATAGTTTAGCAAAAAAGTAATATTTAGATTTTTTATTGCTATTCTTTTGAATTGTGCGCAGACTATCCTAGCTTTACCTTAATTATTCAAGTTTTGCCCCATATAAGTCTTTTTATACACCCGATGCTACTATTCAAACTATGATTATTTTCTTTGTCAATATCGTATTTATTAGTTATTTATTGTTCAATAAGTGAACTATTAGGTTTTTTTTATTTATAATTTTCTCTCAACTTTAATTATTATCTTGTAAAATCTCTACATCTCTTTATATTTATTTACAATCACATTTATTTTCATATTTATTTTCATTCACCCCATTATTGTATATAACTTGGGTCGTCCAGTATAATTGGATAGCTTTTGTGATTGACATTGTAATCTTTGAAAATTAATTTTCAATAGTGAGGGGTCTCCTTCCCGGGTGGTCCTTTCGGGCATAGCTCCCTGGGCTGGGGCCTTGACGCATAGTAAACAAGCCTGCTGGGTGGGGCTAGTTGAGCTTAAGCCGAAAGGTAGGCCCCGTTCGGTTTGACTTTGACCTTGTTTACTTAGACATTATCGTTCATATAAAACTGTGAAGTTTTGTTACAGAATTCTGAATGTGTTGCAAGGGGTTTCATAATCTATGCCTGACGCATGATTTTTATTATTGTATTTGAATGCTGTTTGCGTCATGTTATTCTAAAACCTCTAGAGCATTTTTTAAGCCAAAAAAGAAAAAATATGATTTTTCAAGATTTCAACGTCTCAGACCATATTAAATAAGTGTTTCTGATTCCAAGAACACTATTATTGTGATCGAAACTGAATTTGACTATATTTGATGAGTCATTTTTGTATGGTAAGAAACCTTAGTGCTATAGAATATAGAATTTGGTAAGTTAAAATGTAATAATATATGTATATATTTACCCGTACCAGTGATATAAATAAAAAAGTCCTTCCGGCCTGTACCGGGAGGAAAAGGTAGCTTTCCTATACCTTCGTTTTAAAATTTTAGCTAATGTTACACGAAAACAGCAAGTTAAAATGCAAAGAAAACGTTTACAAAAGATTCGTTAATACTGAATTTGAATAAGAAATTCGTCAAATTATTGAGCAATAGTGAAATTGGCTTCATTTATGAAGACTTATTTTGGTCGCCAAATTTGGCGATATTTCGCCAAATATCGCCAAGTTTGGCGAGAATTTGGCGCTAACGGATATGAATATATAGTTTTATGCGTATGACTGGGAAAATTACTACAACAATGAAAATTTTTGTAATGTGCTGTCTTGTTTCAAAATGTCAGCAACCCTAGAATTTCAAACTGCTCTATCTCAGCCATTTTTTAAGATAGAGGTAAACCAAAAAATGCACTGGAATCCTCGTATCAAGGCCTAACACTTAATTAAGAAATAAATTTGAATTTTTAACTTTTTTGTATATTTATTTTAGTTTTAAATTTTTAAGTGGCCGTCATCTTGAAACAAAATGGCGGACCAAGTTGGCCAACGAACTCGGTCGAGACATTGGTGAGCTTAATACACACAATTAGTTTCATCAAAATTGATTTATAAATACGAGCGTTATCGTATGACATAGGTCAGATATATATATGGATATATCTATATATATAAATCAACATTTGAACGGAGGGTGGTTTTGGGGTCTGGGGGTCATGATCGGTGAAAATATATCGAAATTTTCCGGAACTGTTTTCCTCCGAACGGCTGCAATAGGTAGCTTTATACTTTTTTGTATTGAAAGCTACCTAAAAGCCGCGTTTTCAGTTTAGAAAAAAATATTAGGTAGCTTTCAATACAAAAAAGTATAAAGCTACCTATTGCAGCCGTTCGGAGGAAAGCAGTTCCGGAAAATTTCGATACATTTTCACCGATCATGACCCCCAGACCCCAAAACCACCCTCCGTTCAAATGTTGATTTATATATATAAATATATATATATATATCTCCATATATATATATATATATATATAAATATATATATATATCTCCATATATATATATATATATATAAATATATATATATATATCTCCATATATATATATATATATATATATGACCTATGTCATACGATAACGTCCGTATTTATGAATCGATTTTGATGAAACTAATTGTGTGTATTAAGGTCACTAATGTCTCGACCGAGTTCGTTGGCCAGCTTGGTCCGCCATTTTGTTTCAAGATGGCGACCATTTAAAAATTTAAAAGTAAAATAAATATACAAAATAAATAAAAATTCAAATTTATTTTTTAATTACGTGTTAGGCCTTGATACAAGGATTCCAGAGCATTTTTTGGTTTACCTCTATCTTAAAAAATGGCTGAGATACAGCAGTTTGAAATTCTAGGGTGGCTGACATTTTGAAACAAAACAGCACATTAACGCGATTACTCGCAAATTATTTTCTTTCATTGTTGTAATAATTTTCCCAATCATACGCATAAAACTATATATTCATATCCGTTAGCGCCAAATTCTCGCCAAAATTGGCGACATTTGGCGAAATATGCCAAATTTGGCGATCAAAATAAATCTTCATAAATGAAGCCAATTTGGCTATTGCTCAATAATTAGGCGAATTTCTTATTCAAATTCAGTATTAACGAATCTTTTGTAAACGTTTCTTTGCATTTTAGCTTGCTGTTTTCGTGTAACATTAGCTAAAATTTTAAAACGAAAATATAGGAAAGCTACCTTTTCCTCCCGGTACAGGCCGGAAGGACTTTTATTATGTAAAGCAGTTGTACTCACTACTTTTTTGTGGAAAGCATTCTCCCACTTCTATTAGCAGAATGTAATATTCACCTTATTTAATGATAGAAATTCTCCAATTAATTAAGGTGAAGATTTCTTTAAAAAAATAGTGGTCACTCCGCGGGTCGTGTAGCGTTTATCACTGATCTAATGTGTAATTTTTTTTTTTTTTTTTTTTTACGATTTAAGGTATGTAAAATAAGATTATATCTATGAGTGATGAATTAACCCTCGATTACGGGGTTGAAACATATGTCATCTCATTGACTATGTCTTTATTCTATATGCACCACTTTTTCAAAAATAATCTCTGTCATACACTTATATTGGGATCCTTTCAAAATAAATCTACCACAAAGAATTTTTTTTAAACTATGGTACGAAAGAATATAAAAATAGTCGCCAGTTCTAGCCCGTAATCAAAAGGTTAAGTGATGATATTAACGTAAAATATTCTGAAAGTATCTACTTAAATAGAAATATCGAATATAACTCTTATGTTAAGCTGGGTTTTACGTATGAAACTTTGAGTATGATTATGACAATATACATACATAATTTAATTAACACATTAACGGTATGCTTTTGTAAAATGTGGGTATTAAAATAATAGAAACTCCTCTCTCATCTGAAAGTCTTTCGTAAATTTGTTTCTTAGATAGGTTTCTCCAGTTTATGCATTAGTAAATATCTTTCAATATACGGATTTAATATAAAATATCTTACAAACTAAAAAAATATGTACAAGAGGATATAAATATGCATGTTCTGTAAGTAGAAGCCACGCCCTTAGCCAATGATGTTTTTTGAATAAAAACGAGATTCCTCCTTTCCTGATGGTAATATGTTAAAATTAACACGACGATTGAACAAGTGTGACTTATTTTAAATCTCAATGTCTCTACATTGTTGATGCACGAGAAAATATATCTTTCCTTTCTTAGTACCAGAAATGCTGAAAATTTATAAAATTCAAAGCATAAATTTTGGTTGTACAAAAAGGATATTTTTGTTTTACATGTTTAGAATATGGAGATTGCTTTTTAAAATGGAAGTTACAGGACTCAGTGACTGTATAAAAATTAAAATTTCGTAACTTTTGTAGAAATAACTATTTTGACTTACAGTCTCTCAAAAAAATAAACGAAGATTCAAACCTTTATAAAAAATGTAACAATCAATAATATATATATATTTAATTAATTAATCATATATTCTAATACGAGCAAATCTTGTGGGTGGTTATATATATATATATATATATATATATATATATATATATATATATATATATATATATATATATATATATATATATATATGCAAAAATTATCTTAAAAACGGCTCAAACGATTTTGACGAAATTTCGTATCCTACCGTTTTGGGGCACCAGAAAACCATTGGGCTAGGTCACATGCTCGAGAAAATTCGATTAGTGGGTCATTTTGGGTCATTTTGGGTCATGGTTAAGCTAATTGTATCTAAAAACGGTTCAAACGATTTTGACGAAATTTTGTATCCGACCATTTTCGGGCATGAGAAGTCAACTGGGCTGGGTCACATGTTCGAGAACTTTCGATTAGTGGGTCATTTTTGGGTCAATGCGGGTCAAATTAATTTTATCTAAAAAACGGCTCTAACGATTTTGATTAAATTTTGTGTCCTACGAGTTTCGAGCATGATAAAAGCATTGGGCTAGGTCGCATGTCCGAGAAAATTCGATTAGTGGGTCATTTCTGGGTCATTTTGGGTCAAGATCTAAAAAGCGGCTCAATTTACACTAAATTTTGCATCCAATGGTTTTCGAGCACGAAAAGTCTGTTGGGCTAGGTCACATGTTCGAGAAAATTCAATTAGTGGGTCATTTTGGGTCATTTTGGGTCATGGTTAAGCTAATTGTATCTAAAAAACGGTTCAAACGATTTTGACGAAATTTTGTATCCGACCATTTTCGGGCATGAGAAGTCAATGGGGCTGGGTCACATGTTCGAGAACTTTCGATTAGTGGGTCATTTTTGGGTCAACGCGGGTCAAATTAATTTTATCTAAAAAACGGCTCTAACGATTTTGATTAAATTTTGTGTCCTACGAGTTTCGAGCACTATAAAAGCATTGGGCTAGGTCGCATGTCCGAGAAAATTCGATTAGTGGGTCATTTCTGGGTCATTGTGGGTCAAGATCTAAAAAGCGGCTCAATTTACACTAAATTTTGCATCCAATGGTTTCCGGGCACGAGAAGACTGTTGGGCTAGGTCACATGTTCGAGAAAATTCAATTAGTGGGTCATTTTGGGTCATTTTGGGTCATGGTTAAGCTAATTGTATCTAAAAAACGGTTCAAACGATTTTGACGAAATTTTGTATCCGACCATTTTCGGGCATGAGAAGTCAATTGGGCTGGGTCACATGTTCGAGAACTTTCGATTAGTGGGTCATTTTTGGGTCAACGCGGGTCAAATTAATTTTATCTAAAAAACGGCTCTAACGATTTTGATTAAATTTTGTGTCCTACGAGTTTCGAGCACTATAAAAGCATTGGGCTAGGTCGCATGTCCGAGAAAATTCGATTAGTGAGTCATTTCTGGGTCATTGTGGGTCAAGATCTAAAAAGCGACTCAATTTACACTAAATTTTGCATCCAATGGTTTCCGGGCACGAGAAGACTGTTGGGCTAGGTCACATGTTCGAGAAAATTCAATTAGTGGGTCATTTTGGGTCATTTTGGGTCATGGTCAAGCTAATTGTATCTAAAAAACGGTCCAAACGATTTTGACGAAATTTTGTATCCGACTATTTTCGGGCACGAGAAGACTATTGGGCTGGGTCACATGTTCGAGAACTTTCGATTACGGGGTCATTTTTGGGTCAAAGCGGGTCAAATTAATTTTATCTAAAAAACGGCTCTAACGATTTTGATTAAATTTTGTATTTTACGAGTTTCGGGCACGCGAAAATCATTAGACTAGGTCACATGTTCGAGAAAATTCGATTAATGGGTCATTTCTGGGTCATTGTGGGTCAGTATCTAAAAAGCGGCTCAATTTACACTAAATTTTGCATCCTATGGTTTTCCGGCACGAGAAGACTGTTGGGCTAGGTCACATGTTCGAGAAAATTCAATTAGTGGGTCATTTTGGGTCATTTTGGGTCATGGTCAAGCTAATTGTATCTAAAAAACGGTCCAAACGATTTTGACGAAATTTTGTATCCGACTATTTTCGGGCACGAGAAGACTATTGGGCTGGGTCACATGTTCGAGAACTTTCGATTACGGGGTCATTTTTGGGTCAAAGCGGGTCAAATTAATTTTATCTAAAAAACGGCTCTAACGATTTTGATTAAATTTTGTATTTTACGAGTTTCGGGCACGCGAAAATCATTAGACTAGGTCACATGTTCGAGAAAATTCGATTAATGGGTCATTTCTGGGTCATTGTGGGTCAGTATCTAAAAAGCGGCTCAATTTACACTAAATTTTGCATCCTATGGTTTTCCGGCACGAGAAGACTGTTGGGCTAAGTCACATGTTCGAGAAAATTCAATTAGTGGGTCATTTTGGTCATGGGTCATGATATTTGAACTCAAATTTAATTTTGACCGAGCATAGCTCGGTCTTCCCTGCTCGTATGTATATATGTACAATGATAACATTGATACACATACAATAATGACAAAAAATGATACATATTTTTGATAATGACATTTTTTTTGATAATGTCATTTTTATATTATACTTCTGTTTCCCACAATTTTTTATTTTAAAAAAAGATATTGTTTATATATCTTTATCGTATATATATATATATATATATATATATATATATATATATATATATATATATAATTAATGTCTATTTGTGATTGTTATCATGTAGTTAAAGTTTTATCGAAAATATGTTATCATTCTATATACAGGGTGAATCTAAACTCTTGGGCAAAACTTTAAGGGGTGATGGTACACATCAAGACAAACAATATTAAATAGGAAACTAAGGGTGCCAAACCTCTTCCGAAGGAGATAGGCTCCATTAAAGTTTAGGGTCCAAATTTTCAAATAATTATAAAAAACGTAAAAAAATTGGTGGATTCGTTTGCGGTTTTCGCTAAAACTATTCTTTATGTCAGTATTTTCTTAAAAATAAATTTTAAAGAAAAAGTTACAAAAAATGTCGATAAAGGGCGCTTTAGACTTTGGAGTAACGAACAACTATTTTTACCGTTATTTTTTGTATCTGATTAAATGCTTTCAAAAGCTTAGACTTAAACTTAAATTTTGAGCTCAAAATATGAATCGTTGGGAGTGGTTAAGTAGCGCAAACTGAACTGTGTTCAGGAGTTGAAATTTGAACCCCACCTGAACACAGTTCAGTTATTCCCGATTTTGGTGTCGTAGACCAGGCAGAAACTACTACCCCCTACACGTAAAATAAACGATAGAGGGATGACAAAATTAAATAAAAAATTTATTTTAAAAATAAATTTTAAAGATAAAGTTCAAAAATGGCGATAGAGGGCGTTTTAGACTTTGGAGTAATGAACAACTATTTTTTACCGTCGCCTCCGACGAGTACCTGGTAGCGAGGATTGCCGTTGCAGCAGGCGCTATCCGGGAGATGGCCGGAGTATTCACTAATGTTCGCAACTCCGTCCGCCGCGCCGGCGGCGTGAGGCCTGCATCGTTGCTGGTGGGCACTCTTTCAAGCAGTTTTTGTGATTCCTCACGAACATCATGCGTGTACCATTTTCTACGTGTCAACCTTCATTCATATTGCGCACTACGTGCATACATCAAATTATTTATTTTTGTTTTGCGCGGAGAAATTGCTCATGTCTGTTATGAATAAATTTTCTATTTAATTTTCTCATTACTCTATCGTTTATTTTACGTGTAGGGGGTAGTAGTTTCTGCCTGGATTAATTTTAAAACAATTATTTAAATTGGTAAAGCAATCATATGAGTTGTAATTTTTCAACTGCACGAAAATTGTTCGGGCCAGGATTCGAACCTGCGATCTTTGGGCTGAAGCTGCCATGCTCTACCAACTGAGCTATCCCGGTTGAATCTGGATGAATTATGCCCTCCAGATTAAACTGGGATAGCTCAGTTGGTATAGCATGGCAGCTTCAAGAGCTCCCAGGTGCGAATCCTGGCCCGAACATTTTTCGTCCAGTTGGAAAATTACAACTCATATTGTTTCTGCCTGGTCTACTACACCAAGATCGGGAATAACTGAACTGTGTTCAGGAGTGGGGGGGGGGGGGGGTATTTCAAATTTCAACTCCTGAACGCAGTTCAGTTTGCGCTACTTAATCACTCCCAACGATTCAGATTTTGATCTCAAAATTTAAGTTTAAGTCTAAGCTTTTGAAAGAATTTAATGAGATACAAAAAATAACGGTAAAAAATAGTTTTTCGTTACTCCAAAGTCTAAAGCGCCCTCTATCGACATTTTTTGAAATTTATCTTTAAAATTTATTTTTAAGAAAATGCTGACATAAAGAATAGTTTTAGAGAAAACCGCAAACGAATCGACCAATTTTTCCGTTTTTTATAATCATTTGAAATTTTGGATCCTGAACTTCAATTGCGCCTATCTCCTTCGGAAGACGTTTGGGACCCTTAGTTTCCGACTTAATATTGTTTGCCTTGATGTGTACTATCACCCCTTAAAATTTTGCCCAAGAGTTTAGATTCACCCTGTATATCTTTATTATGTTACATATCGTTATTATATACAGGGTGTCCACGTATAATCTGACCGACCTTTATTTTCGCAACCGTTGGTTCTAGATGCATACTTCCAATTATAAAAATAGTTTAAATAAGGTAAAGAATTATTTTTAAAGCGATTTGGGTCAAGAAAAGTATTTATTAAAAAATTACGAAATTTAAATTTGTATACGGTCCCCCGGTCCTATAAGTGATATTTAGTAAAAATTTACTGTGACACTGACAAGTAAGACAAAAAAAGTTCCATTCATCTAACATTAAAACTGACCGAGTAATAGCTGTTTAAAGTTGGAGTATATTTTTTGCTGCGAAATAATGGTTATTCACAAATAATAGTAGAGATATAAATAATCTTCATATATATATAAAAAAAAAGATGAGAGCAAAATTAACATTGCAATCTAATATAAATGTGAAATCTATAATCATTCTGACATATTAATGCAAAATATACAATTTGTACTGAACATATAAGAGGATAAAAATAACAGAATTTTTGTTAAATAAAAGGATGAAAAACAACAGCCTCATTTCTTTACAAAATGATACAGATTTTAAAATGCTGTTAGATTATATTATCTTTCAAAATTTGGGTTGTGACATGTTTTTATCTTTTGAAAATTGATTATTATGTATTTTTTAGCGCTGAATCTGAAAATGACCTTCACTTTAAACCATCACGTCAGGATTTTTCTCAAATCGCAAATTTCAAAGTTAAAAAGCTCAAAATTAAAATTGATCCCCCCTCCTCCCTCAACCTCATCGGACCCCTGAGCTGTTTAGCTGTAAGTAACCCAGTAAAGCCAAAAAATTAAAAAAGAATATTTAATTAAATAAAATTAAACTGAATAAAAAAGTCTTGCATCTATTGTATAGTATCAGATTTTTCGCTATTTTTTAACCTTGAAATTTACGATTTGCGAAAAATCCTGACATGATGGTTAAAAGAGAAGGTAATTTTTTTATTCAGCGTTAAAAAATACATAAAACGTAATTATAAAAGTTAAAAAACACAACCACCGCATGTTTATGTTATCTAATCTAAAACTCTTTCTTAAACTTGTTGACGGTAATCTATAAGAATTTTTTTATGTTATCCTCTAATATAAGTATGTATAAGATGGTAAGCGTCGAAAATTATAATATTACATTGTCATCGGATTTAAGTCATGTAAAATTTAACTTCGATCGGACTTTTGAAAGTGAGTTAAAGTTCAAGTACAAATTTTAAACTGGAAAGACGATCGTTGCAAGTTAAATAAAACCTTATGAAAATAATATAATTTTTGTTAAAAGAAATCCTAACCTCAAATCCTTACAAAATAATACATATGTTAAAATACAATTATTTTAACTTATCTGAAACTTAACTAATAAAAGTTAACTCAATTGTAATAGTTGTACGATTTCTTTTAAAGCACAGATACCTTGAAATAAGTTTAAGTACTTTATATACGACCCCTGAAAGCATGGCCGAAATCATCTGTTTTGAGATGCAAAAAAGTGGTATAAGTCATGCATTTCAAAGTTTCATAACTCGGTCAATTTTAATGTTAGATGAATGGGACTTTTCTTGTCTTACTTGTTAGTGTCACAGTAAATTTTTACTAAATATCACTTATAGGACCGGGGGCCGTATAAAAATTTAAATTTCGTAATTTTTAAATAAATGTTTTTCTTGACCCAAATCGCTTTAAAAATAATTCTTTACCTTATTTAAACCATTTTTGTAATTGGAAGTATGCATCTAGGACCAACGGTTGAGAAAATAAAGGTCGGTCAGGTTATACGTGGACACCCTGTATATATGTAAATGTTATCAGTGGTAGATATGATATAAGTGTATATATATTAATTAATTATTTTGTATTTTTAATTTATTGTTATGTTTTCAATAATTGTTGCAAATGTTCGTTTAATTTTTTCAGAGACTATAAATGGTTTTTAATACGATGGATAACAACATTTGAACCATTTTTGCATGTTTAGACAGCAGGAAATCCGCTTAAGTATAGCGTAACTGTAAAGGTGTAAATGTTCTGTCCTCATTTGGATTTTGAGATTTTCACCACTACACAAATATGGAGATTACATAGAACTCATTCTACGTATAAAAATGTACAACGTTGAAAATCTAAACGAGAAATTATTTTTTGCTATGCAGAAAAGTGTATACATTCTTTTCTAAGATTAACAGAAATTTATTGCATACTTATGCTCTTTTAATTATATTTGTACAAAAAAGGGAAGAATTATATTTTACAGAATGTTAACTAATTTTAATATTTCATGTGACAATTATTGGATTTTAATAATGCCACATGGGAATTCTGTAAGTGATAATTTTATACTATTGCCATGGAGCCCTCTTATGTTCTTATTGTAAAATAAGTCATGCTCGTTGGTTATATCTCTTTCACAGATTTTATATTTAAAAATACTAATATTCGTTAACGGGATTCATATCGGGCTATTTCCTGGTCAAGATAGCATTTATTGCTCCTGGGATTTCTAGAATCTTGGATGAAAGACCACAACTCCCTGAATAATAGGCCTAAGCAAAGACTCAAAAAATGTCGGTTGTCGAAGGCGAACATTTTTCAGCTTTCGTACTGTCCCTTGAATTTGAGTACTATTTCTGAATAGTCCACTTCGTCTTACTTTTCTGTGATTAAATAAGGTGAAAACTACTATTCGGAAATACCAGTATTCAAATTGAAAGTACTGTATGAACACTGAGAAATGTGCGTATTCGACAGGCGCCATTTTTTGCGTCAGCGATTAGGCCTTGTATTCAGAGGACTGTTCAAATACATAGAATTTGAATGCCTAGGAGGGATTGCTCAGACTGGGAACCAGATCTATAGAGCATATATGTCCCTCCCGGTCCTTTTATTAAGGTCTTAAAAAACACAAATTTCAGCAGGAGCTGGAGATGGGGTAGAAAGAGACATACTATGGTAAAACTTCCTTAAATTACATAACAGGTTCAAGTTCTCTGCCGGAGACATACCTCTCACGTGACACTGGGTAGTGAAGATGATGCTTCATGAATAATTGATGCTTCTAACCAAGTTAAATTCGTAGCTCAGGAGCGGGTGAGGTTTGAAAGATCCTTTAAGAACATAGAGATACTTTTAAATTTGTTACTAAATGCTGGGCAGGAGAGGATATTATAAAGCCAACCATTAGGGGGAGAAGAGGGACGTCGAATATGCCAACGATCTGTTAGGGGACAATTATAACAGAAGTATGCGCTACACTCATAGGTGGGGGTGCGAGAGCTTTTAAACTTGTGCAGGTATGTCCCGAAAGGACCGTGTCCCGTCAAGAAGGCAGTTGTTGAGGGTGTTAATGTTAGGAGATTGTGATATATCACTGGGACTTAGCCTTCTCTGAGTAATCCCAGTGTTCTTGCCACTTCTGAATCAGACATGTTTCAAGGAATCATTTGATATAGGAGTGGGGCGCAGGAAGCGAGATGTCTATAGATGTATTTGTTGTTGCTTCCTTTAAAAGTAGGGAAAGGCCGGGCAAAGTGGCCAGGGTGGGCGAAGTGGTCACTCATTATAATAACGTCACCAGTGCTCTGGCATTGCGTTGTTTTTTGGTAAAACTATTTCGTTTGATGGCAGTGAGTAACCAGACAATCGTTGAACAATGTGGTTCCATGCTTTATAATTTTAGAGCGTGTTTTACAGTTTTTGAAGTTTGTGATCTAAGGTAAGTGACTTATATTACATACAATTAACAATAACCTGTTGTAATTGCATTTATTTATTGAATGTGTAAATAAAGAGCATGTTTTCAGCTTCACATTGGTGGGTGAGTGGTCGTTGACTGTTCATTAGTTTCCACTGTAGAGCGTATTTTCTGTCATGGTTCCCAAACGGGCAAAGTGGTCAGGGTAGTGGCCGTTGATTGGATCAAGTGACGAAGGTTTGATGAGGTGCAATGTTTGTCACCTCTGGTTTCATGAGGCCTGTTCACTTCGCGAAGAAGATGACGTGAAGTTCAGTTGCGAAAAATGCAGTGTTTGATTCTGATTTATAATTTTTTATATGGGTTTGTCAAACTCTTATTGGATTTTCATACCATTTGCAATCTTTCATTATGTTTCATACGATTTGTTATGACAATAAAAATGGTCTAATCATTTAAATAATGTTTTCAAGCATTTTACATCTGTAGGGCAAAGTGGCCATGGAGTGACCACTTTGCCCGACCTACACTGGCAAAGTGGTCATTTTGACCTTTTTTTTTTGGAAAAAAACAAATTCTCACTTCCACTTTATTATTTCGTAAAAATTATAAATACCCTTACACTTCTAAGTAGTCACTCTAGTTCAATGCAAATTTTCAGTTATGTACATATATTTGAAGGGGTAACAAAAAATCACAAAACCTTAAAGTGACCACTTTGCCCGGCCTTCCCCTATATCCGCGGATTCATTACCGAAGATCCCCTTGTGTGCTACCACATGTTCTAGGGATGTTTTATGTAGGAAGTTTCTAAGTGGAGTTTTAATTTCATGGATTTGTGGATTGGAGGTTGGAAAGGCGTAGATGTTATCTTGCGGAAACATAAAAATATCTTTGAGACAATTATACATCAAGCCGTGGATAACGTTGTATTTTTTAAATTTAAGATGACCCGGGACATAAAATCTTTTTTTTAATTTATAATTTTTTTAAAACTATTTCCTGAAAAGTAAATTAAAATATGTATATATATTCCTTTTAAAAGATACCTTTTTAAATAAATTTAAAACTTAATTTTCAAAAATTACAAATTTTATATTTTAAGTATGTATACAATTTGATTTACATTTCTAAAGAATGACCTTTTCTGCATATTTTTTCATTTTTGAGAGCAAAAAAGGATTTATGAAAATATTTATTTAAAAAAATTATTTTAAAAAGAAAACAAAACTTTTTTATAAGTACGTTTTACTAAAAAATTATATTTTCAAAAATTTCACTCAAAACAAAAATCTCGAAGAAAAGTTAGACTATATAACTGAGAAACATTCAACAAAAATAATTTTATCTTTCATATACATTTAGATACATCAATTTAAGTATGACAAATTTTGAAAAAGTAAATTCTGATATAAATGCATTTAAGTACAGGAAGAAAAAGCTGCAACCATACAGTAAACATATGCCCCATAAAAACCATTATATCTTTTGGTCTTATTATTGTAGTTATACGAGGTTTGAGTAATTTTATTTTGAAAACTCCAGAATAATTTTTAGCCGATTATGTTATTTACTTTCAAGATTTCTGTGTCCCAGATCACGCTAATGGGAATCGGTATCCTTCAAATCGCGAAAAATGACGAAAATATCAATTTTCCATTTTTTTTGCTTAAAATAAATATAGATATCCGTAGCAGAGATGAGACGAGCTTCGCCAGAGTCCTGCGAATTCGAGCCTGAAACCGGCCCGAAACGGGCTCGAACTCGATTTTTATACCAGTTTTATACCAGTAGTACCTCGGGTGGGCTTAGGCTAAAAGTGGAAATTTTATTTATTCACAAATTGAAAAAATGGGGAAAAAACTTGCTATTTGAGAAACAAGAATGTACTGTAAGTTTCTTAAAATGTGTTTTAGAGTCCTTTAAAAAGCAGTTTGAAAGAGAATTGAATTGTTATTAATGAGATTTAAGAATTCTGAAGCCTTTGCAGGGTCAAGGTTAGTAACTTAAAGAAACCATGCGATATCACTTGTCTATCCCCGTCTTCTGTTTGAATTCCTTTTCCAGAAATACCGGAAAACAGAACCGATGACTTTCAGCTATAGTGTAGAATTATATTTTAAAAGAATAGGAATTGTGATTTTTTGCAGCTTTCTGCCAGTAATTGAATACAAATAACGAATTTGATATTTTGAATAGATTTTCAGTGACTTGACACGAAACGTTGTTATGAGGAAGTATTTAGGATCAATACTTATTTCTATGTAAGAAGAGATTTTAAATAAAAAGATAATCTTGAAAAATTTAAAAATAAATTTCAGAATCGGGCTCGGCCGGTCTCTTGCTCTGATGAAAAAAAAAATTCGGTTTCGGATTTCAATTCGGTGGGATGGAACTCCGAAAAAAGAGCCCGAACTCGTCTTTAATCCCTAGTATATTCCCACAAAGTTTTGTAGAAGTTCGATAATGAAAATTATGCAAAAAACGGCTTTTTATTGCTTTTTACTACCCATTTAAATGATTGAGAGTTGCAATCTATAACTTCATTTTTCTCAATTTGTGTTTTTTCAATTTATCAGAATCATCAAAATAATAAAATTTCAACATAGATTTTTCAGTTGACTCGATTTTTTTAATGGACTATATTGAAGATGCATTTCATAAAATTAGCGATAAGAGTTTTAGAAAATTTACTTTTAAAAAATAAAAATACAGTTCATTTTTAAAAAATAAATATTAATTTTTTAAAAGTAAATAGTCATTTTTATTGTATTTTCACATTATATTTATTTCTTTTAAACGAATTATTTTTTTTGGAATTTTGGTTCTTATATTCATAGAACACATTTGTAAGAAAAGTATATAAAATGTTGAAAAAGTTCAAAATGTAAGAGAAGTGTAATTAATTTTTTTTAAATTTCTTTAAAAAGTTTTTCAATCTGAACAGTAAGAATTGCATTTTTAGGTGCATTCGTAGTTATATAAATAATTAGCATCTATCGTCGTCGTCTGGTCCTTCCATCTGTTCATCTGTCCGCATTATCAGCGCAAAAACTATCCAACCGAATGGTTTGAAATTTAATATATATAATCGTTACAGAATTTTTTTGAGTCATTTCAAATTTTATGAAAATAGAATCAAAACTTAAAAATATATTAATAAAAGTTTTCTTCATTCTATTAAATCCTATCATACTTAATTAATTCAATGCTATTTCATGATAGGTAATGATTCTAGGTTGCCATGGTGATTACGTCATTTTTAAGATGGAGTCATATTATTTCCGTATTACTGAATTTAAAAACCGAATTTGTATACTAAAATTGTTTAATTATAACGATCATATAACCTACCGACTGTTTTTTGAATAGATATTTCCGGAGAAATAGATATGGAAAAAGAGTCTAAATATGGATTTCAAGTTCTGACATTTTCAAAGCTAGGCTTAAGTTTACCAATGGAATATTCAGTAAATGTCAACAAAAGATAAAATGTTGCCAATTTAAAAGGTACGTACTTTATTACGGAAACTAATCATATCATAATAACAGACGATACAATTAATTTTTTCAGTGAAATAATAACTATGATTTTTTTACATTGTCTTATATTGGATATTTGCGCATACTATAATTTTAATGTAACAGAATTGCAATTAATTGTTTGTAAATCTGTATTAAAACTTAATTTCATAAAATAAAATTAATATATGAAACTCTGCACATAAAATTATATTTTGTTTTCATGCATTTTTTCATAAGAGTGCAACAGCTATTGCACCAAGATCTGAATATTTATAAAACTAGTTATAGTAGAAACGTAGCTCATTTGTCACGTCTGATCTAGAATTTCCAACTTGTTTTTTGTTTATATCATTTTCCTTCATAAAATCATTTAATAATATATCAAAAAGGTATTATAAGATACTCGTAAAATAATAAAAAATAGTTAAAACAATACGGAGTCCCGTTAGTGAAATATAATGACGTCACTAGAAAGGCGAGAAACGACCTCTATTTACATCAGAACAACACAGAGCTAGACAGTCCGTAATTAAGAAGATAACTGACTGTGCGTTACCGTGTCACTGACCGAATTACAATAAAGTATTTCCGGTGATGTTTACACACAGCAAAATTAGCGTGTTGAAATTTCGCTGACATTTCTGCATTTTGTTGAAGTTATGATATGGAAACCGAGTTCGATTGCATTGAGATACCTTCTATTTTTGACTGAAAATGTGGATTGCAAACCCGGTTTTCTATTCAAAAATTGTTTGTTTTAACATGTATTGTCCCTTATAAGCATTTATGGTAATAATTTTGTGTACCCATATATACAGGCTTTTTGAAAATATGTAGTAATCTGAAATTAATGCATATTTTTTTCCTGAACTTCACAGAAAAAGTCCTTTTTCATGTCAAAAGGGAATTTTCCGTTAAAAAACGGAAAATTTCATATTTCCTGAAAACAACGGAATGCACGGAGACGAAAGGGGACAAAAGAGATATTCCGTTATCTGCTGCATATTTATTTTCAATGTTTAAAAACCTGCATTCATTTCTGTTGCGCAGAAATGAAAAACTCAACGAATGAATCCTCGCTCTTTTGTGAGATTTGTATCGTACTGCTGCATTGCAACTGTATTGCCTTTTGTCATCAGGATCACAGATTATATTCTTTGACTGTGGCCTGCACTATGTCGTAAAGACAAGTTTGTTGTTTGTTCACCGCATGGATTCCCTTAAGATCTGAAGACAGTATTTATTTTTTATTTTTTAAATAATAGTTTTAAATTGAACATAAATGATATTTTTGTACTAATTTTGATTGTGATGTCTTAACTCTTTATAATGGAAAGTTACCGTTTCTTCAAACGGAGTTTTTCCTTCTTTTATCTCCCAAAACGGATAATCTACTAACGAAACAGAAAAAAACCCGGCAACTTTGCTGCCAGTAATTTTACGTGAATTCACGGATTTATTTTTAACAGTGTAGATAGGACCAAAATTAACATTTTCTATTATGGAATGCTTGTCCAAAAATGGCACGTTTAGTAAATAGGGTGCTGTTTAGTTCAATTAGTAACATGATTTTCGTCGCCTAAGTCGTCATTCTACGTCCCAATTGTCAAGAAATTTGGCTTATTGTCAAAGAATGTGTTTCAGAAATATCGTATTTACATAATAGAAAAACTATTTATGTCTGTAGATAACATAGTTTCTGTTATGTAAATTTCCATTTTCCTAAGATGAATTTTCAGATTCACATCGCTATAGCTTGAACAGAGTTTATTATTTGTATAAAAATGTATATTACTGAATGTCTGAACAAAAATTGCAGCTTTTTTTTTTTTTTTTTCATGTGCCATTTCTAGATGCCTGCCATAACAACAACAACAAAAAAAAATGTCCTGTCTCCCTCCTTAAAATTTTGTTACATATTTTTGAAAAGCCTGTATATACACGATGTCGACAAGTTTTGACCATGGACAATTTTTTTCTGAAAAGCTAGCATTAATGAAATGTAACTTAACAAGTATTCTGTTAACTTCGGGATACAGTTTTGACAGAGAATTTGTAAATGTACGACTCTTTGGGGTAAGGAAGGGACGCAAATAGAAACATGACTAAAGACATGTGTAGAGACACATTTTCGATAGAGACGTAACAAATTAATTTTTAACTTTTGTCTCAGATTGATACAGATAACCAATTCATGAAAATTTGAGTCAGATTTATTTTTTGAAATGACTCAACACGTAAACTCTCGTACACAACATTCACGATACACTATGCAGACTTGGTACACTTTGAACTATTTTGTGTCATTTGAGTATGTTATAGTACCTTTTGACATATTATTAAAATGATTTATAAAGGTAAATTATAGAATCTAGAAAAAATGCAATGTTTGTGGTAAAATGTGAACGTTTTAACGTAAGAAAATTTAAAAACCACACTTCTCCTGGAATCTGGAATTTTTTGCAACAATGTTTATTTCGTACTTTTTGTACTAGTGTTCTGTATAATTGTAAGGACCAAAGATCTATAATTTCATGACATATGTAAAAACATAATAAAACTGACTAGTTACATTTTTACATTGACTATGAGATTTTTATTTAAAAAAAAAAATCATTTATTTTGCTAAAAATTATACCCTTAATTTTATGAAATACATCATAAGAATCGTCCATTTAAAAATCGAGTCAATTGAAAAATATATGTAAAAGTTTTAGAATTTTGATCATACACTATAAAAAAGAGAAATGTTTGTTAATCTTGGAAAATATAATATAACCACACACGAAAGTATACTACAATAATCTTTTCTGAGTTCCCCACGATCGCACAAAGCGTTCGTTATCTTTAGAAACCTCAGAAACTAATATTTTCGATATTTAAAGAAGCATTTATATAAACAAAGTTCCTTTTGCTGTCGCTCATTTTTGGAAACGTTTTCGAGTAGTTATTATAGTGTATTAATCTGTTTTCTCAATTTAGAATATAAGTTTTTCGGATGCTATCAATTCTCAAGTAAGCATTTTTATGTTTAACAAACATATTTCACAGACAAAACATAACAACATTAACATTAACATTAAAATTAATATTATTTTGTTACCCTGCATCTATGAATTCTTTTCCGCAGCTAAAAATGTTTAATTGAGAATTAACAGCATCCTAAAAAACGATATTCTGGTTTGGGAAACCTGATTAATACACTATAAAAACTACTCGAAAAATTTCCCGAAAATCAGTGGCAGCAAAAAAAACTTTGTTTCTATAAATGCTTCTTTAAATCTCGAAAGTAAATTAGTTTCTGAGTCTTTTAAAGATAAAGAACGCTTTTCAGAATCTTGGGTAACTCGGAAGAGGTTATTGTATATTTTTGTACGTGACTGTATTATATTTTCGTAGATTAAGAAACATTTGTCTTTTTTTTTTTTCTCAGTGTATTCAAAGACACAAACAGAGGAAAATGAATTTAAAAATTGGAACTCTGAATCATTTAAATGGAAAGGTTGTATTGCAGTAAATAGCTATTAGTTATTTATCACTTATTTTTATAATTGGATCTTTACGAAATGTCACAGAATATACTATGGCTGTCTAAATTCCTCTTAATTAAAAAAAAAAAAAAATTGAAAATTGATATTTTCGTCATTTTTTGGAAAATGAAGGCTACCGAGTCCCCTTAACTGGAAAACATTATTTAGATTTTTTAGAAAATCCAATAGAACCTCCAAGTACAGAGTCTATTAGCATTGGAAAAGCTACCACCGATAAAAGAGAGCTAGAATTTGATGCAATGAAAAGAGTAACCGAGAGGTGCAATTAACATTTTTTGCAGTGCATGAAACAGGAATTCTCAACATTGTTTATTTTAATGCCAAGAGGTAAATAGTGCGTATTTTGAATAATTCTTGATTAAAATTTTGTTGCAAGAGCTACACTAATGAAACAACGCGAACATTATAGTTAAAGAACGTTATACAACAGCGGTTTCCCACAACTCAACCGCAGGACGCATAATTACCGCGTTTTTCATATAGAAATATTTGCCTTTTTTAGTTGATGAAATTTATTTCAAATTCTGTGATTAAGTAAAGTAAAGCTTACCATAGGAAATTACTGCCATCTCTGCAGTCCACAACTGAGTTGTTGCAATCTTATTTATAGAATGTTATAGTCAGAGCCCTAGAAAATTCCACCACTTTTTCCGAATAGAAATTTTTGTCTTATTTACGATAGAAGTTATGCGTTCAAATAAGTTGATGATTACTATTAAGAAATACTGGCGGAAATTGGCCCTTGCCGTAATGAGGTTCTGGTTATATAGCTGTCAAAAGCTTTCAAGTGAATAAAACTATTTCCGAATAGTCATCTTCGTCATATTTAATCACAAATTTCTGTCATTAAATAAAGCAAAAATTTCTAATCGGAAATGCTGGTACGCAATAATAGGAAGGTTTGGTAGCTATGATAAACGTCTCTTCAATTAATAATTTTTATATTAATAATTATGTGCATTACTATGTATGTCTACGAGTCGGATTCTTTTTCCAACATAGTGAAAAAGCGATGAACCTAAGATCTCTGGCTAAAGATTATACCAGATTATACCAGATGTCCTGGTTTGACTCCTCCCCTAGACACTTTTTGACTGTGTTGAAAAAGAAAATCAACTCGTATAATTTCTTTTCCAATTACTATGGTTCTGTTAAATAGTAAAGACAGAATATATGTATTATTGAGTTTGTACTGAAATACGTATTGAGGCAAGTTTTTGTTTTTATGTATTGCATTATACCAATAAATATTTTTGATGATATATGGAAGATAGTATTCTAAATTCTTGTAATTGTTTTATATTCAGATTTTCAAACATTTTATAGAGGGTGATAAATATAATACAAGATTCTTTAGAAATAATCTCATATTAAAATAGTTCCTCTCATGTTGAAATAGTAAAGAGTCATGTTCAAACGTATGTTCAGTAAAGTCTCATTTTAAAATAGTATTTTATATTCAGATTTTCAAAAATTTTATAGAGGGTGATAATTGTAATATGAGACTCTTTAGAAAGAACCTCATATTAAAATAGTTCCCCTCATGTTAAAATAGTAAAGACTCGTGTTCAAGTATGTTCAGTAAAATGTGTCATGTTGATTAAAGTCTCATGTTAAAATAGTAAAGACTAAATATGTGTATTATTGAGTTTGTATTGAAATACGTCATGAGCACAGGTTTTTGTTTTTATCTAATACATTATACCAAGAAATGTTTTCCGATGATATAGGGAAGATAGTATTTTAAAATATTTGCAAAGGATGGTTGTTTTATATTCAGATTTTCAAACCTTTTATAGAGGGTTATAAATGTAACATGAGATTTTGTGAAAAGAAAGAGACTACTAGTAAAAATTTATCACTTTTATTTTCTTTCTTGTTTCTTCCTGGCTCTACAATCATAGTTCCCAATCACAAAGCTTATAATTTTCATTCAATTGTTAGAAACTTTATATTTTTAATGTTGGTTTTACAACTGAGATTTCATACAATTATATCTGATTTCTTTTTTTCAATCATTTATAATTTTTTTAATGACATATATATTGAAGATATCACTAATGCTATTCAAACGCTCAATAACGAGGCACACAACAGAAACAATGATACTGTGGTCATGGATGACTTTTAACAACTCCAATACTTTGCAACTTGTTCAATCCGAGTTTTCTCGTTGAGGAAACTCCATTTATTCTTTAGTCCCAGAACATAAGATTTTCGACCGAGTTGCTTTAGTCGGTTTCATTTGGGACAAGAGTTCTGGAAACTGGACACAACAAACTGGATACATGCACACGGGAGAAAGCAAACAGACATCAGATCTCAACGTAGTTAAATAGGTTGTCCAATAACAATATTTTTTTCTCTGTTTCTTTTTTTAATAATCTTTTGCTTCTTTGAAATGGCGACATTTTTACATAATTTTTTTTCCTTGTGATTAAAAACCTTGCTCGCAGTTATGAAAGCATGTAAAAAAATTGTTTTATACTTTCATGGTTAGAATATTACACGACACGCTAACAGTAAAAATGAATCTTTTTTTTTGTGCTTTATATGAAAACATACTTTACAAGGAAGAAATTATATCCATATATTTGACAACAACAAACATTTCAAAATAAACATACAACAAATTAGAAATATAGTAACAACATGCAACCACAACAAGTAAAAAGATATCATATCTATGTTACTATCTATATATCTATGTAACTATATATCTATCTATCTTACATACACACACACACACATATGTAACTAATAAAATTTGCCTCCTGATCAATTATGTAAATCAATATTCACGATGACATGTTTTGTGACGTAATCTTTCGATTATGCACCAGCATTTATCTTGAAATGATGTTACTGAAAACATTTAAACACCAATTAAAGCTGAATACTCTTGTTGGAAACTATCTTTAAACGGCATTTATGTATACCTTTTAAAATAAATTAAAGATAAAAACTCAGCTTGAAAACCAAAGTGATTTTCATTTACTATCAAAATGAACATACAAACAGAGGCATATAACAAAATATTTGAGTCAGCTGAAAAGCATAATAGTTTCTAGATATCTTTTTCAGTACTTCGTATATTAAACATCAATTGTAATATCAAATTAATTTTTTCGAAAAACATTTCTTACAAAAAAGTTTTTTTTTAAATTAAAAATAGAGGGTAGGAAAAATATCTTTATAATACTTTTATATTAATTTTCTTAAAACATGTTAACGTACCATTTGCGTGAAATGATAAAAAATTCATAATTACCAGATAAATAGTTCGAAAATAATAGAATCATTTCAAAATTTTAAATCTATTAGAAATAAGCGTAAATATTGACATTATGCAATTTTTTAAATTTTATTTAATTAAAAAATTAAAAGAACTAAAAGCTAATAAGTCAAAATATCTTGAAGTGACATTTTTTCATTATTGTGGTTTATAAAAATGTCAGTTTTTACTTTTCAAATGACCCTAATATTTTACTGCTTTTTAAAAAGATAAAAAAATTGTTAAATCTTACATATAAAATTTAATTTGATAAAAAATCTTTCAGTATCCATATAAAAAATTATAATATTATGTGAATGAAAAAAATTCAGCCAATACGATAGCCAAACATGAATTATAAACTGTCTACTTTTAAGAATGTATTTTCTAAATCTAGACACTTAGACTTTATTTCTTTATTGGCTAAAAGAAAATAGTATAAGCAAAGAAATAAACAGAGTAAAACAGTTTAAAAATGTTTTTGTTTATTATTATTTAAGTCAATGCGACTGAATTTAATGAAACATAATTAATAAAAAAATTTAAAAAGTTAATTCTTAAATTCAAAAGTTTTTAAAACGCATTTTTTAATCTTATTTTTTTAAAAATAAAGAAAAAAAAATAAAATAAATATAAATAAATATGTTAATTTCTAAATAAAATAAAACTTTCAAATTTATTTTGTTTTACATTAATATTGTATTAGTGCATCTTATATACATATATTTACAAGATATCATCTTAAAGCATTATCATTTAACATATTAAATCATTCCACAAAGTTCAGCATTATTCCTTACGATAAGACTTCTCCCAGTCTGGTGTTACGTAAAAATATCCAATCCTCTGCAAATTATCTACTTTGGAAATTGTAATACTATGGCCTAAAAGAAATTGCAAAGCTCACTGTTTAAAATAAACATTAGCACGGCACAAGCGTATTTCTAAAAGTTAGCATAAATTAAAAATATGCATTTCTAAACAATATGAGTAATCAGAATAAATTATGTATTAAAATATACTATTCAAGTCATTATTATCTGAGATTTCCTTTTATATTAAAAATATGAAAAGTTGCTGTGCGAATAGCGTGTGATGACTTTTACATGACTTTGAAGCTAAGTCCAGTGGAATTATTTATTATATTAGGGGCGTAACTCATTAATTTATTTTTATTTAAAAAAATAAGTGATTCTTATCAATAAAAATTATAGGAATTTAATTTAACACATATCGATTTCCAAAACACAATAAAGAAAAGATTTTTAAGAGGCCCTTTTTTTAAATTTACTAAATTAGAAAAGGAAATAATTGAAAAATTAAATTTTTTACTTATATCATTGGTGAAATAAACAAAATTTAGATTAAATTAAAAGGAAGTTTTATACAAATATTTGCTTATTCTCCGTGATGTGTTTCTTAAAAACTCTTGGAATTTGAAGAAATACATTTTGTATATTATAAGTAATAAGAAAACCTGTCTTTTCATCGAAATGACATCAACATTTAAACAAAATCGGAAGTTTTTCATTGTAATATTTTATGAAATTTACTAATTCTTGCATTTTTTGGAAATGTAACTTCTAATAAACTGCACTAGGATTTTTTAAAATGTAGGCTTAGCAAAACTTGCAACCATTACAGTGGTAATCAGTGAACAATAGGGGGGCTTATTATACAAAATGTCAAAAGAAAAGTTGTAGCAGCTGAAAATTTCCATCCACGTACAAATTTTGTGACTTTTGTTTTGGCAATCCATTTCTAGTTGCCAATACAAACCGATTTTCATCCAATAAATTTTATTTTTTTAACTGTATAATAAAAGTCATTTCTGGAAAAAAATTCAGTTCTGAAAAAAGTTATGGAAGTTATAACAATCAACAGTAGAGTTTAAAAAAATAACATTGCATGGTGATGAAAAAGTTATTTTTTAGCATTTTATAAGTCGTTTTCTGGCAGCGCTTCATAGATTTTTGGCAGTTACAAATCAATCATATTCGACGATTTGTTTGAGCATAAGAAAGTAATACTTTTTTTTAGAAAATGATAATTGATTTCAATTTCATCAAAAGGCACCCTTCATTCTAATTATGTTCTATGTAAAATAGCCATTAAACAAAAAAGTTTTTGCTAATAATTCTTAGTATTAATCTTCAGCATATATATTAAAATGAATTTCGTACATGAATTTTATCAAAAGGTATCTTTTATTCTATTTATATATATATATATATATATATATATATATAGTTGCTTCTGCTAATGGCTCTCAGTATTAATATTCAACATTTATATATAAATGAATTTTAAATATATATGTGTATACATGTTAAAAAAACACTGAAAGTTGTTTATGTACACACACGTAAAGTAAGATAATTCTTGATGCAAGTAGAGGGAATGGTTAATTTATCTTACCTCCAACTAGAATTCCAACCTTTCCTTTATTTTTTCTTATTTATTAATTGATGAATGATTTTTTATCTTGTATTTTTATTTTAGTAATATTAAGAACAGAAATTAATGTATTCATAAGAGCAAGAAATGGAACAATTCTTTAATAAAAGATTAAGAACTATATATTGAAGATAAATTTCCTATGTACATGTTTTCCTATTTCCCTGAAGATAAATTTCCTATTGTACGTAATTTAAGTGATGGTATGTAGAAGCATTTACTTTAAGAATAAAATTTTAAAACATAAAAGGCAAATTTTAGAATAATAACATAAATGAGAAGATAACAAGCTTTTAGTTTTTTCTTAAATTTAGCAGTTGTTTGATGTGTACAATAAATGGAATTCAATGCTAATAATGCAGACCTTGTGTCGGAAAGTGTTTTCTACAATGACTTTGCTTTCAAGTTGTACACTTTGTAGAAATATGTTTTCATCAACTGAAGGAGGGAAAGCGGAAAAAAATTAAATTAGTTTACTTTTGCTGAGGTATAAAAGAATTTTCATTTTATGTTCCAAAAAAGCGTGGTAACAAAATTAGTAAATGAAATGAAAACATCATTTACATGTAAACTTCAAAGTGTATCTTCAAATAAATTTATTTAAATAAGTGTTCTCACTGTCATATATTCTGTAAAACTTGAACATTCTAATATATGCATTATTTAAATGTATTATTTTAATATTTTAAATGAAGTCTTTTCCCCATCTATAAATGCCACCTTACATATGAAATAGTTGCATCTCCATGCAAATGAAAATGATACTTAGGCAGAAATATGAAAAAAATGCATGAGCTAATTTGTTATTAATTTGTTTCTAGTAATTTGAATCAGATTTCTTTTTAGGATCTTAATATAATAAAACATGATCTAATGATCTAACCAAGTTATAACCTATCAACTTGTCACGAAAAAAATACACGGCGTTAAATCCACATGGTTGGAAAAAAGTTGCATACATTTATTTATGGAATCTTATAATGACATTGCGGCATTTTCTATAACCTAAAATTTTGTCATTGGAGCACTGTTGTGCTGAACTTTACTTTTATCTTAAAAAAAATGAAGGATTTCCTTTTATTTGTAGTTATTAGACAATAATTATTAAACAATCATAGTCAAGTTAAAATTTTAAATTTATCAATCGATGCACTTAAACAATAGCCCATATAACTGAAGTACATCGCAGTAAAGAAACACTTTACATTTCAATTTCGCCATTATTTTTTACCTTTACCACTTTAAATTGTCATATAATTGTTTTTATTTCGCATAAAATTAGCAACTTGTATCATTTTAGGTTTCTGACTAAGGACAGATTAATACACAAGACCCGTCCAGAGATTACCACTATGTTTAATAGAAATTATCACCTTATTTAAACGCAGAAATTCCAACGCAAAAAAGGCAAAATTACTATACAAAAATAGTGGTGTATGTGTTCCCAGGTTCCCAATAGTGCTTAGTGGGGCCATAGTTCTAACACATATTTGCACCGCATTTTCATATGGGCAATTTTTGTAATAGTCGAAATTTTATTTTCATGTTGAGGGGGAGCATAATGATTATATTTTTAGAATTATACCCTTTCTTTTAATTTTACTCCTTTGTCAAGAATTTAAACATTCCTGGTTCAATTTTTATTAATGATTGATTTCTTTTTCTAGTGCAGAATGGTTATAAGGTTATGGAAATTAAAAAAAGAGTAAACAAATGTGAGAGTTTTAAGAAATAGCAACTTAAATTCTCACTGAAAAGGAATCCCAGTATTTTTAATGGTTTATTATTATTCATTTGAATTACTAAAGTCATTTAGAAACAGAATATTTTAATTGAGTGCTATATCGTTTAATTGAAACCTACTGCAGCTGTAACTAGAAAACAAGAAGTGATTGATTACTTGAAACATACCAGTTTTGTAAAAACAATTTGCAGATTTTAAATTCTGCAAGGGCTATTCTATATTCTGAAAGCGATCTAAAATGGTATAAGATAGAAGTTCTTTACCAATCAGAAGGTCACCTTTTATCTTCTACGGGTACGCAATAATGCAAAATAAATTTAATTAAAGTATTAAATAAATACATGCATGTGTGTGTGCGAGTATAACTCATGATAGGGTAGAAGCTTTTGTTTGAGCGTCCTATATGTGGTCTACACCTTTAGAAATAATGAAGAGAGAACTAAGTAATAAAAAGCTATGTAAGAATTTTAAGGTTTAATTTATGTACAAGTCGCACTGTTTCCTTTCTACCTTGGAAGCCAACTTTTCAATGGAAACAGTAACTTGTAAAACACACTCTGATCACTAAATTTGAGTTTTATATGCACCGGTTTGATTTTGGAATGTTATGTATCATTTACAACAAAGGTTAAATCTAGGAACAATGGACTTAGAGGCAAAGACATATACTTAACAGTCGCACGTCATATAAATGATCAAACAGTCGTCCAACAAGGACAATTAGTCTGACACACAGACTAGAAATACACAAACATACTTCCATGACACAAGATTCTACCGAGACATTTTTTGACTAAGTGTACAAATTTTGGGTGCTACGTAGCGAAACAACCTACAAATCACGTGGCTTCTCTACAATCATGTCTATACTATTCAAGGTTCCTACAAACTACTACGTTTGTGTGGTTAGGAAAGTTACAAGTTGCGCGCCACTTTTTATTTGATTTCACTGAAAAATCTTTAGTATAGAACTATCTACCATATACATAGTATAATATAGTGTTCTTGCAGCAACGTTGCTGTTACTTTAATGTTTTTAACTGGTTTCATATAAGTTAGTATTAAAACAGGTATCCCAGAAGGTCCTTTGAAGGACTGATTTTAAATAAATGATTTAGTTCAAATATAATGAAAAATAAAGAAATCAAACAATTATTTTCGCACGAAATAAGGCGTAATGTGGTGAAAGATTTTCATTTTCTATCCGCCTAATGTTATTTATAGAACACATTAACGAAAATGCCTGTATTCTGCTACAAGGAAAAGTTTTACTATGTTATCGCGATGTGTTTTAGTGATCAATATATCATCCTAACAAACGTAAAATACCAGGTAAATACTTAAGATTTTAAACCCCTTAAAATAAAGAAATTTAACTGAAATGTAGAAGAGTTTGCGATTTTTATCAATAGTTATCAAATTTTGATAAAATATTCATTTAGATCTGTACATGTTTTGAATCATTTAGATCTGTACATGTTTTGAAAGTTGTCTTTCTGTATGCTGATAAGATGTCTATCAGATAATACAGATGTCTTATCAGATGTATGCCACTGTATACTACAGCACCCCAATCTGTATGGGAGCCCAGATGCTCTGAATACCACTATTTTAAAGAAATATTATTCGCCTTTTCTAATCGCCAGAATTTTCAGTTAGTAAACAAGGCGAAAATAACTTTGCAAAATTAGTGGTACCCAGATCATCTAGACCACCACCCAAGTTGCGCCACTGTTTGGATAGAAAACTGTTTTGGATAGTATGTTAAAGCATGTTCAATTTCATTTTTTAATTGATATAAGTTACGAAGTCTGAAAAATCTACGTAGTTTCCAAATAAAAATTTATAATTATATAATTTTGGAAATTATGTGTTTATAGTCACCAAATAACATAAGTAATAAATATGTAATTTATTTAAAATTGTAGTATTAGCACACTTCTATAGTTCAAAGCATTATATAAAAGTCTTGCAGGTCTATTGAATAAAGTTGATTTTGTGTTACGAAAGTTCGTATAATGTAACAAATGCTAAATATACTTAATTAGTATATATTATGTGAATAATGTGTTTTGTTTCAGACAGTTCGAAAAGAGAAACTATATTATATGCACGTTTTCTCTTAAAATAATCAATAAACTTCTTATCCATTTATTTAAATTAAGATTTCAGTGATGTATCATCCTAAATGAAAAAAAATCCTTCGAAAATGCACTTAATTTTAATCTTCCATTTTTGCTGTAGAAAATTTTCTTCATAAATAATTTTAGCTGTTCTGTTTAAAATGAAGACGAACAATGCTTTTGTTTTTAAAATTTTTAAAGATATGATACGCATGATGGTAAGTTGTGATCATGTAATGTCACAGTTTAGAATGTCATTTACTATTTAATATTTTTAATTAATTTTTTTTAATTTCAAGATCGGTACTAATTGTTTTTAATTACTTCATTTCATGTGTCAAAATATGTTAATATTAGGTGTAAAATTTCATGTCTGTGTCTCAGAACACTTGCTAGCTAAAGACTAAATCATGTGTGAGACTGTGTGTAGGATATTTTGTTGCTTTAATGAATTAGTGTAAAAAAAAATCCAAGATATAAGGTAAATGTACCAATAGTGGACAGTTTAAAGACATGTATTCATATATCATTAAAAGTTTAGTGAATCCCAATTTATATATAACATTTTAGAGTAGTCCTAACCTTCGTGTATCTTTATAAACATTCAAAAGTTTCAAAATATATGCCTTGGGTAAAATGAAATAGCTTACCCTTCTCTATGCATTAGTAGTTGGCATATGCACCAGTAGTGGACCCTCCCCTCCCCCACCAAAAAAAAGTGCCACTTAAATCTCGAATGTAGTTGACCACGCAGGAGACATAATTTGTTCTAAAATCTGAGATATAACTATATACAATAAAACCAACGTATTTAGATGATTTGATGGCCACATTATATAATTTCATGGAAAAATAATCAAGTATTCAGAAATTCAAATCTTTATTTTTATAGTTTTTCTTTTAGAACTAACGTTTTAACGAATTTCTTGCTACATCAGTACTAAAACAAATAAAAAAAATTCTTATATTGAATTTGATTCGAATAGTGGGTTTTTTCACATAGAAAAAATTATTAACTGTTTATTATTTTGACATTTGTTGGGTATGTTTAGAACATAAAAGAATTAAATTCTATTTAAACCAAATTAATTTTAATGGAAATAAATAATGCAGCAGAAAGTTGGTATAAGTTGATAGACAGCCATTTTATTATAAAAGAGTAACCAACCAACCAACTAACCAATCAACCAGCCTTGAAGAATAAAATATTTCAGTTATTAATTTCTTCTTTTAATAATCACATGTCTGATATCTAAATGAAGTTACACATTTGCTGCCTCCGAAGTAAACTGTTTTTGAGCCAATAGTAGATCTCCGGCCCAATATAGGTTCTAATGAATAGAAAATAAATAAATTATGTACGAAGATTTAGAGTAACAAAAATTAATTAATTAAAATAAAAAAACATAAAAATAAAGACTCCAGTGGTCGACTCCCATTCCCGCTATTGGTACAACTCAAGAAATAATTATACAGAAGAGAGCCACCCCTCAAAACTAATAAAATACTCATTTTTTAAGTTTTAGGATTAATTAACAAATTATTCAGAGTTTAATAAAATATATAAAATTTAATTAATTTAATGCAAAATGAAACATATTTTGAAAAATAATTTACCTCTTAAAGAAACGTACAAGAATTTGCTAAAACATATATTTATGAAGAAACTCTAGAAAAAAAAATAAAACCGTCTCCATCAACAGAACAGAAAAAAATATACCAAACAACTTAATGCTAACAGTTAAGGGTTTTAGCCAAACAGATTTCCTTCAGTTGTTTTTCAAAAATATACTTGGGTTTTCACTTTCAACTTTAAAAATTAGTGGTTCACTACTGGTTCATGGCCCACTATAGGATAATTTATCTTGTACGCATATTTTTCTTTATACATTCATTCGTTTTAACATTATAAATTTATTTAATTGCAAAATTTCCTGTCACTATACAAAAACTGGTTAAACTATGTTATGACAAACTCGATACTGAACTTGTTTGTAAGCTGATTGTATGTCAATGTTTGTTGATATACGTTTATACATTTTGAAAATCAATATTCATTTTATTCATTCAATTTTTAATTATAAATATAACCTAGATATAAAATTTTATGTTCGGATTTTAGAAAATACGTTATTTACAATCTGAACCTTTTTTTATGACACGGTGGTCATTGAAAAGCTTTGTCCTTTGTTTATCTTGTAGAGGAAATTGAAGAACTGGGAACTTTCTGGTTGGGGGAGGGTGCTGAAAATATTTGAAAAAAAAAAAAGTCAGACTGATTTGAGATATTTTTAAGCAACGGCTATTACACGAACAGGTGAGAAGATGTAAGACAACTTGCTTTAGGGTAACTTGATATAAAAGGTATATTATCCCATAAAATCCATGCTAGTTTCTTGTATATTACCTTATACTTCAGCAGTCAATATTAGGAGTAGTAGTGTTGAAATAAAATTTTAGGAATCGTTTGAAAGCAACCTGAATTGAATGAAGATTTCTATTTACATAGACAATTTGCAGTTTAGTAATATCCGTTTCAACTTATTTCAATTTAAAATGAGCATGGAACTCAGTCTGAGATTACGATAAGAAAATCTGAAATGAAATGTTGCCAAAAAAAAAAGTTATACTCTAAGCGTAACAGTCCTCGTTTCTTATTCACATTACAAATGTCATTTTTCTATAATTTATTTTTTATTTACAACTTGTTCAAAATATCCATTTTTAGGTGCATTCTTAATTATATAAATATGTAGCACCTACAGTCTTCGTCTGGTCCGTCCGTCTGTCCGCATATAACAGCGCAAAAACTACCCAACCGAATGGTTTAAAATTTAATATATATAATCGTTGCAGAATTTTGTCGAGTCCTTTCAAATTTTATGAAAATCGAATCAAAACTTAAAAATATATTAATAAAGGTTTTCTTCATTCTACTAAATCCCATCACACGTAATTAATTCAATGCTATCCAATGATTGGTACTGATTCTAGCTTGCCATGGTGATTACGTCATTTTTAACATGGAGTCATATTATTTCCGTATTACTGAATTTAAAAATGGAATTTGTATACTAAAATTGTTTAATTATAACAATCATATCACCTAACGACTGTTTACTGGATAGATGTTTCCGGAGAAATAGATATTAAATGGAAAAAGAGTCTAAATATGGATTTCAAGTTCTGAAATTTTCAAATCTAGGCCTAAGTTTCCCATTGGAATTTTCAGGAAATTTGTTTGTAAATTTTAATACGATTAAACATAAAAATTGCCACTCATGTGTCCGTAATCAAAGGGTTAATATTAGCAATTCAATTTATATATATCGAGCATCAAGAACAGTCACATTTTTCATTGATTATAAGAACAGAGAGGCTAAAAATTATACCTAAAACTAATACAAACTATTATAGCTGCTTTCTCATTGGTTCAGTTATGATTTTAATAAAATTGTTTTAGCCAGAGGCAAAAAAATGCACGTATTGCATTACAGTTGTTTAATTTTATTGATAGTAACTTATTCCTTTAACTTTCTATTTCAGCTGCGTATACGATATTGCTTTTTACAGTGTATCTCACAAGTTTAGGCATAACCAGAAAATGTCATTTATGAAATAATAATATATAACTAAACAAAAGGACAATACTTATTTATTACATTCTGGAAAATCTTTTAAATAAATTACAACAAAATAAAAAAAATAATTAGATTTCCCTGTCGTTGATAAAAACTCATAAAAATCCGTAATTATGCAGTGTTTCAAAAGTTTGCTCAAATTAAAAACATACATTATTTAACACTTACACATGATGCTATTTATTAATTGTATATCCCTGTTTTCGGTAACTTCAGATATGCACTTTATATAGAATCAATCAGATAAAATGCTTATTAAAAATATACTTAAAAGGTGCTGAAATGAGACAGACATATGTATAAGATATTATAACATACATTAATCCCGATATCTTTCAAACACACACGCGTTCATTTTCAAGGGGAAACGCCGACTCACAGTGAAATGACACTTCTATTGTCAGGCAACGTTTCCCCTTGAAAATGAACGTGCGTATGTTCGAAAGATCTCGGGATTAATGTATGTTATAATATCTTATACATATGTCTGTCTCATTTCAGCACCTTTTAAGTATATTTTTAATAAGTATTTTATCTGTTTTAACTACAAGGTGAATTTATCATTCCACTTTAAATTATTTTTGTATTTTTTCTGTTATTTTAGAATCAATCAGTTTCTGAACAGACGAAACGATGGCAGAAATTTCCATGTTTTCTATATGGGAACTTGAAGTTCTTTTTAGAAGAGACTTATTTCTCCATTTCATCCAAATTCCACTTTTTTCATCGGGGTAATCAGACGAATACGGTGAACTAATGTTTCAATTTCCCATAAGTCATGTTCTTTCAAACCTAATCCAGTCTTGATTGCTAATGATGTGATTTTAGACGCATTTTGACACAGCTCGTTAAACAGGCTTTTTTAAAACAATGTTCTTGCATTCCTTGATGCGTCTATGTATTGTGTCATTTAAGATACTTTTACGCCAAGATAACTTTTAGCTTATCTTACGGATGTATTTCCTTTTGATATCAATCTTTCAATTTGTCGGTGAGTCTGAATACCCGTTACACATGGTCACCCACATCTTAATTTTGCTCGAAATTGTTATTTTTGACAAGAACTTGGTATACGATTCACTTTGAACGCTATAAAATCGTAAAAATTTCGATAAAGGTGCTTGTCTTTCGAATTTCACTTTCTCTCAACGATAAATCTTTTAAAATTTCCATTTTCATGAATTCCGTAACCTTCGGCATTTTAAATAACAAACGGGAACGAAATATTTGTTTTTACAACACTACTCAAGGAAAACGGCTTTTCAACCAACCAATTGGGCATTTGTTAATATTTACACAATGTGCTTAAACTTTTGAGACAAAGGTTTTTAAAGAAGAAAAAATAGTAATTTTCGACTATTTTGTTGTACCTAGTGAGATGTCTTTATTAAATTTCATTTATATTATAGTTTGATAGTTTGAGTATTTATTGTTGAATTATTTCATATATCTCCCCTTTAGTTTTATGGTTATATTTAAACGTGTGCTTAAACTTTCGAGATGAAGTGTATCCATTTTTACATGATTAAGTTTCACCTGTGTATTTAATATTGTCTTTATTCTTGAAACTTTATTACTCATTCTCGAACGATGGAAGCTTCAAGAATAAAGAAAATATAAATTACGTAGCAAAAACTCCATGATTAACTTTATGTTGCGTACTTGATATTGTTTTTATTCTCGAATTTTACATAACTAATTTTTAGCTGCGTATTTGATGTTATTTTTGCTCTGTAAATAAAAAGAAATAACTTTCAATTGCGTGTTTGTTGTTGTCTTTATTCTCGAAATTTTGTATATATTTTTGCCATTTTTACGCCGATATTTGACACATTTGATTAGCTCTAATAGATTATATTTGTAGAAAGATATTTAGCAACAAACGTAGAACCTGTTAAAGGACTTTCCGGGATGCCTATATATTTATCTACATTTGTTTATATATTTATATATATATATATATATATGTATGTATGCATAGATACACACAACATAAAATATTTCGACATTTTTGTTATACTTCTATAGATACTTAAATTTATACTAAATAGAACGTTGTATAAAGAACACTCTAACTGTAATTAAAGGACCTTTAAAGTGAATAAACATTTCGTACTAGACAAAGAATAGTTCAAAAAATATGGTTTCCTAACCTCTCAAGTATAAATTAAATATGAATTTCACTTATTTCTAAACACTTAGCTAGCAAACATTTGTAACCATTGGTTTATGTTAAAACATCAACGTTTGAAAAAATCTACATTGTTAAAAAATTGCACTCGTTATAATTTTCAATCAAAATGAAAAGGTTTCAACTCTAAAGAATATTTGATTTTGTTGTAGATAAGATCTTTGACTAGTACAAAACGTTCAAACAAAATTCTAACTACTGTATGCACTGTACATAAATGTGTCAGCAATTGTGCACGCATTACTTGAATCAGTTGCTTGTTATTTTGCTTTTGATAAGTACACTGTGCATACAACATCGTACTATGTAACAAATTAATGAGTTATGTATCTCTTTTAAGCTACACAGTCTGAAAATTCTATTTTTGACTTTAGCAAACAAAATTTATTTTTTAAAGACAGTATGAAAATATGAGTTTTCTTTCATGGAAATGGGATTTACGAAGAGGCTTATATCCCCAGCTATGTTAAAATAAACTGCTTTTAACATTAAATTATCTTTTTAAATCCCTCTATTTCTCCAAAAATACTCTTTGTTTGAAAGAGAAGCCTAAAGCTGGGATAGAAGCAGCAAACGAAAGAAAGCGTTATTTCCTTGAGGACAGAAGGGCTATGTTTGAAGTGCAATGTTTTACGATTGTTTGCGCATTTCAAAAATAAGTTTCTTTCTTCTCAGACCTACATCAAAAAATTGCAGTATTTTCGATGTGCATCTATTTAGGGAATAGACGTTCCTAGTCACGTTTCAAAAGTGCAAGTAAATCTACTGATATTAGAGCTTATAAAAAATCGAGGAATATACATCAAAATCTAAAATAATTAATTAGGCACTTCACTTTTAATATCTGATCATTTGAGAGAAACATATCTAATTAATGAGGCATACAATTTGAGTTTAAAATAAATATTAAAATATTGAATGTTTCGATATTTTTATAATTTCATAGTGCTCGTAAAATAATAAAAATAATTAGTTTATATAGTCACATTGTCTTAGGAAACTATATGTATAACAAATACTCTATGTTGTGTATAAAAGAAAGTAAATGTTTCATAGTTTTAAAGCCACGCGTATTAAATAAGATATGTGCGAGAGTCGTTTAATCGTACCCAATTTGCCTTGATCTTGATACTTTATCACGGAAATGATTCTTTCCGATTGTATTTGAGACGTTGAAATATTACATAATCACTAACAATGATTACCCTTAGTGATAATCGATATCCTCGGGGAAAAAATACTTTCATCATTTGCAGCTATAGAAAAATTTCTACTTAAAAGGCGTGCAGCTAATGTTCAGTGAAAATGATTAATCAGATTGAGATAAAAGAAATTTTGGCGTGTTTCGATCCTACAAAAATAAATAAATTAAAAAAGGCTAAATTGAATCCAGTTAAAGCCTTGTTTATAACAATGTTGCTATCTATTAAAAAAATAAAAAATAAAAATAGATCTTAATAGTTCCGTTGAATGGGTTTTATGCACTCATGTAATCCTAAAGTTCCTCCTTTTTCAAAACATACATACTCACAAGCATACCGAAATTCTATCTTATACTCATCTACTAACATCTAATCTTTCTAGTCTTTATATGAATAAATAAAACAGTGCTATACTAATACAGCACCAATAGAACATATTAAATGTTCCACAGACTTTTCTTTGGAAGGGGGAAAATGTGTTACATTATTTATGTCAAGTCCATAGCTCCATTATAATTTGTTGACATGTTTAATTTAAAAATCTGAGAAAGAATAATAACACAATTGAGAATATGTTATAATAAAAAGGTTTCTTTCTACTAAAAACATTTATGTTGACAAATCTTTGAAACAAAAATTTTCATTTGGCTCATTTATTATGAAGTAAAACTTTTTAAAGGATACAACTAGCGGTTACTGTGTAGCATAGAATAGGTAATTTGACTCAAACCAAATTACCAAGTAACACAAATCCCCCTCACCGGGAAATATTTCACTGGATACAGTAACAAAATCTACAAGAGTTCATTTAAGACCCCGCAACAATGGTTCTTTGCTACACAACTAACAAACTGTCCTTTCATTGCTTTTCTGAACTTCAGTTTAGTAAGTTTTAATGGTAGTTTACCCTTTGAGAATCAGTCATCATTTCCATAATGATTAAATTCATACTCCAGTGCTTTGAATATATAGCAGAGAAAATCGTCTCTCGAAGGAGGAGGATGTATTAATTTCTCATGAAATTTGAAAGTAATCATTAGCATTTTGAACTTTCGCTATGAAATTAACACCTTAGGTAGAAATGAATATACAATTTAATTAGAGAATTCAGCATTTTGGTTAGCTTTTGGAATCTGGATGTATCATGTGCATATAAATATATATATGTATGCAATTGGAATGAAATTTTGTGAAGTATGCTGATATATTTCGAAAGACGATCTTATCAGAATTTCCCCTCAATGTCCATTAAATATTTCATAACTTTCATAGCTTAGTTTTCTTGAATTATTTCCATGTAATGCCGATTGAAAGTTATAAGACAGTTGGCAATGTTCTTCAATTTCACCAGAGAAGAACTTTGTTGCTCGGAAAACAGCTCGTATACAAAAGTCCTCAAAATCATGTTTAAAAATATTTCAATCAGAAAAACAGCATGCATTTTTTGAGACATGTAAATTTTACCATAATTGAAACTCTTCCATTAACATTTGATTCTTCAGTCCATCCGCGAGGAATTCCACAGCTCAGCTTCTGATTCGAAACTTTTTTTATATACGATATACATATACATACACATATATATAGTATTTTGGAAAAAAAATGCGGCCATATATTCTCAAATGGAGAACTACCTCAAATTTGGAGAAAGAAAAACTCTCTAAAGTCTTTCTTTCTCTGACAAGTTCTCGATTTCAGATTATGAAACCGAAGCTATGCAGAAAAAACCTCGAAATTCTGCATCTAAGTGCAAATCTGGCTGCACACATCTGTGTCCCGGGTGTGCGATGGAGGTTTCTTTGTTTGAGGGATCGAGGTGACTAGAAGGTGCCCACCACACACACAGCCACATGGAGAGTGGGAAAGTGGGACTACTACTGCGCCTGGTATTGTTGCATTGGGTAGGCACCAATCATTCCAGGTTGCTGCAGGCCTTGTGCTAACGGGCTCTGGGCGGCGGCAGCAGCTGCAGCAGCAGCAGCTATCTGAGGTTGACCAGGGACGCCTTGCCAGGCCATCTGCATCCCCGCCATCCTGAAAAAATAAAAATAAATAAAAATAAAAAACAAACAAAAGAAATCTCTGGTAGCATTTAACGAGGCGTGAAATAATAAGTTTACTCGTAGGCATTGAGAACTTGTAAATAATTTTAAATTTATCCGATTCCCGTGTATATTACAATGCTAATTTCGTCACAGAATTTTTTTTGAGATTTAAATAAAACAACATGATTAAGACAGAAGAAACATCTAGTGCCTTTGTTCGAATTGGTCACCATATTCTCCGTTTTCCTTGCCGGAACAATAAAGTAAATAGCTCCAACTGAAATTCGCAATTTTCGCTTTCGTTTTAAGCTATAAATGCAGATGGGATATCATTTCCTATTAAACACCATGCTTAACTACCTTCTAACTGACGTTTTCCGCATATCTGTAGTAGTTTTTGTGAGAGGGTTACTAAGTTTCTCATTTCGCAAATAGAGGTCGCATTGTGTAGCGCATACTCTCTAACCTATGTATAGACACTACATTCAATCACAAATTAAATGACCATTAAAACTGAAAAATCAAACAAAAGAAATGTGTGATAAAATTTAAAAAGGCCTGGCATAATAATTTCATTCTTTGTCCTAAGATGACAGAAAAGTTGTTACATTGTATTTTTTTATATCGCAATTTAGTATGCAGTCTGCGGTTACATTCAATTTCTATTTACTTTGTTATATGTATTATCTGTAAGAAACCTAATATTCTGTATAGTCCTACATCTAAATTATGATGGATCTGGTCACACCTCAAAAAGTGCCAGGTCCGAATGCCTGTTCTCGTTTGGGTGTTTATAGAAGTAAAAAAATATGTTGGTCTGGAATGTTGGCTTAAAATTGTATGTTCATATTGTGCCAAATTGCATTTTATACGTAGATTCAGTTAAATGATGAAAGCAGAGGCACAAACGAAAAATAAATAAATAATATAATATAATATATATATATATATATATATATATATATATGTGTTAATTGTTTACTTCTTTAAAATGAAGCTTTATTCTGAAGGCAATATGAGATGATAGCAACTATGTTATACGCAGCACGTTCACTCATATTCATCGGAAGCTGAGCTACCGTTCTTGGGTTATCGTGTGTTCAATGAGTAAGGTTACATTGTTAAAAATTTGCAGCAAACTGTCCAGTCATTTGGACGTTTTTGTAGAAAACGGTTACATAACCGTAATTTAAATATATTCTGACCGTATTATTGCTCATTTTATGGTACGGATATAGTTAAATTACGGTTATGTAACCGTTTTCTAAAAAAACGGTCAAATGACTGGACAGTTTGTTGCAAATTTTTAACAGTGTACTAAAATGAATAAAATATCTGAGCACTTTCCTTTATATTGGCCTATTTCTCTCCACACGCATAACATGAACAACATTTTCGAGATGTGAGCGGAGCTGTTGATCAGTAGAAAGCGTGTTCGCATTTAAGAAGGCCAAGGAATTTCTTCTGATCGTAGTGTTGTGTTACGCTGTGCAAAAATGCTCCGTATAATAGGTATGTAACGCAACAAGATTGTTTAAAAACATTTAATATCCTTATATGTTTAAAAATTTTCAGCAAAGGACATTTAATAGAACTTTAAGTCGTATAAATTATTTTGGTGATAGTTAAATAAAAAGGAATATTTGCTCTGTAAATACTGATGTACATAATTTTTTTTGTACGTTGCTCACATGTGGCATCTATTGGTAATCTAATAAAATCCTTTTAATATTGTGTAAAATCTCACTTTAATGAAGTAATATAGAATGAACGTATACGTTTAATTGTAAAAAGCTTTCTGACAGGACATTTATATATATGTATACCTCAATAATGGGGAATACAATTAAAGGATAATCATTGAAAGTGCTGAAAATTTGTGGTGAAACTGTTTTAAATAAAAAAAATTCCCTCAATTAAGTAATTTTTCATGTTTTCAATTTTAATAAATTAAAATCTAAAAACTTCTTTATCGAATTTATTTTTCTATAACTGGGCAAAGAAATTATTGTTCAGTTATTTGAATCCAATGTTTTTAAAGCTCACAAGCTGTGTATCGGATATCATTATTCGAAATTAAACGGTATGGTAGGAAACAGTGTAATTGATCTAACTGACATCAAACTAAAAGGCTAAAAATTATAGAGTAAGAAATCAAAGTGCGATATCTGCCTTGCGCTATTAATATACGAGGGTTGATCAAATGGAAACCGGAATTTCACACGAGTTAGGAGTGCGACAGCGGGAGGTAACACTTTTAGATGCAGTTTTTGAGGAGTTAAGTGATTAGCGCATCATTCGCTGGTCTTTTCAAATAAGTTTTTCAGTCAACATTAGGCTAAATAAGGAGGGAGGACACCTTTCTGATGCGCAACAGATATTTTTCAAATTTCTTGCAAAGGAAGGTATAAAATCCACCTACATAATACGGTCACTTAAATTTTAACTTCCAATCACCTGTTTTAATAATACCCAAGCCTAATATTGGTATAAAAAAAGTTCATGGAAAGACGGGAATCTGTTTTAATTGAAGCACATTCTCGACATTCTCGTAGAAATGTGGCCGAAGTAAACATTCGTAACGTTTGCAGCTTCATATTAATGAAGAATACATTTGCCAAGGTACTACTAACATACTGCTACTTTCAGTGGATGAGGAAGAATTTGCATAGCGGGGAAGAAAAAACGAATTTCAGACCGAGAACGTCATCCTCCTTATTGAAAATGCCCTACCCAATATGGTAGTTTAGTTTTAACCCCTTCAGGGGCAAAGTACTTTTGTAGTTAAAATATTGAAATGATTGATTGACACCAGGATTCACGAACGAATTTATTTAAAAATAATTAAAAGCTTTTCCTCATGTACCTTATAAATTCAAAATCTGATTATAAAATTCTGGTGTCATTGTGGCATTTTGGGATTAAAATTAAGTGGTATATATAATATACCGGTGCCCTTCAAAGGGTTAAGTCAAGAAAAACTGAAAAAAATAATGCTCTGAACAACTTTTGAACACATGGATTCTGGACACACGATTTCGCATTCCTGAATTATTACATGTATATCTTTTGAGCCACCAAAAGAAGATTTTTGGAGGTTATGAATTTGAGGACGATGCAGCCGTCGAAGCATCTGTGCGCACTTGATTTGACAACCTTTTACGATAACCGAATAAAAAATTTACCTACCCGCTGGGAAAAATATGTTCTAAAATGATGAATGTATGTAGAAATATAATATTACATGACTAATTCTGTATCTTATTTCCATAAATTAAATATATATATATATATATATATATATATATATATTCCGGTTTATATTTGTTTGCTTCTATTACTTTCATTTGCGCTATGAAGTATCCAGGATTGAAATTTCTGATAGCTCTCCTCAAATCATACTGATACAGTATTGGATTACTATAATAGAGAGAACATTTGTATGTGTACATGTGCAGTCGGTATAAATAAATAAATAAATATTAAAAAAATTAAGCAAATAGTCTACTAAACAGAGAGATAGACAGAACGTGAAACACCCTCTCATATTATCTGATGACCAAATTATTGCAAAGAAATGCACAAATCTACCATTCGATTTGGAATTATGTCTTCTTTAAATCAATATTAATAAAAAAAAATAATGACTGACTCGTTATTGAGATAAGAAAAAAAGTATCAAAACCTTTAATTCTGTTCTAACGCATAATTTTAACACAGGAAACAAATCACCTCCAATTAGTTTAAATAGAAATTTTCAGGATTTTTCTTATAAGAGCTGTATAAATGTTCAATATTTAAAATTAAGTTGAGTTTGGAGCTAGTCACAAAAGTAACATCCATTTCTACAGGGTTCAGATTTTATTCAAATTTCATTAATGCACTTTAATTATATATATAGAAGAAAACGAGACATAAATTATTCAAATGCTTCATAAAGTAATTGATATCGTTGTTACATTTTTGACAGTTTTATGAAATTAGTCATTTTTGCAACGATTATATCGTCGCTACCATGTCAAACTATCGAATGTGAAAAAATGCATTTTTCATTACTTTTAAAAATGGGCCGATTGTCACCAATAAATTTTAAAAGTATTCTTCACTAGGGTTGCCAGTTTGGCATCCTTTGTCATACAGGTATTCTGAATTCATAACAGAAATTTCAAACAGAAAATTTTTGCGTTATTTAATGCGAGACATTTCGTACCTACTTAAAGTAAAACTTTTTCTAGCGAAATTCCCGGTATGAATTCGGCATCTCTGAATAAATAAGAAGGCCAAACGCGCAACCCTGTTCTTCGCAGAATTTTTTATAGTATTTTTACTAGGCGAAGAATTCTAATAAAATTTAGTGGTGACAATCGGCACATTTTTAAAAGTAAGGAAAAATGCCTTGTTTCATATTCGATAGTTTGACATGGTAGCGACGAATGTTCCGAGAAACTATGAGGATGATGGTTTCTTAACCCTTTTAGGACCATAGGTGCATATATGCATCTTCAAAAGGTGCATACCGGATTTGTTTGTGGTACCAGTAATAAAGAAAAGTGATATCTGCTTTATTTAATTAGTGAATTAGGAATTAAATAAGTAAAAATATCTGCTTAAAAGAGAAAGTGATGTTAACCGAATAAAATTGGTGTATCGGACTTTCGTCTCGAAGGGATTAAATGCAGCTAAGAAACTACTTTAAGAATGTGCTGAAATTTTGTTTACACATATTAGAAGCTTCTAGAAATTGATTTCTGTTAAAATATTTACAGGTTTCAATTAATAATGTTTTCAGATAATAATTTACATAGTCATTATTTTATACATAAATATTGTAGGAATATATGAAAATAAAATAATACTGTTTGCGTTAATACTTAATGATAACATGTCAGTAAAATTAATGTCAAAAACTTGATAAATTGTGCAGAACGAGAATTCTCGCTTGTAGTACATAAAAATTGTCTAAAAAACTACATGTCTACGATGCATCTTTTTCGAGAAAATGCAAAAAAAAAAAATTGTGACATCACATCCGGTGTACCAAAAGTAAGTTTGACTGGAAACGTGAACATCGGTACTTGCATTATGACATCATGTTCATATGAATATAGATAGTTTAAATAACGCCTGCATGTGCTGAAATATTCTAGCGTGCGTCGTTGAATGGTTTAAGGGAACTTAGATCTCTTAAGTCTTCCAAAAATTCAAATAAAAAAAATTGCATTAAAGAATAATAATTTCTGAACACTTTTAAAACAAAATGAATGGTACTCGTAACAGTTGTTAAATATAGAATATTTTCAAAGAAAGAACTTTAAAGTCATTTTTCTGAAAATATTATTTTAGGGCATTGCGCGCAAGATAGTTAACATGGAATTTTCAGGATATATAGTGTATGGTAGGTTCCGTAAAGTGAACCTCGACAAGTTTACAAACACCTTTAAAAACTAAGTTTCTCATTACGATCAGAAAAAAGATATGAAATGAAAGAAAAAAAAATCTATCTATTAGACTTTAAAAATTGTGTTTTTGTAATGTACACTTTTAAGATATATATATATATATATATATAATGGTAATTTTTTTCTTTTTTTCGACATTTAAAGAGTCCCCTTAAAAATGATTCAACAGAAATACGACCAAGGACTAAGATGATGGTATCTATTGTACGTTGCGTTTAACCATTCCTCAATATGCGTAATATTTCATTTTGAGCATTTTTCCATGTGAAAATCTTGCGATATCTAATATGCTTTGTTTCATATCCATGTTTAAGATAAAGCTTATTTTATATGCACAGAATGTGATGTCAAACTATTTTTTTCGTATTTTCTACGAAAATTAATGATCGTAGAGGTATGGTACATTGGCCATTTTTGATATACACGGGGTGAGGATTCTCGCTCTCCACAGCTTATGCGGTCTTGACATAACACCCTGTATAACGCCTAAAAGTCTTCACAAATGACTTGAAATTTGAATACGAAGCTAAAATTTATCCTTGAATCGAAATATTATGCCAAATTTTAGAATTGTTGAAAAAAGTTTTAAAGTTTATTTCTACTTCAATAGGAGTGCGGTTCTTTAAACATACCTTATTCATGAAGAAATATAGAAGATTACTCGAATGGTCCCTTTTCTGTCTCTCAATTCAGTGATTAGATATAATGGGGCTCTTACCTTGTCCAGTATATATTAGTTAATAATACAATTTAATAAAGATTTAATTTATGTTTACTAACAAATAATTTTTCAACAAAAAGGAAATAAATTTTTCTTCGATTTGAAGCAAAGAAATCTTTCCTCATGAATTATATATATATTATGCGATTGAAAAATAAAATAACTTTTTTTAATGAAAATTTTAGTTATGAGAGGAGATTCTTTTTTACTCCTCTAGGTTTTTTTCTGGAAAGGTACTGCTGTAGACAACGAAAGAGATAGGTCGAGGCCCTCCACCGATCTCGGCTGCTTTTCAGTCTACCTTGATCACATAGCAATTTGTGGAAACCAGCCTATATGGATCATGTTACAGCCAATAAGGGTGGAAGTATCGAGGCTTATCTCTTTCGTTGACTGAGATTGTGCTACAAAAATATTGAAATACACACTATATTGCCAGCAATCACCAGACGCTTTCGATTTTAGACGTTTTATCAAATATCTAAACTTAACGAAGTTTTTTATAATTTTGGGAAGAAAAAGAACATATTTGACTTCATATTCTTGAATTTTTTAAAGAAACATTTATATCTCCCTAAATATACATGCTATTCTTACAGAAATGCACAAAAACGTTGAACAATATCCACACAGTCATGTGCTGCAGCTACAGATAATTTCGAAAACTTTATTTTACAGGCTGATCCCAAATATTATTTATTTCTTCAATTTGTAGTTAATCCCTTAATAGGGCTAGAGATCAAATCTTCGCTGAAAAATATGAAATCAGACACTTTCTTTATATTCCCAAAATTCCAGAAGAATTCGTCATGTATTTCTCTAGATATTCGACAACCTGTGTAAAAACGTAAGTATCTGGTGATTTTTGGCAATATAGTTTACTTCTATTAAAACCATGTTTGGAAGAATGACAATTCTTTCCGCATTCGGAAGATTTAATCTTTAAAATACCGTACATCTATATTAAAAATCAGGCACGAGTTTATATACACTCCATTTAAAGCAGTATATATTTTGTAAATTTGATTAGAAAAAGATATAACCCAGCTGTTGCACTATTTCAATTTCTCTGAAACAGTAGAAAAATTTTATCATGTAAATACATGCGTCATCCTTAATTTAACATCAAAACTACTGATTTTAAACATCATAAAATTAGTTTTATAAAACATATTTTCGAAAAAAGTAGTAGTTGAATCAAGAATATAACATGCAAGAGCTGACATAGTTTGAATAATCATAAAATTCTAACTTTATAAATATTTTGACAGATGTGACAGTTTTAAACCAATTAATCATCCTACATTAAAAATTCTGGAATCCAAGATTTCAAAATGTTTCACAGTTCTAATTGACACTGCACTAAATGAATTTTGACGCAGTGTTTAATAATTCTGTTTACTTCGATTTTTATCCCGCGCCTTTAAAAATGTTTGTTCTGAATTACATGCATTATAAAATAAGAAAAAGTATTGAGTCAACAATATTTTTTCAAGCATTACAGGAACGTGCATTAAATAATATATATATATTCATAAACCAAAACCAAATACAACGTTGTATCGCACAAATATGAGAATTGGTACAAAAAACCGCATACGGCCGTTTCAAGGATGCATCGATCCCCTTCCTCAGTGCAAGAAAAACAAGAACGAAAAATCATGCGTCAAGCATAGATTATGTAACACTTTCCAACGCTTCCAAAATAATTTTACAAATCATACCGTTTAATAAGCTAAAAGATAACATCTAAGTAATCCGAATACTTTTATTCAGCCCTGTATATGATCTATAGATTTATATATATACTACATAGGATGTTAAATTTTAGTTTAGTTAGGAAACGCGTAGCACAGTTTAAAATTCTCCTTCTGGAGTTTCTGTCAATAAACGGAAATGTGTTCGCGAACTTTTGTATTTCCCTGTATATGATCTACAGAATTTATACACACCACGTACTAGACAAAAAAGTGAGTTAAATTTAAAATCGCGTTCAGTAACTTAAAACGCACTTCCAGGAATTATTGTTAACAGACAGTAGAGAATTCTTTTGTGTGTCCCTGTAAATGAACGATGACTGCTATACACACAATATTCTGTAGTAAGCCTCTTATGATGCACCTTAGTGATGTATATAAATTTCAATGCGATTAAAATAGTGAAACATTATTTAAATAAACCGCAGACGATTTTTCTCCATAGACGTAATGTAACGGAATTCTTTTGACTGTCCCTGTAAATTAACTATAAGTGCTATCCACAACCTATTTCATAATAAGCTTCTTGTAATACACCTTAGAGATATATATCAAATACAATGTGTTTGCAATTGTGTAACATCATTAAAATAAACCGCAAGGGATTTTTCCCCATAGACCGTAATGTAATGGAATTCTTTTGAGTGTCCCTGTAAAAAAACTATAAGTGCTACACACTTCAGTTGAAATAAGGAACGTGCTATAGATAACGACAATAACATATAAAAATTGAAAGGCAATCCGAGCATATTTACGGGAGTTAGAGCACGGACAGACGGCAGACGGCTGACGGCTAGACAAACCGAAGTCATAAACACTTTTCAACTAGGTTGGAAAGTGTTAAAAAAGGATAAAAATGGGTTCAAAGAACCCCTCGGTTATAGCCCCGAGTACTGGCTTGAATGAAAATAATCATTCAAGCCAGTACTCGGGGCTTTCTATGTGGTACTTATTCGTTTTAATATCTTAATTAAAATTTCTAAAAGGAAAAGGGCAGGTTGGCAGCCAAGATCAGATATAATGGAATTCAGATATTACATAATTATATCAAACGTTATTTAAAATTATTTCAATTTGCTCCACACAATTTTTACGTTAAAAAGGATAGTAAGGTTTTACAGTGAGGAAAAATCTGATTTCTTAAATAAAATCTCCTGATTTTTTATCTTTAGAACTTATGAAATTTGCGTTTCATACTTTTAACGTTTCATACTTATTGTTGGCGCCAATCTTGGCGTCTAACATTGCTTGACGAAAAATATAAAGCCAGACGTTGGTTGTCGTTCATCTATTAGTCAAAATTATTTAAAAACTTTACCACTGTTTTGTATATTTTATGCTAAGACAAAATTTACCCTGTTAGTTATAATAAATTTAAAATCATCTTAAAACATTCTAAATGCTATTTTCTTAGTTAAAAGGTTTCTTACATGTAGTCCTATTTGCCTTATAGTGATATATACAGTTGCGGTAAAACGTTTCCTGCCAGCATAAATTTTTGGTTAATTTGTAAGTATACCCATATGAAGAGGAATATCAAAATGATACTTATACATTTTATTGACATAATAGTTAGGACCTTATTTATGGAATAACAATCAAATATCAATAAATTTAATTGACAAAATGAATTGCACAGGAAAACGCATGTTCTCAAAAGTTTCCGGCCATCTTGGCAAATTTAGAAAAAAATGGTGTTGTAATAGAAAATAACAGTGATCAACAACATTTACAATTAGTATTTTGTCGCCATACCTTTAGCAATAAGTACTGCGGCGCAGCGACGTGGCATCGATTCAATGAACGGTTGAAGATCGTCTATGGTAAGTTTTTCCCACTCTTCTTGCAATTTTTGGAAAAATTCTGCTGAATTGGAATATTTATACTTCCGCACACGTTTGTCAAGTTTCTTCTTACGATTTTCTATTGGATTCAGATCGGGTGATTGGGTTGGCCATTTCAAAAGTGATTTTTTTTTGCGAAAGCCACTGCTCGACAAGCCTTCATGTATGCTTTGGGTCGTTATCATGCTGAAGCAAATAGTTGAGACCACAATTTTTCCTGCACTAAGGCTGCAAATGATCTTGTAAGATATTCTTATATATTACACCATTCCTCTTGCCGTGAATTTCAATTAACGGACCGACACCTTTTCCAGAAAATGCTCCCTACAACATAACGTGTCGTCCGCCATGCTTCATTGTAGGAATAACATATATCGAATCATATCTTCTGTTTTTAGGTCGTCGACGTAGTGTCTGCCATCACTCCCAAAAAGGTTGAACTTCGATTCATCGCAAAATAGTATTTTGTTTCAGATTTCACGTGACAAGACTTTGTGTTCCTTGGCAAACGCCAGTCGGGCCCACTAATTTTTTTTTATTTATGAAAGGTTTTTTAACACCGACTCTTCCATAAAGTCCTACGTCATGTAAGCGTTTTGACAGGGTAGACCGACTTATTTCACCAATATTTTTACTCCGTAAATCGCAGGATATTTCAGAAGCATTTTCATGCGGGTCATCAACTACTTTTCTCCTGATAATTCTGTCCACACGAAAAGCCATTTTCTGGAGTCTCCTGGACCGTATCAAGTCCTGAAGGCCATGGCCATCTTTATATTTGATTAAAATATCGTTCACAATAGATTTTCCGATCGATAACTTTGCCTCAATCTCACTAGAGGATTGGACCTTTAGCGACAAACAAATCACTCGTTTACGAACAACAATTGTTGAACTTTCATTTTTGAATTTCAACTACGTTATTCACGTTGAATAATTAACAAACACGGCCAAAAAACCACTTTACCGATAGCAATAACTAACGAATGACGAATGACCGGAAACTTTTGCACACCCGAATTTCGAATACCTCCCCTTTGCATCAACTGTCTTCAGTATCCAATCAAAATAAGCAAGTGGTCAGAGGTCATTTGCATATTCATAACTATTGGAGCAATCGCGCTTTTTCTTCTCTGAAACGTTCTTGCAAACAAATCAAAGAAACTACCTGGCCGGAAACTTTTGACCGCCACTGTATGTATATGTGTAAGGTCTCAAACTTCCGTTTTTATGACCAGAAAATCTGTTTAATAAAATTATATAATAATGTGTCTTATTTCTATGTGGTGCTTATTCGTTTTCATTTCTTAATTAAGATTTCTAAAAGGAACCGCCAGATTGGCGAGATCAAGATCTGATATTATGGGATTCAGATATTACATAAGTATATTAAACGTTAATTAAATTTGCCCCACACAATTTTTACGTGAAGAAGGGTAATAAAGTTTTACAGTGAGGAAAAATTTTATTTCTTAAAGAAAATCTCCTGATTTTTTATCTTTAGAACTTAGAAAGTTTGCGTTTCATAGTTATAACATTTCATACTTATTGTTGGCGCCAATCTTGGCTTCTAACATTGCTTGGCGAAAAATATAAAGCCAGAAGTTGGTTGTCATTCGCATCGTGCGGTAGTTTCCATGGTGAGCTCCGTAGAAATCCTTTGTTAATAAAAAAAGTTATAGTTAAATTAACTTAGTCGAATTTTTATAAATCAAAAACAACTCATACAGTCCACTCGCCTTTGTATTGAACACTTATTACATAACTAACATTGATTTTTGTAAATTTGCTATACTGCTTTTTTAAACAACTTCTGTTATCTTGCTCTTTTAATTACCTTTGTAATCATATTATTATTATTATTTACATTATTCTAAAAGTATAATGTGCTGTGGCCCACCTAACGTAGCAAATATATGGTTCCTGGCCGCGAAAAGAGAAAGGATGAGAATGGTTGTACTTAAACAGTGATGCTGTGGTCAGGCCCAGAAAGCAGCCTATCTACAATGCCTGTGCTATATTCTTTCAAGGGGTCCGTAGAAATTTGCGCTATACCCACACCATTCCAAAATGCATGTTGATGCGCCAATTATTTCAACCCTGACAGTGCAAAGGTTTTTTATTGTAAACCGTGCCATTCATTGTAAATCGCTATTTATTGAATGTGAATCTTTTTTTTTAATTATCTTAATTTTCTATATTTCGAATTGAAATATTTTTTTATTAAGATAGCTTACATTTTTCGCTGATGATGATGTGGATTTTACCAGTTACGATGGTGAGGAAACTGCAATAAAATTGTTTAGAGCTATGGAATTCGACATAAAGAAAATTTTTGTTTGCTTGATACTGGCTACAATTATTTAATAGTAAATCACAAACATATATATTTTTACCGTAACGCTATATGCCATACACATTCTATTGAGAGATTATGTGACATCGCAAAATGGCGTAATAAAAGACAGCGCAACACTGTTCGTCACTATTTATAATGCTATCTCATAGAGTGCATGTGATGATGTCGTTATTCGAAAAATGAAAGGTTTAATGCAATGATAAGATACACTTACAATTTTATCCCTGCAGTTTAAATTGAGTTTTTTTATTATTTTATTGTAATATATTTGTTTTTTCTTTTCTTTTAAATATTAATATATTAATTTTTAAAATATTAATAATTTTAAATATTAATATAATAAAATAGTTCGTGTAAGTCTGTAATTTTGAAATGTTATATGACAACTTTTGAGTTTTTTTTATTATTTTATTGTAAAATATTTGTTTTTTCTTTTCTTTTAAATAAATTTATATTAATATACTAAAATAGTTCATGTAAGTCTGTAATTTTGAAATGTTATATGACCACTTTTGCAGCAACGAAGTTAATTTTTTTTTCAAATTTGTCATTTGGCGCCATCTATTACGCATGGGGACAATGTTGTTGGTATAACGTAAAAGTACCGCTCTCTGTCTAACATTGTGATGAAGTGACTTTGCTTGCAGACATTGAAAAAGATGTTTTCAGTGTTTATCGAGTCGTTTCACAATTTCCAACCAAGCAATTTTAGAAATTTTATAGAAAGTGTTAATTTTATACATTTTTAAATCTAAAATATCAAATTTTAGTTATTTTTAAACAAAAAATGTCGTTATTTTTAGTTGGTGTAGAAGCATATTTATTTAGGTGGACTTTCATGCAATTAAACACCGCTAACTGCCAAAGTTGCACCTGGGCGCAGGTAATCGCAACGTTCCTCACTCCCCAAATGCCTACAGAAGAGGAATGTACCAACGGTTTTGCGGAATATAGTGGGATCTTGACTTTACAAGACGAAAATATTAAAACTTAAAATAAATTTCAAAGCCACACATGGGTATCAAAAACCAAGTAATTAAAAAAATTTCTATTAGGTCCAGAATGTTGTTCACAAGACGAAAAAAATAATTTACAACAATATACAAAATTGGACTTACATAACAATTATTTTTCATCAGTTACTGATTTTTGATTTTCACCTGTTTTTCCTTCCGATACATATTTTTCCTAAAAGTGGACCTAGACGGTATGTAAGGAGAAAAACGTATATGGTTCCTCATGCTGGGAGGCTTACAGAACAACATTTTTAGTACATAGTTGAAACGCTTGGGAAAATACATACAATTTTCAACTATGTCTTAAAAATTCGTCATTTCGGCACACTATGTGCCTGCCGCAAAAAGTGTACATCGACAATACACATACACTGAGTGGCCAAAAAATTAAAGACACCCTCTAATAACAAGTTGGTACACCTTTAGCTCTGATCACAGCCGATATTCGTCTTGGCATGGACTGAACAAGTTGCTGATACCGTTGCTGAGGAATGTTGGCCCATGCTGATATAATGGCTGCTGTAATTTCGGTCAGGTTGGATGGCGGCGTTTCCAATCTTTGAAGTGCTATTTCGACTTCATCCCACAAATGCTCAGTAAGGTTGAGGTCAGGGGACTGAGCTGACCATGGAAGCTGGTTAAACTCTGATTGATGTTCCTCAAACCAATTTAAAACCGGTCGAGCACGATGGCAAGGTGCATTGTCCTGCTGAAAGTGACCATCTCCATAAGTGAACATTATAGCCATAAATGAGTGCACTGATCGGCAACGATGTTGAGGTAAGCTGTGCTGTTTAGAGTTGTGTCCACAGATATCACATGACCCCGTGTACTCCAGGAAAACATTCCCCACACCATAATTCCACCGCCACCATCCTGAAGAGTTGTTATTTGACAGGAGGGGAATTCGTTCGGTTTGCGCCATATTCTGATCCTGCCATCTGAATGATGGAGCAGGAAAAGAGATTTGGAGCAGGTGGATGCATGATGGAGCAAGAAAAGAGGACCAAGATACTTTTTTCCAGTCCTCAAGTGACAAATTTCGTCGTTCCTTTGTCCACAACAGGCGCCTTTTTCTATTTTTCTGTTATACCAAAGGCACTCTTGATAGCCTTCTGCTGCTAAATCCCATCCTTTGCAAAGTCCGTCTTGTTGTGCGTTGGGATATGCTTTTTGATGCACCTGCATTGATTCCAGCTGTAATTTGTCGTTTTGTTTGACTTCTGTTGCTGCGACTATGCGTGCTATTTGTCTTTCACCTCTCTTGTTTACCAGCCTTTTTCGACCAGAATGGTCCTTATCGCTTGAAGTTTTTTTCTCAATTGCCATTCTCTAAACACTCGAGATACTGTTGGCGGAGAAAATCCTGAAACAGTTGTTGTTTCAGAGATGCTGGTACCAGTTTTTCTTGCACCGATGCTCATCCCTCGTTCAAATTCACTTAAATCTTTTGTTTTACCCATTTTTATTGTAACTTCCGTGCTTACTACGTCTTACGAAGCTGGGAGTTCCTTATATAAGCAAATCTGCATTGTTACGTCATTCTACGTCACTGTCGGACTGGTTTACGTTCAAATAAGTGGTTTCTCTAATTTTTGGCCACTCAGTGTATATTGGATCAACTCAAGGAAAATAATGTCTATATTATTTGTGGCATAACTGTTACAGAATTTCAAGCAAAATCAGTCAACTTGCTCGCGCTCAAAAGTGCAGAGACCGGAATTAGGACTACTTTCAGCATATGTTTGATCTATGGTAATATAATATTTTATATACCTTCATAGTTTGATCTTCGTAGGCTGTTCAACAGAAACTGCTGTGTAGCATTTTACGCCACTTCAGGGGAGTTTATCAATAAATAATAAATATATTACATAATGTACATTACAGATATTTTCAATCTGCTAAATATTGTGTCATCTGGAAAGTTCTGCGATTTTTCAAAGAGAAGCCAGGTTTCGTCTAGTTATTTTGCCACTGCTGATACGGAGTGACCTTGAATGACCCATATATTTGGTCTTTTCTGCTTGCATTACATAATTCTTTCTTGGGATGCGAGATAATTTTTGTTTCAATGCAGTGCTAAGAATGGAAAATAAAAAATATTATTTTCGTCAATTATGCCCTTTTATTTCTAGAAAGTTAAAAATGCTAGTCCGACTGCTCGTAAAATTTATGCTGTATATGGACAAAGTGCTGTTTCATATTACAAAGTTCGAAATTGGAAATTTCAGCCTGGAAGATGCTGCCACTTTGAACGACCATCATCTGTAAAGGAGGACCCCTTAAAAGAACCTATTCCTGAAAATTCACGTTACACAGTACAGGAGCTATCACACAGACTAAATATTCCAAAAAGTACAGTGTATGATCATTTGATAGCTTCTTTTAACAGGTCCTTCTTTAAAGATGATGGATGGTCGTCCAGAGTGGGCATCATCTTCGAGGCTGAAATTTCCGCGCTTAAACCTCTCAAACCACCTTCGAACTATGTCATCTGTAATAGCCTTTTGTCTATATACAACACAAATTTTAACCCTTTCAGGGGCAAGCAATTGTGTTCTTGTAACGGTGAATTCCCACCGGAATTTACAAAAGAATTTAGTTCAAAATATGGAAAAGCAATTTTTCAACATTTTCCCATCAAAGCTAAAAAAGTAAAATTTAATTAAAAGTTTCTGGTTTGAATCGGATTAAAATTAGGTGGTATATAATATATACCACCGCCCCTCAAAGGGTTAAGAGCATTCTGACTAGCATTTTTACTTTTCTTGAAATAAAAGAGTATAATTAACAAAAATGAATTTTTTGGATCTCCATTCTTAGCACCGCATTGAAACAAAAAATATGTCACAATCAAAATAAGAATTACGCAACGCAAGCAGAAAAGACCGAATTTACATATCTGGGTCATTCAAAGTCATTCCTTATCAGCAGTAGCAAAATAACTAGACAAAACTTTACTTACCTTTTTTAAAAACCACAAAACTTTTCGGATGACCCAATAATTACATTCTTCTCTTGTGATGAAGAATAGTTGTAACGTAGATTTGGTAACGCATGTTCTTGGTATTTTCTGTAGGCTACTCAAATTGATGCTTATTATATAAGACAAACTTGAAAGTGGAATTTGTCATCCGCCATGTGAATTTGCCATTTGCCTTTCCATTCTTCGATTGAATAGTTAGGAAAGTATCAGTTAATTAACTGTGTATTACATAGTTTAGAATGTCAAATCTTTAGTATTCTGAAAATAATACATATGAGTGGATTTCGAATTATGTCATTTAGCATATAAGTGTTGCTGTGGTAAGATGTTTTATAATATCTTGCAATATTTAGCATGACGAGTCTTAGAATTGTTTAGAAATTTAAAAAAAAAACGGAAGTAGAAATGTGTTATGACTTTTATGCTATGACTTTTTCTATGGTTATTTTATGCCACTGTTTTCACCATTACAGAATGTTTGGTGCGAGTATTGAGTGATGACGATATAAGTTAAGTAATTTGAGATTAAAGCTATTTATGCGCGTTGTCCGATTTCAGTTTTATATGTTGTAATTCCTCAAATTTTGGAATCGTTACATGGCGGACAATACGTTCCTAAATATGTATAATGATGCCTTGCCTTAACTGTTTGTACTTTGATGAAATAATTAATTCGGATTGTAAAAGTCATTTGAATAATTAGTTTGTATCTTTTTGAATTCAATTCTTTCAAGTATTTGTATACAATGATAAAAATATTTTACTCGTTCGTTCATTTTATCATCTTGTAGGTGGACACTTTTTTGGTTGTATAGCTATAATATTTCAATGCAAACCCTAGTCATAGCATCTTATTCATTATTAAGTAAATTATTATGATTATATTTAAGAGAGAACTGCATGCAGTCCACTTCTAAAATTTTGTTTACTTACGAAATTGCAACTAAAATAAAAATGATTATGTATTACAAATGTAACAATGCAGTCCAATACAGTTTCAGTGATCATTTGTTCTAGAGAATTCGACTAGGGCAACATAGCCCATTTTAACTAACATTTAAAAAGTATAACATCATTAATGTTCCTTAAGGGGCGACAACAGTTACGAAATTACTTATAAAACATATGGTTTTTACTTACATTTTCCTCGAAAATTACTGATTCAATTTTAATACCTTGTTTTGGTAGAAGTTAAACTATAAATGCTAAAAGCAATTTTGCAAACAAAAGAAATCTAAATTTTTAAAAATTAACATAACTATTGCATTCAATCTTTTTATTTTTTGCTCAAAGATCCATTTATAGTTAAACTACTGTCTAAACTATTAAAAAGAAGTTTTGAAGCCGCTTCTGTAGTTTTCGAGTGTTTCATATGTGATATTTTCTGTTTACGAAATCGCTTAACAATTGCATTTAATATTTTAATTTTTTGCAGAACAATCAATTTATAGTTTAACTATTGTCAAAACTATTAAAAAATATTGAAATCACTTCAGTAGCTCACTTGAAAAAAATGTACATTAATGTCAGCTGTTTTGCATGCAATTTAGTAACTGTTGCTTCCCCCAATAAGAAAGTAATCATCTAAACAATACAATGTATTTCAATTACTATTGCAGTGCCAAAAAGTTCTATTTTCATTACAATGATATTTTACATAACTGAATGAGAAAAAATGAATGAGGAAGAGGGAGCCCTTTTACAAAATACTGGAATTTCGTCTTGATCGGGGTAGTTTTATGAAAATTAGACAGTGGACAAATAGAACAACATACAGACAAAAAAGATGGACAAACTAATGTAAAAATCACTTTTAAAATAATACATTATATTTTCAGTGAGTTTGAAAAAATGTAACGGCATTTAAAGAAAAATAAAATCTTTATAACCTTTAAATATAACCCTTTATATAACCTTTAAAAATTAAGATAAGTGCAAAGGCGGTCAGGCGGACGGCTGACGTAGGTGTTTGTTTGTCCGCTATGGATAGCGAAATTTATAGCACGTAGAGATTTGAAAATTTGATTCCGAATAGACGATGGGCAAGTCCCAATGCACTGAGAACTGAGATTTAGGATTTATTTTTACTAGATTTCTTTTATTTAAATTTTTATGCGATTTTTAGCATTTTTTCGGGTTTTGCGCCAATTTTTTGGCATTCTTTAAAGGAATCCGGTTTTAGTCGTTTACCCCAATATAGTAAACGTTGTCTTTGCAATAAAGTCATTCTGAATTCGTACAGCAATTTTTGATTTTTTTGCGAATTATTTTTAAAAAGATCTGATTGTAGGATTATAGTATTTTGCCAAAAATTAGGAAATTTTTTAATTAACCAATTTCTCTTTTTAATCTTTGTCATTCAATCTTGTATTTCCTATCTCTGTATGGAGAAAACCTTTGGGAATCGTTTAAAATAATTAAAAAATATATGAAATAGACTTTTTACCAAATTTGTTAAGAAAGTAATATTGGTGTATTGTTTCGGAAATTGAATGACGATCTTCAAGTATATTTTTATTACTCCAGTGAATTGGAAACATCCAAACTGGTCTCTATAGCGTTGAAGCAAGGTTACTTTATAGGGACGAAGAATGGGATCGCTATTAATTTGTTTCCGAAATCGGCTGCGGTTGTACAACTCGGTTTCACGCATTAATGAAAAGCTCACGCTATTGCGATTGCCGTTTTTACGATCGCTGAATACGATGGGTAAGGCGTTAAAATAAAGAAAATAATTCATGTATAACCTTTACTGTAGGTTAGTTTTTCTCCCTTTTTTTGCGAAGACAGTTTTAAGCTTTTGTTTTTATAAAGTTATTTTGTGATTGCGCGTTATAACGGAATAAGTTATTTATTCGATGTCGCGTATTGACAAAAGATTATAGTGAATGTTGTTTAACGATTTATAGGAACATCAAAATATACAAATAAAAAAGTGCATGCTTTTTAAAAAAATTTTTTGAGAAGATATTTTTAATTGTTTACTTTCCTAAAGTTTTTCTATTTTTTTAAATTTGTCAATGACACAGTGATTGATGTATTGACGAACTCTCAGTATGACGGAGCTCCCACTGTTAAGAGGGCCCCCAATACACTATAGATTAATTTGTATATTTTATTTAAGGTAACTTTAGGTATATGTAAGGTAATCCGGGACACCACCGGGCGGATCTGTTAGTAAATAATAATTCTCTGGATTTCTTTAATATAATGTGCAGTCCTAAACAAGAACGAAAAATCATGCGTCAAGCATAGATTATGTAACACTTTCCAACGCTTCCAAAATAATTTTACAAATCATTACCGTTTAATAAGCTGAAAGACAACATCTAAGTAAACAATTTGGAAAACGTATAACATATTTAAAAACGTAATTTCCGGAATTTCCAACATATACAATATTCGGAAAAATATTCGAATACTTTTATTCATCCCTGTATATTATCTATAGATTTATATATATACTACATAGGATGTTAAATTTTAGTTTAGTTAGGAAACGCGTAGCACAGTTTAAAATTCACCTTCTGGAGTTTCTGTCAATAAACGGAAATGTGTTCGCGAACTTTTGTGCTGCCCTGTATATCATATACAGAATTTATACACACAAAGTAATAGACAAAAAGCAAGTTAAATTTAAAATCGCGTTCAGCAACTTAAAACGCACTTCCAGGAATTATTGTTAACAGACAGTAGACAATTCTTTTGTGTGTCCCTGTAAATGAACGATGACTGCTATACACATAATATTCTGTAGTAAGCCTCTTGTAATATACCTTAGTGATATATATAAATTTCAATGCGTTTAAAATAGAGAAACATTATTTAATTAAACCCCAAACGATTTTTCTCCATAGACGTAATGTAACGGAATTCTTTTGACTGTCCCTGTAAAGTAACTATAAGTGCTATGCACACCCTATTCCATATTAAGCTTCTTGTAATGCACCTTAGTGATATATATCAATTACAATGTGTTTGAAATTGTATAACATTATTAAAATAAACCGCAAATGATTTTTCCGCATAGACCGTAATGTAACGGAACTCTTTTGAGTGTCTCTGTAAAAAAACCAAAAGTGCTATACACTTCAGTTGAAATAGGGAACATGATATAGATAACGGCAATAACATATAAAAATTGCAGAGCAATCGGAACATATTTATGGGAGTTAGAACACAGACAGACGGCCATACGGCTAGACAAACCGAAATCATAAACACTTTTCAACTTGGTTGGTATAGTGTTAAAAATGAATACGCTGTAAGAAAAAGTCAGGAAAGTTCCAGAGAAGCAATGCGCTTATAGTTGCCCAAACTTTTCTACGAACGTTTCATCAAAATATCAGAAATTTCTAGGAAACTCCATTCACATATTGTTATTATCAACTTTGATGAAGAATGTTTCAGAATAGAAAACCAGAATTTAAAAAAAAATTTTAGGAGGGAAATTCCTGTCTATTATTTCTTAGGAACGTTTCTGGATTTTTTACAATGCATGCTTGATTAATTCTCTCTAAAATAATTGTAAAAATACAGGTAACAAAACCATTGTAAATAGCGTCTATTATTAAATCAGAGTGTGCACATTTCTACCACAAATTTTCATGGAATTTTTGTGTTATTTAATCGAGAACAATAGTACAAGCTCCGCGAATAAATAATGTGGTTACCAATCCTGCGATTAAATATTAAATATAAAATTTCTAATCTAAAGTAGTGGTGCCATATTCATAGGAAATCTAAGGAGTGTACGCACTTTGTTAATGATTTGAGTTCATATTAAAATTTCTGCTAACTTTTATATTTTAAACAGCCAGTTTTGTTAAAATAAATTCGTTTAGATAACGAAATCCAAATCATTTGGATGAGCAGTTTTTGAAAATGAATGCAAAAGTTTCTATCTTCTTATGTTAATTTTACATGTTATCATTTATATATTTTGAAATTTTAATCGTAACGTGGTGATTTTGTTTTACAAGTATACTAACACTAAACCGAAGCACAAATGCTTTCCCTTAGAAATTTTACTAGTTTTATAGTATAAAATATGAAATTAATTATAGCCAATAAACATTTTAAATTTATTTGATTCATAAAAGCTACTTTTTACACAAGTAATCAAAATTTAATTATATATATAAATTTTTACTTGGGCTTATAAAGCATCGTAACAAGGACTTAAGGGATGATATTGTATTCGGAAAATAGAAGGGTTTGGTTAAAAAAAATTCTTAAAAAAATTCTTTAAAAAACAATTAAAAATGTTCTTATAATACATATCTTTATTCCCATCTACATGAAAATTTTTGTTTTATTTGCAGTGGAAACAAATTATTATAGCATTAACGAGTTTTATGTTTTATGAGTATAGTCTTTATTACAATCGTTGCAATCGTTTCGGTCTGTACGTTCAAAATTTCTTAGAATTGCAATAAATTATCATTAAAATAATATTGATATATAAAATATTTTCATGTAATTGGATTAAAATTTAATGTTAAAAAGTTAAATGTAAAAGATAATGTGAAAGATATTTTAATTTTTGCGAAATTAATCTTTAAATATTGTAATCAGACAAAAAAAAAAAAAAAAAAAAAAAAAAAAAAAAAAAAAAAAAAAAAAAACATTAGTATTTTATAACATAGTATTGAATTATTAATTATTGTATCGATAACCTTTCATTTAGGAACTATTTTTATTGTTTTATTAGATATTAATGATCATCGTATGGAATGTTAGTATGGGGTATGGGATTTCAGTTTTGAAATACACTTAAAGTTGAATCATTTTAAAATATTTATTAATTCTAAAATACTGTAGGATCTTCAGGAAAATTTGTGTTTAGATTAATTTAAATGTGTATAAATTTTCCAACATGAAATTTGGGTGTTACTATTTGAAAGTTTAAAATTTAGTTTAATTTTATAATGAAGATTCCCCCTTAAGCAATTTTTAGGGGTGTCAAACTTTATATGAATTGTGCTTAATTTCAGTTTGTAAAAAAAAAAAAAAAATCTCAAATGCTTTAATTCCCAGTTATTTATTATACATTTTAATTTTACAGTTGTCCCGATTTCTCCATAAATTTTCCACTTAATAATTGTGAACTCTGGTATATAATATCTATTTTCTTGTAAAATACAGACCGGAATTTCTTTCAAATATTTTTCTTCCACTGTAAAAAAATCAGTTGATTTTGCAGAATAAAACCCTATTAGCCTGGGAAAACAGTAAAAAACTGTTTATTTTAAAAGCGCTGGATGCGTTCTTAAAATTTTTAACCTTACCTATTACTATTATAAAACAGCAAACTTTGTGGTATATTTCTATTCCAGATGTTAAAAGAATCTAGCACGAAGATTTTTGTTTTAAAATAGTGGTAACAAAAGTAAAAAAAATTATGAATACTGCGATCCTTGTTTTGCGGAAAAAAATCTTTAAACTACTCCTTTTACGATGAAATCTGTTAAAGAAGAATAAAGTTCATAATAAATACAGATTTGTTTTCGGGAAAAGTCCGTTGTTTTTTACTGGAAAAATCTCTTAAAGTAACAGAAAGTTCGTAATAAATATTGATTATTTCTGAAAAATAAAGTTTTTTACTGCCTTTCGGTCTGAGAGTTCTTTCCAGCAAAAACAACAGATTTTTGTATAGTGTACTGAGAAACATACTGTTTTTTTTTATTTTCTCTTTTAAAAATTGTAGATAATGTTAAAAAAAAAAACTATTTATCGGAATATCATGAAAGATTCCACCTAAATATATTTCTGAACGCTCAAAACTCCATTAGATTGTCCTAGTGACCCGAGCGACTGTTCTTTTCTACAAATCCACATTTTTTTACAGTGTAGGAAGTGACCAGGTCAGTTGAACCATATTTTATCAAAACTCAATATATTTTCTTTTGTAATCAATTAGAGAAATTGTATCGATATGTAAAAAGAGCAAGTTACTTCTCTACAAAATATGAAATACGTGCTTTTCTAGATTAATAAACGACAAACGTGCCGTTTGTTTTTTGAAAAGTTTGAAAATGGTTTAAGTCTCATGCGTCTGTGGTAGATTTGAACTAGGTGCCTGGAGATTTGACCCTATTAAAATCAGCAATTAAAAATGAAATATCAAATATTTTGAATTAAGGAATAAAATGTAAAAAATAATAGACAAAGAGTCGGAAAACAAAGAGTTGGAAAATAATTAAACTACACTATGTACATTTCTTAGAATTTAAATAAAGGACGAGCAAACATCATTATTTTGAGCACGTCAAAACATGTTCAAATTGATGCAAATCAAACGTCACTGCAGAACGCAATGTTGCCACTTGGTGATTAATTCCACCTGCCTATAATGGTGAGTTTATGACTCTACAATGGACATTGTAAATGAATCATCGTCCAAATAGCATGAAATTTGAAAAAAAAAAGATATTTGTTGTGGTTCATGTCTCCTCCCTGGTAAAGTGTCCCGGAGTGACCCTATATTTTGATAATTCTGTATTTTCCTCTATTAATTTTTTGTGATATGGCTGACAAAAGTATCCTTCTATAAATTTTGCTAGTTTATATATTAAATTTTAAACCTTTACATTTTTTCTCATTTGCAGAGAATATATACTATGAAGAAAATAAAAAGCTGTAAAAATATGGATAGCAACAGCTAATTTGTGAAATTCTGTCGTGTATGTAATATCTATCGTGTAAATGTAATATTTTTTATGAGATATTTTAATACGTTAAATAAGCTTTTGAAAGTTCATCGGAGAAAACGTTAAAAATTTAAATATTTATTGCTATTAACTTTCAAATATTCATGAAAGTATCAGGATTATAGCTTATAGGTGTGCAGCAGAAATTCTTTAAAAATTACACTTTTTATTTCCTTCGATGCTGTTAATAAGTATAGCTTCACGATAAGCCATACATTCACTGAATTTTATTCAGAAAAACAGAATCAAATGTAATTTTTCTGCTCTTTTCCGATTTTAAGTAATAGGTTGCAATATTTTTATTTGTATAAAAGATGTATTTTATTTCTCTACTTATTTACAAGCTATTTATGTATTCCTTTAAAGACTGTTCATTTTAAAAGATTAGCATAAGCCTAGGTTGAGAGAAAATTGAAATCTCAGCGGGGAAAAACTGTGTTTCAATTTTAAAAGCATTACCGAAGGAAGAAAAAGCAATGTTTAAATTTTTAGTAACAGCTTCTATTACAATAAAAGTAAACATAATTTAAAATCTCAATGTACGTAAAGCAAAAATTCAGCAGAAACATAAAAAGGGAATTTAGAAGCAGATAAATAAAGGGGGAATTTTCTCAAATTATGCATTGGGTTTAATCTTTTAGCAAAAGATGTAGTGTATGTGTGATGCATGCGAAATACTGATTGTATCTCATGTATATTCAGTTACTGCTACAGTTAAGTATGTATAATTACAACATATATTATGTGCTTGTAATGTTAAAAAGAAACCAAGATTAATTCAAATTTTATTTTATGCAGCTGCTGATTTAAAATTCTTTATTATCCTTTAGATGTTGTAGGATTAATTACGACGGGCAATTTTAATCACTAACGTGCTTTAAAATTTGTTTCGTGAAAGGTAATTGAATGAAAAAAAAAGACGTTATAAAATTGAAGTTGAGCAATTAACCTTGCTTTCATAACGTATGCATAATTATTTATAATTGCTACTGAAGAGAATTGAATTTTGAAGGATTAAGTGATTCAAGTGAATGGAGGAAGAGGTGAAAAATAAAAAATCTTCAATGAATAAAGAACATCATGTGCAAAAATTCTACCTCATGAAATCTAAAGTCTTAATACTTAAATTGCATAAATAATCTGGATGGTGCATTTTTATTTATATCGTTAGTTGTTTTAAGATTGTCTTTATTAGGTGGCCTTTTTTTGGGCTTAGTTCGTCTGATTTTCAAAATTAAAATCGCAAAATTAGTTCTAGAAAAAAAGAAAACAATTATTTTCCTTTGTTTATTGTATGATTCATTTTATAAATTAAATTTACAACAAAAGGTTGAAAAGCCGGTTGGATGAGCAAAAAGAATACATATTAAATTAAGTAAGTATATTAATTATATATTTTTTAGAATGTTACATTTTTAAAAAATTCGACAATTTACAGTTAAAAGACTTGTTATTATGTTATTGTAGCTATAAGAATTATATATGTAACTGTTCTACTGTGCATGTCCTAAAATAACTTACAGAGAAACTAGAAAATGTGATTATATTTAGCCACAGATGTTTATAAATGGTTTTAAAGTAAATATGAAATTCAAACAGAGGCTTGGGAAAACCATTGATCATAAAGGTAATCGACTTTTTAAAATTCATCACAGTTTTTTTGTGCCTGAAATTGTAAAAGATTTTTGCTGCTATCTGTGTGATGTAAGGTCAATCTTCAATGATCTAGAAATTTCATTATTGTAACACATTTTTCTCATTACATTTCGCGCCATTTTGTATTCTGCATATCTTGAAATAAAAGGAAGAAAGCTTCTGAAGAACAACGACAATCCTGCTGATTCTTTTCTAGCATATTAAAAGAGTTATCATTTATTTGGAAATAAAATTTTGGAGGAATGTAGCTTATTCTCAAGAGGATTCAAAACTGGGAATTGCATCTACTTTCCGAACATAAATACATTTTTTTAAATACGGGTCATCTACATATTAAATAATTGCACCAACTTTGAATTTTCAAATATTAATACCCACTTTTGGCATCATGTTTGAATTCCTTGGAACAAGACAGCCGGAAAAAGATATATTTTATGTATTTTTTTTAAAATCTTCATATGTGTTAGGGGTTTATCTGTAAATTTAGAAAAATAAAATTAAGATCTTACAAGGCAAAGTACCGGAACACCCAATTAGTTACCTGAAAAATTATACAGAAATTTTACATTTAAAAGAAACTCACTTTATATGAAAGAATGTTGGATAAAACTTTTCCCGGTACTTTGAAAGATTTTCTTTTCTGTGGATGTCTTGTTAACATGAGACGCCCCCCTTAGACCATTGAAAAATAAATTTCTTTATATTTCGAAAACTAATGATTGCAATGAGCTATAAACTGACACACCCATGTTTTTGACCAATGTGGTTCGCTTTATGTAGAAATTAGTACATGTCATAATTCATAATTCTTTTAAATATAAATTTATTAATAATTTTCATAATTAAAAATATGTTTTTCAATCAAAACTATGTCTGGAATGTGCTTGGGTCTATGCATTGCATCTCATTAAAACCAGTTGGAGAACTTTTTTGGAGGATATAAATTAAAGTTTATCAGGTTAATTTAAAATTAGCCTTTTCAAACTTTTCCAACTCTATGAAGATTTAAGAAAAAAATATACAGAGTGGCCAAGATAAAAGACGCTCGGTATACAGAAGTGCAGATACTTACTAATTTTTATTTAAATGTACTAAATACAGAATATTATGAATAACAACACCTCCTGTGAACTATTGAATGTTCAGTATGTTGTTATTCATAATATTCTGTATTTACTACTTTTAAATAAAAATTAGTAGGTATTTGTACTTGTGTATACCGGGCATCTTTTATCTTAGCCACTCTGCATAAACTGTACCTTTTTCCGGAGTGCCGATATTTAAGGAACTCAAATAGAGTGTCAAATATGGGTGTTACCACTTTTAAATTCAAAGTTGGTACAATTTTTAATATGTAGACGACCTCTCTTTCAAAAATGGTATTCATATTCGGGAAGTAGAAAACAACTGGGAATCAACATACTGGGAATAATTACCAGTCGAATGGTACCTATCGCATCTGTATACGTAATTTGATGATAAAATTAGCATGGGGTGATATCTGATTTTTCAAGGAGTATGAAAAACAAAACAAAAGAAATCCTTATTAATACCGAACAGAAATGGATTAAGCTGAAATATTGCCAAAGTTACTTGTTATGGGGCCCGGAAGAGTTTCTTCCGTGCCCCTGTTCACTGAGGTTCACTGAGGTAAGTGTTTTTGCGTATCATATGTTGAACAATATATTCGGTTTATTGAAGGATACAAGAAGCATTCGACAAAGGATGCATGAAACATAGATTAACCAGCAAGATAACTGTTATAGAACGTAGTGGTAATGCGATATCCATCACAACGCCACGAGTGACCATGTGAAATAAATTTCTCATACATAGAATATTCCTGCATGCATATGATACAGACTTTTTAACACTTTCCAACCTAGTTGAAAAGTGTTTCTGACTTCGGTTTGTCTGTCTGTCTGCCGTCTGCACGTCTGTCCGTGCTCTAACTCGCGTAAATATACTCGGATCGCCCTGAAATTTTTGTATGTTATTGTTGTTTACTATAGCATGTTCTCTATTCCAACTGAAGTGTGTATCACTTATAGTTTTCTACAGGGACAGTGAAAGGTATTCCGTTACAATACAGTCAATGTGAAATAATCATTTCAAGTGCATTTTGATGATGCTACGTCATTTAAAACATGATGAAATTGATACATAATTATGAAGCGCATTAAAACATGCTTTTTGTAGAATATGGGGTACAAAGCATTAACAAAAGAATTCTGTTACACATTGTTCCATAGGAAAAAATCGTTTGCAGTGTAATTTAATGATATTTCACTATTTAAAACATAATTAAAATTATATGCATTACCGAGGTTCACTATAAATTACTCTCTTGAAAGTGTGGTGGGCATTGCATTTATTTACAGGGACACACAAAATATATCTGTTACAGTAGATGTGCGATATTTACAGTCTATGTGTGATAAGTGCGTTTTCAACTTTGGTTTGCGTTTTTAAGTTTAACTAATTTTTTTCATAGTACGTGTGTGTTTATAAACTCGGTTATTCATATACAGGGCTACACAAGGAAATCCGTAAGTATTACAGACTATGGGAGTGAATTGATTAAGTTACGCATTTTCTTGCTGCACTATAATATATTTAGTATACTAATATAAGTTTGTAGAATATAAATAAATTCATACACAGGGCCACGCAAAGAAAAAGATACATTGTCGTTTAAAGTTGGTAATTGCTGCGAGTGAGTTTTAAGTTGCCTTTTAGCTTAATATGTGGTGTGCACAAAAGTCTTCAGATAAAATACAGTGATGTACAAAGGATTTCGAGTGCATTGCCATCGATCAGAGAAAATTGCTAATAGGGAATATTGTAACTGAATTAAATTTTATCATGCTATATATCCACATCTATTGATCATATACAGGGCTGCACAAAATATTTCGACTATTTTTTTGACACTGGTATGCAATTTCGAAAACTCTATTTTTTAATGTGGTATATGTTTTCTAAACTGTTTACTTACATATCTTCTTTCACCTTATTTAACGGTAAAGTTTCGTTACAGTTTTCTGGCTGTGTTGGAAAGTGTTTCATAATCTATGCTTGGCGCACGATTTTACGTTCTTGTTTGAATTGTTTTTATTTTCAACATAGGTTTTTATAGCTTTTTTACATAAAGTACGGAAAAAAACATAAATACAACAAACAAGTAATTTTTTTATCATTCTTCCAAAACAGGCAACATTTCAGTATTAAAACATAAACAAGAACGAAAAATCATGCGTCAAGCATAGATTATGTAGCACTTTCCAACGCTTCCAAAATAATTTTACAAATCATACCGTTTAATAAGCTAAAAGATAACTTCTAAGTAAACAATTTGGAAAACGCATAACATATTTAAAAACATAATTTCAGGAATTTCCAACATATACAATATTCGGAAAAATATCCGAATACTTTTATTCAGCCCTGTATAGGATATATAGAATTGTATATATACTACATAGGATGCTAAATTTTAGTTCAGTTAGGAAACGTGTAGCACATTTTAAAATTCTCCGTCTGGAGTTTGTCAATAAACAGAAATGTGTTCGCGAACTTTTGTGCTGCCCTGTATAGGATCTACAGAATTTATACACACCACGTAATAGACAAAAAGCAAGTTAACATTAAAATCGCGTTCAGTAACTTAAAACGCACTTCCAGGAATTATTGTTAACAGACAGTAGATAATTCTTTTGCGTGTCCCTGTAAATGAACGATGACTGCTATACACACAATATTCCGTAGTAAGTCTCTTGTAATGCACCTTAGTGATCTATATAAATTTCAATGCGTTTAAAATAGTGAAACATTATTTAAATAAACCGCAGACGATTTTTCTCCATAGACGTAATGTAACGGAATTATTTTTACTGTCCCTGTAAAGTAACTATAAGTGCTATGCACACCCTGTTCCATATTAAGCTTCTTCTAATGCACCTTAGTGATATATATAAATTTCAATGCGTTTAAAATAGTGAAACATTATTTAAATAAACAGCAAATGATTTTTCCCCATAGACCGCAATGTAACGGAATTCTTTTGAGTGTCCCTGTAAAAAAACTATAAGTGCTATGCACACCCTGTTCCATATTAAGCTTCTTCTAATGCACCTTAGTGATATATATAAATTTCAATGCGTTTAAAATAGTGAAACATTATTTAAATAAACAGCAAATGATTTTTCCCCATAGACCGCAATGTAACGGAATTCTTTTGAGTGTCCCTGTAAAAAAACTATAAGTGCTACACACTTCCGTTGAAATAGGGAACATGCTATAGATAACGATAATAACATATAAAAATTGCAGAGCAATCCGAGCATATTTACGGGAGTTAGAGCACGGACAGACGGCAGACGGCAGACGGCAGACGGCCAGACGGCCAGACGGCAGACGGCCAGACGGCCAGACGGCAGACGGCCAGACAAACCGAAGTCATAAGCACTTTTCAACTAGGTTGGAAAGTGCTAAAAATGGGGTACTATAAATGTATTGTATGTATATATTTTTTTATTATTTAGGCTGTATACAAGAAAAAAAAACAGCATCATAAAAAACTGTTTATTGGGAGGAGAAAAAAATGTTTTTAAAATATCTGGTTTGTTGTCATTTTCATGTACTTTTTTCCCAGGATAATGATGAAACTGATGTAATTAGAAGCCGGTACATTTTGTTTAAAATTTTTAACGTTAATGTGCATATTTTCAAAAAGTTAACTTCATTATGTATTCTATATTGTAATATAAGGTAAAGCTAGGATAGTCTGCGCATAATTCAGCAGAATAATAAAAATACTTATAAATATTAATCTTTTGCTAAACTGTGCATTATTAATTTTGACTTTATTTGTTTTTTATGCATTTCCATTGTTATTTTGTTGTTATGCTGTAATTTAATAGAACAGTAGTAATAAAACCAAGAAAGTTATTTTGCGCAATCTCTCCTTACAGGGCTGGTGTGATTGCGCACATGGGTAGGAGAGATTGTTACTAATAATAACTACAATTTAATCGTTAACAATAACAATTACACTTAAATAGCATTGTTGTAAGGCTTTTGTGAATAAATATTATTGTATTAAGAGTGAATATTTCAACCTAATGGTACAATTCCAGACATTCAGTTCACCCATCCTCATTGCCCAGTATTTTTTTAACAAACGAATTTATTGCCAAATTTAGTTTCGATAATTATGTGTTTTTCAAAAATTATTTCAAAATTGATTCATTCACATGTTTTACATGTAATTTGTAATATATGCAAATTTACCATTAAGCTGAGTAATCTCTCCTAGCATGAAAACTAATGGGAAACATTGCGCCATCTCTCCTAAGTAGCAGATGCGCAAACTCTCCAATTTCGGTATTGGAGATTATGCAGCCTTTTATTTAAATATGGCCGCTTCTAAAACGAACCAGTGGTGTTCGCACCGTTAGTCTATGTTAGTAGCTTATGGGAAATCGTTTAAGTTTAAAATAATTTTAATACTGATACTGTATAGAAATTCTGACGAATAGTTTTGAAAATTCAAGCACTTACTTTCGGAAAACAAAACAAAATATAATGTTTTATCCTAGACGCTCGAAACAATCGTCGTGCACATTCAAGTAGACACTTCTCTACTGCTGTGGTACAACTACCTGGAGTCGCTGCGCGCTGACTCTACTCCTTCCCCACCGAACCTCTTTGTGCGCAATCTCTCCGACCGTGTCATCTCTCCTGGCTTTACCTTACGCAATTTTCTACTCACTTAGTTTTTGATTATGAAAAAATAATGAAATTATTTTAAATTATTTTCCATTGTATAAAATACTTTATTATGAATGTATTAAATTAATTGTTATTCGAAAACTAGTTATAGTATTAATTTAGTTAACACTTAAAACAGCATAGATGACCCTAGTTACAAGCCAGGATAACGTCTTTTGAAAATTTCATACATTTTGTTATAAATTTATTGAAATTTTTTCGAATTTGTTATATGCCTGTAAGTTAGCTCAGAACATGAAAAAGTTACTAAAATACTTTTAAATACATTTGTATTTATTTTTAAAATTATATAAGGTAGTTACATGTATTTTTCCTGTTTTAAAAGAATGACCTTTTTATCAAACACTAAAACCGACTTCGAGGGATTGTTTCTTTTCTTCGTGTTTTTGCGCCAATCCTGTTTTGTTATCCGCACTAAAGTCCACACGGGGCGGGTTATATCGACCCAAACTAGAAAATTCTATTTGATGTAAACCCGAAAACCAACCAGAACCTGACGCATTCCAACTTCATATTTTAATGTTGTTAACTAAACATGCCCTGTAATTATATCTTTAATATCAATTTTATCTTTTACGAAGAAAAATAAACACACAAACACACATATAAATAAATAAATAAATAAATAAATATATATATATATATATATATATATATATATATATATATATATATATATATATATATATATATATATATATATATATATATATATATATTCAAATATATAGTTTTTTTTTTCATTTTAAACAACATTGTGGACATTCTTATAAAATTACGGGCTACCAAATCCAACCGGAAACCAACCCGAACCCGAAAGAATTAGAGTCAACTCGATCTGAAATTAAAAAAAAAATATTGCCTACAATACCTCGGGTTCGGGTAAAATCAGGTTTCCAGACCTGATGCACGACTGTAACCCACATTCAATTGAAATCCTATTGTTGTAAATATCTCTTATTTTTATGACCAGTACACAATGATATATTAAACTTTTTAAGATGCTCTGAAAAAAAAAAAATTCTATACGCGATATGACGACTATTAGAACTAGTCGGATGTGTCAATCCCAAAACTTTCTTCTATCTCACACAGGTTTCGCATTCACTAAAAATAATCAGCACCAATTTATATCAAGGTTTAACTGAAACTCAAGTTTTATTAAATTCCGTGCATTATTTCTTGAAATATGACTATCGCTAAAATCGTGTAAATCCTGCAAAATGCTGCATAGCAGGGCCACCTGCTGGGCGATTTTTACCAAAAACTAATCAGCACCAATTTATATCAGCGACTAACTGAATATAAAGTTTTATAAAATTCCGAGCATTAGTTTTTGAGATAGAGCTATTGCGGAAATCGCAAAAAATGCTGCATAGCAGCGCCACCTGCTGGGCGATTTTTACCAAAAACTAATCAGCACCAATTTATATCAGAGACTAACTGAATATAAAGATTTATTAAATTCCGAGCATTAGTTCTTGAGATAGAGCGCCCACAAAATTTTTGTCACATACAGACCGATAGAGTCACACACAGTCACAGACAGAGTCATAGACAGACATTTTCTAAAAATAGTCAAATCGTGTTCAGGACCTTCTAAAACGTATAAATCCGTCGAATACCGGAAGTCGGAATCTTTCATGAATCCAATACTTCAATCTTGTAAAGATAGAAGAAAGTAAAAATGTAAAATAGTGCTGTATATCTTAACAGCATATTAAAATTGCGTGAAGATTGATCAATGTTTACGACAATAAAAGGCCTTAGAGTAAAAACAAAAACAAAACCAAGAAAGCAGGCAGAAATACAAATATATCATTTTAAAATCCTAATTTGATATGGTTACGGAAAAGAGCAGACTGAGAACTTTCTAACAAGCAATGTATGAAAATCTCCGTTCAAGAATGGACATAATAGTAAAACAATTATACAAACGGGTATATACCCCCTTCGTTGAAAGTCGATTAAAAAAGGTATATTGTAAAAAATATTGTTATTTTATAAAGAAACTCCTCTTTAACATTATTAATTATGTTAATACGATTTAATCGGAATTAAAGCGCACATAAAACTATGGTATACCATAAAAATATACGAATTACTGTACGCTACAATTCCCCAAAAAATTAAAATTTGAAAATTACTTTTCATGTTGCTGCTAAAGTACACATGAGAAATTGTAAATAATAAAAAAATAGTAAACATTCTCATTTGAAGGGAATTTTTTTTTGACCGATATTTTGTTTATTTGTGAAGATTAATGTGTTAAAAATTTTTGTCGCAAAAGTCTAAAAAAAAGATATTTTAAGCAGAATAGAGCATATCCAGATATCATATACATCGGTAAATTTCGGATACTATATAGTTTTCCCCATTGTCACCAGTGACGCTAGTATCGTTGTCAGTACAAATTTCATCGGAACTGTCCCATCTTTTTGATTAATCCATGGCATGAAATTGTCTGTAAAGTTTTTAGGCAGTGTATTTGAATGATCATGGTCATAGAAGAGCTGGGTTGCTATGTGTACTGTACACAAGGTAAAATTTTTCTGCGAATATAAGGCGAATAAATTTGTTCTAAAATTTTGGTAAAATAGTACGCATCCTGACTGTGCCAAAAGATAAGTTCTGATTTATATCGAGAAATTCTTGAACGTTTTATTGTGCCGTCGTCCGAAAACTTTACTCAAAGTCAACTTAAGAATTGACCGCAATAGCATATTTCCCTGGCCGTCAGAGAATTTATGAAGAATAAAGACTTCAAACAAAAACGATCTTGCGCACAGTATAAAATCCACATGCTCATTCTGTGCAAAAATGGCTGTAAGTTGCTTGTAATTAACATGTCAAACAGAATGATTGCTGTTATTAAAGATAAAGGTGATACTGGAATATATTCTAATGTTTTGAGCGAGATAAAAAACTTTCGTATATATTTTTAATTCTTTCAAATATTGTCATCTTAATTTATTATACACTTTCATAAATTTTATGTTAAAATATTCTGAAAACTATGTAGATCCAGAGACAACAAAGAACATCCAGTTTTATGTTTTCATTTTCCTTTTTACGGACAATACATTAAAAATCATTTTATTTAAAATTGTTTTCTGCCATTAAATATTTTGACATCGAGTTGTAGGAAATGAATAAGTCATATTATGATTAATTTAAATATCATCAATCAATATCAAATATTCATATTATAACTCGGTTACTTAGAAATCATCATGTTTAATTAAATATTATGTTTGATATAAGATAAGTATTAATTTAGAAATTATTAAAGTAAATGCCATATCATGGGTTGGAAATGGTTTTGAGGAAAAAAAGTAATCCTGGAAATTTGAAGAAAAATAGTGTAAACTTCGATAAACAGAAAACAATAGCTACATTGATTTAAATAGAGAATTCGTGTTTCTTTTCAAGTGGTATAGCAAATAAATAAATATAATTCTAAACATATAACGAATTTATTCCTACTTTTCTACTTCTCATTTTCCAGTGATTTACTTCGATAATCAATCTCTATTATATTCTCTGTTATAAGTAAATTTCCTTAATTGACAAATACACTACCTTTTGTTTTTGCAGTTTAAATTATTCTTAAAATCCCCCCACCCCCCCTAATTTTGCTCAGATACTTGCCAAAAGGCATTTCCATGATGCTACTATTTCCATTTTAGTCCAGCTTAGCTTTAAATGCTTGTGGCTTTTTGCTTAATGTACTATCAAAAACTACTTGCTTCATTTTGTTTGCAAGGTTTTCCGAGCGGTTTTGAATGTCGTAATAGGAAAAAACTAAAGAAATATATATCATAAAGATACTTCAGAATACCAAACGGATAATTGTCAAATTTTACTACAAAAACAAACAAACAAAAATGACTATAATAACAAAAATTATGCCAAAAACAACTTCAGTTTTTATTCTGCAACATGTTAAAAAGAGTATGCTGACAAAAGGTATGAATCTAATAATTATCTGTAATATCTATTGAAACATACATTAATTTATTTTAAAACATATCAAAGAGCAGTGCATATGTCCAAATGCTTCAAAAACACTTTCAAATTACACTAAAACGAGTCAATATGTTTAAAAGAATGATATGAATCTGATAAAACTTACATTTTATAATAAATGGAAATTAAAAGAAATTTTTTTTGATGAAATACCAAACTACAATTTTTTCAACTAACCTGAATTCTTGATGAGTAAAAATCTTCATTCTTTTATCATCGTTGTCATCATATCAAGTTAAATTATTTGACAACTCTCGTACATAAATAATCAATATTTTCTTCTTTAATATTGCTGAAAAATTCTGATACTCCTATCAGAAGTACTCCCCCCCCCCCCAAAAAAAAAAAATCCAAACAATGGTCGTCACACTAATTCTAAAAGTCGTAAAATAAATCTGCTTGTACCAAAGTTCCCTGTTTAATATTTTCTACAATCCTGTTTTGAGTAAAATTTTCAACACTAACACCTAATTTTGGCACATCTAATTTTTTTCAGGACCCTTTTCTCATAAGAAAATCGTCTATTATTCCGCTGTTTGTCTTTTATTACTCCACCTTCCCCTAGGAGTTTCCAACTTTTAAACTGCGTATTTCCTAAACTGCTTGACAGGATTATTCCCATTTGACATGCGAAGGTAAAATGTAATGAAGAATTCAAATATGATGGTAGAATTTAGCGGTAGTATTAAAATATTTATAGTCTTATACAATTTCAATATGCAGACGACACATCAAGAAAATTTCATTATAGCAGTATTGTATAAAATAAGAAACAAAGAGCTTTCCTGCAAACAGATTTGTTTTGCGAGTTTTAGAATAGTAATGACCGTAGTTCAGTTTTTTTTAGGAGCGGGCGTGGGGCTGTATTTTACATTAATGTAATATAAATGTTAAATTTTTTTTTGTTATAAAAATAATGTTATGAAAACGAAATTAAATTAACAAATTCTGATGAAAAGAGTACATAGTTTTCATCATTCAGATAATTTTTTCTTAAAACTGTGCCAATTAGACCTATGTAAAATAAAAAAAATTGAACCAGAAATTTTACTTTATAAATGGAATCAAGTAAGTACCACGTTGGTTCGAATTGATACAGTATTATGGAATTTTAGTAACTTTATAACAGTGCTACTCACTACGTGGCCCGCGAGCGCTGAAGAGTATCCACTTTTTCTTTAATATTTGAAATCTTCACCTTAACCCATATTAGCCTAGCGTTGAATTAAGAGAACACCATAGCTAAAACCACTTTTGTTGTTTGCATACCAGTAATTCTGAAGCGAAATATTTTATTTCTTTGATGGAGAAAGCTCCTCCATAAAATAAGACACCTAATTCTATTCTAAAACAAGTGGTGTGAAATGCATTTTTTTTCCATGTTTAAGCGAAAAATAATTGTGTTAATAATGGGTATAGCGTCTAGTCCCTGCACTTTGGCTACGATTTCAAGAAAACGGATCACTCTGCGCGCATGCATGCTTGTCTGATACTTTAAAATTTTGTTCTAAGCCATTTCAAAATGGGTGCGTATAGCTCTGTGGTATGTCATTTCTCTTCCGTTCTGTGGTCTTGAATTCGAATCCCAACGCCGGAAAGTTTTATTTTTCAGTATTTATTTGAGTTATAAAAAATAATTTGAATAAAAAAATGTAAAGTTTCCATTTTTCAACATATAAGCGATGGAAAGTTTGAAACAAAATAGAAATAAATATGAAATTTGGTTATAAATGAATTTCGTACATTCTAGAGAATGCTGTACTCACAGCGAGTTTCATGCGTCCTGTGAAGTTTTTTTTCGGTTAATGTACGCGAAGCGTACATACACAAGTTATTGACCGCGGCTTGAATGAATTTCGGGCATTCTAGAGATTGCTGCAAAGCGAGTTTCGTGTGTCCAGTGATGCTTTTTTTAATGTTAAAAATTGTTTTTTGGATGTTAAAAATTCGCTTTAAAACGCTATAAAATCGTTAAACGTCCTTAAAAATTGAAAAATCCGGAGGGAAAAAAAATGTATTTTAGTAAAAGTCTGAAATTGAATTTCTTTAAGAATGTTAAAAAAAAAAAAAAATAATAATGAAAATTGTGAAAGAAAATATTTAGTTATATTACGCTAAATGTTTTAAATAAAAATCCTTTTACGAATTTAAAAAAACTGCCGCGGAATGGAATAAAATTAATATGGTTCTCGTTGAAACTGTCTAGAGCAATGCGCATGCACGCAGCACGATCCATTTTTTGAAATCGTAGCCAAAGTGCAAGGGCTAGACGCTTGTATAATGGGTTATCTCAGAATTTCTGTCATTAAATAAGGCGAACATAATTTTTTTTCCAAAAAAGCGGTGTGAGAACACTTTTGAAAAAAAGTGGTGAGTACCACTGCTCTATAATAATTTTACCACACTTAACACATTTGTAACCCCTGACGTGAATTCATGTTTGTTTTAGATATTTGTAACACCACCCACGAGCGTTGCTTTTACATTTTATAAGTTAGTCTAAAAATATACACAATATTTTCTTTTATACAATCATTGTATTGTGTATATAAACATATCCATTAGAAATCTCTATATAGTTCCATTTGTAATATAAACACGAATACATTTTTGTTGAGCATGCAAGAGTAATGTCCATAAGCGAGGTTACTTTTAAAAAGACGAAAATTTGGCAAAATGGGGAAGAGGTAAAATGTAACTTAAATAGTGACATCAAACAAGGATACTTTAAAAAAGTCTCTAAAAGAAACCAGTATTTATTTAATAAGTAAAAATAAATTAATAGAATTATAATTATGTGAAGATTTGGAGGTTAAATGGATAGAATTAATAAATTTTTATCGAAAATATTTAAGAAAAAACTTTAATAGTTTTCCAGGTGAAGCTGTTAGGATAATGGGAAACTAGAAAACCCCTACTTTTGATTAAATAGAAACATTATTACTGTTTCAAATGAGGAAAAGTTCAAAATAAAATTCTACACAAGCACATAGCTTGTAATGCAAAAGAAAAGAAAATGCAAAATATAATTTTTTTCTTTTCATCTACTTCTGGTTCATTACATTGAAACTATGCTTTAGAAAAATGCTTGTAACTTCACTAATTTTTGATCAAAAAGAGGATACTTTGAAGATATTAAATTTTCTGCGCATACATTCTTAAAACATTTGATAAACGATTTTTGGACTGTAGTTTGGGTATATACTTACTTTGAATTTACAATAGAGCAGTGGTTATCAACTACGCGACCACGGATGCAGTTGCGCCCAGCAGCGACTTTTCTTGTGTCCACGAAACCTCTATAAATTTATACATATAACTGCATATTTTGCACTGATAATAGCTCAATTAGTGTTGTTTTTAATTGAAGGAAAAAGAATGTTCTCTATATGAACAGTATGTTTCTCTGATACCTGCTGTGAACCGAATGTTTCTTTGGTTGCAAATTTTTACGAGTCAATTTGCTGAAAAACCAGGGGCGTATCCACCTATTCAAACTGGACGTGCCCATACACACCAGTAATTTCTAGTAATTTTTCTAATAAGTTTTTTAGGAAGACTTTATAGTAGCGTCTAGTCCCTGCACTTTGGCTTTTGGCTACGATTTCAAAAAACGGATCACTCTGCTGCGCGCATGCGTGCTTGTCTGATACTTTAAAATTTTGTTCTAAGCCATTTCAAAATGGGTGCGTAAAGCTCTGTGGTATGTCATTTCTCTTCCGTTCTGTGGTCTTGAGTTCGAATCCCAGCGGCGGAAAGTTTTATTTTTCAGTATTTATTTGAGTTTAAAAAAATAATTTTAATAAAAAAAATGTAAGTTTTATTTTTCAGTATTTATTTGAGTTATAAAAAATAATTTAATAAAAAAAATGTAAAGTTTCCTTTTTTCAACATATAAGCGATGGAAAGTTTGAAACAAAACGGAAATAAATATGAAATTTGGTTATAAATGAATTTCGTACATTCTAGAGAATGCTGTATAGCGAGTTTCATGCGTCCAGTGATGTTTTTTTTTCGGTTAATGTACGCAAAGCGTACATACACAAGTTATTGACCGCGGCTTGAATTAATTTCGTGCATTCTAGAGATTGCTGCAAAGCGAGTTTCGTGTGTGTAGTGATGTTTTTTTTTAATGTTAAAAATCCGCTTTAAAACGCTATAAAATCGTTAAAAATCCTTAAAAATTGAAAAATCCGGAGGAAAAAAAATGTATTTTAGTAAAAGTCTGAAATTGAATTTCTTTAAGAATGTTAAAAAAAAAAAAAAAAAAAAAAAAAAAAAAAAACTAAAAATAATGAAAATTGTGAAAGAAAATATTTAGTTATATTACGCTAAATGTTTTAAATCAACATCCTTTTACGAATTTAAAAAAACTGCCGCGGAATGGAATAAAATTAAAATAGTTCTCGTTGAAACTATCTAGAGCAATGCGCATGCACGCAGCACGATCCATTTTTTGAAATCGTAGCCAAAAGCCAAAGTGCAGAGGCTAGACGCTTGTGACTTTATGATTAAATAAGGTGGTGAAAACTTCTCGCAAAAACTCGTGGGAATGCGAGTGCCCAAATTGAATAGCAGGATCTGCCATTATGAAAAAAATGTGTGTGATTCGCCTCTCTATGCAGAGTGTTGCTGAACTCATGGGCAAAACTTTAAGGACCGCTATTTAAAAACAACATACAATGCATGGCCGTAACTCAAGAATTAAAGCGCTACAGCAGAGTGTTTTCTGATTGTGAAGAAAACCCAGTTCTCTACACAATATCTAATAAATGATTGATGATTTTATTTATGCGGAATATTACTATTAACTAGGATGCCAATACGGATGAAAATTAAAAGAAGAAATCAAGAAACTGCAAAGCAAGTAGCTTTATTTGAGAAGTAACTGTCATCAAGAGAGGAAGGAGTGATATCTTAAATTGGACCAAATTTATTTCAAAGAAGTTAAGGTTGAATCAGAAATCATGGGCAAAACTTTAAGGGGTGATAGAACACATCTAAATAAGCTATTTTTCCCATACAATGCGTGGGCGTATCGCAAACGGCTAACTGCTAGATGGCGCTGTAATTAAATACATAAAGAGCTGTGGTCAAACAAATCGTCATTTCTACCGTAAATTGCAAAAGGGGTGGTTCATTTTACTAAACAAAGGCGGATATACATTTCATGCCTGTTGCTGCGGATGGGAATGGTCTGGAAGCCCAAATTATGTACTAACAAGAACGAAAAATCATACGTCAAGCATAGATTATGTAACACTTTCCAACATTTCAAAAATAATTTTGCAAATCTTTACCGTAATGCGTAAGATGATATCTAACTAAACAATTTTGAAAACGCATAACATATTTAAAAATTCAATGTCAGGAATTACCAACAATATTAAAAAAAATAGCCGAGTTCTTTTGTGCAGCACTGTATATGATCTATAGATTTGTATATATATTAAATAGAATGCTATATTTTAGTTCATTTTGGAAACGCGTAGCACAGTTTAAAATTTCCCTTCTGCAATTTCCGACAAGAGGCGGAAATGTACTCGAGAACTTTTGTGCTGCCCCGTATACAATCTATACAATTTATACACACCAAGTAATAGACAAAAAATGAGCTAAATTTGAAAACGAGTTCAGCAACTGAAAAAGCATTCCCAGCAATTATTATTAATAAGCAATACTTTAACCGAATTCTTTTGTGTGTCCCTGTAAATGAACGATGAAAGCTATACACACAATACTCTATAGTAAGCCTCTTGTAATCCACGTTAGTGATATATATAAATTTCAATAGGTTTGAAATAGTGAAACATTATTAAAATAAACTGCAAACGATTTTTCTTCATAGACCGTAATGTAATGGAATTCTTTTGAGTATCCCTGTAAAGGAACTATAAGTGCTATGTATACCACATTCTATAATTAGTCTCTTGTAGTGCACCTCAGTGATATATATCAATTTCAATATGTTTGAAATTGTGTAACATCATTCAAATAAACCGCAAATGATTTCCCCCATAAACCGCAATGTAACGGAAATCTTTTGAATGTTCCTGTAAAAAAAACTATAAGTGCAATTACTAAATAATCAATACCGAACATGCCACAGTAAGCCTCAATAACATATATCAATTGCATAATGATCCGAGCATATTTACGCAAGTTAGAGCACGGACAGACAGGCAGACAGACAGACCAACCGAATTCATAAACACTTTTCAACTATGTTGGAAAGTGTTAAAAAGAGGGTTCTCTCCAAAATCAGAAAGCTTCTTGTAGATCTTCACTGCTTGACCATGCATTGTATGGTGTTATATCTCTCCTTAATGTTTTGCTCATGAGTTCAGAATCGCCCTGTATAAGTAATTGAAGCTAATGGATTCTCAGTACATACAAGCATAGAATAAAACGAATAAAAACTGAAGATTCAACTTTCATTCTTCATTAACCCAACTAATTCCTAAACCGTTCTTTTTTAGATATACATCCAATTGCAAAAATATGTCAAAATATCTCAAATGTTATTATTGCATATTAAGAATTTTTAATGTTTTTTATCACTAAAATAATGGAAAGATATCCTTTTAGTGACGGAAAATGTGTAAAATTAATAAAATTCAAATTATTCTAACTTGATAAGTTTTTGTCATAAAAAGGGAAACTTTGTTTTCTATGAGAGACCATAAAGTATGTTTTCATAATATTATTTATGGGACATTGGACCGAATAAAAATTTTATTTTTGTAACTTTTACAAAAATGAATATGTTGACTTTGAATGGCTTCTAAGATGATTAAAAACCACGTTTACGAAATTTTGCAATTGAAAGTATGCGTCTAAAAATAACTGTTTAGAAATTAGCTATTGAGCAGCGATAAAAGACATTTTGCATTTATTTACAGAAGCACTACAAATTCCTTTAGCTAGAAACCTTAGTTGTGCTTCTTTTATATAGTAGAGTAAAAAATTAAATTACTCAAATGAAATTAAAGTATATGTGAATTTTAATAAGTTTATTTAGCATTTTTTCATAAAATATTTTTTATGCTTAGTAAAACAATTCATAATTTTTTAATAACTCTTTAACTCACTTTAAACTATTTTTAAATAATCTATTACTTAACCATTGAAATACATTTAGAGATATTACAAGTTATATTAATATTTGATTTTAATCATATCTTATATTTTATATCTTTTCAGCTCTATGTGATTCAAATCATTGATTTAAAAGTAAGCTGATTAATAATGGATTTTTATCATCTGAGTAAATACTTCCCACTCATAATGCAGAAAAATCCGTAAATAGACATTTATTTGCTAAATATAGTAAAATATCTAAGAATATATTCTATGAAATAGGATAGAATTTCCGAAAAGCAAAAAAATATGGAATATATAAAAAAGGTGGAACACTAAAAATATTATAACCCTCCCCTTTTTATAATATTAGAAAAAAAAGGGAAAAAAATCCTTGGAATACCACAACACATAAAATAAAGTTGAATTCCAATTGTTTATGAACATGTTAAAATTAATTTGGTCTAAAACCTTCCTAAAATGTTGAAATGATTGACTGCCACCGGAATTTATAAGCAAAATGATTTGGACTATCAATTAGCAAATATAAATAAATGCATTTCAATTATACTGTTGCAATTTCGGCAGGTGGAAATTAAAATTAAATTGTATAAATACACAGTGTCCCCCAAAATTTCCCGGATTGTTCCTATAAAAAAAAATAAGAACTGAAATAAGAATGTCGACCTATGTTTATTCGAAATAATTTCCACTGAACTGAACACACTTTTTACAAAGACTGTTATAGTCACCAAAACACTTCTGGAAGTCCACCATTGCAGTGTGCGTCAAATAGTCGGTTGCAGTCGCTTGAAGCGGTCCCTTTAGGTGAAATTTCAACTTAGGAAACAGAAAATAGTCACTGGCGTATAAATCTGGGCTGTAAGGAGGACGGTTGAGGCCGGAGGTCCCCTTTAGAAAATAGAAACTTCAGCACGATGATCAAATTGGGTGCTGGTGCGTTGTCGTGCGTAGAACGACCAACTGCCTTGCTGTCGGTACCGAGGATGAACTCTGCATTCTCTGGCCACGAGACGCTTCTACACTTCCAAATAGCAACGTCCACTAACAGCAGTACCTTCAATTTTATGTTCGTTCAAGTTTCGCGAGATCCGACATGATCACGTTACACTGTTACAACAAACCGGATGCACTTAGAACCACACCCGGTAATTTAACCACTCCGAGAAATTTTGGGACGGACTGTGTAGTATACTATCGCTCTTAAAGGGTTAAGTAAATTATTTATAAATTTCAATACAAACAGCAGTAAGTAGTCTTGTTTTTTTTATTGTGCCATTTGTCATCAAAAGAGCGATTTATCTCCGCATTAGCAACCTAACTTCTGTTAAGGTTGTAGTTGCCACGTCATCCGCAACGTTCGCTACTGTGAAATCCCATGTTAAAAAAATTACCATTACGGTCTACGGAAGATGATTCTTTGTAGGAATTTCTTAGTCCGTGCATTCAACATTTATTACAAATCATAAAGAACAAATGTACGGGTTACTTATGGATTTATTTAACCTTTTTTTCAATAGACATATATGCATTTTTATCCACTTTCGCAAAGACTCATTTTTGTTACTCACTAAATGACGTCTTTATCACTTGATAACTGGAATAGTAGAAGAGTTTGGGTTCATGTTTCGAGATTTGAGCTTAATTACTTTCGATTCGAACTTACCAAAACTCGAATGTTTTGAACATAATTATCATCAGATCAGATTTGAAATATAATATCAAGCCCTGAAATAGTGCATTTCTTGCAAAAACCAACTTTAACCCTAGAACTGTAAACTTTCTCCACTTTTATGTGTTTTTTGATTGAGGTATGTGCAGAATAAAAAACGTGATCACACCCTACTAATTCTGCTGCAAATAATCTTATAAAATTATATAGACATTAATCGACTGGAAATAATGTCTTACTATTCAATGCTATGCATACATAATGATTCGGAGGTTCTTCTACATATTGCAAAATACACCAACTTTCATTTTTCATACAGTAACACACACTTTTGACACTTTATTTGAGTTCCTTGGATGAAAATAACCCGAAAAAGTATGTTTAACCTATATCTTTTATTTCTTGTACTGTTCGTAAAAATGACGAAAGCTGTCATATTTGATTGAAAGACCAGATTAAATTCCGCGTATTGTTATTATTATTTTTTGAATGTTACTTATTTTTCTTTTTACACACGTTTCGTCGATTCATCGTTCATACTCTGTACAGACTCTTCAACAGGTAAGGGACTTGTTTAGGTTTTACCTTTTCCAAAAGAAAGCGCACTTTTGTACGCTTAGTGACCTGGAGGGTAATGTAAAAAAAAAGTCTTATAGATAGTGTTAAGTAGGAGCGAGATAAGTCAAACGTGGTGCATGTGATCGTCACAGTGGGCAACTGTTGATGCGTACGTTGAATGTTAGTGAGCGGCGACATTAACTTGATCAAACAAATTACTTGATCAAACAAATTTGCCGTTACCAGGACAGAGAAAGAACTACAATCACTATAGTTTCAAGCCACCATCAGAGACAACCATAAGAGAGGTTCATATGGAATATCATCGAATAGTAGTCTAAAAATAGGCTAAAAACATCATTCGATGATATTGCATGCCATGTAAAGATCCTCTGTTGGAGGCTTGAAATTGTAGGTAGATTGTGTAGGTATTGTAGGTAGTGTATTTGAATGATTGTAGGCCTTCCTCTTACCCAGTAATGGTGACTTTGTCTGTTTAGGTAGCAAACTTAAAGTCTCCATTCACTAACAAAATGCCCGCATCAACTTACCACTACGAAGATCATGTGCACCACGATGGCTTATCTTGCTCATACCTAGCACCATCTATAAGAGTTTTTTCAAACATTATCCTACAAGCCACCCTTCAAACACTTAGTGAAATGGCCTACATTGATTTATTGGCAAAGATTATTTTTTGTATCTTTTCGAAAATCTGTGCGGAGTTAGGCGCACGTCCTTTTATGCATACTCGCAGTATTTACACACTGGCCCTTCTTTTTTCATTTATTTTTTTCATCATGTAATACCAAAGTTGCTATCCTTTTTATATTTATTCTATCGCCTTTTAATGATTTTTTAAAAACTTTTTTCATTAAGTTAATACTTGTGTAGTGCAAGTTTTTTTTTTTTTTTGGGGGGGGGGGGGGGTAACTATCAATTTTACGAATTGTTAGCATTTAAAACACGAAATTTATGTTAAATCTTGTCGAGTTCAATTCGAGAATATTTAAACAAAATTTTTCAGTAAACCTAAAATTAATGAAATAATTAAAAAATAATTCGATTTCCTATAGATTAATGAATTTTCCATCTAAAAATATGTACACAGAAACCGCCTCTTTCTTTTACCATTGAAATTTCCAGCTAAATCAAAAGAACAAATTTTTAGTTTTTTGTTTTGATTTTTATATTTTGAAATGTGGTGTACTTGGTATAACGTGTCAGTAAAGTTTAGAATGTGAAATTTTGTTTTGTAAAATTTATAATAAATGTGGACCTATTTTGTATTGCGATTCCGATAATGATAAAAAGGGGACGATCTACAGGGCGTTTCATAAAGAGATCTCTAACTTTAAAATTTAATATTTCTATAATTAATATAGATATAAAGATAAAAGATGTTTGTTTTTATCAGTTAGCTCAAAAATATTTTATAAAGTAATTAAACATATCTTGGTATTTTTGATAATAGATAGCGCTATCTAAAACTATAGGAATGTTCAAACTAACGAGTAAAACTGCATGATAGGTTTCACTATTTTGTAAATTTTATTTTATTTACCCACTGCAACATGATAAAAATGTTTGTACTTTAAAATTTTGAAGTTAATTTCATCAGTTTCATGATTCATACAACGCACTACCATCTGTTGACAAAAGTTTTAACGATTTTCAAAATTACTGTACATAAAATTTATGAGCTTATTTCATAAATATATTTATTATACAAAGGGTGTTCACTCATCTTTGTAATGGTTTTGGAAAAGAATTATATAAATATTTTCTTTATTTCTTTAAACATAATTTCTTTGCGGATTTTTCTTTTTTTTTCAACAAAAGTTAGAATTTTATTTTCTAATATGTTCAACCTGAAAGCACTTTTGTTGAGTTATCATATTACATCTTCATTTCCACAATAAATGAGCTTTTCTTAAAATATCAAGGTTGATTTTGTTCCACTCCGCGACCACAATCTTCCAGATTCCATCCTTATAAAGCTTATAAAGAGCTTGTTCTAAAAGTCCAAATGCACAGTAACGCATAGGAAACGCGTCGGGAGACTTGGTTGGGATGTATTTAAATGGAATATCCTCAATTCCGGTTTCATTTCTTATTTTTCTTAAAACTATAGCAGTTGATTTAGCGGTATGGCTGGTAGCCTTATCCTGATGGAACTTAACACAGTGATAATTGTTTGGATAAAGTGGTGGTATATCTTCCTTGAAAACAGATGTTAAAAGACATTTCTGTTAGTAATCCGAGTTAATTTTAATATTTTTTCTACTTTCCTTATTTTAGGTTTTCTGTTATAAGATAATCTATCAATGACCAAAACCTTTAGCAAAACTTTTCTTGTTTTCTCTGAACTAAAATTTTATGTCTTTTTCTCCCATTTTTTGGAATAAATCAATCCTTTTCTATTACAATCATATAAATATATCCAAGACTCATCAATTGCAACTACACATTTCCATTTCTCACCTGCCAAATAATTTTCATACAACAATCTGCGCATAGTCATACGCTGAGAAACATTTTTTCGCATTAGGCGATGAACATCATGTTTTTTTTTGTTTTAATTAGCTTTAAATCAAATTTTATAATTTTGTTTACAGTTCCTATAGAGATGTTTAAAGATTTTTCGATAGTTCTTTGGGGAGGGGGTTTTGGATTTTTTTTTTTTAAATCTGAGATGTGACTTTAGATATAATAAGCGGTGAACATACCTGTGTTGGTTATGCATTTTGTTACCTTTTTCCCAGTAAACTTTGACGTTAATTTCCTGTTTTATTAATTATGTCACTTATGTTACGTGTAAAAATAGTAAAACCATGCTTTTCACACCTTTTTAAATAATCGAATACCTAACGCACAAATACTTAGACTAAGATTCATTGTTTATTTTCCAGAGACATTTCAAAGAAAAGAATATTTTTAATGATGCAGACGATAATTAAACCTAATTCCAAATTGATGCCAAATAGGTTTTATTTTTTTCATTTAAATATAAATCATAGAGAAAGTCAAAATCATTACAAAAATGCGTGAACGCCCTCTGCAGTAAATTAATTATTGAATTTTAAAGTTAGGGAGTTCTTTTGAAATTCCCTGTATATATAAATACTTTTGTTTTAAAATTAAACATTTTCGGATATCTGTATAAAAAATTCGTATTTTTCACTGGCATCCAATTCTGTTAAAATATAACAATTACAAATACAAATATCCTTTATATACCCGAAATATTTTGCTAATATTAATTTGAAGCTGATAAATAAAGCATTAGTCGATTAAAAGTATAAAAAATACGTACCCGAAACCTTGACCATAGTACTGTCCATAAGGAACTTGCATGCCTTGAATGAACTGTCCTTGAACTTGCGGGAAACCTTGAGGATACCAATAGCTCATTTGTTGGTATGGAAAGGTATACTGCGCCGCTAAGTTCTGAAATAAGAGAAAATATTTTGGAATTATTTGAAATGCATCATTAGAAAAGCTTAATTTAAAAAACTATAGGATCTTTAAAACCGAAATTATTTTACGTGAAAATAATGCAAATTTATCTTTTTAATAAAAGCGAGTATAAAGGCATTAAAATAGCTAAAAGTTTTAAAATAATTTTAGTTAAAGTTAAAAAAATAGGTTTAAAATAATTTAAAGGCTGTAAATTGTTAAATATTTATTGAAAATTTTGAAACTTTTTTAATTTCATTTAAAGATGTTTGATGAAGTTGAAAAAAAAGGAAGTAATAAGAGGAAAAGTTATAAAAGTTTTTACAATGTCTATGCTTTGAGAGTAAGTGTTGCCTTTTTTCTATCGATGTATATAAACCCTGTGAAACGTGAATTCATGTAATAGTAGTACGTTGTAATCGTACTGAATATTTAGTGGAATACTGGGTGTTTCACAGGATAGTTACGTAGATTTTGTATGGGGTCCTAAATTTTTAATAAAACTTTCGAATAGTATTTTTTGCTTTGTTTAATCGAAGAATTTTTGTCATTAAATAATGCCAATTTTTTTTAGGTAAAATTGTTCGCCAAATTCAAAAACCAATTATACGAACACTTTATAATTACCTAGTGAAACACCCAGTACTTTTAACAGGAACTTTAACACGTTGTAGAAAACTGTTCAAATTTTACATTTTTATCCTACAAGCTATTTATTTTAAAATTACTTTACAGCCCTCTATATTTTATCGCTATGAATCAAACTAAAGGTGCAAAAAATAGCTATTATGCCGTCACATATTTTTTTATGTAATTTTTTATTTGTATTATATTTTGCGCATAAAGTAAGTGTGGGATATTTCCCATTAAAATAGTCAATAAGTAATTAATTATATATAATTTATAAGTAATTAATTTCAATTTAAAAATTATCATTCTGTAAGATTTAAAAAGAAAATCTGTATTAGAGGAATATTAAATGTGATATTTAAAAAAAAAACTTATTTTTGATAGAATTGCAGAAGGTGGAATTGATGGAACATACCTATAAACTGTGAGTATTGTTTAGTATAAGGGCTTTTTATCTAATCTTTGGTATGCCATAAATAAAAAAATTGAATGCGCCTTTTTTCAGTGTAATAAATATTACAATTATTTTATAATTAAAATTGGGGAACACAGGTAAAAATAAGCAATCATATAATGAGTGATTAACAAGTAACACGCCGTTATCCAGTATGTTATTTTTTACATGATGAGACAATATCGTTGTGAACCATTTGTTCCCTTACTTACACTAAACGGATAATAACATATTGGTAATTTCAATATGCTGTAGACCCTATCAGGTTTTTTAAATTTATTTTGGGATAAAATTTCTTTTAGGTTAAAAAGATTAAAAGCTGCAATCGAAATGATAAAATTTAAGGTTTACTTAAATGTTCAGTTCACGAATATGTCATTTACTGATATCTAACGAATGTAGTTATTTTGCGTATTATTAAAATTACAATAAGGCTAAGCAAGAATTTCTGAAGACATTTGGAAAATGTCGTAATACAGCAGATTACAAAACCCATAACAACTTGCCAGTATTTTTCTTTTTCTTTTTTTCTTTTTTGTATCGTATTTTGGTTCGGAGAAGTATTTTTAAATTTAAAGAAAGAAACATATGTTTGAAATAAATATCTCAGTAATGGTGAATAGAGTTTTATGCAAACTTTGTTTTGATTTAATACTAAATGCGGAGAAATAAATGAAGTAATAATAGTAAATATAAAGACATGTAGCATCGGTACTACATGCAGATAATAACGAAATTAATTGAAAGACAAGTTAATAGCAAATATAAAGACATGTCCTATTATTAGGACGCCAGACCCGAAAGGGTTAATAGCAATAAAAATAACTTTTAGGTTACTGGTGTAGTGATTTAGAAATACTACAAATATCCACTGCATACTTCTACCCCTGTAATTTGTTTTGTTATCAAATGTGTCTGGTATGACCGGAGCAATAACTCCTTTAAATGCATCCCCTTAAAATGTCATTTAACGACATTTCAATTAATGCCAGGTAATTCAGTATTGTATTTTTCGCTTTATTTAATCCAAGAATTCCATAATTAGGCTAGGCAAAGATTATGACTAGAAAATTCTGGTACGAAGAAATGAAAACCCTACGCGCCCTATATGGTACGTATACGTGACACCCGTCCTAAAGGGGTTAAGAGCCTACGTTAGTCACGCGAAGAAAAGCTCAAGATAATGTTAAGTGTATGGGAAGGTTCTTGGCAGATTTCTTGCTCGCATTTTAATATTTGTAAATGATTTTTTTGCTAGGGCAGCTGAGGTCGATCCTTAACGTGTTAGTTTTTACATTTTTACCACTTTCCAACCTAGTTGAAAAGTGTTTATGACTTCGGTTTGTCTGGCCGTCTGCCGTACGGCCGTCTGCCCGTCTGTCCGTGCTCTAACTCCCGTAGATATGCTCGAATTGCTCTGCAATTTTTATATGTTATTGTCGTTATCTATAGCATGTTCCCTATTTCAACGGAAGTGTGTACCACTTATAGTTTTTTTACAAGGACACTCAAAAGAATTCCGTTACATTGCGGTCTATGGGGAAAAATCATTTGCGGGTTATTTAAATAATGTTTCACTATTTTAAACGCATTGAAATTTATATATATTACTAAGGTGCATTAGAAGAAGCATAATATGGAATAGGGTGTGCATAGCGCTTATAGTTACTTTACACGGACAGTCAAAAGAATTCCGTTACATTACGTCTATGGAGAAAAATCGTTTGCGGTTTAATTAAATAATGTTTCACTATTTTAAACGCATTGAAATTTATATATATAACTAAGGTGCATGACAAGAGGCTTACTACAGAGTATTGTGTGTATAGCAGTCATCGTTCATTTACAGGGACACACAAAAGAATTCTCTACTGTCTGTTAACAATAATTCCTGGAAGTACGTTTTAAGTTACTGAACGCAATTTTAATTTTAACTCGCTTTTTGTCTATTACATGGTGTGTATAAATTCTGTAGATCCTATACAGGGAAGCTCAAAAGTTCGCGAACACATTTCCGTTTATTGACAGAAACTCCAGACAGGAGAATTTTAAACTGTGCTACGCGTTTCCTAACTGAACTAAAATTTAGCATCCTATGTAGTATATATACAAATCTTTAGATCCTATACAGGACTGAATAAAAGTATTCGGATATTTTTCCGAATATTGTATATGTTGGAAATTCCTGAAATTATGTTTTTAAATATGTTATGCGTTTTCCAAATTGTTTACTTAGATTTTATCTTTTAGCTTATTAAATGGTATGATTTGTAAAATTATTTTGGAAGCGTTGGAAAGTGTTTCATAATCTATGCGTGACGCATGATTTTTCGTTCTTGTTGATTATGGTTACAGTTTTTTTTATAAGCGGACATTTTCAATTTTGAAACCGGTTGGAACCGGTTCAGAAAGTGATAGTACCCTTATATAAAAAAACTGAAACCAAAATCGGAAAACGTAAAAACTAACAACGTTAGGGATCGACCTCAGACGTTAGGGATTGACCTCAGCTATCCTATGCAAAAAAATCATTTAAAAATATTAAAATGCGAAAGAAAATCTGCCAAGAACCTTCCCTTAGACTTAACATAAGCTTGCGTGTTTTTTCGATGACTGATGTAGGCTCTTAACTGTAAATAAAGTATTCTGAAAATAACTAGTAATTGACCGAGAATTTCAAATCAATTTCTAGCAACATAAAATATCCCAGTAACAGAAAACAATTTGTTTTAAAGAAATGCTTAAGTAAAGTAGACCTACAGGCCTAACTAAGCAAGTTTAGCTAAAATAGTGATTAATTAGGCTTTTTTAAGATTTCAAAATTAGTGTTTTATTTCCTGAACAAAAACTTTAATAAAATTGATATGATTTGTTAAAGAAGATATATTTTATTTACACTCATATCTATTCCTGATTAACTGATTAAATCTGACAGACTGTGTCAGAACTGTCTGAAAGGGGCATGTATTTAGCATTCTTCATAATAATTGCTTTTTGTAATTTGTCTTTCTTATTAATCGGTCTAACACATCACAAATAGCTGCATATTTGTTAGATTTATTTGTTTTTCACGTGAGCTTGAAGGTTGTTGAGTATATTTTATTAATAATGCTTTCAAATTATTTTTCTTACAAAGTTTAAATCATTTTATTGACTAAAATGTTTGTTTTGTGACCAAAAATAGCCACATGTTTTTCAGATTTATATGTTTTTTTAAGAGGCGGGAGTTATTCATATACTTACTCTTAAGTGAGATTAGTTATATCAAGGTGTTATTAAAAAAATAATATTCTAACGGGCGTCCAATGTAAAACTGGTTGGTCTAATTTGCATGGGTATATGCTTTCTGGCAACTGTACACTCCTGGAAAAAACACACTACCCCATGCTATTTCACCACCAAAATCTTGCAGAGATCTTGCGAGAAGTACCGTTCGACGGGGATTGTGTCTAAATAACTAATTTTGAAACAAGGGTTCTCTACATATTAAAAATTGTACCAACTTTCAATTTTTCAATTTTTCCTTTTCAAACTAAATTTGAGTTTTTTGGATCAAGGCAGCCTGGAAAAAATTATAGTTTATATACTTTTTCTTAAATCTTCATACAGTTATAAATGAAAATGTGTTAGAGGTTTATCCATAATTTTTGAAAATTAAAATTAAGATCTCAAAAGAAGTACAACCGGGAACATTCAATTAGTTATCGATGAGTTTACTTGGTCATTAGTTATTATTTTTTAGATATGCATTTACATTTATTTGATCTCTTCATTTAAATTCAATTATTACAAATGTTAATGAAATTTATGTATTTTTGGGTCAATCAACTTTTTTTGCCCCTATTTCTGTCAAACTCTTTTATTAAAAAATAATGAAATGTTTTTAACCTATTAATTGTGGTTTCTATTTATCAAAGAAATCTAGAATATTAGTCTATGCTTTAGCAGTGAAAAATTTCAAAATAATTATTAAGATCTACGTTTTTTCATAGTAATATAGTTGACAAAATTGCCACGTCATACAAATTTCTGAATTCGGTAATATAGGAGACAAATATGAAGCGAAAAGTAGTCTTATAAAAAGAAGCACTGCTTTTTAGCGTATTTAAGATTTCATTTATTAATCTAGTAAACCTGCCACATAAAATTTTGAATTAATTATTTATATATTTTCAAAAACAAAAAATATCTAGCTTGTATTTCGTGCAAAGAACAGTTGATTGACTCTTTTACACTTTGAAAAACATGAAAATGTCGGAAATACATTATCAAACTCGTTAAAGCACGTTAAGGATGCATTTGTCAGATTCTTATGTGACTGTAAAAATAGCATATTTGACGAAAACTTTAAGCCGAACAATTTACATGTCTGGTAGTGCTGTGCAGATGTAGACTAGCTTTGAGAAAAAACGCATACTAGCATAGTAAGAAAATGCATTAGGAATGAAAGCGACTTTTCCGATAATCCTATATTTCTACATTTCGAGGGATGCAGAATTAAAATCTTAATAACTCGCTTTTTAATTAGGACATGGCGTCATAAGGGTGCAACCGTGTGGGTATATGGAATATCGAAGGAGTTTGTTTCGCTTTTTCTGCTTGTGGAATTGGTAAGAACGTGAAGTATCACTGTCATGAAGGCAGTTAAGTGGACGTTCAAGTGTCAAAACACCATGGTCAGACAATTATAGTGCATGGTAACACAATATTGCAGGCCAGTCATTTACTCTGTTTTAAGTGTATGCTAGCACAACACAATACGGGTTATTCACGACCTCGCGGTGCTGATATGCATTTTATAGCATGCGTTCAATAGCGTGCATATGTATGAATACAAACGAGTTATCTACATGCAAAATAGTTAGCGGCTTATGCCTTCACACAGAGATGCTAGCTTTAAAGAAGATTATGATAATTTCAGTCCAAATTTAACAGGATAAATACTGTTATTTTATAGATATTTTTTATCGTTATGCGTACAGATTGATTCTGAATAGCTGATTGTCGGAGATTATTTTGAACATATCAAACCAGTAACATCCATGGAATATATCATTTAGAGATGATGGTTTAGACAATAATTGCTATTTATGGCCGCACTGATCATAACACATTGCCTTTTCAAATTTATTGAAGCACAGATATTACATCTTTACTTATTATGTTTGTCCATATTTTGTAGATCTCATTTTTGTTCATTATTTTTAATTAGTAGGATTGCTTCCTCATCGAGGTTCATGATTTTATTTTCTTCGATCATATGCAGGAAATACTAAAATCTTTTTCTGAAGCATTATTAAATGAGAACATGTGCGCTTTGTGAAGATACAGATATTTTAAGCCGTCTTACATGATCCAGTTTTTCGCATAAATCAGCACTTTATGGAATGTTTTTCCATCAAAGGTCACCACATTCTGTATTGAAAGCCGGCCTCTGGGATGAGGCCAGAGATGCCATCATACCCATTTATTTAATAGTAAACTTTTCCTTGGTTAGTTGCAGTTTTCAATAATTAAATCAGGCGAAACTTTCTATTAAAAATTATTAAGTTCTAATTATTTTACTATTAAAATAACCTGATATGATGGTACTCTCTTTTCTTACCCTATGGGCACTCCTTATTGAAAGCTCTCCGACTACATACCCTTGTCTACACAAAATCTCATGATTTTGCTTAACTTATCTCATTTAATTATTTATAGATAATTTTATTTCCATTTCTGTATAGCAGTATTCTTTGCTAGACCTCACAATCGTGGAAGTTTCAATAAGTTCGGATATATATTTTACCTTTTAATCGCTCTTATTCCTCTTTATTCATTAGCTTTTGGATATGAGTTTAGAATGAACGAATATCTATTTTCAGTAAATTTCACACTTTTTTAAAGTCAAAACTGTATATTAAAAATTAATAATAGAAAAGGCGCTAACTAGCACTTAAATTATATACACAATAGTGGAGTAATTAGTTTAAGAAATTATTATAATATTTAAAAGTTACCACTGAAAAAATTGTTTGCAACATGCGTAAGATTTTTAATACTCATGGTTACGGTATTTTGTGATATTTTTGTGTGCGAGCGCAACAGTTATAAAGAAAAGTTTAAAGATAAAATAATGGTTCAATTATGAATTTTTATCTTCAGCGTGTTGTTTTTTAATACACTTTTAACTATCAGAGAAACTTGAACTTTTTCTCATATTGAATATATTACTTGAGGAGTTTGTTAGATATTAAAAGACAGGTATTTATGAAAAGTACTGTTGAACTAACAATACAGTACTTATTATACTACTCGTTAATGCTTCAAGTTTTATAATATTTTCTTAATTACAAATGCAGATTTTTTTTTTGTATTAGCTAAAGCATCTTATTTACAATGGAATATTTTCAAAGCATGCACATATATAAATCCATTTCATTAATAGATGCATTTTAATATAATTAAAGTAGAGCAAGTTATTAAAAATAAATGTGAGTTTTACATATTTTGCGGATTTTTTCCTCGCAATACAATTATTTAGGTGACCAGACATCCTGCTTTTCCCGGGACAGTGACGATTTTAGACTTAACGTCCCGGCATCCCGAACTCCTGTTAAATGTCCGTGTTTTAATAAACTCTTAAATTGTCTGGATTTTCGCAGATTCAACTTTAAAATATGCATAAGCTTCGATTCTTAGAAAGGAATCGTAAAAAGAAACCGATTTCTACTTCTCTAAGGACTTATCGAAATACTCCACATAAAATGCAAAAGTATACAACCAGAAGTTACTCACACAGTACGAATAAATAAAAGCACGCAAAATTTAAGCTAAATCGTTGTCTTTATTTAAGTGTATTAATAATGAATAAACAGCAATTTTTGAGAAAATGTTTTTAGGAATCATTAATATAAATTCCTAATTTTTTTCAGCATTCGCAAACTGTAAAAAAAAAAAAAAAAAAAAAAAAAAAAAAAGGATGTAAAGGTATTAGAGAAATTATTTCTATGTAGACACTGGGTGGAGGAGTTGGGTGGGGTGGGGTGGGGTCAAAATTGACACTTTGCGTCCTTGTTTACGACCACTGATATCTGGCCACCAAAACAGCTATATATATTTCAAATTTTTTTTACATTCTTTTATTTATATCAATTTCGTAATTTCTTTCTTTTTGATGATGATATTTGATATATATTATTGGATACCTTATTTTTTTCTGCGTCAACAAGTAATACCACGAATATGTTCAAAACTTTCATAATTAAAGATATAATAATCCATGCAGAAAAATATAAAAGTAGACAACACAAATCACACGTATTTCAATGGGACACATGCAATTTTCAGAAAAACAAAAATTTTCCTGGCATGAAATAAAGTTCCCCTCCTGCGATATATGGTCAGAAATGAAGTTAGTAGTGAATTTCTCACTGAGAAAATTTCGTTATAAAGAAGACATTCTCGAACTTTTATTTTAAATTGACAGTTGTCAGAAACTTTAGAAGTAGATTATATTTAAATTTTTAGTTTTTACTCCTAAAATAAAATTGCATGTTTTCTAACATTTTGAGCAATTTTTCATTTCTACCTTAATTGATTAGGTAGGTGAAAAAAAATGAAAATGTTGATTATTTAAACTCAACATCAGAAAGTATCGATAGAAAACCTTTTATGTATTATCCTTTTTTAGAGACATGGTCTAAACATTTCTTGTGTATTAAAAATAACCTGACGTATTTTTCTGAGATAGAAAATAATATATGTTTTAAGTAAATTTATGTTTTTCGTATTAGAAATCATACGACATATAGTATTAATGTCATATGAGGAAGAATATTAACTGTCATACGCATTGGTGGAGGGATAGTATCTTGTTTGAAGATTTTTTTGTCAAATTCTAGTTCTATGCAACTTAAATACCGAGAAAACTATTCTATATTAAAGTTACAAAATCTGCATCATTACCTGTGTAAGGCTGACTGACCGTTCTTTCACTTTTTTGAGAGTCAGATTAAAAGAAAACATCTTTTATATGTAGTAAAATGTTTTATTTTTATAATATAAAGATAGCTTAGAAAAACAATCAGAGAAAGAAAAACTTAAATTTGGATTTTTGTATTTATTTCAATAATTGTTTGTAATAAGAAGAGTAAAACACACAACTAAGAACTTTGCTGTTTTCGGGAAACTAAAATGTTAAAAATCAAAATTTATAAAACAATAAAAGGAAATTTCACGAGGAAACAAAGTTAAACTGTTTCCCGACTTCCGTGAAAGCATTTTGTATTAACTTTTACACAGAAACTTGAAGAATCCAAATCGAATTAAAGTATTAATCCTATTTTTCGAATAAGATTTTTTTCAAATGCGATTATATTTTTATTGATTTTCATACTAAATCTCGTTTACTATAAAATGTCACTTATTTTAGCAATTTAGATATTGTTCTTTAAAGATAGCGTAATTTACATTCATAAAGTTTTCTATTGCTGAAAAATTTTAACTATTTTTGAATACATTTTTGCTATTAGAATTTAGAATTTAATTTGGATAGGTCTGTATATTAAATAATTACTATTTCACTTAAATATTTGAATCGATATTTATAGCTAAGTAACTCCTTTCAGCTAGTCCAAAGGGATTAATTTTAAATTTAATATATGATTTTAAATAAATTTTAAATAACTTTTGAATGACTTTTTAAAAAATGATTTTTTCTAAAGTTTCCCATTGGTAAGACTTTCTTATTGTTAACTGCTTTTTCTTGCAAGTTTTCATATTTTAATCCATTTTGTAATTTTATGCTGGAAAAGGTATATTGCTTTATGATAATTTTGCTAATAATTTAAGTGTTAATTGGTTTTTTTAGAATTATAATTTCGTAGAAACAAATTTTCAATGGCATTATACAAGTCTATAAATTTATGCAAAACTTGTATGATTTTATGCAGGCTCGAAATTTTACGCAAAGCAATGTTAATGATTGGAAATTAATGAAATAAACCAATATTTTAAGTTCTGTAAACTACAGCAAATGCAAAAGAGCTTAAGAAAAATAAGATCAATGAAAGGTCACATCAGAATTTATCAGCTTAATCACCCAAGCATCAAAATCCAGACATTAAACGCTTTTGATTGAAGTCATAACTTCAATGAAGCAAGAAATTTATGAAAAGTCCAAGATCAAAGCAGTATGCAAATTCAAGATGCGATAAACAAAAAATATAACATTTTTCTTCAATATTATTCGCACAACGAGAGGTCATAAAAAATCTAGAAAAAGGGAAATTTTAAAAGACCCTTTTTTATACAATGAATGGAAATTTTTGGAAAAAAAACCCCAAAGTATGAACATTTTTTTTCACACAATTACTGAAAAGAGTGAATGAATATACAATTTAGGAAATAAGCCTAAGTGTGGAGCATTTCATTTGGTGGTGCATTTTTTTTTACAAAAAGGTATAGAAGATGAAGTTATAAAAAAATAAGCAGTACAAAGTTAAATGTTTTTTTTTAGTTTATTCATTTTTCTCATTTTTACTAAATGAAATTAAAGCTAATTATTAGTCACTATTAACAGGTTTTTATTAAATGCGTGCAAATCGCATTTGGAATAATGATTATTTCTTATTATTGCCTAAAATGTTTCTCCAAAATAGCAAAATTAAATTAAAAAACTCTAAAAGATATCAGGATTAAAGAGATTAACAATTTTTGTGATTGCGAAAAAAAAAGTAAAATTATTTGGATTTTGATTATACTTACCAGCAATAGGTCAGCGAAAATATTAAATGTACAATGGTTATAATTTTATGGTGCTGTGAGTTAACGTGCAATTTTATGGTACTGAATACTAAAGCTTTCTAACAAACTATTTAAAAATTTTGAAGTGAATGCCGTGCGAAATATCTATTTTAGATTTTAAATCTAGTAATTTAGAATGTCCTCTTTAAAAATAAGCTTTTGAAATGGGCAGGAGAGGAACTTCTTACCTGTGACAACATTGCCAGGAAACCTTTGTTTTCAGCTGCTTCGACAGACAAAATTTCTTGCTAAAAAGAGAAAAAAAATAATCACTTGATGTATGTTTAAAAAATTGCAAAAAATTTCTTTTACTGTTTTTTTTAAATACCGGGTGAACCAAAAGTTCGTTAAAACTTTAAAAATTCATAATAAAGGAAGAAATTATGTTAAAGAAGTGCTGTTTGCAAGAAAGGGCTCACAAGGTAGTCGGAGTTTTTTTTAGCAGCAAAAAAATGTTTAGTTAAAAAAGTCACCCGTAGATGGCGCTAACATGCGAGAGATTCAGCAGAATTATGCAAATTAATCCTCCAATAAAAGACCGGGATACACGAGGATTTCTCATTCGCTTTCAGAATGTTATCATTCCCGATCGAGCGTTGTTAGTGAAGTTGTTCTATTTGAACGGAGAGTTTCTGAAATTCATTTCGACATGTTACATTCAGCTGTAACGGGCGTTGTGCCTATGTTGTTGTAGCCTTAGTTGTGTCGTACAATGTGCTCTGGTGGTCAAGTTGAACAATTGTTATTGCAAGAATAAATGGATGGAGCGTACTGTTGTCCTGTTTATTGTGTTTCGGGTAGTCAGCACCCTCTACCAGGGAAATTTTAACTAAAAATGTTTTTGCTGCTAAAAAAAATCCGACTACCTTGTGAGCCTTTTTTTTTGTAAACCGCACTTCTTTATCATATTTTCTTCCTTTTTTATGAATTTTTAAAGTTTTAACGAACTTTTGGTTCATCCGGTATATAAAGGATGACCGAAGAGTCGAATTTAAAGGCAGGTAAATAATTGCGAAATTTTTTCTTTTGTGATATGAATATTTTTCACAACTCTGGCCAAATACTGTTAAAAAGTGTTTTCTGCAAGCGAGTTGTAAAGCAATAAAATTCGAAAAAGATAATTGAGAATCTTTGTAATTATAGTGTTATAGATATTGATGAACGATAGAAGTAACGGCGCAAGTTTATTATATCATTTATTCAATAATAGGGGTTACTGATGTATGTTTATCAAATTGCAAAAAAAATCATTTCACTGTTTTATTTAAATACTAGCTTACCCACCCATCATTGCCCGGGCTTGTGTAATAACCTTAAATCTCCGAATCTTTGTTTCGGATTTGCGCCGCCTTCGGCATTGTATACCGAGCGTGCTGTGTAGGAAATCTCTTAGTTCCACCTTCTATCACCAGAGGCGCATTATGTTCTAAACAAACCTCTTTCCGAACGAAACTCTGCTTACGGCACCCTATAGAGGTAATGAGTGGCGAATATGATTAAATTTTTTGGCTTAGGACCCCAGAACACAAAAATAAAACCGGAGAGCTGTAGGTCAAATTGTAGAAAAATTGTATTTTATTTGCAGATGGCGGTGATACAACTTATATATAGGCAAGCAAAAGTGCTGGAATGGAATGGAAATATTATGATGGTATTTTGTAGAAATTCTTAAGGAAAATTCGAGAATTATTACTATGAAAAAAAAACATTAAATTTAAATTAGAAGCTCCCTTTAGTGATGAAAGAGTAGTACTAAAATTAAAATATGACTGGAAAAAAAACTAAAAAAAAAATCCCTATGCAACAAAAGAAGAAATGTAGAAATCGTACAATTAAGTAAGAAGAAATCACAAAAGAGTCTTAAAAATGCATTATTCGGAAATCGCGGTTTAGCGTTACTAAGTGTGATGAACGTAAATTAATTTTTACACTTTTCAAGGACCTCAGAATACGAAAAGAAAACCGGAAATGCTGGTGATACAATGTATCTGCAGGCGACCAAAAGTGCAGGAATGGAATTGAAATATTATGAGGGAGTTATGTACTAATTCTTAGGAAAATGTGATAATTATTACTGAGAAAAAAAAGAAACGCCGAAACAGAAGATTATTATTCGAAAAAGGTGTTAGCTGGGGGCTAAGTAAATTTTTTCTAGTACATATAGCAGCTGAAGTACCTAAGAAGTTGTTAGAAATAAAACTCCTGTTAAATCGGGCTCAAAAACGGAATAAAAGGGGACAAGTTGAACGCGATATTTAATAAAAAACCATTTACCCTCCCCATCCCAAATTCCTGCAAATATAACAAATAATCTGTAAAATTAAGTTTTCTTTATTAATTACTGTGCATTGTTAATCTTATATCATATAAATTTTGACCTTTCGTTTCGGAAAGTAAAATAGAGGAACGGCCCCCAAAACACACACACAGGAGTAATTTTAATACGACCCCCTTTTCTGTCTGGGTCACTTTTATTCATCGGGTCATTTTTTTTGTGTGCAAAAAATAAGAAAAGTTACCGACCGATTTTCACAAAATTTGGATTTTTAGAATTAGAAAAATACTCTACGTACATATTGTGAGTTTTAAATCTATACCACGAATAGTTTTCTTAATATTCGAGGATAAGTGAAAATGAGAAAATTTCATCGTCTGCGATTATCAAATCATTTATTTCTTTTGTGGTTTTAATAATTTTTAGCGCCATTTTAAGATAAAAGATCGCATTTTTGCGATGTTAAATGAATTTAAAATTAATATATCGGCTAATTATTAAAAATTAAAAATCTGAGCGTCATGTGCATCAAGGCATGTCTTGGACTATCCTCACACAATTTTTCAGATTTCTAGGTGCACTAGATTTTTCTAGTCATCTCCGACACACACGCACACACACACACACACACACACACACAGAGAGAGAGAGAGAGAGAGAGAAACTTTCTTTTATTCTCTTACTAGCGGACCCGCCCGGTGTTGCCCGGCCCCGTAATAATAAATTAAAACAAACCTAAAGTTTGTATAATTTTATATCTTTTACCCGATTTTGTAAATTTAAAAAAAAAATGACATTCAAACCGATAATCCTTATTTATTCATCAACAAAGTAGTGTAATTAAGATCCATATTTTTACACATTGGTAAAATTTAAAAATTCATGAATTTATTTTTTAATAATTTATATTCCATTAAAATATTATTTAAAATTTATTAACATTTCGCATCTTTGGCGAAGCTATAGAGACTAATTTATCTTGATTCGCAGCCGAAGCTGACAAGTTCACTACTTAATCCATTTCTTTCAACGGAGCAGAAGGAGCGTTCTGTTGTCTGTCGAGAGTTTGACGTGGTTTCGCCAAGTACCGAGAGAGACTGAGACCTCAACGAAAAACCTTTGCTCACTTGCTTACATTATTGCATCTGGAGAATCATAGTTGTTTTCGGAAAAGCTGCCGGGCGGCTTTATACACAATATTTAATAATTATGTTTAATATATTAATGTGTTAAGTTATTTATATCTTTTGTTGCGGTTTAATATGTTTTACGTTATAATGAAGTTTTTTACAGTGACATATGGCCTTCACATTTTACAGCTTAGCCTTGCACTATACATGCGCTTCCGTCGAATGATCCAAATCCCTTCGTAATCGGGCCCATAGAACGCGAGATAAAAATGCGCCCCCTGGCGGTGGAAGATGGAACAAAAATATGTAAGGCTATCGATATCACATTGAATGAGCCAAACTCCGTCGTAATCGGGCTCATAGAACCCGAGATACCTTGAAATGAAATAAAAAAATTTGAAGTTATTATTCGAAAAGAGTGATATATAAACACTTATATTTACTTTAATGTTATAGAATGTGATTATTTAGTTAATTATAATATTTGGGATCAGTTTCGTTGAAATCCGAAAGATAGTTACTGAAACAGGCCATAGTTAAAGGGAAAAAAACTTGAAGGGGGGAGGGGAGATGAGACAATATTAATTAAGACTACCGGAGTACTTGCTTAAAGAATGGGACTCGTAGAAAAGCTTGGAACTGAAAAAAATGCTGCAGTTACTATTCGCAAGAAGGGTGTAATTATCTATACATAACAGCAATTAAATGCTGCGGATAAAGCTAAAAATGTTAAATTTGTTAAATGGAATTAGTTCTGTCTAAATCAGAGCAGTAGAGTATTTATTAAAAAGGGTGTCAAATAACGAAAAAACATTCGCCAGGGGGTGCGCGGTAAGTACAATAAATGCGATATTTAATAAAAAATCGTTTTCCTCCCATCCTCATTTCTGCAAATATAACAAATAGACAATTAAGAAAACTTCGATGTTAATCAGGGGCCCGATAACGGGCGAAGCCCGCTATTCTGCTCTATCATAATAATATCTGTCATGTGGACTAAATGCGATATTTAATAAAAAGTAGTTTTATTAAATTTCCTCTTCCCTTCTTTATTAATAATTCCTATTCGCATTTGGCAACCTTTCTTTATTAATTACATCATTGTCTATTAGGGTTTTATTTCTTTTTCTATACAAAAATCAGCATTTTACTAAAATGAAAAGTCACCGGCCGATTTTCAAAATTTTTGGAAATTCTTAATCTTTAGCCCATTTTAAGCAAGGATGCATAATTTTCCAATCCATAATTTTAAATAATTTTATATAGCCTAGAAAAATCCCACTCCATTTTTAACACTTTCCAACCTAGTTGAAAAATGTTTATGACTTCGGTTTGTCTGGCCGTGCTATAACTCTCGTAAATATGCTCGAATTACCCTGAAATTTTTGTATGTTATTGTCGTTTACTATAGCATGTTCCCTATTTCAACTGAAGTCTGTAGCACTTATAGTTTTTTTTCACAGGGACAGTCAAAAGTATTCCGTTACATAACAGTCAATGGGAAATAATCGTCTCAAGTGCATTTTGATGACGCTACGTCATTTAAAACGTATTATAATGTCTGGAATTTCGTTGTCTGGAATTATCATAACGGTTACAATAAAAATAGCCATTTTCAAAGCTCATTTTAATGAGTTTTTTAATGCAATGTTGTTGATTATTAATTAATATCTAGGCTAATTTTCAAAATATTAAAATTCTGATTCTCAAGTGCCTCAGGACAGGTTTTGGACTATTCTCGTCTAAAATTTCTGACTTCTATGTGCGGTAGATTTCGCTAACCATCGCCCACGCACAAACAGACACACACACACACAGAGCAAAACTTTCTTTTATTAGTATAGCTTTCTTTTATTTTTAACCGAAGAGTTGAATTTAAAGTCTGATAAATAATGCAAAAATATTTCTTTTCTTTTTTCACACAAACATGTGGTCACAAGTGTAGACAATTATTGTTAAAAAGCGTTTTCAGCTAGCGAGTTGTAAAACTAAATATTTCAAGAGAAAATAATTGAGAATCGTTGTAATTGTAGTGTTAGAGATGTTGCTGAACGATAGAAGTAACGAAGCAATTTCATTAAATCATTTATTCAATAATAGCGACCTCCAACTCGTATGTAAATTCTGCTGTCAAATTTAACCTTAAATTGAATCACGCTCAAATATCTTTTAAGTTTGAAATAAAATTTTAAAATCCTATCTTTTGAAGAAAATATCCAATATAACATAAAGTGAGTGCCGGTTGGCATTTCAGTTTGATGATAAACTTTCATGATAAGCTACCCTTCAAGTAGCACTCCAAGTAAACCCGTAAATTGGAATTAAAATACCTTATAGTAGCTTTTAAGCTTGCTCCGGGAATGGAGTTTTTTAGATACAGAATTGAATGTCCACTGCTCCAAACTGTTACCACAAGCGATAGAAGCTCGAAGTCTTAGCTAATTTTGTTTTAAATCTCTATTAGTACTACATTTTATAAGAGAAAGTAAAGAAGATTTGCCTTTTTAGGTGCGTCCGTAATTATATAAATACGTAGCACCTATAGTCGTCGTCTGGTCGGTCCGTCCGTCCGCAGCGCAAAAACTATCCAACCGAATGGTTTGAAATCGTTAATTGTTTGCAATCGTTGCAGAATTTTGTCGAGTCATTTCAAATTTTATGAAAATCGAATTAAAACTTTAAAAGATATTAATAAAGGTTTTCTTTATTCTATTAAATCCTATCATACGTAATCTATTTAATAAAATCGCAAGTCATGTGACTGAGGAAAACAAATACGGTCTAACCACTTCTTTTTTTCATATGCCAGGCGACCATTTTTATCCAAAAATATTTATTCGAACGAAATTGCATAAAAGTTACATTTTTAGAAAGATCGTTCAAAAAAATTGTTTGCTTGAGAGATGAGTTACATTAAAAAATTTATAGATTCTGAAATAATTTCAGTGGGAATTAGGTAAACAGCCGAATATCTTAATCCATTAAAGTAAATAAACACAAGATATTCGTTCATCGTGAGTCATAGAAATATTAAACCAAGGAGGTAATCATTCGCAAAGCAAGATTTACATGGTGAATTTTGCAGCGCTGTCTGGTGTCGAAAAAAAATAGCATCTGTAAACGTGGCATACGTAATAAGAAATAAGTGGGTAAGTGTGATCGAAGATAGCACAAAGGGTTTCGTTTAATATTCCTTTTAAAACACTTTATCCTTTCTTTAATAAATCCAAAAAAATTTCCTATAAAAAAAAGTGATATTTTTTTTCTATAAAGTAAACATTTACCGGTCTATTTTTCTCGTTTTTTTCCAAAATCTGAACCGGTCCGATAGTGGGCGAAGCTCGGTATTATACTCTATCATAATAATATTTGCCATGTGGACTAAATGCGATAAAAAAAAAACAATTTAAAAATTATACATGTTGTATAGAGACCTTCAAAATGTTAGACGTCAGATTTATTTTCTTTTTAATTCTCTAATGACGTCATATTAAGCTGCTTTCTGTATTTACACATATTCATACTCCTTGTATTATTGAGAAATATTTGAAAATTTCCGTTTTATTACCAATATGACGTCACATTATTTTTTTTTTTCAATTGGTGAAACTTTTTATTTCATTTTCATTTTTCACGTGAAAATCTTTCAATAGAAAATTAATTATTGTAAAAAGAATTTTATTGTGGAATTTTAATTGTTGGCAACTGCTATAACGAAAAATGTTTAAATTTAATAGGAAAAGGCTGTTAGATTTTTGGTTTTTTATCTCTATATATTAAAATAATACGATTTTTTCAAATTTTATGATTTTGAGCTTCATAGTAGGTATTCAGCTATAAGTACACAAAATTTCATGACTGTAAGGTATATAGTTTCCGAGAACCGGCTCTGTGACAGACAGCTAACGAAGCGGAACGTGAGATGAAGGTTTCGTGAGAAGAACGAAACTCTAAAAAAAAAGGCATGCTCATTTCGCTCATAACAGACGATATAATTTATTTCACTGAAATAATAACTATGATTTTTTTACATTGTAAAACCAGTTATAGTACGAACGCACATCATTTGTCACGTTTAACGTACAATTTCCAACTTGTTTAAATATCAAGCACTTTTATTGAACGATTCCTTTTCCAGGCGAATTTAACATACATTTCGTGAAAAGTTAGAAATTTGAAACATGATTTAAATTGGCACGAACCTAAAAGATCTACACTCATTTACATCATCCATTGAGCACGCGAAGTTCGTTCATGTCCCATACAGCAATACGATCGGATGGATACATTCGTACGTATATGTAGGTATGAAATTAATTTTATGGGACAGAAATTTGACACGGGTAAGTTGTGATTCTTTTGTATGGTAAATTTTTCTGAAACTGTCAAATGCTATAACTTTTGGCGTTTGATGTTTGTAATGAATTTTTTTACAGTTCGTTATAAGCAGGCTCTTGCCGTTGATTGTCATCTCCAATGTAGTCGAATGAGTTAATGAGCCAGCCGAGCATATCAACATGTTCAATTTTGCATGCATTTACCATCACCTACTTTGAGTTGTGAAGTGTGTAGTAATGTAGATTATACATAATTTTAAAACCTAATCTAAAATGGTAAAAAAAAATTGTAACTGATGCTTGTAACTTTAACTGAAATTATTATTGCGTATTATATATCTGTATTGTACAGCTTATGGGCTTATTACAATATGATGGCTCTACACATTTGCCCCTATATCAATGCACTTGTGTATTCGGTGCTGCAATTTGCGTACAGTCATCTGATAGACAGATTTGTCCTGAGCCTAACCCAAGATAACTTCCACAATGACCTCATCATCCGAGATGATAGTTCAGTAACATTAGCAAAATTGGTGTTTCTTCAGAATAATTTTAACTGAATGGTCTTTTTTTTTCACAAGGTGCTTTTTAAAGTTGCTCTAGATTAAGCCTCAAATGTTCCCGATATTTTACTCTACGACTCCCCCTTTTAGAGGGGTTTAGAGGAAAAGGGGGCGAAAATTGTAATTTGACTACGTAGACAAGTAGAGTATCATTGTCTATGTATTTGTTCGCGCTGAATCGAATAAAACCATAATAAAGTTGCTACATTCAATAGTTTCTGCGTTATAAAGGGTTTATTGTAAAACACAGGGTTCTTATGTGTTATTTATTATGAAATACCCCTTCATTACATTGTGGGCAAAAGACTCATGTGTTCTAACCTACCCACAAAAACAGTATTTTTAAATTCCTTAGAATGACTTAAACAACTAGCGTCTAAAATACACAAAAGCTGCGAATATAACTGAGAATTTCATTAATTTTCCAGATGCGAAGAACTTTGATAGAGGAATTATTTGCTACTATTTATTGTATACAAGTGTTATAGCGGTATGACCGTTTCTCAGTCAAGACATACAGTGACTGCAGTGTTGAATCAAGTCAATCTACGTAACCTCACCTAAGCCGATTTATTTTATTTTATTTTATTTATTTAAAAAAAGCAGACTTATCTTTCAGAGTAAAATAACTATATATTTGAGAAAGAACGAGTATATATATATATATATATATATATATATATATATATATATATATATATATATATATATATTCAATTTACTTCATAAAAAAATAAACGTCTTTCAGAATCTTGTTGTAGACTGTTCTTTCTTTTAAAGTAGATGTTTAAGCACACACATAGGGAAAAAAGAAAAATTCTGACGCTTTTTCTTACAAAGCCAAAGAGAATTTGAAAAATTTATTTTTTCGTTTTTATATATTTTTAGTCGTGAATATGAAAGTTGAATTTTTAATTGCTTTTAATCACGATTAAAAATTATTTAAAACGGAAAAAAAATTCAGTTTCCCTCTAACCTTTTTGTCATGTAAATAATGATAAATGTTTCTTTCTGTTATTTTCTTTTATTTATTTTACAAAAATAAATAAATAAAATAAATTGCTGAGCACGTTTTACTATTAAGGTTAATTGGTTGGTTGCGGGCAGTATGGTCATCTTTTGCACACGAGAGCTAAAACAGACTTCCGTTTAAAGTGGAATCCGACCCATTACACACGTACATGCCTGATTTAGATTTGAACCCTTGACCTCTTGTCTGGACAGCGCCATAATCACTAGACAAACAAGTGAGCTTTATTTCTTTTTCTTTTTATATTTACTATTAAAAGATCGAACATTTCTTTTGTGGAACTTGAATTGCTATGGGGATAGGAGAGTGACTTATGTCCTTGAAATCCTCGAAGATGAAAGGAGACTTCATGCATGGAAGGAGAGCTAAAGAGAGCGATTTACCGAATCGGAATATTGGTTTCAGAAATGCAAGTAACGTTTCAGAAGAGTTTGAAAAGTTTCGTGAGGTTTTCCTCTGACAGTCGAGTACAGCATGTGGATGCACGGGAATTTTGAATACAGAGGAACCAAGAAGACGTTAAAAAGTATTAGAGTAGTTTTGTGCCCACAGTTCTTTCCCAAACATAGATGTAATCATGTGCATTGCAACACGGATTACACTGTATGTAAAAAAGATGAATTGGCATGAGGCACTGAACATTGATGCAGCTATCACGGGAAAAAAGTAAGGGATAATTTTAATGATATAAAATATTCTCGTGCTGATAGAATTCTTTCTTTTCAAGTAGTGAACAGTCACGTGGCAGTCCATGATGTTACCGTAACTGTCGTTACCTTGATATTGTTTGGAATTAGTGTAGTGAAAAGATCAAATAATGAGTTCCGTGCATGTTTGAATTAGCTTCTTACGTAGTATCCCTTTTCGATGAAATTTGAATGCGAAAAACAAAAAAGTCATCATTCTTCAATAGCTTCAACCCCATAGATGTTCATCCTGATTTTGAAAGCGCCAACTATGTTGTTGATGGAAGGTACCTTCTTCCCCTCGTTCTACGGTATCAAATTGATTTTTTAGAGGTGATTTGTGGCAAATATGTGAAGTATGTTTAAAAAAACTACGGTCAAATCATTGTTGTCGCATTTGATTGATTATACTAATTTTCATAAGAGTATGAAGACCATGGAGCCAGTTCGGCGATGTTCGAAAGCAGCATCAAGGGAGATTTGCTTGATGAAAACATAACTGCAACCGTGAGCAAAAAAATAATTCTTCTCCAATATAAAATAATCCCTGACGGCTCGGCCTACAGGCACAGGTAGATTTCGAAGACGCAGACCGTGGGGCGCCTGTTTGTCGGGAATTGCGGAAGAAATGACCTTCTTGCGATGATGCTGCAGTTGGAACCGCCTACTTCGAAACCAAACTTGTTTGCAGGCGGAGCCAGCAAGGATTTTTTTTTGGCTATAAGAGTTGGTCCTATAAAAAACATGCCAATATAAAAGTTTTAGATAATATTAAGAGGATTTATAATAAATTTAAGCGGATTTGAAATCTTGGGAATTGACGAAGTTATGAATTTTTTTCTTCAAAAACCTCCCTCCCCCCCTCCCTTAAGGCGATTTTTAATTATATCAAAAATCTGTCACACATAAATTTTCGGCTCTTCTCCTAGAAGTAATAATAACTTCAAACGGATTCGATACGTATCATAATTAAGAAATTATGGGGTTTTTCTGTTTTCACAAAAAGTCCCCCCCCAATCCCCCCCCCTGGTTCGATTTTGCCCATTAACGAACTTGACCGAGATTTTATGCCCCTTGATTTTATGTATCAGTTTCGAAAAGAAGCGGGAGTTGGAACCGCCTATTTCGAAAAATAACTTGTTTGCAGGCGGAGCCGGCAGGGATTTTTTCGTTTTTATTTTTTTTTTGCTATAACGGTTGGTCCTATAAAAAACTTGTCAATATAAAAGTTTTAGATAATATTAAGAGGATTTATAACAAATTTAAGCGGATTTGAAATCTTGGGAATTGACGAAGTTCTGATTTTTTTTCTTCTAAACCCCCCCCCTTCCCTCCCCCCTTAAGGCAATTTTTAATTATATCAAAAATCTGTCATACATAAGTTTTTGCCCCTGTTCCTAGAAGTAATAATAACTTTAAACGGATTCGATATGTATCATAATTAAGAAATTATGTTTTTTTCTGTTTTCACAAAAAGCCCCCCCCCTCCCCCCCTTGGTTTGATTTTGCCCATTAACAAACTTAACCGAGATTTTATGCCCCTTGATTTTATGTATCAGTTTCGAAAAGATGCGGGAGTTGGAACCGCCTACTTCGAAAAATAACTTGTTTGCAGGCGGAGCCGGCAGGGTTTTTTTCGTTTTTAATTTTTTTTTTGCTATAACGGTTGGTCCTATAAAAAACTTGTCAATATAAAAGTTTTAGATAATATTAAGAGGATTTATAACAAATTTAAGCGGATTTGAAATCTTGGGAATTGACGAAGTTCTGATTTTTTTTCTTCTAAACCCCCCCCCCTTCCCTCCCCCCTTAAGGCAATTTTTAATTATATCAAAAATCTGTCATACATAAGTTTTTGCCCCTGTTCCTAGAAGTAATAATAACTTTAAACGGATTCGATATGTATCATAATTAAGAAATTATGTTTTTTTTCTGTTTACACAAAAAGCCCCCCCCCCATCCCCCCCCTTGGTTTGATTTTGCCCATTAACAAACTTGACCGAGATTTTATGCCCCTTGATTTTATGTATCAGTTTCGAAAAGATGCGGGAGTTGGAACCGCCTACTTCGAAAAATAACTTGTTTGCAGGCGGAGCCGGCAGGGATTTTTTTTGTTTTTAATTTTTTTTTGCTATAACGGTTGGTCCTATAAAAAACTTGTCAATATAAAAGTTTTAGATAATACTAAGAGAATTAATAATAAATTTACGCGGATTTGATATCTTGTGAATTGACGAAGCTATGATTTTTTTTTCTTCTAAAACCCCCCTTCCCCCCCCCCTTGGGGCCATTTTTAATTATATCAAAAATCTGTCATACATAAATTTTCGGCCCTTTTCCTAGAAGTAATAATAACTTTAAACGGATTCGATACGTATAAAAATAAAGAAATTATGAGGGTTTTTCTGTTTTCACAAAAAGCCCCCTCATTTCCCCCCCCCCCCTTGGTTCGATTTTGCCCATTAACGAACTTGACCGACATTTTATGACCCTTGATTTTATGTATCAGTTTGGAAGAGATTTATGCAGAATTTTTTCAGTTATCGTGGTCAGAAAAAAGTGACATAGATAGATAGATAGATATATAAAGTTTTGAACTGGGGGTGTTTTTGGGTTCTGGGAGTCATGATCGTCGCAGATCTGCAAAAATTTTTCAAAATTTCCAACTTAGGTGAGAATGTAATAGGTAGTATTTCTTACGAAATCTACCTAAAACAGAGCAAAAGTAGATTGATTTCTTTGCTCATTGAAAAATTCAAAGTGGTCACCATATGTGTTGTTGAATTAGCACTTATGACTACAAAAAAGTAATAAAAATATTACTCTTATTGTTGAGTGAGGTACTGTTATTGTTGGTAATCATGACTGCTCGAACTCCACCTAATATGAATATTTTCTTATGTCTGAAAAATGCAAGATGGAGCAGAATATTTACTCTTCAACAGGTTTGGAAGGAAGATACAAATAGCAAATTCTGTTCCTACGTGCTTACTCTGACTGTGATGGACCATCTGCTATTTTCCAGAAAGGAAAATCAACAATCATGAAATTACTACAAAAACGTTCAGATTTACAAGATGCTATACCAATTTTCAATCAAAGAAATGTTTTCAATGTATTAATAACTAAAAACGGCATTATTAATAATATATATATATATATATATATATTTGGCATTCATGATGCCTCCTCAAAAGAAAGGTCACTAGACGATTATAGACCTTTGCATCTCACAAAACTAGTCACAAAGAATAAAACGGAGAATTTGAGTAATATACCCCTTTTTTCAGATGCCACAAAAGAACATTTGTTTTGAGTTCATTACTATGGACAGATATGGCTTGGTAATGAAGTAAATGATAAAGAATGGGATTGGGAAATAAAGCATAATTTGTTATTTCCGATACGAAAAACTCAACCACTCGCTCCAGATTCGTTTTTAAATATAATTTTCTGTTCATGTTTAAAAGGTTGCGGCAATATGTGAGGATACGGGAAGTTGGGGTTAAACTCTTCTATATCGTGTAGCAATTGTCCTGGATAGGCTTGTCTAAATGGTGTACCAATAGAGGAAATCTCTGAAAGAGATTTCCTCTATTGAAAGAAAATCTCTTTGTCTCTCCCACATGATCAAGTTTCGTAATGAAAAAATTTTATAGGAAAAATTTACTATTTTTTTAAACGTAGAACACTTATAACTCAGAAGCTACTAATTGTATCAATTTAGTTCTGTTTTTTTTTCGATTCAGCGGAAAAAAAAAATCCTACTTTCTTATATACTTAAACTACAATTTCCACTCCCTTCCCCTCTACCCCGCTCCCCTAAAAGAAAAAAAAAAGATGAAGCGTGCAGTATAATGTTGACGACTTTTGAGGCATCATCTATAATACATACCAGACTCTCTGTAAAGAAAAACTTTGGATTAAAACCTTAGTTAAACCTTGGTTTTCCGGAGAATAATGATAAACTTACTGGACTATGAAGTGAGGTTCTGGAAGTGAACATTTCAATACAAGGAAAAGATGAAAGTCCGTTAGGTCAGGTGGGGTGAATAAGGTGAATAGCGAGATGTGCTGTGAACCCGCAATCGACAAAAGCAGCTTGTGTAATCGCGGAGCGATGAGAAGTTGCATTGTCTTGATGTAATAAAAATAAATAAAAAAGTTATTTTCACAAATTTTGGCACAAAAATATACTCCATAATCGTACAAAAGTATAGATGTCCAGATTCCCCGTGGGGCTCAAAACTTTTCACTCTTCTCTCCTTGAAAAATTTTTTTGTTTTTATATCCTTAAACGTATTTTAAGGTCTTCTACATCATTTAAAGACTTTTATTTATAGATTTTTTTTATGCTTGTTTAGTTCTGAATGTTAAAGTATTCACTCTGTTAAAATATACCATAGGATCACGAATGAAAAAAAAGTTTAATTTATAAGTGCCTCGTATTATTATTATTATTATTATTATTATTATTATTATAATTATTATTATTAATTGTTTGTAGATTTTAAAAGTACTCTATAAGATGGAAGATGGCATATAACATCAAATTAGCAACTATAATAAAGTCTGTCATGTATGAAAAGTAAATGTTTTTTAAATTTCTACATTTTTCTCCCGTAGTCAGTTACGTATGAATATTCCCTAAAAAACTTATAAAACTTGTTTTATATTCTATAATTAAAGTTATCAGTACTGATATTCTTGTCGAGAAAATTCCTTTTCATATATTTTGTAATAAAGTATACTAGATAAGGATTACTTTGCGATTAAAAGTTTTAATTAAAGATGAAATAAAATTATTTTTATCTTATATATACAGAGATCCCGCCATTGCATTTTTTTGTTACCACTATTTCGAAACAACAATCCCCGTGATAGATTTCTATCGCAAATATTGTAGAAATCTACTACGAAGGTTTTTGTTAAAATTAGTGGTAGCCACAAATGAGTTCAGTGGTATCTCTGTATAGAGGTATTCTACGTTGAGGGGAGAATCGGAAAAAGCTAATTTAAAAAATGAAACTTAGCTCTATTTATGCACTCTGATTTAATGTATAAGTTAGTGTTAAAAATACAAAATAACACATGGGCTGATAAGTTCCCGGTCTGGCGCACAGATGGCGTTGAAATCGCCGAACCGTTCCTTTTGTTGTAAATACTAACCTTTAAAGGTAGCAGAAAAAATGTCATGAAGATTCGCCGTGTGGATAAAACGTTAGAGTGGTTTTTAGTTGAAGGACGTTGTTGATAAACAAAAAAATGAACAAACAAGAAATTCAAGAATTGTTATTTGATGGGAAAAAACACCGTTCAAACAAAAGCTTGACGTGATAAGCGTTATCCGGACACTGCATCAGGTAAATCAACCATTATTGACTGGCTTGCGGAATTTAAACGTAGTCGTACGGACACCAGTGATGCACCACGCAAAAGAGGTGGTTACTCCGGAAAACGTAAAAAAAGTCCACAAAATCGTTTTGGGGAACCGTAAAGTGAAGTTGCAGGAGATAGCTCAGACCTTGAAGATATCCCAGGAACGTGTAGATTTTATTTTGAATGAACATTTGTCTATGAAAAAGCTGTTGTCAAAGTGGGTGTCGCGCGTGTTGACTTTTGACCAAAACCAACAACGAGTCGATGATTCTGAGCACTATTTGGAGCTTTTTCGTTATAAAATTATGTTATTTATTATTAAATTATTATTATTATTTATTTATTAAATTATTATTATTTATTATTAAAGTTATGTTATTTATTAAAGTTATAAAGTTATGTTAAAAAGTTTTGTTTTCTTTATTAGTCCGGGAACTTATCAGCCCATGTGTTATATTAAACCTCATATATGTAAAGAAAATTACCCGAAAAGTAGATAACTTATTGAAATTTCAAAGTAATTACTTATTTAATTTCCCCAAAAAAATGTTTTATCAATAATTGACTGTATTGTTAGAGAATATTCAGAAAAATTAAAAATATTAACTTGAAGATCAGAAAGTGATAGAATAATTAAAACATTCCACAAACTCCTCTTTCTCTTTGACTGTAAGCAGATGATGGAACCGCATAGTTTGGATAAATTAACTGTTCACATGATTTTAAAACATCTCAGTATCTGGCGTTGCTTAGATACTGTTTGGCGCATTTCAAAAGTTTGTTTGAGAATGTGATATAGTTAGATGACTTGTTCAAAGGCAGACTTGAGATTCAATTGAAAGTGAATAAAATTTGTAAAAAGGATAAAAACAGTACACTGTAAAATTTCAGTATATGTACAATGTACAGTAATTTTACTGTATTTGTACCCTTTGCATTCTTTACGGTATGAGTACAGTATTTCTAAAGTACATTAAAACTTAAAAATTATAGTATGTGTACCACAGTAATTGTAACCAGCATTTATACAGTAAAGTAAATTGTTTGCTGGTAAATATATGGCATATCAACCGTTGAATATTATATAAATTAATAATGTAAAATTCCGTCTCCAACAATTTAAATTAAATGCGACGTTTAAATATATTATTATTGCTCTGTTGGATTTATACTTATTTGGCATTGGGTCATGTTTTTATGAATAAGAAGACTATCCCGAGCACAAACCTCTCCTTGCATCTTGAGGGGTTTCCTGGGATGCGTTTGCGCTGTCGTATATTAGTTACAAAGTTATTATGCCGTGGTACTTAGCATACGGAGTATATACCGATTTCAAACGATTTTACAGTTCATATACACAGTTGCCAATTTTTAAGCTTTTTTCTTATGGTAATTGTGCCTAAATATGACGACCCTTAAGTGCGGCAATGTTATTGTACTTAAAATCTTAACGTAAGAATGTATAAAGATGCTATATAATGAGACGTCCAAACTTCAGGAATAAAATGCGAAACATTTATCTGCATTTAAAATGTTTTCTTTAAAAAATGTCCCATTACAATGCACATCGTTCATTATAAAGCGTCGTTATTATAAAGAACTATAATATTGTTCATTATAAAGAACTTTCAATTTTATGTATTTCAACTTAATTAGTTTAACAATTCATAGCAATTAAATGAATATCTTAAGATGAACTGACATGTATAAAACGCATTGTCAAATTTAGAACTTTGGACAACTCATTTAGGTTTTAACTTACTGTAAATGCGACAAAAATTACCTAAATGCGGCAATCGTATTATTGTTGGCTTACACTGTTAAACATTTGCAGCAAACTGTCCAGTCATGCGACCGTTTTTGTATAAAACGGTTACACAACCGTAATTTAACTCTCTATTTTGACCATATTATAGCCACTATTATGGTCAGAATAGAGTTAAATTATGGTTATGTAACAATTTTATCTAAAAACGGTCGAATGACTGTGCAGTTTGCTGCAAATTTTTAACAGTGTATATTACAGATAATGATTCAATTTCTATTTTTAAAAAAAGTTAGTTTCGAACTAAAGGCATATTATTCAATCATTTTCTGCTTAATAAAATATATATTTATTTAATAAAATGCCAAATATACCCTAAATGCTACAAAACTATGGGTAATCGCGTCGCATTTAGGCACAATGACCTTACCACTCAAATTTAATAGTAAATATTCACTTATTTAATCGCCAAAATCTGCGATAAATAAGGCAAAATTCGTGGAATGCAGAATAATATTGTGTAAAGTGTCTTCCGATGTGAAAAATAATGATCCTATACAATGAGTATGTTTACTCAGGGGTTTAATGCAGTATCTCTGAATAAGTTCAAGCGTTTACATTTTGCTTTTTCCCATAGGAAAGACCTAATACCGAATATCTGTACATACTACTTTGTATTCATTCAAAATAATGTCGACTTTCAAGCCCTTAGGCAATATTTAAGTATAACGTATCTCATACAATACATTTAACAATTTTTAAAAGAAATATTAAATGATGTGCATTGTATAGGTATGTAAATATTTCTTTGATACTTCTTTGTAATTTATAAATAATTTTTCAGTCAAACTTAATATTGAATATAACAAAGGATATGAATTATCGCTTACTACACAGCGTATAACCAAATTTAATTAGATATACTTAATATTAAAGCTAGGAATAAACAAAATTTGTTTACCTTGCAATATTCATGTACTATTATGTAATATTTGTGTTATACATTGTAATAATTATGAATTACAACTTAAAATATTTCTAAAGAAAATAGAAATCAGGGTATTCCGCCACAGAGAGATTTATGGTATTGCTGGAGGATAGAAAGCTTTTTCCTTCTTGGTGTTTAGTAATTATACTTCTGGCTGGTTATTCCTGAGTGGGTGATTTCTTGTTTCTGTAATTTTTGTGTGCACTGTCTCACCGTGTACAACGCTACCCTAATTGAAAGTGGTTTCACTAAGTCTCATAATTTTATCTTTTAAAGAAAATAGATACCAAAATTATGTCATTTATTTGAATATGCTGGATCTAGTAAAAATACTTTCTGAGATGAAATACTCCTTAGGCAATCATGTACTGTACATGAAAAAAATGACCTAAATATTGTTTTTACACGTGGTATGCGTCCTTTTATTCTAAAACCTCTAGAGTATGTTTTAAGTTAAAATAGTAAAAAAAAAAAAGGATTTTTGAGATTTTTGTGACCCGTACCAATTTAATGTTAAAATGAGAGAGTCGTGTTATTTTCCCTCTTATATTTTTTATTAATTACTAGTAGATCCGCACGGCCGTTTCCGGCCCACGGCCGGCCGGAATCTGCCGAGAAAAACCAAGCCCGACCCCGGAACTAGTCTAATGAGAGAAAATAGGCCCGAAATAAGGCCTACTGGACGCTTCAAGTTCGACTTTGGACAAGGCTGGGCCAATGTAGATAATTTATCAAATTCAACAATGACAAAAGAAGCAAAAACAAAAACCCTGAAACTTTAGATCGTTCCCAATAAATTACTAAAAGAACAATCGTAGGGTAAAAAGTGCATATTTTATTAAAATGCTCTCATTAAAATTAACTCACTTTGTTTTTTCTTGTTCTACCTTATCAGGGAAGTTCGTCCTCATATCAACAGTGTTTACCGGTAAAAGGGTTAATCTAGTAAAACCAACGCGGAAAAATTTCCCTTTGGATCTTCGTCGGAATCATCCATAGTTTCATATTCTCTCATATTCTCTCAATCTTTTTAAAAATTCGTATAAATTTAGGATGTTAATATATATATATATATTTTAAACGATTCCCGAGGGTTTTCTCCATACGGGGATATAAATATAACATTGAATGGCTAAGGTATTAATTAGATATCGGCTGATAAAAATCGAACTCCCAGTTTTCGGCGAAATGGGGATTTTAAAAACAATCCCGAAAAATTCAAAAATCGCTTTACGAATTTCGAATAAACTTTATATAAAAAAAGGGTAAAATTTACTATGTTGGGCTAAAAGATTGAAATTGGATTGCTTTTATGAGTGGTTCAAAATCTGTGCCGAACCTTGGAAAATCGGAGAAATAAGTATCTTTTTCCGTTCAATTAAAAAAAAAAAGAAAAAGAAAAAATTCCAAAATCTGAGAGCAAGTGCATTTAGATCTGTCTTTGGCTATCCGAAACTAAATTTTTAGACCTCGATCTGTGATAGATTTTCCTAGTCAGCGCGTAGATACAGACACACAGACGTTTTTCTTTTATTAGTATATATTCACAAGCTATTTTACTTTGCTAATTAATTTACATTTAAAATGAAAGATAAACGAATTTTACCTGGGATTTTTAATACTTATGCGACGATAGCTAGTTGACCGTTTAAAAATAAAATCACTTTTCCCTTCTTTTTTTCTTCTTGTCTATTGGATTATTTTAAAACAATATTTTTTCTTTTTTAATTTTTTTACATGTTTAATAAAAAGTGTATCAAAATAATTAAATTTACTAGCTATTTTTTATCTGTTATGTGGAATAAGAAACTACTTAAAATTTAAAATGTTTTCGAAGGAAAAATAACTTTCCTCTTTTCTTTTTCTTTTTATTTGGTGATATAAACAATTTTTTTCCTAATTAATTTACATCTCGAATGAAAAAAATCCTGAATGTGATTATCTTAACGCTAAATTTTTAATACTTATGAGACAATATCTAGTTATAAATAAAATGATCCATTGAAAATAAAATAAATTTTCTTTCTTCCTTATTTTTAATACTTTTCAACATTGTTGAAAAGTGTTTATGACTTCGTTTTGTCTGTCCGTCTGTTTGATCTCTAACTCTTGTAAATATAATTGGATTGCACTGTAATTTTTGTATGCTATTGACATTCACTATAGCATGATCGCTATTGAAAATGAAATGTGTAGCATTTATAGTTCATTTACAGGGACAAACAAAAGTAATCTGTTACATTACGGTCAATGGCAGAGATTCGTTTCAAGTACATTTTAATGATGTTACACTATATAAAACATAATGAAATTGATATGTATTTATGAAGTGCACTAAAACATGCATTCTGTAGAATATGGGGTGAAAAGCATTTATTATTCATTTAAAAGGCCACACAAAATAATTCTGTTATATAATGGTCTACGAGGAAAAACTGTTTGCAGATTATTTTAATTGTATTACACTATTTCTAATATAATGAAATTTATATACATTAGTGAGGTTTAGTACAAGATACTTGCTGTAGAATATGATGCTCATAGCATTTATTGTTCATTTACAGGGACACGCAAAATATATCAGATACACTACTGTAGCCGTATATTTGCCGAAAGTACGTTTTCAGTTATGGTATGCATTTTTAAGTTCAAAATTTTTTTTATATAAATAGTATAGATCATATATAAATACTGTATATCATATACAGGGCTTCACATAAGAATTAGAAAGCATTACTGAGTATGAGCGTGAATTGCGTAAATGTGGTTTTTAATTGAGTTATGCATTTTCAAGCTAAACTTTATTAAATATACTAATTTTTTTTAATATATAAAATCATATACAGGGCTCTGTAAGGAACTGGATACATGGTCGCCTATGGATGATAATTTCTGGAAATGCGATTTCAGTAGTTTTAAACATGTTTTACGCTGAATTAAATTTTAGCTTAATATGTGGCGTGTATAAAAATCTGTAAGTAATATACAGGGCTGTGCAAAATAATTCAAATATGTTTTCGTCTATTGGTAGAAATTTCTGAAGGGGAATTTTCACCTTATGAAGCGTTTTCTTATTAAACTAAATTTTAGCATATTATGTAGAATATATACAAATCTATAAATCGAATACAGGACTGCACAAACGGATTGGAGCGCTTTCATGGCTGTAGACTCTAATTACTGAAATCCGGTTTTCAAATGCATTATGCGTTTTCTATTTTATTTTCCTCCATTTTGAATAAGAATAATATCAAAGTGATTAAATTTTCTAGAAATTTTAACAGTTGTATGGGATAAGTACTAGATAATTTCTAAAGGATTTTTAAAACAAACAACTTTCACTTCTTTCTATTTCTCTTCTGTTTTTGGCTGATATAAACAATTTCTTTCCTAATTAATTTACATTTTGAATTAAAGTAAAACGAATGTGATTATTTTTATGCGGAATTTTCAATACTTACGAGACAACTGCTATAGTATTAAGGAAAAAAAAATATTTTTATACAAAAATAAAATTTATAATAAATATTGCAGTTATCACTTTGTTTTCAATATTGAAACACACTATATAAGCAAACATATTGACAGCGTACAGTAGTTTTATTTTCGTTTTTTGTTATAAAGACGATTTATAGAGAAAGTTTTGATTTTTGTTATAAAGACATAATTACACTCAAAATATTATGAAAGTAGAAATCCGAATTAGACTCCTATTTCAAAACAAACGCGGTATTAGGCGTTTGTGAGAGAAGAATAAAGAGGCTAATTTGAGAGCTGGGATATACCTTAGAACATGTATGGAACAGTAAAAATAGGAGATGAAAAATAAGATGAATTGCTATTTTTTTTAAAAAATCTTTACTATAGATATAAACAGAATGATAATTTAAAATTAAAATAACTTTACTTTATTTCTTTTCCTCTTCTTTTTCGTTGAATCACTTTTAATTTTTTTAAAATTATTTTTCTCATTTTAAATAAAAAGAAAACCTAAGTGATTAAATATTCTAGAAAATTTTTACGCGTTGTAATGATAAAAACTATTTAAACGCTAAAGGATTTTTAAAATAAATAAATTTCACTTCTTTCCTTTCCTTTCCTTTTTTAGGTGATGTAAAACAATTTCTTCCCTAATTAATTTAAATTTCGAATTAAAGAAAATCGTTTATCTTTATGCGGAATTTTCAGTACTTATGAGACAACAGATAGTTATAACTAACATGACCGTTTCAAAATAAAATCACATTTGTTCCCTTCTTTTTCTTTTCTTTACTTTTATTTTGCATTTTGAATAAAAATAATATCAAAGTGAATATAGAATTTTAACAGTTTTAACAATTTAAGTAGTTTATTACAATTTTACATTTAACAATTTAACTAGAAATTTTAACAGTTGTATGGGATAAGCACTTTATAGTTTCTAAAGGATTTTTAAAACAATCAACTTTTTATTCGTCTTCTTTCAGTTCTTTCTATTCCTTTTCTTTTTTTGGCTGATATAAATTAATTAAATCAATTTCTTTTTAGATTTATTTACTTTTTCAATGGTAAGACGTATGGAAATGTTTAAATGTACTCTGAATTTTAAAGTGTTGCTTAGGAGAAAAACTAAAGTATTAATTATCTTTTCGAATTTTTTTTTCCATTTTCTTTCTTTTTCGGCTAATTTAAATGCCTTATGTTCACTTTCCAATTAAAACTACATTTGAACTAAGTATAAGGAAATTGTGATTTGTAACATTTGAAATTTCATGAAAGTCTATTTATATATTTTAAGTAAACAATTTTCTTAAAATTAAGTCTGTATTGCAATGTTTTCTGGGTGGAATCTCTCATTACACGCGCACAATTACGCCAGTTCTTAAGATTCATAATTTAAATAGAATATAATAGAAAAAACAAACCTCAAACCGAGGCTAACGAAAAAGACAGGCTACCGCGGTTCATTTCACTTATCTTTTTTTACAGACCGCCAGAGTGACGTGATGCTCTTTTCGTACACCTGCATTGGTGGATTCGACCACCACGTGACTCCCGCGGTCTGTAAAAAAAGATACGCGTAAAGCACCGCGGTAGCCTGTATTTTTCGTTAGCCTCGTTAAGATTCATAATTTAAATAGAATATAATAGAAAAAACAAACCTCAAACCTTCATCTCTTCCCCAAAACAAAGAAATTTTCAAAATTTGCTACACACATTCTTTTATTTTTCCTGATGCTTGGGGATTCTTTGTGTTTCAAAATATGTGTATTTAAAATGTATTAAAATGACAGTATATTGAAAAAAATCCCTCTCTTGAGTTTTTATAATTTTATCCTTTATGAAACAACGAACTTGGGAAAGAAAAGAATATATGTTTTATAAATTTTCATAGCTGCAAGTGTATTAAAAATTTAAATTTATACATTTTTGTGTTAGCTACAAAAAAAATCGTTCTAGCCAGTGATATATTTTTGAAAAGAATTATCCAAGGATAAATTCAATTGCTATACTAAATTCGTTCCGGAACTTTTGGATTTCATCAAGGATCAACAAAAACTTATGACAGGATATAGAAAAAAATCCTATTCTCGAGTTTTTGTAATTTTATCCTTTATGAAACAACAAATCTGAGAAAGAAAAAAATATATATAATTTTTAAAAATGTGAGAATCAGAAATTTTCGCAGCTGCAAGTGTATTAAAAAGTTAAATTTATGGAGTTATGTGTTAGCTACTGAAAAAAAAAATTGTTCTAGCCTGTGATAAATTTTTGAAAAATTTATTTCAGCAACTTTAGTGTAATTTCTAGCGTGCAACTGTAACTGAAAATGCCTTTTATATATAATTTTAAATTGTTTAAATATTTATAACTTCTTCATTTCAAGTTATACTAGCAGCAAAACTTCTGTGTTCAGGAACAAAGAAATTCATTTTCATTTCTTTACTTGAAGCAGAATCCAAAATAAAATTTATCATGTTGTTTTAAAGTGCTGAACTCCATTCTACAAAGATTAGAGTAATTCATGATAACAGAGGAAGAGATCTGTCTAGACTTCCGGAGCAATTGAAAAGTTGAAGACTCATTGGAAAAGTAGTCCGGAAGTAATTGTCTGAGTAATTTGTAAAATGGATTACCATAAAAGCACAAAAAAAAAATGGTTTGTACTATTTGGCTTATATATTATAGTTAGTGTATTTGTGTATTAAAATATTAATAGGGATTAAAAAATTTCAATAAAATGTTCATGTAATACTTTTATTGGGATTAAAAAAAATCACTTACATGATAGGAAAAGTAGAATGTATTTTTCAGATTAACCCCTGAGCTCCAGACTAGTGCGAATTCGCACCGATCAAAATTTCAAATGTCGGCGTTTTTTGAAAACATGCTTTCATTAATATGCATTTTTCATTAACAAAATGGAGTTTTTGATAAAAATAAATATCACAGCTTGATATCTCATTAAATTTTGTGTAGGAATCGTGTGTTATATTTCATTATCACTATATTGCCAACAAAGTTATACGCAGTTGAAGTTACCGAACCACAAATCGCAGTAGTGTGGAATGCGCAGGTGCTGATTCGAAGTGTGGAGTCCACGGATTAAAGTAACATTGCTGGAAACAATGAAGATAAAGCGCAAATTTGTACGATAGTGTAATCATTGCATCTATCGTTATTTATTACTATGTTACCTTCCAGAAGCTGGCATATCTTTTATTAAATTTTATAAAATTTCATAGTTGAGCTAAGCATAAATATTTACAGGAATGATCTCTCATTTTAGTCCATAAATTGTGATATTTATCAAGAAGTAATAAATGAAATAATTATATTTAAAAATATGCAAATGTATTCTATTATTGCTGTGGATTATTTTTGTAATCTGGATGAAATCGCGCATTTTAAAAATCTGAAATGACGCTTATTCAAAGGTCCACGATGGAATATTTACTGGATATAGTTGTCCCGAAGTCGAGTTTTCAATGTTAATCCCACCGTATTTTTTAAAAAAATATGATAGAGTTTAATAGAGGCTTTGCAAAGTATTTTGCTATAAATATATGTTAGTGTAAATTTGTTACTCCTTAGTTCTGAATGAATCTATTTGCTTGAATAGGGTTGTTTATTCTGTTATTCGAATTGGAGTACAAAAGTGTTGTATTATTAGCATTTCCAGTTGGGCATTTCTTTTATTCAGAATGTTTCCACTTTTTTCAAATAGTAATATTCATTTTATTTAAAGAGATAATAAATACAACTAATATTACTATTTGAAAATAGTGGTGGCATTACGAAGTTAAAAAAGTCCAACTGGCAATAGACTTTCAGAGTCTTAAAGTTTTTTGTAAAAAATGTTCAATATTTCTCTTGTACCCGATTCTAATAGATTATTAGAAAGTATTTTTCCTTATGATTTGTTGTTTAGTAATAGAAAAATAATTTTGTCGTTTAAATTTCCATAATACTACGTGCGTGAGAAGTTCGTTACAACTTTAAAAAGTAATAACAAAAGAACAAATGATAATAAAATAATGCGGTTTGCACGAATGGGATCAGAAAGAGATCTGATATTTATTAATAAAAGTTGCAGATCCAAATTCACCGACAGAGGTTGATTAGACGAAATATAAAACAGATATATGTAAATGAAGCTTGTTTCACAAATAATTATTACACAATGAACAGGAAAAAATAATACTACAGCATCAGACATATATCATTATTCCTTAGTTCAAATGGACCATTTCCGGTCTTAAGTCTTTTCACAGTTCAAAACATTGGCAGTGTTTCGATTTCTGATTCACTAATCGTGTAAAGCCAACGCCCCCTAGATAAGAAAGCCGCGACACTCATCACGAAAACGTCATACCAAGCAGGCAAAACAAAGAAAAAAAAATCGAACAACTTGCAAGTTTCGATTTTATTGGCTCATAGAACTAATAATTATTGTTTACAACTAATAGTTAATAATTCCACGAGCCATCGAAATCGAAACATGCAAGTTTTCGAATTGTTTTTTTGTTTTGCCTGCTTGGTATGACGTTTTCGTGACGCGTGTCACGGCTTTCTTTAATAGGGGACGTTGGTAAAGCCCACCTACTTGTCTATGGGTTAGCACATTGGTTAGTTGGCAAGAGGTGCCAGATTCAAATGCCAATTCAGGCATGGGTGTTCGTAGAAGGTCAGATCACACTTTAAACGGAGATGCCGGTCTGTTCAGCCCTTGTGTGCTAAAGCTGGTAGTAGCGTCTGTTAATCAATCAACGAACTAACCAACAGTTCACGTAACAAAACTTGATCAACAATGCTTGATCTAGTAATGATAGTATGCTGTCGGAAGCGAATGAAGAATTCACTTGTATATAGGTGAATATACATAAATCTTCATTTCATGTCAACGCCCTATATCGGTGAATTTTTGAACTAATATTTTTTTTGTCTTAAAAAAAAATCCGTTCTGTCCCTGATTACATTCGCGAGAGCAACAATTTTCTTTATCACAATTTGTTCGCTTTCAATTACTTTTAAAGGATCAAATGAACTTTTGACGCCCACCATATTAGCAAAATATCATTACAATAGTCAATAAGTGATTAGAATAAATAATTTATTACCTTTCTTAAAGCTTTAAATAATGTTTTATCTAATTGAATTATATTTAATAAGGATAAAATAGAGATTTCACTTCTAATGTCTCAAATTAATCAATTTCTAATAAAGTCAATAATTTCTGAATAAACTTTATTTTAAAATTTCATATATTATGTTGAAATCAACTCAATATATCACTTATTTAAGTAAAAAATTGATTTCGACAGGGAGAAATTGGAAAATTATTTTGGATATTAATAATCGGTAAATATTCTACATTACGATCTTTAAAAGAGGAATTTATTATGGTGTTTTAAAAATATTTAGTCAGTCAAGCTTAGAGACATTTCCAAAAGAAATAACAAGAGTGAAAAATCATGCGTCAAGCATATATTATGAAAAACTTTCCGACACATTCAGAATACTGTAACAAAACTTCTCCTTTTAATTAGGTGAAAGCTGCCGTCTAAGTAAAAAAAAAAGAATATGGAAAATGAACAATACATTTTTAAGCCCAATTTTAACAATTACCATCTACAGTCGAAAAAATATTCAAATTCTTTTATACAGTCCTGCATATGATCTAAACATTTGTATATACAATACACAGTATGCAAATATCAAGTTCAGTTAGGAAACACATAGCAGAGTTGAAATTTCCCCTTCAGCAATTTCTGCCAACAAGCGGAACTGTACTGGAATTCTTTTGTGCAGCCCTGTATATGATCTGTAGAATATATACACACCAAGTTATATGAATAAAATTAGTTAAATTTAAAAACGCATACCACAATTGAAAGCAATTATTGCTCATAGGCAGTACTCTAATCGAATTCTTTTGTATGTCCCTGTGAATGAAAGATAAATGCTATGCGCACCATACTCGGCACAATATCTTTTAGTGCTCTTTAGTGATGTATATGAATTTAAACGTGTTTGAAATAGTGTAAGATCATTAAAATAAACTTTAAAATATTTCCTCCCATAGACCCTAATGTAACGGAATTCTTTTAAGGGCCGAATTATGAAAATTTAAAATTAGTAAACGAATTATAAATGCTACATATTTTATTTTCAATACCGAACATAGCACATGAACTTCAACAACATATATCAATTGCATGACAATTCGAGTATATTTATGCGAGTTAGAGCACGCCCAGACAAGCTGAATTCATAAACACTTTTAAACTATGTTGGAAAGTGTTAAAAAGCAAATTTCTGAAAAGCTAAAGTGTAAATATTCAGCAAAGATACTTAAATATCAGCTTATGTCATACGATTTTCTGTTTGTTGGAAATGAATATTAACACATTGTGTACAGATCACGACAATTATAGTGTTGTAGGGATCCCTACCCCAAGAGTAATAATTTCGTCAGGTATTCACGTGTTTCGCGAGATCAGGCTCCCGAACTATCTTTTTCTTTTTTTATGTCTACTTCTTTCTCTTGGCTAATCTTTCCCCTTTATTTCTATCTCGTTGTGTTTTTTTTAATTTTGGAGAGGAGGGCGATTCTTCATAAGCCGATATCAAGCTGTCTACATTGACTTATAAGAAAAATCAAAATGGATAAATGGATAACCACCCACGTGTTTGTCGTACATGGCTGCCCGTGCCCCTGGAAACGGGAATCCTGGTAGTTGAAGGAAACAAACACTTTTGCCATTACTTCAGGTTGAAGATATCTATTGATCCTGTATGCATCAATCAGCTGGTCAGATGGCCTGTCACTGGCTAGGGATCAAACAAGCGGTTGCTTACTAGTCATCTGGTTAACGGTGAATGCTGATATAAGGGTGTCTAGTGAGCGTATGTGCCCTGGTTAGCACTGGTGCACAAATGCGCCTTCCTTTGTTGAGCTCGGTAATGGCTGGTGCGGCCACGTCTGAGATGTTTTTCTTTTTTATTATGGAAGTTCATTCTTCCCTATCTTCTTCTGCTCTAGATTAACAAATTCTTCGGAAAATTACTTCTTCACACTTTGTTACAGTTAAATGTACTAATATTATTAGTGATAGTTCCTTGAAGAATACTCTACAATTTCCCATAGCAAAATTATTTCATCCTATTTTGGAGACGTCAAGTCACGCAAAAAATTCCAGTCCGGTGATCTGCTGGAGGAGGTTTCATCAGCCGATCAATCTCAATTGCTTTTAACATGCTCAGAAATAGGTACATTTTCTGATTCTGTTCATGTACATCCTTCCTTGAATATAAGCCACGGTGTAATATCTAGGCCAGACTAGTTATTCTCTACAAAGAAAGAAATTTTAGAAAATGTCACACATAAAAATATTATTGGTGTAAGCAGAATCATTATCCGGCAGAATGAACAAGTGCTCCCTACGAAGCACCTCATTCTGACTTTTAATTTCAGAACACTACCTGAAAGAACAAAGACAGCATATTTGCACTGGCGTGTTCGTCCATACCTTCTGCGATGTTTTCAACGTCAACATTATGGTCATAGAAAATCTATTTGCCGTGAATCAGTTACCTCTTCTCGGTGTGAAGATTTTGGGCAGGACCGTAACTCTTGTGAAATATTTGAACGTTGTGTTAATTGTCAAGGTGACCACACAGCACATTCCTGTTCCTGTTCTATATGAATCCGTGGAAAAGAATTCAATTTTCTCAAAATATTTCTTATCCCAAAGCACGCAGATTTGTTTAATCTTGAACACTTTCAGTGAGTCTCATATTCTAGTCTGTTAAAATTCCAAAAGACCTGTAATGTCAGCACTCAGACACCTACTTCTGATTCATCACTACTGGCTCAACCTTCTAATACCTAATCATCATGTTCCACAATGAAAAGTTTTCAAATTGTAGGAATACAATTGTCTGAGAAGGATGTATGATTTTTGAACTTACTAATCATCTCAATACGTGAAAATAGTGTATCAGTGTATCAAATTGCCCCTATCCCCTGTCTATACAACACAAATATATTCTGTTGCTTTTCTTAGAACTTCTTCATCAACTGAACTGATGCGTGAATACATACTGTCTGGTAAACCTATCAAGAAAACAAAACTAAAACATCAGGTCTTAGTCCGCCCTTTTTAAAATTAAAGTAGTCCAAACGGCTTCACACGGACGAAGCTGTACAATCTGAGTCTGAGTCTTACAATGATAAAACCGATGATGAAAACAGTGTTTTTCAGGAGTTCAACCAGCGAGATTATTATAGTATACAGTGGTGGCCAAAAGTTTGGACATTTTTTGAAAGTTTCATGTTTTTCGAATTTGTGTGCTTGTAGAATATATTAATTTTCACTTAAATACAAACGTTTATATATCAAATTGAAGGAAATTTAATGTAGAATTTAATAATAAAAACAGTATTACAATATCTGTATTACAAAAATGGATTATGCTCATTTAAGTAGAATAAACAAACACAAATCGTTTTGAATAAGGACGTGTTTTGTAATAAAAGCGTACTAGCCAATCACAAACATTGTTCTGAGAACCAATAAAATGCCTGTAACTATAGTTTAGATTATTTGGATGGTAAAAGAGTTATTGTTGTGGAAATATTTTGCGGAATGATTTTTAATTAAACTAATTTTAAACAATGTCATCAACAAGAAGAACTAATTGGACATCTACAAAAAGAAGCCGAATTGTCATATTGAGAGAAAATGGCCTCTCTTATGCTGAAATTGCAAGACAAGTTGGTGGTTCAGTGACCAGTCATATGCCATTAGATGTGAAATGAATGCAGCGGGTATTACAGTAAGTTCAAGAACAATAAGAAGAAGGTTATCAGGATTTGGACTACAAGCTAGAATTCCAAGGAAAAAACCATATTTAAATCAAAAGCAACGCAAAAACGAGTTAAGTGGGCAAAAGAACACATTAAATGGTCAGAAAATCAATGGAAGCAAGTAATCTGGAGCGATGAGAGTAAAATATCGCTCTTTGGTAGTGATGGTAGAAAATACGTGAGACGTAGAGTAGGAGAAGCACTTCATCCTGATTGCATTGAAGCAACTACAAAAAACTCGACAAATGTCATGATTTGGGCAAAGTATGTCTTCAGATGGTGTGGGCCGAATTCAAGTGATTGATGGCATCCCGAATGCTAAAAAATACATCGAAACTGTCCTGGAACCAAAATTGATACCTTCCATCAGGGATCTCTTCCCCAACAACGCACCATTTATTTTTTAGCAGGATTCAGCTCCATGCCACACAGCAAAAGTATGCAAAGCATGGTTTCATAATAAAGGCATAGATATATTACCATGGCCAGGAAACAGCCCTGATCTCAATCCAATTGAAAATTTGTGGCGACGCTTGAAAATTTTTGTACGACAAAAACGTCCATCCAATAAAAGACAACTTATTGAAGCTATAATTGATTCTTGGCACCATGTGATTACGAAAGATGAACTCCAAACACTCGTTCACTCGATGAAAAGACGCTGTGAAGCTGTCGTAAAAAATAAGGGCTATCCTACTAAGTATTGATTGTGTAAGTATCACTTTAAAAAAATGCAAATCTAAGATAGATCGTACTATTAGTTGCATAACTTTTTTTGTAATACAGATATTGTAATACTGTTTTTATTATTAAATTCTACATTAAATTACCTTCAATTAGATACATAAACGTTTGTATTTAAGTGAAAATTAATATATTCTACAAGCACACAAAGTTGAAAAACATGAAACTTTCAAAATATGTCCACACTTTTGGCCACCACTGTAGTTTCAAATTATTGCCATGTTTACTTTTAATTTCTATGTTCTAAAATTAATTAAGTTGCATATATTGTAATTTGCAATGCCATATGAATTTTTAGTTTTTGTTATGTTGCTGTCTACTTTTAAAAAAATTCTGTTTAGGTAATTAACTTACAAAAAACAATTAGTTTGGCGCTTATATCTACACATAGATTTGTACAATAAATCGCACCATCCAACAAACCAGCCTAAAAATAAGCAACGACATGTAAACATAAAACACAATATTGTGCATCAGTAAAAAATGAAGTGTTTTTTCAAACCATTCCGTAAAAATCAGACAACGATTTGTTGTTAGTTGTTTAAGTGCCCCTATTCCTTGTATATCTCTTTTATGACCTACGAATAAAAGGAAATGTTGTATCATTATTGTTATATGTTTCATTATACCGAAATCTTTAAGAAAATGTATGAAATTTTATTTATCTTTATTTTTAAATCTTTTTATTTAATAAGTAATTGAAATTGAATATAATTTATACATTTATTTTAAAGAAATTAATTAAACTTACTTAAATTCTGCGGCAGAGTTTTAATTATTAAATATGTTGATACCTCAGTCGTTCCCATTCATGCCTCGAGTATGAAAATAAATTCATGGAAAAGGATTGTTGCTATATCGTCTGGATGACTTGCTTTGATTACCCAATAGCAAAAATTGAAAAAAATCAAAATAAACTTGTGAAGAGAAAACTTACTTGTTCTTTTAATATACTTCCTTAAAATATTGTGCTGATTTTGAACTACTTAATTTGCATTTAAGAACTTACCCGGTTTTTGTCATCAGAATCATCATTGCGATGACTCACTCGGCTAACCTGTATACCATATACGTTTCGATTATTTATTAATACAATTTCGTACCAGAAAATTCAAAATTTTACACAATTGAAAATTACCCACAAATTACAATGCCTAAGAGAATGTGTGGTCTGCCATTGAAACTTCAGTTCGAATCCCAGCCAAGGATTTTTTTTCGCTTGGATTTGGCTGCTTAATTCTCAGCTCAAGTTTTATTAAATCGTTGTATTCCCGTATTTAATTTAATTATTCGCTCATTTCTTTTAATTTTACATTGTTGGATCATTTTTAAACGTGCTAAAATAAATTTTATGAGCTATTGTTCTCATTAATGTTTCTCATGTAATTTATGTATTTTAATCTATGTATTAGTTAATTAATTATTAGTTATTAATCAAATACTTATTTCTCTTAGTATTCTATAAAAAATGTTTCACAAGGATACTAGGGTTTTTTTCTTATTTGATTTCCAATTGTCTTAATTATTAATATCCTTCTATTTATAATATACATATATAGCATATATTTAACAAGTATTTTTTTAAATTTTAAATTTTAAATTATTTTACTTTATTTTTGTCCATTACAGTACCTACTTCTACTTATTTTTCCATGATTGAGGATGTTATTGACAAGATATCCTTCTTCATGTAACACTGTGAGTGCGAGAGTGCGAATTTGCTTCTTAACTTCAGATACTCACTGTTTTTATCAATATTGTTAGTAATATTCGCGAAATAATACATTAAGATAATATTATCAACATTTTGTCTCAATATCTCATGTCTCCATGTCTAAAAAGCATATTCTGAATTACAGAAGCTAGTTCACTGCTCACAAAATCGGAAAATATTACGCTGATTTTGCTACCGTAGATTCTTATAACCTGTGTAATTTGATAAAATTTCAAAGAATAACAGCCCATTACTTTTAAGAAATAGGATGAGGTACATCTAACACAACGACAATAGCATCAGAACTCTTCAATTTCTGCTCAAAAAATATGAACCGATATCATATTATTTCTAGTGTGTTAGGTGAATCTGAATACAACGATCTTTTATTATTACAAGAATTTGGACTATTCACGGTAGTACAATTTAAAACAAACTGTATCTGTCCGAGAGTGATACTTACCACTAAAGCTAATTGAAAATGCTATTTGAAGTGTTCGAGAAAGACAAATTAAAGTTGTCACCAAAATTGAGAAACATAAACGATTATTAATTGCTTATAATTATCTCTCTAAATAGAATAAGAGATGGCACTTATCTCCAAAGTGAGAAATTTCACACGACAGGAACTACGTTTCAATGAAAATTGTTCCAACAGAATTTGCATGGGATAGCTTTATGCTGTTAGACGTGCATATATGTAGATTTAAGGTTTACCGTAAATAAAACAGGGTGCTTAAAACTGGGATTTTAGATCATTATTAGAGGAACAACGCTTGATATCAAGTTTAAGCTTTTATTTGTCAATATTTTGCCTGAAGAAAGTGTTCATGTCTTAGCATGTAGAAAAGAAGAAAGAAGAAATGATTCTTTCCTTTGTAAAAAATGTCAGTTTGTAGGGTCTTTGGAGGTTTGATGGTTTAGACAGATACAAACAGGAGCACGGATCACTACTATTCTTTTAAGGTAGAGACGAAAGTTTTTAATATTTAGACTCAACCTATGTTGATGCCATCGGAGATAAATCTTCGTCAAAGAAATGATCGAAATATTGTTGACTTGAGGAAAATATTTAAGGATGGCAACCATGCACATTCAACATAAAATTAATTGCGTATGTATAGACAGAACTAGAGAGATGTGTTTCTTTTGAATTGTCTTTCAACTCAGAATGTTTTTCTTTTGCACTTTTGACCCAATGTCCTATTATAAGTTGATAATTGGACACTGCACTTGCTGAAGAGTGGAAAACTTCCTTGAGCAACTTCTCAATTTTATACCAGACAAATATTAAGCATTTATTAATGTTAGGGGAGATCATATTTTTGAATAAATTTTATCTAATTCTTATAAAGAATTTGTTTATGGTTTTTACTTGCGAATATGTGTGACTTAAAAAAACTTAAAAAAGAGTTTAAAACACCAAATAAAGAATTTCAATAAGTCATTTATGCAACGTGAATCATTGTTGCAAGAAGATTAACTTATGTTGTAAAAAATCATCACAACTCAAAAAATTGCATTTTTGAGATAAAATATTAATAGTGTCTCCATTGTTTTGAGCAAAATTTTTATATCATTAGATTTAGATTTGGATTTTGTGTTTCTTTGGTCATTGACCATATCGACTACTACATATTTAATAGCAACAGTGATTCAACTGTAAAGTCACACTAACCGTTGCTTTGTGACGAGTCACTAGATCATATCACAAGCAAGTCTCCACGTGATTATAAAGTAATTGACGAAATAAGAAAAATATACTGTGGAACGAATTATAAATATTACGAAACCGGTTCCAAAAACGAAAATGTCCTCAGAAAAAAAAAAAAAAACTGCAACCAAAATTGAAAGAGTACGAAAGTACCCTGTTAGATATCAACCTCAGATATCCTATGCAAAAAATAACCATTTAAAATACTGAAATTCTAACGAGAACTTAAAAAAAAAAATCCGCCATTGGTTTAACAATAGCTTGCGAGTATTTTTCCGTTATTATGGCGGGCTCTTATAAAGGAGAAATTCAGAGCCAGATTATAATTATAACGAAACTGTTTAGCTAATACAATGTGTTTCAAATATTACTCATAATTCAGTAAAACTATTCAATTTTAAAACAAAACATAAGTTTATGCTACATAATTTAAAGTATTAACGTTTAATCCGAGTTTAAATAAGTTTCTTTCTACCAGTATTATTTGTTTCGAATACACAAATTCTCGGTTAATTTCCAATCATCACATGCTTCATTATTAAAACGTTTTTATTCATTTCGTACTTGCATTAACAGATGACGAAACCAATTTTGAACCACTCTTTAATGTTCATCAGAAATTTTATCAGAACTCTACTTGATGTTAATATAACATTTGAATCAACAGAGAACAATAAAATCACTCAAAAAGCAATTTGCCTACTACTACATATTTCAGCAAAATGTATTTCCCATGTATTCAGTTCCCCGTGTCATAATTTTATGTAAATACATTAACACTGCTTAACAAAACACACTCAATACATTCAAGATTTATGTAATCAGAGTCATAAACATTGCGTTATACAGGTGAAATATTAAGTTAAAGTGCTAGTTAGTAAATGTATTCGTGGTGTTTATTTGGGTTGTAATTATAACAGATGTCCTATAACATATGTAATCTTTTATAGGATTATAGAAATGAAAATTTTAATTCTAATCTATAGTAAATAAAATATAAACAAATATATATAATTTATGTATTTTTTTCTCCAATATTCATAGAGTTATAAAAGAAAAAGGTGTTAGGGGTTTGACCAGAAATTTATAAAAATAAAATAAGTTCTGTCTTTTATTGAAAGGTTTCACTTTAGCACCAAAGTAATCAAGTTATCAAGTTAATCTTCTTTAATCAGATGCCTAGCCAATTATTGTATTTGACGAAAGAGAATTTTTAAAACATTTAATGTTATTCACATTTACTTTAAAGAGTATTGTATTTATGGTGACAACGCATGGAAGTAGACCCAATTATGGAAGATTAATTAAATGCGCAGAAAAAAGAGCATAGTCAATCAAATACTAATTATGGAAATATGCAATTTTTTTATTAATTACTTTATTGTAGCAAACAAATATTGATTGCTGAGATAGATTTTTTAAAAAATCTTGTTTGGAAATCACTTAAAAAGGCATAAAAATTGAGCTACAATTTTCAAATTTTTTTTATTTGAAAGTATATTTTTTTCCCCTAGTTTTATGATGCAATATTCAGAAGGGATGTATAGGCGATAAAAGCAAAAGCGATAGCTCAGATCGTTGCCACCATAGTTGTGACATCGGCATACCGTACTGATTTTTGAGATATATTTCCAACATTAAGTGGATAGCACCCTTCTGATGACGACAGAAATGTCCGCACTGCAATTTTTTTAACTTCTAAACATTGCGTAATTTCAATTTTTATATCGTCAAATAATAAATTTTTTAAAATTTCAAATGAAATTGGATTAAAAAGTGTATCTCAATTTTTATGTGAGTTAAAATAATTGTCAAGCATATTTTATTTCTATCACATGCAGCTCGATTAGAAAAGATTAACCACTTAAATAGTTCAGAATTTGTTTATTCCATAATGAAATTAAAACAAATAAAATAATATAAATAAAACACAAATTTAACAGATATGTAATCGAACTAACCACTGAAATTATCAGAATGAAAAAAGATGCTGGAAGTAGCAATAACTCCTGGCATGCTGTTAATATGAAAGTATCCCTTTAATAAATTTCAAAATTGAATACATTATTGATGATTTTCATATAAAAATGCTTTTACGTGTTGTTAGTGGGCAATAAAAAAAAATACATTACATGCAAAAAATATGTTAGAGTTTTCAACAACAACAACAACAAAATGATTTCACCACTTCTGTAACTCGGGAAGCCCGGGTTGGATGCCCTAGTTTTTTAAAGTAGAAAATAGGTTTTTGTAAATTGTATAGAATCGAACTTTCTTAAGGAATTTTTCTGTCCAGATGTTCTAAAATTTAAATATTCCCAAATATATAGTCTGGAAAATTGGAAATATAAGACAATTATTCAAGGAAATTGTCCAAGATACGATATTAATTTTCGCGATTAGAGATATTAACACAGTCTTTCTCGCCATTTGTTCGCTTTCTTAATGCGGTGTGAGGATTTAGCGGAAAACGGCACGATTTCATATTATACTTTTGTGAACTTAGAGAGTTTATCTTATAAAGTCAATAACCCGATTATTGGAATAGCAATTGCGCCTAGATAAAAATTCTATTAGCGGGATACTATTAGATTAATCCAGATCATATGAGTATTAATATTTTAAACAAGAATTCGAATTATTAAAGTTTTTAAAAATAAACTTCTACTCAGAAGAAAAATCGTTGAACATATTAATATTATAAAACATTTATTCCAACATACTTAGTACATTCATCTGAATTATTATGAATTGAACCTTGTCAACGCGCTGTTTAGAAACAAAACTTATTTAAACAAATCAGCTGTCCTGAATCATGTAGAAAATGGTATTCATGGCGACATTTTTCATTAAACACTAGCTGCCTGGGCCCGGAATAATAACATTTAATATGACAACAGATGACATGAATGCAGATATTTTTTTCAGGGAAGGGCACTGTTGAGTTCGGGGGTAGGGGTGAGGAATTGCACTTCTAGACCATAAGCATGAAGTCCCAACTCACCTCTTTCCAAGAATTTTAAAAAAAGGTCACGTGCATCTTCACAGTAACAGTTTGTGGCGATAAAAGGTATTACTTAGGGAAACAACACCTGAACTTTTCCCTCTCTTTCTTCGCTACGTTTCAGAGAAAAAAAATCTATGACCTTACTTTCTTTAATAATAATTAATTTAAAAAAAAACTTTTTCATATTTTTAAAATTTTTATTAACGGTTAACGAAAATATGCAAAATACAGTGGTATAAAATATAAAATTAGATGGATAAAATATCAAATAGATATTGATTGATAGAAAACGAACTTATCATTTTCGTCGAAACGGGCACTTTAAAAAAATGCTAAACATTAAAAAATCGCTGTACGAATTCTGAATAAACTTTATTGAAAATACGACAAAATTTACTATATTGGGTTAAAAGATCGAAGACTGGAATATAGAATTTTTCGGCAATATCGTCGAATTTAGAAAATTGGGGAGAGACGCGAATTGTTCTGTTCAATATAAAATAATAATAATAAAAAAAATAGTAAAATAAAATTTCAGCCTCATGTGCATTTGGACAGGTCTCAATCTATCCGGAACCAAATTGGAAGGCCTCTACGTGCAGTAGATTTCCCGAGACATCGCCAAGAAACAGACAGACACACACATACACGCAGACGAAAATTTTCTTTTATTAATATAGATGTAAGTGTGCTCATTAAAAACTGTTTTTTTTACATTCAAATCTGTATTTAATGTATGTTTGACGATCTACCAATAAATAAATCACGAAAAATTATTATTTTTTCCATAGCTAAATATATTTTCTTGAAAACAATATAATTTTGATCACATAAACTTTTTAAAGGCTTTGATTATGACATAAACTCATATTCTTTTGTACCTAAAAATAATCCCAATCTTACGTATTTGGAACCAAAATGTACAATTAATATGATGCGCAATAAACAGTCTAGTTATTTAAATATTTGCTCACATGGAAAATTTTTAGTGCAGTCGCGTGAATGTCACATTGTACTTCTAAACTCCTTTCAGATTGCTAAATTCCTCAAATAATATTAAATGTTTATCAAGAGCTTCACAGGTAATTCTAATTTGTAGTCAGAAACCATAAACTGAAATGCGTTTATTGTGATATCACTGTATTATCATCGTGCATTAGAATAACCTATTGTGTGTTAAAACAAAGCTGATTACAATCCGTGCTACATAATTGTACACAGTTTTCTGTAGTCGAGGAAAAGAAAACTGCAGCTGTATATAAAAATAAATTACAATTAAAGCATTTTGTGATATTTTTTGCTTTTCTTAATGTTATAATGATTTTAAAACATAAAAATCAGTTTTGAGGCAACAAAAAGGCAGACTACTATAGACAAGTAGTTGAGGATATGCTATTTAATTTCAACAAACTTGGCTGTAATATGAGTGTTAAAATACAGTATCTGCACAGTCACTTAGATCGCTACTCAAAGAACCTTGGTAACTTAAGCGGAGAGTAAAGACATAAAAACAATGGAAACCAGATATCAAGGAAGATGGAATGAACACTTGATGGCAGTATTGTTGGAATTTAATGCGCGATTGACCTGTGAGAGCTCATTTTCGAAAGTCTTACAAAAGTAACTTCTTGTGTGTCAACTGAAAAATTTGTATCAAAAATCCATGTTCTTGATATGAAATAAGTATATTTTTATCTAATACACTTTTAGTTTAATATTTTATGTTTCATGTCACACTTTTCTTTTACTATTTCATGCTGAAAAGATATTAACTTAAACATTACATTAAACTACCTGATTTTCGATGGGCAAAAATTGAAAAACATGGTATATAGCTTATGATCTATATCACAAAACTAGAGCTTCTAGGGAAAAACTGGTGCTATTTTTGTGTTTAGCGTGTGAGATATACCCAAAACAGGTTTAATATTCGAGGTATCAAAAAGAGTGTTGGTCCTCGTGTAATTTATTACCATGTATTTAACAAAAGGAATCCCGTGCCTCCCCCCACCTCGCAGGCATGTTTAGTTCAGTTTGGCGTTCAACGTGTAAAAATAACTACAATTTTAATAGTTTTGAATTTAAAATGTAGAAAATTAACACTTTTTATAAAATTAACAAACATTGTCGCGATTGGGAATTGTAAATCGACTCGATAAACAAAGAAAACTACTTTGTCTGCCAAAAAAGCTACTTCGTTACAGTTGTGGCGGTCAACGTGTTAAACTGAAGATATTTGAATTATGTTTTGTGTATTTTAAGTTTTTTCGAACTTTATTATGTATTTAAGTTAAAAATACTCCACCACCACCAACAACACAAAAACAACATGCACTTTATTTTATAGCAAATGTTTTGTGCTTTTGAATAACGGTAAACTTATTTTCGTTCACCGAACCCTTCAATTAGAAAGAAAACGAAACTTTGCGTGAGTCCCATTAGTGTCCAAGTCTGTTTACTTTCCGAATACGTCTATTTAACAGCATACTTGAGATTTTTGAAAGGCTGCCATTTTTTTCTACTGATAGTAGTTGGCCTTTATCTCTAGATCTTTGGGGACCTATAATTCTGGCTACAACCTCTGGCAAGTCGTCTGTATGGTGATTTGAATTCCAGTTCTCAAGAAAAACATAAAAGTGGTAAAATATACTTTCCCTCTTCTAATATATTTTACCTTTTATAGATGTACAAGAGTTGTAGTATGGTGCGCATATGTCGCCTCCATGTTGTGCCATCTGAATTATTAGCGATGTTTTTCAAAAGTAAAGGTGTGACATATGCACAAGAGCTTCAAAATGCTACAGTAGGATGGCCTAGTGACGCTTCGATAGATGAAAGTGATGGAAGTGCTTAGATAAAACTTAATATCTATTAATAAAAATGCAATTTCAAATTATGAAATTTTCTATGAATAAAAGTACTTTTCTAAATAACGATCTTTTTTTTCTTGCCAAGGTGTATGTTATTTTGGAAAAATAATGTCATGTGACATGACTGATGAGCGAAAAAAGGCCCTTATCTACTCTTCTTTTTTTTAATATGATGGCAACCCCTAAAGCATAATTTATGCATATCATTTATAAGTAAATGTTATAGTAAATGTTAATAAAATATATATCAGTTCATGTTGGTGATTTTCAAACAATTAATAAGAGAAAAATAATAAGAGATTAGTGAGGTTTTTTTTCTTTTCCAGAACTGCGGGTGTAAATTAAAATTTCTGTTCCTGGAAAGATTGAGCATAAATTTTCTTAGGCATGATCTTCATATTGAAATGTGGACATTGAAATATACTGAATTAGCATGCAGAAGGGGATATTTTTTTCCCTCGAGATAGCAATTTAAACCACAACTATTTTCAGGAGCCACTAGTTTCAGGCTACTTACCTCAAGTAAAATAGAGAGGACTTATCCATTAAAGATAAACCAAATACTTCAAAATTTGTTCGGAACCGAATTTGAAGGTAGAATCAGTTTAACTTTGCTGAGATAACTCCGTTTTTTTACATCTGAGAAAGAAAGTCACTAGTTGTTCAAAATAAGCACAACCAACCGGTGTGACGTCACAAATGATCACAAGTGTCACAATGACAACGGTGACCAAATGTTTTATCCGTTACATTATGACTCTCAGAGGACCGTAACTTCTCTGTCAAGTCATCGTAACCGATTTTTGAGTCTTTTGCACCTCATCGTAAAAATCAGACATATCGACTTTACAGTGATACTCATTTTCGACGTCACGCGATGACAATGTGGACAGTAAGGATTGCATTTGGGTCACGATGCTTTCAAATTTTGGTTACATTCGGGTCACGGGGCTATTGGGGGAATTGTTTCCAAAATAACAATCGTGATTTTACTTATTATGCGGAGGAAAAGGAAGATCCTCTACCGAATTTTTCCACAGAATCTGTTTTACATTTTGGGGAACTTATCGCTGTTACACTTGAGGAAGGAAGTCGCTAATTAATTATTTTCGAAATTACAATCGTTATTTTACTTATTATCTGGAGGAAAAAGAAAATGTATTTTTTAATATTTTGTATCTCCAGTGTGTTTAACCATTATATTGATCCTATAACAGCATCCAAATATCACAGCATATTCGAAAAACAAACAAACAAACAAACAAACAAAAAGATAAATTTGCTCCAAATTCTGAATTCGAAGTCAGTTGTACCTGTATTTATTAAAAAGAGAAAGTCAAAGACAAATGCGGTATTAAGTGCTAGATATCGGTGTAATTTTTAATACATCGCTCACCCGCAAGAAAAATGACACAATTCCAAAAAAATTATTTTGCGTATTGTTCCACAAATATGTCTGACTTAGGTTGCGTCTTGATACAGAAAAAGTTTCATAAGTGTAGTTAGCCAGATGATAGCTAGATTACGCTGTTACTTTGCCATCACTGACGGGGCGGGGGGATAATTTTTTCAATCCTCCCTATCTCTTCTACGTCTTGAATCTGAAGGGTTTTACGATTTTATGTACTCTTTTACAGCTGCATGCAGAGATAAGAACTGTAGTACTATGTTACAGTAAAAAAATGACAATCTTCTTTTGCCTCGCCTGTGAAAAGTAGTATTACTGAGATATGTCACTTTCCTTTCGGGCGAGCGATATTTTGCAAGCATTTGTGCAGAGTGTCCTATAAAAAGCACTAGTTGAAATTTAAGTAATCCCTACGCTAGTGAGACAAGCACAATACACTTTTGAAAACCACTAAGTACAACATGAGAGACTTTTATGTTAGCGGCTAAATCGGCGTAGCGACGAAGTCGAGTAATGTCGAGATACGTGCACACGTGTGAACGTCAACATGATGTTTTCCCCAGAAGAGTTGATGTTACATTATAAAAGTTTATTTTTCCAACAAGAAATCGTTCATAGAAATGAGAAAACTATTTCATGAGAAGTGTAGTGAACAGTCTGCACTATCTGAGAAATAATGAACGATTTCGCAAAGCTGACATACTGAAACAAGTCTTAGTGAACATCGTAAAGCATACCCATGCGTGTCTAGAAGATTTAGTAGGACAATTTCAACATATATTGGACTTTTTAACAAATAAATATGTTTCTGGAATTTCTTTGTAATTTTTTGTTAAATTCACTAGATTTTTTTTTGGGGGGGAGGGGGGCATTTTGTAGTCTGCTATAAATAAATGAAGAATTAGTCTTTTCAACATTAAATAATATTGATAATGTTCCCTGGAAAAGTTACATAAAAGGTTAATTTCCTTAATTTATTGTAGATTTTTTTTATTTTATGAAGCACACGTTATTTTTTCCTTGTAAACGATGGTTTTTAAATTTAAATACTAATGCATAAAAGTTGGTTTATATATTACGATTTTCTTAATTTTTAAACTTCTATATTTATGCAAGTAAATGAGTATGTGGTTTGACAAGCAACTATTATTTTATCGATAAAATTATCATGCTTTTATAAAAACGTAAATATTTTACATTTCAAAATTTATAACTTAAGAACGACATTTCGTTTTGTGATAAGGAAATTAAAATTTAATGTTTTGTAATACTTTATATAATGAGATTTTTAAGAAAATGTAATTTCCTTTATTTTTCTGTTTAAATAATTATTATATGAAAAAAATAAAAAAAAGTAATCATCAAAGGATGTAAGTTTCGATATTAATACCTTTTAAAAAACTCTAATAACATAAAAAGTAGAAATCTAAATGAAAAATTCATACGATTTCTACACATTTATGATTGAGTTTTCCAATAAGGCCTTTTACTCGTAATTTATTGAACTTGGAATTTAAATTGCGAACTTTTATTTAATTAGAAAGACACACATGGAAAGAATATTTACATTTATTTCGGTTTTCGGGGACTTAAAAATGTAGCTTAAAAAATATCGATCATTAACATCATATTTTTTTTAGAAAAGAAATATTCCTTTTTAATAAAAAAAGTTATACAAAATATTAATATCAAATCTGAATAAAATGAAGTGGTTCTAAAACGAAGAAATTAAAGGCATTTTCTCTTATTTTTTTTTGTTTGATGCTCAACGTTCTTACTTCTCATTTTTATTCAAATGATATGCAATGCATTATGTAGTAATGTACCTTAATCTGGCAGTAATTTAAAATTTTGTGTAATATAAAATTAAACGAAACATATAAATGTAAAATAAATTGCGAATTGCATATATTTTTTAAATATCATATTTTACAACTGAAAGAATAATTTGTTAACTTTTTTAAGGAAAGGCCTATGCTGAGGCATTTATGTATGGTTGGAAACATCTGTGTTACACAGCCTTTTAATTTATGAATGGATGTAGCTTCAGATATAATAGTGGAGTCTACACATAAGACAGTGAATATGCTTTACAGGGATTCATAGTTATTCATATAGACATTCATATAGATCTACATGGTTATTCATATAGATACATATACATATCGTTATAGATCTACATAGGCATGATCAATATCTATATTGTTATAGATCTACATAAATAATATATATGGGCTCGTACAGCCAAAAATGTGGACATTTTACATGGACCTATATAGATAGCCCATGCAGATCTATATCACTGGACCACTTTTGCCCACATGGGCTTCCTGGGAAGCTAAAATAGTCAGTAAAAAAGTTTTTCACATCCCAGATTGTTTACAAATAACTCTAAAACATGACTTACCACTCTACTTTAGCAAAATAACACCAAATGTGCAACAAATATGCAAAGGTGAAAAAATCGCAATCGCCACATTAAAATGCTTGTTACATTTGAATCTTGCATTAAAAATGGAATGAAAGTCACTTTTATTTGCTTTCATTCGTTGTTTGCTTTGTTTCCATTTTTCTATTCGTGATTCTTAAAAGTTAAAAAAAATAGGATTACGTGAAGCACACGCATTTTTTTGGGGATACGTGAGGTATAAATGTTCGGAAATCACTGTGGTACACAATGAGACTATTCACAGAACCCCCTAGGGAGAAATTTGGATTTTAATGATCCTATTTCAAAAAACTGTTGGAGATGTGGGAAAAAGTGAGATAGAAAATTGTTCAGCGTCACCAATTTAGTAAAAATTGACATTCCATATGGATGCATATTGTAAACCAAAAACGAAAATTGCGATTTTAACTCAACTTTTTAGCGTCAGGCGCGTGGACAGGTGTAGCAAATGAATATAAGGACTTTCTGCAGTACAACACGCTAAAAAGTAATCAAAAGCTAAATATTACATAAAGTAAGTTAGAACTATAAAATTAAGTTAATTCACATTTCTTCGACAAAAAAAAAAAAAGAATATAAAACTTTTTAGCGTGTTGAATTGCAGAAAGTCTCTTATATTCATTTACACCTGTAGTCCACGCGACTGACGGAGGGTTCAATTTATGATATTCAGGTAGATACTACAATGTTGATTTTGTTCCAGTTTGAGAAAATGAGAACTGCAATAGAACAATATGAAAGAGAACTTTATTGTCTATGCTTGAAAGTACACCGTCGGTCACAATACACATTTGAAATAACACAAGCCGGACAAAAATAACAGTAACTGATATTCGCAATTTTAGCTTTCGGTTTAGGCTATTTATGCACATGAAGTATCATTTCCTACTACATTGGCGACGCTCAACAACTTTCTAATTCACCTTTTATACATATCTCCATTAGTTTTTTAGATAGAATCGCTAAATTGTACATTTCTAATAGAAGGACCGCCAGTCGTCTCTTTGTGCAGCGAATTATTGCTTTCCCCTTTTTATACATATCTCCATTAGTTTTGAGATAGAATCGCTAAATTGTACATTTCTAATAGAAGGACCGCCAGTCGTCTCTTTGTGCAGCGAATTATTGCTTTCCCCTTTTTATACATATCTCCATTAGTTTTTGAGATAGAATGGCTAAATTGTACATTTCTAATAGAAGGACCGCCAGTCGTCTCTTTGTGCAGCGAATTATTGCTTTCCCCTTTTTATACATATCTCCATTAGTTTTTGAGATAGAATCGCTAAATTGTACATTTCTAATAGAAGGACTGCCAGTCGTCTCTTTGTGCAGCGAATAATTGCTTTCCTATGTGTAGACACCACTGTTAAAACTGCAACTACTTCCATTAAAAAATTAAATGATTTTTTATCTAATATGCTTTTCATTCTGTAGAAATGCAGGAAGGGACAAAAATCGCCGAATTTTTTAATTAACATTTTTTATTTGCTTAAACCAAACCTCTCTTCTCGAAAAGCATATTCCTTCAAACTGCCTTCCCGTACGCTAATTACTTGATTTTATATTGGATTTTTAAAATGTGCCAGATATTTTCTATTATAGTACACATCCCGAATATGGAAAATTTCAGAGAAAATATTAGTGTTTTCTCATCGAAAAATTCGCCTTATTTAATCGCGCGATTAAATAAGGCGATTTTTTTCTAAAATAAACTGTTGGTAATTTCTTTGAAAAATTCCCTGCCATAATAAATTGGTATTCGAAATAAAAAATATAGTATTTACGTGTAAAAAATTAAAGAGAAAATATTATTTACATATAATTATTTGGCAAAAATATTATTTGTATATAATACTATTTCATGTATACAATTAAACAGATTTAAAACTTAATACAGAAAAGCGAGAAAAATAATTTTCGCATAGTATATATTTCTTATACAGGGCATCACCTCTTATCATTGGCCAATAGCTAATTCCTAAACCGTTAGTTTTAGAAATATAGTTTGAATTTCAAAAATATTTCAAATGTTTTCCTTCATCATATTAAAAACTGTTTACGTCAGAATAGTTATTTGTTAAAAAGTTACGTAATTTTAATTTTTGTACGGTTCTTAGACCATATAAGTTATATTTAAAAGAACATTCTCCATGCTCTAACATGTAAAAAAAAATCACTTTTGTACAACCGAAACATACTAAATTATGATACTTTGAATTTTATGAAATTTCAGCGAATTTTGGCAGTTAAGTGCATCTTTCCATTTTTATTACCAGAAAACACTGAAAATTCATAAAATTTAAAGAACCAAAACTCAGTAAATTTTAGTCATACACAAATGGCGCTTTTCTGTTTTACTTGCCAGATCACGGAAAAGGTTTTAAAAATATAACTTATAAAACACAGAGACCATATAAAATTTTTAATTTTATAACTTTTATAAGAAAGAAAACTAATTTGACGTAAAAAGCATTTAATATGATTGAGAACAACTTTTGAAGCATATTTGTAACTGGAACTCTATGTCTAAAACTTACACTTTACGAATTAGCTATTGGACAACGATCAGGAGGGATGCCCTGTATATTAAAAATCGTAGTTTTTGATATTAAACTGAACTAAATAAAAGTTTATAGTAATTGTTTCAAAGTAATCGAAATATCGAAGCAAAAAATAATCTCTCTTTCCCTCTCTTTTTATTGAATAGAAAAAATGAAACAGTGTGATACATTATTTATAAACCATTTATGTAGATAAATCGAGTTATCGACACCCGTTAATTTATGTTTCTGATCTTTAAAGGGGCAGCCTGATAACGTTGAACAAGAAGGGTACCTTTTGCATATTGGTAAATCGATTAGAGAGGAAAAATTATACAGATGCTTGTTTTCATCATAAGTTTAAGAAAAGTTTATGCTTATTCGATACATTCCATTCATTATAAAATAAAATGAAGACCATGTTTTATAATATAGTGACGTTTAGGTGTGAAATGGTATTTTAACCCTTTATGCTCCGATGGTACTTTTAAGAACCATTAAAGAAAATTTAATGTAAAATTTATTTAACCCATCTATTAGTAAAAGTACAATTTATTTTTCATACAAAATACTATGGTCGATCACATTTAGAAAGCACAGCAAAACAGTCAAAGCTAAATATTTTAAAAGTGATTATTTTCTCAACTATTCACATATGTGTAGTTTTTCTCTTATTTAAAAAATTATATATGAAAAATTTGCAGCTACAAAGTCCTTTCTATTTACCGATAGGATCGCAATACATTTATTTACATTGTTTTTATATGAATGGCGAGATTCCCATAAAAGTACTTTTTGTTAATTAATCCAATTATACTTGTAAATATTTTACAAAAAGAGCTATAATTACAGATTTATTAAATCAGTTTTAATGAAAATCTTTAATTTCATATTATCATTATATAATTTTCTAATATATCGTCAAACATTAAACCCTTCGCGACGAGCGTCTTTTACAGAATTTTTAATCTTTCACCACCGGTTTTTCAAAACAGAAATTTTCGCCTAATTGAATCGCAGAAATGCTAGGATTACATAAGGCAAAGCTTATAATGAAAAATAACTGGTGGGAATAATCGAGGATTCTGAGCATCTTATGCGTCACGTATACGTGTCGCTCGTGACCAAGGGGTTAAAGAAGATAATCATTCAGATGAAGCAACTTCTTGATTCATAATTTGGAGCATAAAGGTTTAAAAGATTTTTAAATGTCTTAAAACACCATGTACAAACATGCGAACTTTCGATCTCAATCAATTTACTCTGTCAAAAATACAGGGCGTCTCACTTCAATCCGAACCTGGATGAGAAATTTGGTTGAAAACACTGCATGACGTAAACGCACAAAACATGCAAGAATTATTTGAACTTTTGCAAAAATAGTTATATTTTCCTGAATACGCGAGCTATTCTTACACAAATGAATACACATATTATACAATATCCACATATTCGTGTGCTGTAGCGATAGATGATTTCGTGTATTTTATTTTACAAGGTGTGATCCCAAATATTATTACTTTTCTTGAAATGTTTTTTGCCCTCTAATTATCCTCCTGACCAAATCGTCGTTGATAAATATTAGGTCAAACATATCCTTCATAATCCTGAAGTTCCAGAAGAATCCCACCAGTATGTCTTTAACCCTTTCCGGCGCGGAATAAATCTGTTTGTAAAATAATGAAATAATGGACTCACACCAGATTTTGCAAACGATTTCCTTAGACTTAGAAAAGAATAACTTGCTGATTTTCCCTTACTTTATAAAAAGGAAAATTTTAATTAAATATTCTTGGTGCCGTTTGTCAGTTTTGGAATTAAAATTAGGTGTCCTTTTTTGTGACCACCGCCCGCTAAAGGGTTAAATCTTCTACAAAATGCGTCTAAAATTGAAAGTGTCTGTCCGGTGACGAATGGCGTACAGTATATATATATATATATATATATATATATATATATATATATATATATATATATATATACTAACGTTCTAAACACTAACGTTAGGTTGACCACCTGACCGGAACATATGCTGCATAGCAACTCAGCTCCCATAGTCAAGAAAACAGAGTTGGGAACTGTAGGCCAGAATATTTGATGGATTGTAGCACCACAGAATTGAATTACATTTCTTTGTAAGTACTGTCGCCTGCATGATTGTCGTGTAAATTATCGAGTATGTTTCATGTTTAACAATTGATACTTGCATTCTTTAAACGTATATTTCTGCATTTTTTTGCTCGTCGAAAATTTCCCTTGTTAGTACGTCATTCCATCGCAAGAAACATCCCTCTGAGTACTAGGCCTACGCATTGACACAAAAGTGGCGGCTGTGGTAGGCGGATTATTTTCAGCGTTTGTATGGTCCCTTGAATTTTAATACCAGTGTTTTCTAAAAGTATTCATTGTCTTATTTCATCGCAAAAAAGAAAGCAAAGAATACTTTTAGAAAATACTGGTATTAAAATTCAAGGGACCATACAAACGCTGAAATTAATCCGCCTATGACAACCGCCATTCTTGCGTCAGTCCGTAAGTCTGGTACTCAGGCGGCTGTGCGTAAGAGGTTAATTGTATGCTTTCAAGATGAGGTTTTTTCTGATTGTAAAAGGTATGTGTGATACACGGGAGTGGCCCGACCCACCTTGAGACTTAAGCCCACCTGTTGAGGCTGCTGGTTGTTGGGATCACCGGCTTCTTTACCCCAGGAGCACTTGACTGTTTGGCCGTTCACTTCTGTGTTGTGGGTGGCCACAATTGCATGCGTTGCTGCTTCCTTCGTGGCAAATCTGAAAGAAGATACACAAACATTTTTACAGCACATCTAAAATCGGAGTAATACATATATAATATTTGAAATGTTGAACGGAACCCGTTTAGTGGCCCTTTCTTCAAATAAAATTTTTCTAACAAAAAACCCTTTTACAATCGCATATTTCTGCGATTAAATAAGGCGAAGATTACTATTCAGAAACAGTGGTATTCAAAATGCGCAATCCTTGGCACCTATGCCAATTTCTGCTAAGCTTTGTTTTTTTTTAAATGTTCCATGTTTTATTTTTATTGTTTTACTTGTCAGAGCACGGAGAAAGTTTCTCTAAATGTAACTTATAGCGCCCAGGAACCACATAAAAATTTAAATTTCATAACTTTTACAAAAATAAGTGTTTTGCTTAAATGACTTTTGATATGATGAAGAACAACATTTGAAACAATTCTGCAATCGGAACTACCTTTTAAAATTAATGATTTAGAAATTAGGTATTGGATAACGATAAGAGGAGGCACTCTGTATAATTTTATAAGTTTAGCTACACTAATTTGCTGACATTAAAAACAAAGAAATTGCTTTTTGCTCTTTGGAAAATTGTTTGTCCCATTTATGACTTAAGTAATCGGAAAATGTTCAGTCAACTACAGTAGGAAAAGTAAGCATAAGAAAAAATGAAATGAAATCCTGAAAGCAAGCTTCGAAATATAGTATTATAGTGGAGCCTCCATTATCCGTCAGTCTCGGACTGTCACCATAACGGTTGAGAGAATAGACAGATAATAGAAATGCCCTCCCGCCATCACTCTTTCCCACAAACACGACAGATACTAGCCATAATAATGTATACGATATTTAGCATGTATTTTAAACAGTTAGCAATCAATAGAAGTACAGTACAGTATTTGATATTCAATATTGTAGACTTCTGTTTATTATGCGGATAAAATAACAAAATTGAATACAGTATTATATGTACAGTAATATGTCAGTAGTATTTCAGTACAGTATACGTATTGTTCAAATCAATATTGTGCTTAATGGGATCTATTATGTGAAGCGAGAAAAATGTTATTTCATTTCTAGTTTATTAATTTTGTTTTTTGTATCCAATTTTATTCTTTTACCTGTCGTCAGTTCACTACGGTTGAAAGGGTGACAGTTAACCGAGACTTCACTGTATGTAATTTTCCCACAAGCATAATAAAATAAGATTTGTGAAGGAAGAAAAAACTACATTAATTTTCGGAATTTTTTTGTATTTTGAATGTCTTATGTTTATTTATTTATATAATTTTATTATTTTATTCATTAAATTTATTTTTTTGCAAGTTAAAGTTCTAAAAGAAAGAATAAATATATAATGTAAAGAAATAATTTAGATACCGCTTTTTTACTTACAATATTCGAGTTTACATTAACTATTTTCTGGCAGACATAAAGCTAATAAATGAATGGTGTTTAATGAACAGAAAGACATTTAATCAGTCGTTTTTCACTCACAGTGCTTTCATACAGTGTAAAAAAAAAACACAAATGTTTCTTAATCTACAGTGGTGGAAATTGATTTATGAAAACACGTTTTTTAACTAAAACGTTTATAATATTCATTAAAAATTAATGAAATGTCATACATTATACATGCTATGTATAACAAATGATTTACTAAAATAAAATTTCATACATAATAATAAACAAAAACATAAGGCCAAAAATTAGATTTTCGTAACATACAAAGATGGAAATTGATTTTTGAAATATCACATTTCATTGAAATTAATAGTTAGTAAAGCCGCTTTTATTCATCAAAGTTTCTTTTATTCAAGATGACATTGATAAAACAAGATTTTGAATGTACTTCTGATCAATTAATTTCCAGTTTTGACAGACTGAAGCTTGCAATTCAAAAGTGATGTGTGCTGCATCACATCTGAATAAACCATTCGAACAAGCTGTCCCCAAACGTTTTCGATGGGGTTAAAATCAGAACTAATATGTGGATGATCTAAAAGAACAATATTCTGTTCGTCAAACCAATGCAGGGATGGAACAGTGGCGCACCATTTGGACGATTGCCATCATTAACTTTCAATAGTATTTTCATTTTAAAAAATCTCAGAAATTCTGCCCTCACATAAGACGAAGAATACTATTTAAATTTAGCGGTGTCAGTTGGCTCTCTGGTGCGCCACTGTTCCATCACTGCCAATGTTTCATTACATTTGAAGTGCGAATACTTGCATTGTCTTACATGAAGATGTAATCTAAATTACAATATTGCCATGCAAATAGAAGAAGGGAATTTTCTAAAACTAAGCCGTAATCAAATGAATTTTGGCGAACATTTAAAAATACAATTTTACTTCTGCCATCATAAGCAATCGCGGCTCAAATCATCAAACTTCCGCCACCAAATTTTCTGCTGAATGTAGATTTTGGTTCTTTTTGGACATCCCTCCACTAATACTTCAAACCACCGGGGCCATTCAAATAAAAAAAAAATCCTCGGAGACAATGACTTTCTTCCAATTGTCGCCCATTGACATGCACTTCTCGCAATCTGCAAACGCATCTGCTTGTGATGCAGAAGTAAATTTGAACCAGACTTCAGTTTCGACCATCTCAAGCTCCGTGAAGAATGTAATTTGCCTAACTCGTCTAGAAGTAACAGGAAGGGATAAATCTGCACAAATCTGCCTTGAACTGTGGCCGGTTTTTGATGCAAGTCGATGAATCCCCCTTTCCCTCCCTCTTAGTTAAACGTGGATATTACCTTTGTTGTTAAATATTTTGCCCTAATTTGCTGGATATTTCTATATTTTTGTATCACACCAACTTATCTTTAAATTAATTTACTAATTTTTGGAACAGATTGCATCGATTTTGTCTCTTTTGTCCTCAGACAACACCTTTCGTTTATCCATCGTGAAAAGTATGACTGAAACGTATTGCTTCCAATATATAACGCTTTTTATGTCTACTGCGCATGTTACGTTACTTTGTGTTATGCAAATTTTTGTCACATCACTTCGGAATAGCCAATGAAATGTGATATTTCATAAATCAATATCCGTATTTGTACATTACGAAAATCTAATTTTTCACCTTACTTTTTTTGTTTATTATTATGTATGAAATTTTATTTTTATAAATCATTTGTTTTACATAGCATGTATAATGTATGGAATTTCATTCATTTTTAATGAATATTAAAGAAGTTTTTGTTAAAAAACAGTGTTTTCATAAATCAATTTCTTTCATTGTAGGACAATATAATATAACCAAGCACAAAAAATATACACTAATCTCGTGTGAGTTACCCTTGATTACGAAAAGTGGTCTTTATCTTTAGAAACCTCAGAAACCAATATATTTTCGAGATTTTTCGGAGACTTTTCCGAGTGGTTTTTATAGTGTGTTAATCAGTTTTTTCATCTCGGAATATCGATTTTTCGGATGTTATCAATTTTCAAGCAAACATTTCCATGTTGAATAAATATGTTTAAGAGACAAACATGATAAATTTACAGCATTAACATTAACATTAAATTTAATATTATTTTCTTAATTTTGCATGTATCAATTCAATTACGCAGCCGAAAACGTTTAATTGAGAATTGATTAGCATTCAAAAAACCGATAGTCAGTTTTGAGAAAATTGATTACTAAGCTATACAAACTACTCGGAAACGTTTCCGAAAATTAGTGGCAGTGAAAGAAACTTTATTTTTATAAATTCTTCTTTAAACTTCGAAAACAGATTGTTTTTTTAAAGATACAGAACGTTTTTCGGAATAATGGGTAATTCAAAGTGGTTATTGTATATTTTCGTTCGTGGTTAATTTATATTTTCGTAGATAAAAAACATTTGTCATTTTTAACTGTGTATATTATTAAAACATCGCATTCTTGTACCATTACAATCTATGACTTTAAAAAAGAAAAATAGAACTTATTTGCCTAGTCCAAATTTATTACACACAGTTTTTTCTCATATTGTCTTTCTTATTCATATTCAAGTAGAATAACTTAAAAAAATACCCGTTTAAATCTGTCTCTAGAAATATTTTGTCATCATGCTTTAATTTAAAGTAATTTTAATTGAAAATGTATTGTTAATTTATATATTTTTCTATTGTTTCTCAATGTTTTAAGTTTCGATTTAAATAATCGAAATACAAAAAACTTTTCCAAATTTCAGACATCGACATAATATTACTTTCAAGGTAATACGTCCACAAATTTATTTTTAGTTAAAATGCATTTGAAATTAATGCGTTAATTTAACTAAACGATTTATTTCTATGAGTTATTTCTATTGTAGTATAGAAATTATTAACTGCTTTTAATGTTTCGAAAAAAAAAAAAAAAAAAGAAAGAAACAGAGTAGACAGAGATGCTTACTTTTGAGTACCCCTATTTCCGAATATATTTCTTCTCTTTATTTAATCACATAATTCTCCTATTTAATAACTAGATGACTTCTCTTCGGAAATAGTGGTAGTCAAATCTGAGCAACTCTACGAACCCTGTGACAAGATAAATTTAGAGTTATTATTAAATGTAACACGTTTGCGGATAGACTAAAAAACTGATGCTACGTTAATATTTAATTGAAAATGATAATATGTTTCAGAACACTTTTCGTTTACCCATCGTGAAAAGTATGACTGAAACGTATTGCTTCCAATATATAACGCTTTTTATGTCTGCTGCGTATGTCACGTTACTTTGTTTTACGCAAATTTTTGTCACATTACTTCGGAATATCCAATGAAATGTGATATTTCATAGCAATTTCCATTTTTGTGTGTTAAAGAAGTCTAATTTTCGAATTTACGTTTTTGTTTATTATTATTTATGAAATTTTATTAAATTCCCTCGAATTTAATATTTGTTAAACTCCCTCCAATTTAATATTTGTTAAATTCCCTCCAATTTAATATTTTTGTAACTTTAAAACTTCTTATGACAGTAGAAAGATGAGAATATGTATGCAGATTTAAAAATATAGGATGACGAAATGTTTTACACATTTTTACTGTAAACAAATGCAGACTAATATGAAATGATATTTATAAATAAACCTGCCATGCTAAAGCTTGTAAAAATATTCTACTACAAATTTCTATATTTATTTAGTATATTTCTTAAATGTAAAACTTTTGTCCCTCCTACACTTTCAAACATGCGTATAATATTATTCTAATACATTAAATCAAGCTTTTCGTTATAAATATCTCTTCAATAATTTTTGCTACATGCTTTCTGATAAATTTTCTGAATAATATTTCTTGAAATTTTAATTTGTTTAATTATTTTAATTAGTTAAGATAGCGTTTACTTAGATGAAAGATTTTAAGGATTAAACTTTGTATGTAATATGGAATATTAATGTTGGACAATAAATTCTAATGAGAATTTCAATTAACCAGATAGTTTAATATGTCCATTCTCATTTCTAATTCTAACTCACACGTAGATGATAAATTCGTTTTAATCCAATTCAGTCTTGTGATTCGTAATTGAGAAGATTAATTCCAAATTGCCATTAATGTCAAATAGACTAGGTACCAAAACTCAACTAAATGTCTATTTGACATCTAGATCAACAAGCTTTACCGAAATCATTTAAAATTCACACCATTTAATATTTCATCTAAGAGTAAAATGCCTTTTCCATGCATTCTATACATCTTGATGTAGTTTTACGTGTGTGAATTAACATTGACTGTTAGAATAGACTTGATAACATTTCAAACTTCTCCCATCAAAGTCGTAAACATAGGGTTACGTGTGTATAAGAGACCTGTCAAGTACATGTTTATTGAAGTAAGTGAAAACATTATTTGTCTTACAACTTAAATTAAATATATGCAGAATTCTTTAACCCCCCCCCCCCTTATTCGAATATTAATTATCACTGTTTCTTATACATGTATGAATTGATTAAGAGATAGGGATAACTAATTATAAAATTATGGATATCATATGAAGTATTAATATACAGTATGCACGTAGATAACGTGAGCCCACCTGCTTATCTAGTTATCTAGTGGTTAGGGCGCTAATTACTAGACAAAAGGTGCTGGGTTCGAATCCCGACTCAGACATGGATCTCAGACAGTGGGTCAGATTCCACGGAGATACCAGTCTATTTAGCCTTCGTGTGCAAAAGATGAGCGTAGCGCTCGCCAACCAACGTATTAATCTTCCAGCATGAGCTCACGCGCAAAGTTTACCACAAAAGTAATATTTTTTAAGCCGTTCTCAAATACGGCACTGAAACTGTTTAAAAGTCATTGCGATTTCCCAATTGAAAACGTTTTTACCGATTTACAGTGCAGTTCGTGAGTTTTTTATATTTCTTTCCCTGTAACAAGTAGATATATTAATCATTTCTTGTTTTAAAGATTTACTTATACAATAATGTAATTGATATGTTTTACACTGAGTTATTTTTCTATTTTCCTAGTCAAATGAAAAATATTTGGTAGAGTATTTGCCAAAAACGCTAAAAGGGAGAAGATATTTAATACATATTTCATGACGACCCAGAAAAATCATTTGAAGATTTTTTTTTATATTTGTACTAATAGCAAATGGAGTAGAACACAATATACCACCACGAGGTCAAAAATGAAAGACTGTGAATGTTCTTTCTGCATAAAAAAATTGCGAAAAACATAGAACATAAAACTAGATCATTCATCTTCTAGAATAATTAGTATGAAAATAACATAATTTTTTTTTAATCAAATAGATTTTCTTATCTTTGTCTTCTTGCATTGATCGTATTTGCTACATATTTTTTATGAAATAATCGTATTGTTTCATGTTTAACAATTGGTACTTGCATTCTTTAAACGTATATTTCTGCATTTTTTTGCATATAAATATTATTAAAATTTAATTATCTCAACGGATATGTATAATTGCTTATCAAACTTACTTATTTTAAAAGTATTACGATATGTCTTGCATTTGCAACAGCTTATAACAAAATGAAACACCTGTCGAGAAATTTTTTTTTGCGCATAAACTGAACGCTTAATATACAGTTGTGGAAATTGGTTTATGAAAACGCGATTTTTTAACAAAAACTTCTATAATATTCATTAAAAATGAATGAAATTTCATACATTATACATGCTATGTATAAAAATGCATACATCTAAAGCCTGTTCAATTTTTTTCGCGTTATATGGAAAACACGAAAGAAAAGTGAACAGGCATTAGATTGTTTGCATTGACAATACTGTACCAGCAGTTAAACGCTAGTCACGTGACAACACTCGTTAGCTAATGTTAAACCAATGTCAGCGTTCTTCACAAATTTCTATTTTCAATTGCAATATTTTTAAAAGATTTTTTCCCTAAGTTATCTGAGTTCGATGTCTAACCGGGTATATTTGAATTTTTTTGATTTTAGTTGTAATTTTTTTCTACAGATACTTCCAATTTCGGAACCATTTGCGAAACTGAAAATATTCTCAGATATCTTCATGTACCTTATGCCAAAAAATCATTAAAAAAATATTGAAACGCAAACGAGAAATTTGTAAGGAACGCTGCCATTGGTTTAACATTAGCTTGCAAGTGTCATCGCATGAATAGCGTGAAGGAACATGTGCATGACATTGTAGAGATGATATTTTCAACTGGAGAATTTGTATACATAATCAGAAGACGGACAAGAAGTCAGGTAAACGTGTTAAAAAAAAAGGCTGACAGTCCCAAATTCTACTACTGGAAGAATAGTCATCACTTTGACAATAACATGTTCAACTGTCGTCCAGGTAGTGTAAGAAAATCTATCGTTGCACGGCAAAGAGTAAAGAATTAAAACAACATGTGTCAGTAAACAGTTATTTGTCTGTTAGATTTTAAGTATACTAGGAATCTAGTGCATAGCAATATAATTGCGTTTTTTTTCTGGTGACACCCTGTATTATGATCAGTAAGAATCATAATTTGAATTGACTTAACACTTTTCTGTTGGAATCACAAAATTCACCCCTTCATTGAATAAAGTAGATACATTTTATGATTTCTATTAATGAAATGGTAATAACGATAAAATGAGATTTTACTAGATTGATCCAATACTTACCTAACAAAAGCATAGCCTTTATCTTTAAAAACCCTGATTTCTTGGATAGGACCAAAAGGTGTAAACGTCTTTTGCATAAGTTCCTCTAAAAAATAAAAATATATAGTCAATACAATTTACTGTTCATAAAAGTCAAAATTACATATCGATGATTTTTGAAAGAGAATGACTATAGCAATTAAATTTTTGTTTTCTGAAAGCACGAGAAAATAGTTATTCTGAGAGTCACATCTGTTTTATACGTAGAAATCAAGAAATGTTAGAATAAAATAATACAAAAGAAGCAGTGGATGTACAGTCAGCCAAAAAAAAAGAGAACACCCCATATATCCTGATCACTAAATTAGCCCAGAATGAAAACGGAAATAGCCATTCATTGGGAAATTATGTCTAAAAAATTAGCTTGGGGAGCCGTCTTCATGTAAAAATTATATCAAACTCTGAAAGTTTCAATAGGAACACATAGTTTTGAAAAAAATTACCTTAGGTTGCTAAACTTAGGAAGTAGTTTAGGAATTATGAAAATTTCATGTTTAATAGTTGTAAAATAAGCTGTAATGCTGGTAGTTTTAAAAGAACTACTTGGCGAAATGAGCTGCAATTTTGGATTCTTCTAGAAATCAATTTCTGTTAAAAAAAATCCCAGGTTACAATTCATATTGTCCAATTGGCATAGTGTGCGTGATAATATGGGAATGACTATTCTTAACAGACTGAAACGACTTTCCTTGTCTCATCGGATACATCTACAGTAGATTCCTTCCCATGTCGATCCTGAGGGAAATGCGATCGCGGACACCTTGGCCAAGGCTGGATGTCTCGGTGTCTTCTGCACCCCTCACATATTTGGAGATTTACTCAAGAACAAATTGCAAGAATAGGATCACTTGGGAGCATCACTGGTACCAGAGTATTCGGCGCCGGGAGGATCTCTTGCACTTGGTTGTAACAGGCAGGAACAAACCACTATTGCTCGCTTTCGTAGTGGGCACCTTAGAACTATGAAATTTCTGGAGGGCACCAAGTGCTTTGAAATATGCACCATGTGTTCCACTGAGCAGGCCTCCCCTGATCATATCCTTGCATGCCTGAGGCTCTCCAAGCAGGATCTTGCTGATGATCCCTTGATGGTGCTGGATTTCCTCAGGGTATATAATATCATGGACATGGTCTATCCCTGTTGGCCTAAGGGGATGTGCAACAACAACAACAACATTCATATTGTTTTCGAGTGCTAATTTAAAAATACATATGTTTTGAAATTATTTAAAAAATATATGAATTGTAACTTTTAAATATTTAAACAGAAATTGACATATAGAAGTTTTAAATATGCAAATCCAAAATTACATCTCATTCCGCTAAGTAGTTTTTGAGTATGCTTAAAAAAAAACACGCTTTGCAGTATGTTTTGAAACAATTAAAAATCAATTTAACATTAGGAGTTGAAATGCTTAAATCGCCATAATTACTAAACTACTTCACCGTTTGACTTCGCGTTTGGCAGCCTAAGGTAAAATTAACCAGAAAAAGCCAAATATGGTGTCAAAATTAGGTGTTCGTATTGCAAATTTCAGAGTTTTATACACTTTCTATGTAAAAAGCGCCCCTAAGCATTTTTTTCAACATAAACTGAAAAAAAGAAATTGTTTTTTGTCGAATGGCTATTTCCATTTTTTTCCTGGGACAATTTAGTGATTAAAATTAATGGAGTGTTTTCTTTTTTTTCTGTCAGAATGTACAATTTTTTTAAATGCTATATGTTAAAAAAAATAAATTTAATGTAAAATTGCGCGTCAGCGTTAACTCGTCGCTTTATATAATAAAATTTTAATATTTAGTTTTCTTTATTCTAATCGCTGATCATTATCAAAGCTGCTTCACTATTTTTTTAAGACCGCTGACCATGCCCCTACCTGCCAGGCTTTTGCTCAGCTTAACGGGTTAATGCCTGGCAACGGAGCGAGGATTCGCCTGCTCTCCGCTTGTCGAAGATGTGTTTGATAAATCTATAGGCCGACGTCGCTTCCGTGCGTCTTGTCGTTTTAATTGCTTTTTCTTAGTTGGTCGGTTAGTAATTGATTTTGGATGAGACGGTTCAGCACTGCACAGTGTAGCGAAGTCATGCCGGACGGATGTGAGATGGTGGGATATTTACTAATTCCACGCAAGCTGCTTCACTTGCAATAATAACCAGTGAATTTTTATCCTGCCTTTTCTTCAAGCGTAAACCGAGAGAGTGAAAAATGCCTCAAGCCGGGACTCGAACCCCGGTCCTCAAAACAGCGTTCTGAAGCTCTACCACTGAGCTACAAGGAACGATATCCCTACTCGGCATTTCTCATCCTAATAATATTATAAATCTGATTGTGTGCAAATGTTAGGCTGAAGCCAGCGTCAAAATGGAGCATTTAATGATCCTGTATCTTTGCATATACGTTGATTATAACCCTCGAATGAACATAGGCCGATTTTTGTTCATTTAATTCAAATATTTTTCTTAATAATTCAAAATTTCGTTATTTTCATAGAGAGTAAATGGACATTTTCCCATAAAATGTAACCATTTTACTTTATCGTTGCTAAGGCTTTGATCGTTGCCAATAAATAAAAACACGGAAAAATATTTTTTCCTCAACAATTAATTTTCAATTGAACGAATTTCACGTGAAAAATGAAAATGAAAAAGAATTCAACAGAAGATGAATTTCAGTGATATTTGAAACAAAAATATTGAGTATTTGTTATTATACATGAAGTATGAATATCGGTTACATTAAAAAGATCTTTTTCTGTCAAAAAACTGCGTTATAATTAGAAGGAAAAATGAACAATAATTATATTCTTAAAAATAGATTTCGCTTAGAACATGGAACTATGAAAAGGATCCTACTTGGCTTGGACAAATATGACGTCATAAATAAAACATGTATTTTCAAATAGTCGTAATAATACAAGGAGCATGAATATCAATGTATAATGAAAGTAGATAGATAATGGACGTAATATTTAAGATGAAAAACTGAAATATTTTTTATCGATACTGATTAATCATTAGCTTGAGTACCAGTTACATACAAATGCGAGTTTTCCGCTAAAATTTACGTCCTGATTGCCAGAAAAAGAAAATTAAAAAGAACTATGGCATTAAAAAGAGATTTCTCTGAGAAAAATGTGACGTCATATTTGAAATAAAACGGGAATTTTCAAATATGTTTTACAAGGAGCGAGAATTAATTCCGTACATTAATAATACAAGGATCATTAAGTATAGAAAGTAGATTAGTTTCACGACATATTTAAAACGAAAAATTGAAATGTTTTTTTATCTATACCGATTATTGAGTATGAATATCAGTTACATACAGATGAGAGTTTTTTCTCAAAAACCACACCATGATTATTAGGAAAAGAAAAATAAATACGAATCCATTATATTAAAATCTGACCGCCTGTTTGTATTTCGCAACTACTCTTTTCAGATTGTCGAACGCAACGCGGTTTACTTAACACCGGTTATCATTCATCCGAGTATGTCATAAACTCTCAGAATTAAAAAAAATGATTTAAATTCCGAGATATTGTTATTATTATTATTATTTTATTTATTTATTTATTTATTTTTTGTAAATTTTAACGAAGTTTCTCTAAAAATGGCAACTAAATTATTCCATTTTTGTGGATAAAAAAGGAGAAATAAAACGGATTAATATATTTTTTCTTATTAAAACTGAAAAAAAAAAGAATTTATTTTCAATTTGAATAGATGGTGAAAGAAAAAAAAAATCTTGATTACAGTAAAATTTTTGAAAAATAAAAACGTATTTTCGCATGTTCAAACTTCATGAATCAATTTATTCTGGAGAACAAAAATCGTCTGTCAACATATTTTCATTTAGAAATAAAGATTTTTTTCAGGTATAGATTAAATCAAGGAGGCAAATTTAAGCTCCTTGCATTTAGGTCTACAATAATTGTTCCCTATTCACAAGAATTGAATTTAATGAAAAAGAATATAATATTTCCATTATCTTTGAAGGATGGCTATTAAAACGTTTCACAAAGGCGTTAAAAGTAAAATGGTTTACCAGGTAAACTTGACATATGTTTTTATATAATTCGCCGATTTCCACGATTTTATTTAGCCCGCCGTTTTTCATTGGTTGCAGTTTCCTTTTCGTGATTATTTGTCACAAAATTTCACTTTTTTAAAAGTTAGTTAGGTCAAGGCCTCTATAACATAGAAATACTGTATTGTCTCCTATGGAATGTGATAAAGGTTAGTTAATAATTTACGTTTTTAATTATCGGGAATGAAATATTTTGCTTAATTAATGCATTTATTCTTCTTTTAATGATACGTGAACGAAGTCACGGGTAACAGCTAGTTCTTATATATGTCGGACCGCGTGCAACCGCAGCACAAGATGGAAATGTCATCAGGAGCACGCAAATTTCTGCGGCAAACATGAGATGACAGTACAAAGCCCAGCATATGGCAACACATAGTTAATTTTTAATTCATTTTCAGCAGTGAATTACGCCTGTAAAAAGCAGAATAAAAATTCACTGGTTATTATTCAAAGATTGCAGGCGTAATTCACTGCTGAAAATAAGATAGAGCAAATTGCAGAAATCGCGAAAAATTCAACATAGCAGCGACACCTGTTGCGTGATTTACACCCAAAACTATTCAACAACAATTTATATCAGGAAGTAACTGAATACAAAGTATAGAGCGCCCACAAAATTTTTGTCACATACAGACAGAGTCATAGACAGTCATTTACTAAAAACAGTAAAATCGTGTTCAGGACCTTCTAAAATCCGTCGGAAACCGGAAGTCGAAAATTGTCATGAATCCAATACTTTCTTCTTGTAAAGATAGAAGAAAGTAATAAATGGGACAGGGGGATTATTAAAACTACCTTGGTCCGTCCCAATGAAAAAAAGCTTTAATTATCCAAAAATTATGTTAATCCTTTAATTATATAGCTATATAAGTCAAATAAATCAAGTTACGTGAGAGAGTTATGGCTACTACACAACAATTTAAATTTTGCAAAAACAACAAAATTTTGCTGGAATTAAAAATTTAAATTACAAAATTATTGTAAAAAAAATAATAATTCAAGTAAAATTGATGAAATTTTGTAAAATTTTATAAGAGTGTTAAACAAATTTTTTTTGTCCAAGCAACAAAACCAATTTTTCAAACTTTAACTAAATATTTTGTTTAAAACAACCAAAATGTACTCAACAGAACATGTTTTGTAGCTTTAATCAATTTTCTTTTCTGGGTGGGGTTTTACATAAATACACAGAAAGACATGGAATATTTTGGCAGAAAAAAAGGTGCATGAATAGTTGCATATGTCATCGACAATTGGCCCTGCAGTTAGTCCAAACTTTCTGCTCTTCACTATTTAAACCATAATGTGACAAGAACTGCATCAGAAATCCTTTACAATGCTCTGCATAGCAACTTGTTACGTCCGACTGCTATTCTCACAATTGGCATCCATCAAACGCACATTTATAATAATTCTAGTTCCGTTTTGAACTGTGTTGTACAAACTGCTTATACAACTGAAACGGCAGTTGTTGGTGGCAAATGCAACTAATCCGGCAATAAAATTTTCGTCACTAAGAAGATCCCATGTCTTTCTGTACATTTCATTGAAAACTGCATCCAGCTACTATCTACACTTTTCGAATTATTGAATTTTTATTTCTTTTGTGATTTGTTTGGATCATCGTATACATAGAGTGATTAGTAGGATTTCCGTAAGGTCTTTTTCCCTACATCTTTTAGTATATGTAACCTATTTTAGTTTAGTAACCTATTTGCCCCTAGAATTCCCTAAAATAAGTAATAATGAATACAAAGTATCTTCAGTTAAGCTTCAGCACATTTTCCCCTCATTTTTTTATTGTTAATGATTGCTATATTCGCAGAAATTAAATAAATTTAAAATCTAAGTTATTTTTCTCTTATTATCTGAGAGAAAGTAATGTAGTTGAAAAGTCAGTAAGTTTTATTTCATTAAGAATATTGCACAGAAAGATTTTAAAAAGAGGTATAGTTATGATTTTCTCCGTAATATAAAATAGTTATAAGTGAAATACTGCTTAAGGTAATCAAATTAAATGTTTCAGTCTGCGGTTTTTATTTTTATTTTTTTAGTTATATCGTTGAATAGTAATAATGCTGTAAATATTCCCTTTCTTATCTCATGAATATTTCCCTGTTCCCATGTGAATATTAAGCTTTAAAGGAACTTCCGCTTCTGCGAGCATTTTCATTACAAATTTCTCCTTGCGTTTAAAAAATCTTTTTTTTTTTTTTACTCTACCATTAATTTGCTAATAACATTGTATAAAAAAAATTCTTTAAACTGCATCACATAGTTTGTAAGAGAAAAGAAAAATGGAGCATACTATTAAAAAATGTCTCATCTATCCTAAGAGATTGGAGTTTTAAGACTATTTGGACTCCCATAATAACTACTATAAACAAAAAGAATTTACTATTTATATAAAATTAACCTTCAGAAAAGAACAGTTTCATATGAATGAGCATTTTTTCTTCTTTCAAATAAAGTATTTTATAATTCTATTATGTATTTTATTTTAGATTTGTTGTCTATAAAATTAATACAGACACACACACACACACACACACACACACACATATATATATATATACGCATTTTAAATTTTATTATTTCTAAATTCAAACAATGTTACTTTAAATTATTTATTAATATTAAATTTCCTTGGAGAAAAACTTAGAATAATTAAATAAACGTCTCTCTTTAAGATAATTATAACATTTAAAAATAATTAATATTAAAAAATAAATTACAGTTGCAGCAATTGTTTAAGTGCCATTTTAAACAGGGTGAACGAATTCTTTTTTATTTTTTAGAAGTCTTCTGGGATAATAATAATAAGAAGAATAATAAATTAAGTTTGCGAGAGAGCATTGGTAGAAATTAAAAAAAAAAAATACTGCTATATTTTTCAGCAAAGTGGAACGCTCTAAATTTAAAATCAGCGACTTATTTAACTTATTTTTAATTTATTAATTAATATTTTAATTAAAATTTTAATTTATTTAATTAATATTTTAATTTATTTAATTAATATTTTAATTTATTTAATTAATATTTTAATTTATTTAATTAATATTTTAATTTATTTAATTAATATTTAAAACTTATTTTTTAGCCATGACAATTTCACAGCACGAACAATATGATCAAATGTCGTAACTTATGCTGATTAATTTTCTTCAGGAAGTACTATTAGTCACACATCTGTTGATGCAGCATTATTGGTCATAAAATCACCTGCATTCTTGTAATAGATGAAAATAAGAAATCATAGGATACAAATATAAAGAAAGCAATATGCTCCATTGGGTACACAGAACTAGACTGAAAATTGACTTTAAATGTTATTATTAAATCAAAATTGCTAGGATATATGCGGTTACAGAAATTTGAAATCCTGTATCATTATTTCAAACATTTACATAGATGCTTCATCTGATTTTTTCTTTTAAATTTTCTTTCAAAAGTAAATGGGGTGAAAAGTATGCAAATCTCAAATAGCTTTTTCAAAAGTACTGGGTGTGTACAGGGCCACAGAGAGTCTATGGGCACCGACAGTAATTAAAATGCGCGTAATTTTGTTTTTATGTATGGTACAAGAAAATAAACCTCTTGAAAAAAAATATATTTTACAAAGTAATACAAATTTACTCGAAATCACAAAATTAACAAAATATGGAAAAAATTCAGCTTCCATGGTCAAAAGTTCCACGACCGTGTATCAATTTTTAGCTACCACTGGACCCTTTGAAGCTACACACCCCTGGTATTTTGTCAGTTCAGTTTTTGTTTTTTTTGTTTTTTGTTTTTATAATTTCAAAACCACTGATGATTTATCAGTAGAAAACAAATTAATATGAAAAAGGTGCTAGACGTTTTTTTACATTTTATTTAAAAAGGACCGGAGACGGACCCTTTAAGAGAACCGAGCCACAATAATTTGTACTTGCTCCATCCTCATCTCTGCGGGCATGGGTATATAAATTACGCGAATAAATACGGTAATTTCTTTTGATAATGCCTTGTGTTCTCCACATGATCGCTGGAAACACACTAACAAGTTCTATCTGCCCTTAAAAATTGTTATATAAGTTTTGAAACGGAGAAATGTGGCCTTACTTTAGTTTTTATCTTTACGTACCTACTCCTCCCCCCCCCCCCTCGATCAACACCCCTCCCACCCTTGATCGCTACTATTTTAAACTAATTTCCTACACATCGTGAGTGACTGTGTCCACGCATAACAAAAATATTGTCAGTGGCTTTTTTTCAGTCTTAAATTCTGTATTTACTAGAAAGTTTTGCCCACCTAGGAAGACTAATTTCTCAGATCTTTCTTAGAAAATAAAATCACCTAGAGATTTTTAAAATTTTTAATTGACGGTTGGATTCCATCCAATTCATCATGACTATGAAAAAAAAGTGATCTTTGTATGTTTTTTGAGAAGTTCAAAAACATCAGATTCTCCCTGGTAGACATCTAAGCTACAGTTCTACAGGGACTGAACTTTCAGGCTCGGGCAAAGGTAAATTAAATCGGCGATGACTCAATTTTTTTAAAGAACTGTTATTCTTTGACCAACAATATCCTACAAGTAAAATTATTTAAAAAGTTTTCATACATATTTATGCTAAAAGTACAACATTTTTCAGCTCAAACATACATATTTGCAAGCCATATAATACGGAATAACAACATTATTAAACTCTTAGACAAATTTATTCAAACGAAGACGTATTAGAAATAATAATGTAATTTAAAATTAAAAAAAGAATAATTTTGAAGCTATATAAAGAAGAAAAATAGATTTAAAAATATTTCTCCGTCCGTAATTTATAAAACCAAAATAAATATCTACTAATTCAACGAACTAAACAAATGGACAATTTCATGATTATTTTTACAAAAAAAAAAAAAAAATGCCTGAGCGACATGACCCAGACAGAATAAATTCCAGGCCTGCCCTGGCTCGAATTTGCAGCAAAAAATTAGCCTGAGACCGAAGTCTAATGAAGGAAAATCGGCCGGGGTCCGTACAGACCTCTAATCTAAGTTATAGAAATTTTAGTCCTACTCTTCAAGCTTAAATGGTTTTAAGAAATCCTTTAATATTGTGGTGAAACTAGATCACCAGTTATGAATAAGATTTTGAAAGGTTTTTAAAGGTGATATTCGTGATTTACTATTTATTTTTGAATTAAGGAAAAGAAACAATGAAACTACTGTCTATAAAAAATATTAAGTTAGTCTTAAAACTTCACAGTAATATAATAATAATAAAATGTAGATGCGTTGGTCACACATAATCGGCCTATTTCCTATAAACGAATTGTAGTTTATCACGCCATGTAATTGCAGTCATTTCTTTATGTGATAGTGTGCCAAAAGAAAAAAAAAAGCATTCAAAAAATTACGATGCAAGTAGACGACTTAGTCTTTAGGAAACAAATAAAACTTCTTGAATTTGTTTTACTGTGCCATTATTTTCAGAAAATTTATTTTCTAGAACCTTCATTTTAAGCCAGCAGGAATATCGTTTATACCATTGGCGCGACAATGCAATTAAAGTTTAATTTCAAATGCATGCGTTCAAGAGAACATATTTATTAACATGGTATATAATATTTTAAGATGTGATGAAAATTACGCAGTTGTTTTCAGATACGCAAAATAATTTTGGAACAATATAAAAGAAATATTGCATAATTATAAAGAAATATTGCATAAATGTGCATTTTTGAAATATGTAGCAAATATATAGAAAATTTTCACATCTTCTGCATAATACATGGATATTTAACTGAAAGTAATTATAATGAAGTGCGATGTTTTCGCGGAATCGGTATTGCATATTTTAAATAAGTTCTATGTAATGCTATTGAATGTTGTATTATCATATAGTAAGGATAACCTTGGTTTGATACACCAGTAAAAAATTAAAATTATGAGATATAATATAATTTTATGAATATAAATATCTCGTGAAGAAAAAGAAAATTCTAGAATTCTACTGTTTTTGAAATCATTTTTATTCCTCTTTAAAAAAAAAAAAACAATTTTGCTGTGAAAATTACAAATATTTGCAGATATTTTTAATTAAAAAATAAAAATTACACTAAATAGAATGCATTCATTGAAAAATATATTCATTGTTTTTGAGATATGTGAAAAAATACTTAATTTACTTTCGGTACCCCCAGAAAAAAGTTTTGTTGAATCAACAAAAATTTGGTTGACCCAACAAAACTTTTTGTTTAAATATAGGTCAATGGAAATTTTGTTTGAATCAACAAAAAAATTTTTTTTTGCAATTCCAAAAAAAAAACATTTTGTATCGTCAGCAAAAAATGTTTTGTTAATTCAAGTAAAATGGTTCAATTTTACTTGAATTTTGCTAAAACAACCAAAATGTACTCAACAAAACATGTTTTGTAGTTTTAATCAATTCCTTTTTCTGGGTGCAAAACTTAAACATAACAAAAAGTTTTCCAAAACCTTTTAATTTATCTTTAGTTAGTTAATATACACTTAAGAGCCAAAATTTTATGATTAATCTTGTCCTCGAGTTTTGAGAGCCTTCTGGTGACGTAAAGCATGTGTAAAGACCGCGGAATTTGTATAAATGTTGTAAGGGTATCACAGTTGTCACTAGGAATTTTTAGTGCTATTGTCATGGACATAGACCAATAATTAAATTAATAAGACAAAGGACAGACTGACAAGGTTGGACGCCTTCGAAAGAACATTTCGGATGTGGCTAAGCAGATCATCATGCTGTAGAAGTTAGTATCGATACAAAATGCATTACTGACGGTGAAGCAAGTAGTAAGGGCCAAGGTGTTCGCTGTGCACACCTCATCAAGCACAGTGGGCGCCGTAGGTTCCCACGCTTGGTAAAGCACAATTATCGCCATTCGACTGCTTAATTGGATGAAGTTTAAATGCAAGGAAAACAGAAATGTTTTGGAGATCACAGATAAATGGACATTTTAGGCTCAGTGAGTCCATTGCCGCCGACTCACCAAGGTTCCGTTGCAGGCACCACGGCATCGCCATTTACGTTTCCAGTGGGCAAGTGAGCATCGTCATTGGACCTCTAAACAATGGGCATGCTCTTACATTATATCAATACCGGGGACAGAATTAATCGGAACAGCTGCTGAACCAATGTATCGCGGGTTGAGCTCAGACTAGTGGCAGCTGAATTATGTCGTGGTGGATTTTTACGTGATCAGCCCTAGTTCCTGTGATTATCAAAGACAGCACCATAAAAGCAGCGGACTACATGAATGTCATATTGAACCACTTAGTCTGTTCATTGCATCTGTTTTCCTTAAAGGCGATGGACTCTTCCAGCAGGACAACATTCCCTGTCCAGATGAAATGTGCATCCACATGGCTTCAGGAGCATGGGTTCAACATTCTATCCTGGCTAAATATTTAACCTGGATTTTAATCGAATTAGACATCTGTGGGACATCATAAGATGGCCGCTCCTAACTCACAATCCACCGTCACTGAATTTATGCGAACTGATAAACCCGTGTTTGGCCATTTGGTACGCCTTGCTTGCGGACATGTACCAGAAGCTTTTGGAGTCCAGGTCCATGCGTATTGAAGCTCTTGTGGAAGATAATAGTAGACCAACCAAGTTTTGAGTTGATAGTAATAACATTTTGGCTTTTCACTCTAAGAATACAACCTTTGTCACCAAATTTAAATGAACTAAAATATCCGATTTTATTTGTATTAAGACAGTAGGTAACTTTTTGTACTCTGTCGTTAAACTTTTAGGAAAATACTACTTCTCAAATAAATAAATCTACGGAAGAAGAAAATTCTCGTTTTTCCAAATTTTACATACAAACAGAAACTTTCACTATTTAAATTTGAAACATCAATGGCAACTAAAGGGTGTAAAGTTATGATAACTAAAATACGGATATAAATAATCAAATTTCAAGTTCCTAGTTCAAATCAGCGACATGTGAAAAAAAAGAATACTTAAGGGCTAAAAATGACTAAATGAAACTATTTGTTCTTGGTACTTAACGTTTTAGAAGTCTTCTGGTTTGATTGTGCGATGTTTGGCGGTCATCGACATGCAAGTTATCTTCTGTTATCTCAGACGATGAATAATAAAATTATTCATCTGAGAAGTTTATGAGTACAAAAAATCGTTATGCATTTGGGTGAAAATTACACTTTTGCACCCAGAAAAAGGAATTGATTAAAACTACAAAACATGTTTTGTTGAGTACATTTTGGTTGTTTTAGCAAAATTCAAGTAAAATTGAACCATTTTACTTGAATTAACAAAACAATTTTTGCTGACGATACAAAATGTTTTTTTGGAATTGCAAAAAAAAAAAAAATTTTGTTGATTCAAACAAAATTTCCATTGATCTATATTTAAACAAAAAGTTTTGTTGGGTCAACGAAATTTTTGTTGATTCAACAAAACTTTTTTCTGGGTGTGTTCAACATTGAGAATGTACTATAACGACGAAGAACAAGGATGACAGCAAGAGTTGGAAAAAAGCTAAATTCAAAACCATTTTAGAAGAATCGCTTTTAAAGAACTCTAGTAGTATTGAAATTATACGTCATGTACCAAACTCGAGGGGCATACCAGTGTCTGTAGAAGTCATTAGAACATCCTTGCATGTTACTTGGCTAGAAAAAATGTGTTCAGTGACAGATGGTTTAGCTCATTGCACAATTTTCGAAGGATCATATGGTACATATACACACATAAGCAAAGAGTCTAAAAGAGGGTCATTCCGATTTTACAACCAATGCGGATAGAACTCCATTCTAGCGCTATTGCAGCCTGGATGTACATAATTATTGCTTCAGATAGCCATGGTGACGGAAAATTGGACTAACTTAGAAGAATTACACGAGTAAACAAACACGAGTTTGGCGATAATGGCAGGCCCGTCAAATACGTTTTGGTCCTCTCAACCAATCAAAGTTTACTGTCTGCGACTCGTTACTGCTACGTAAAGAGTACTCTAGTGTGTAGTGTAGAACATCTGCACATTTGTAGTGAATGACTTATTTTTAAGCATAGAATAACCTACACTTAAATATATCGACAGGGGAAGTCAGAAGTTGAGTTTTACTATTTCTCTGTAAGTATGCTTCATAAGTAGTTTGTTCTATTTTTTTTTTCGAGAAAGTTATCGATGCTACATGTTCATTTTAAAATTCTAGTAGTTTATATTTAAATTTTTATTTAACTTTCAGCATTGCATCCCTTTAAAACAGTGGAGATAGGAAAGAGGAAGGGATTTTGTTAAGCATCGCTCATATTTCAATAGGAGGGATGCTTTCAGGGAGGACTTTTCAAGGGGAAGTGACCCCAAATTATCATTATCGTATAATGAAAACACTGAAAACATAGCACAGTCACACCGCTTCGAACCTGGTAAAATCAGCCCAAGCTTCTCATGTTGTGGGTAGCATGCTAACCATTGTACTGAAGTAAAAAGCGGAAATTTTCACATTGTATTCTTTCAAAATAGATTCAATACGAGATGGCTCATTATGTATCGGGTGCCTCCATCAAGAGATGCCAGATGAATTTCCTTATAATGTTAAAATATTTTTGTTCTTTTTTAGAGGTTATTTTATTTAAAATCACTTTTCTAAAAATAATTCATGTTACAGAAAAAATATTAAATTAAAACAATAATAACCTAAATTTAATACTTAATAGTTATAATATAATTAAGATATTTAGTAAAATTGGTTCAGAATCATTATTAATACAACAGAATATTTATGAGTAATGTTAATGCATGATACATACTTAAATTTAATTATCAGTGTTGATTTGCTACGACAAATATTTTATTGGGATTAAGCTTGTTCGCCAACATTTAAATTATTTTATATAACACCACTAATTAGATTTTCTAATAGAAGTATCTCTAGTAGGTTGATACACAACATAAAATTTAGAAAAAAATGTAATTAATATTGTATTTGCTACAGTATATGAAAAAAGTATTATCCGAAACTTAACTTTTTCATTTCTTTTTTGTGTATTATGTGTACTTCGTGTTCCTATTATGTGTACTTCAGTAAAGAAATTTAATTTCAATAAAATAATTTCATTAACTAAACATGCCAATTATTTTTAAATATGTTCTTAATTTTTCTTTTATTTCTTTTATTTATCTTTTTAGTGAACCTCTTCTTTAAGTTTTCAATTAAAATGCATGTAATTAATAAAAGTGATATTTAATGAGAAATATTATTACATGACACATACTTAAATTTAATAAGCATTGATTTATTTTATAATTTTTTCCTTTTTATTTAAACTTCATACTTTGCTTATAAATTAAATTAATTCTAATTAAAAATAAACTTTTCTGTATAAATAAATGCAGTAGACTGACAAACAGCATAAAATGTAGAATAGCGCAATAATAAATTATAATTTTTATGTTTTTGTGCTATGCGTAAATCTATTGTAGACACTTTTTTATGAAATGTAATTGGCAATAATAACATAACTTACATGAAACTGTCAAATTTAATTTAGCTAAAATAACATTAATTACAAATTAATTCTGCTAATTAAATGCAAATATTTGTCGTACATTAATATTGTTCACAAAAAATTCAGTTTTATAAATAATTTACTTTTTAAATATTTCGTATTTTATTGTAACGCTGAACTGCTACATCAAAGAAGCGGACATTTTGCAGGTTATATATTCACTTTCAAAATACTGGTTGTTTATGAGAAATTCATGTATTTTTCAGAGACTAAAATATGTGTACGAAGTATTTTTTTTTTTTTTTTTTTTTTTTTTGCTTTACGGTTGCATAGTTGCACGTATATTTGTTTTACTTTAATCTTATGAATGAAACTTAAATTATAGCAATTAGAATGAGCTGTCTGATAAAAACTTTTTATGTTTATTTAATTTCAAAGTGCACATTTTTTTATATGTATTTGACATGTTTCTTTTAGTTTGCAGCAGTAGTTTTTTAGAAATCGCATGTTAAATTGTAGAAAACCTAAAAAATTCTCTAAACTAAAAACGAAACATTTTCGCGTATTGTATAATTGAGTTTACTTCCAGCTATTTCAGGAATCTCAGGCTTTTATGTCTACTGCATTTGTCAATTGTTAATTCATTTCTCCTCTTCTAAAGATTGGGGAAAACATGGCACTGGAAAGAAAAATCCTCGGATGCGGAGGAATGGTGTTGGACTAGCGTCATCTCTCTATGGCTGTACATTTGTTTTATTTTAAACTTTTGAATAAAATTGAAGATATAGCAATTAGAAAGTAGTCAGACAAAAACCTTAATAAAAATTCCTACGTTTAAATAATTTCAAAATGCGTATTTCTTCATAAGTGTTTCACGCGTTTCTGGTAGATTGCAGCAATAGTTTTTTGGAAATTGCATATTAAATTGTAGATATCCTAAAAATTTCTCAAAAGTTAAAAACAATAAACTTTCGCTTATTGCATAATTGCTTTTATTTCCAGCTATTTCAGGTGTCACAGGCTTTTATGTCTACTACATCTGTTAATTTTTAATTCATTTCTACTCTTATAAAGAGAGGGGGGAAACATGGCACTTTAAAGAAAAATCCTCGGATTATGAGGAATGATGATCGACTAGCGTCACATTCCTATGGTCGCACACTTGTACCTTTTTAATCATTTGAATAAAATTGAAAATATACGTATTAGCGTGGGGCGTCTGACAAAAATTAATAAAAGAAAAATCTTATACTTAGATAATTTCAAAGTATGCATTTTTCCATATGTGGTTCACGCGTTTCTTTTAAATTGCATACTTATCCCAAATCTCATGTTAAATTATAAAAATTCTAAAAAAATTCTCAAAAGGAAAACCAAAACTTTACTTATTCTATAATTGCGTTTACTTCCAGCTATTGCAAGTACCTCAGGCTTTTATGTCTACTGCATCTGTCGATTGTTAATTCATTTCTCCTCAGAGAGAGGAAAACATGGAACTAGGAAGAAAAGTCCTCGGATGAGGAGAAAGGGTGATAAGCTAGCGTTACCTCTTTGGTCGTACATTTGGAATTTTCTTTAAGGGTATTTAAAAACTATATATATCCCCCTCCCCGCGAAACTTTCTGACACATTCACGGATTCATTTTTAAGCATGACACTTGCTGGCAAGACTACTGAAGTAAATTGGAATCGATTAGTGTTGTTCATAAATTGATAAATGTATTACATCTTGAGTTATAAACGATTGTTGTCTCATAATGAACTTAATCAGGCTGTCGCGTCCGAAAATTTGGTTCAAAACGTCAATTTTGACAGCATTTTCTAAAAGTCCGTGTACCTTTATTGAAAAAAGAACATTTCGATTTCATAGTTTCTGAATAAGAGCATCTGCCAATCTCATGCATTTACGAACAAAACTGAATTTTGGAATGTGTCAGAAAGTAGCCAGCTTGGGTTGGAGAACAGCCTTAAGGGATTATGGGAGTTTTTCGGTTTAAAAAAATGCTCTTTTTTGCATATTCCAAATGTCTGACATTTCGTAAATTCTTTCTCGAATCTGCTTTTAAAAAATTAAACATATTTGAATTAATAGCATAATTTTAAAAGTAATAACATATATTTTAGGTAATAACATATATTTTAAAAATTTAAACATATATGACGTTTCGTGTTGCACAGCGAGCGGTATTTGTAACAAAATTTTAAGTTGCACTTCATCAAAAAAAAAGTTTTTAAATTCGATACCAATATACGGTAATGGATGATGCTTTTTTAATTTGCTTTAAAAAAAATGAAAGCTTATATATTTCTCTATAAGTATAGTCCTTAACAGAGGCTTTTTTAAAAGTTATTCGTTCGATTTATATATATATAACATTAGATATTTTTATCGTGGACTAGGCGCTATAATATCTTTTGAAGTAATATTTGAAATTTTTGCACCTATATAATTTAACGTGTTTTTTTGCTTCATGAGAATCAGATAAAACCTTTCAGAGAAATCCGCACGGAGCGCTGTACACCGTTCATCACCTATCAGTTAAAAATATTGTATAGGGATAAGAATCTTACACTTAATAAATTTAAATAACTAATGTATTTTTCTTTTACAAATTAATTTTTTTAAAATATATATTATAACGCATAAGTTAAAATAAACTAAGTAAAATATGGTTAAGCTATAAAAGTGACGATCCAAAAGTTTCAGGCAACCGCCCACCAGTGACTAAACAATGTTTTCAATCACTATTTTTATTTCTTTCATAAAAAATCTGCTTTTTTTCAATTTTAAGATTTATTAATATATATCTGGTAAAGTTTGAAAGAACTGAATAGGAGAATCTCTCGCCAGAGTTATATAATCAATTCGTCAAATACTTTCTATAATTTAATCATTTTTCTTCTTCTATGTTTGTCTCCTTCTAATCATTTGTCTTCTTATATGTGTTTTCGCAAAAATTTCGGAAACACATTTTTATTTCTTTATAGTATAAAATACTCTAAAAGGTTTTAGAATAAAATGACGGAAACTGCATGTAAATTCAAAAATTAGATAAAAATATATAACACATTGTATGCTGTACTGTCTGTGGTAGCTGCGTCCATTTAAATCCATTTATCTCAGAAAGTATTGTTTCAAGATTTGTACAATTTAAACTAATATATCTAAATGTCTATGAAAGATAAAACTATGAAGCTTTGTACGTTATTTTTAGTAATATAGTCTTTGAGTTGTCTTACGAATTTTTTGCTTTGAGCACAAAAATAAATAAATAAATAAATAAATAAATAATTGCATTATAATTCTTATAGTTAAAAGTATGGTTTAAAAAAAAATTAAATAACTATTTTTGCTAATCCAGAAGACAAACTAATATTCATTCTTTTCTGTTTCCAAAAAGTGATGCAAAAATAGTTATTTTTGAGATGATATATTAAATTTTAAACACTGCTAAAACTAAAAAAAATTACATTTTTCTGAACGATTTTACACATGAAAAGGAATGTGCAAATAAAAATACATTTCAAGAAAAATATGAAATATATATTTATAAATAAACAAAGTTCCAGTTTGTATCCTAGACCCCCCCCCCCCTTAAACATGCAAAATAATCATGCATATCAGCTCAAAACTATGATATTTATTTTGAATTCCATAAATATTAGCTTTAATTTATTGGAACGATTAATAAAAAAGTTATTGATGCTTAAAGTAGCAGGCTATTTATATCTGGGAGTAGGGCAATTCAAGATGGTGAGGTTAACAAGAAGGGAGAAAAGTAAGGTTTTTGTAATATATTATCTGATCGATACGTAATTTGTTATTTTCACGTTTCTTGCATTCAAACGAAGCGTTTATTTTAATGCACCGAACTGAAACTCGGAACATTTATTTTGAATTTCCTATTCGTACTAGAAGTAAATGTTGTTGAACCAATAATGTCGTTATTCATAATTAATTATGCAATAATTATTCTTTATAGCATCGATGAGCGCTGGTGTGGAACACTTTACTTTACTTCTTTCCCAGAACAAAGTAGAGCCATTTTGGTTTCTGATTGAGCAAAGCGTACGTGAGGGTTAATCACTGAGCACAGAAGCATTATAAAAAGGAGAGAAATCGTGCTTTTGCATTTTCCTGTTTTGGCTCATTAGATTAGTGTATTTGCCTAATAAAGAACGCTGATAAATTCAAGTGCTACAGTCTAAGTCGTAGGATTATGTCTTGCAGCAGTTTCAATGTTTGTTCCGATAGGAAATGTTTCTCAGGACAAACAATTAACAGTGAAAAGGCACGGAATAAAGTCTTTAAGAGACCACGATTTAATATGCGTTTACAAATGCATAGATAATTCTTGTTAAAATAAATGAAAAAGATTTTCTCTGAAAGGAAGAGAAGTTTTGATGTTAATTAGCTTCCTTGGCGTTTTCAAGATTTTCCTAGATAAAACGAAAACTTCAGTTTTGAAGTCAGTTATGAAAATAAAGTATTTTTCAGTTTTGTTATTAAAAGCGTCTCTGACATCATTTGAATATAGGTGTTAAAAGAATTGTCTAAGATATTAGAATTCAGATTAGTAAACATCTAAGTAAAGATAAAAAGGATTTTTCTTCCCAGAAAATGACTATTAAGCGCTTTGCAATTTTTACAATATTATATTATATATATATAATTGTTATTTTAAATGTAGCAAATAAATAGCAGGTAAATATGTTTATACTTCTTTTGTTTTACAAGATGCGTATTTCTATAATTATTTGGAGAATTTAGAAAGGTCTAGACGCTTAATAAAAATTTAACTTCTAAACTATATTTATAAATATAGCAAAATTATATAATTAGAAATTTTACGGAATAATCTTCCTTTTTATGATTTTTTCAAGATACAATGCGTATAAACACAAATATATTATGAATAATATTCTCTAACGTCGCTTCATGTGCACAGTTTAGCAATATTATGTATCATTATTGAAACAACAAAAATAACTCACAATTAAATTGCATTGCTTACATTTTAATTGTTAAATTAAAATATGTCTTTGTAAGCCTTTTATTAGCAGAATTCAAAGTAATGAAAAAACATGTAAATGTGAACAAGAAATGATGCATTTTTAATTTTTTACCTTGCTGGTATGCAAAAAAAAAATGAATTCAGACAAGTCTTTTTCAAGGGAATAATATTCATTTTCTTTTAAGAAAAACTCTGAGAATATTACAGTATAAATGAGGTGATTGTGAATTCTGCTCTTTTAATATTAAATAGAATTTTTTCTAATCTAAAATAGTGGTGCCGTACTCGTTGGAAATCCCAAAGAGTGTATCTACTTTGTTAAAGTTTACTTTATCACTCAAATCTATTTGATAACTATTATTAATAATTTTTTATTGCTTGTAAACCTCATATGAGGCTTGCTTCGTAATTTTGTAATAAATGTAAGACTTTTAATAATGTAAGATTTTGTGTCTTATATACCGTATTTATTTATTCAAGTTTAATGCGCATTCGTGTATAATATGCACCATAGTATTTTAATGGTAGAGAATTGGGGAATTTGAAAAAATACATAAATAATAATCCTGACTAAAAACAAAAACAAAAAAACTCTCCTTGTAGCGATAATCATTAAAAGTTTCAAAGTGAGAGGAATATTATATAATGAGGGTATCGAAGTGAAGATGATATGATATATGAATATATAGACTGCGATTGTGACGATCCCAGCAACAGTAGCAATAGTGACGATGACTGATGTGCTTGTGACAGCTTTAGTTAACTGTGAACTATATGAAGGGAATTTTGTAACTATGCGCATTTTTATTTTCTAATGTGTTAGTTGTTTAGCGCTAATATATGTTGTATTTCTAGTTATTTTGACTTTTTTTTTTCAATTATGTTAATTTAACAGTAGGTAAAATTATTGCTTCCTCCCATCAATCGAATAGAAAACGCGGGAGTGAGTAATTATTGTATATTTATTCACAATAAATAAACTATTAAGCCAATTAATTCCACTTTTACATGCTGTAATACAGCATGCAAAAGAGAAATTATTTGTCTCATTTTGATATACTATTTATGTATTCGTACTATTTTATCGGATTATTTACGTGCAGTATTCAATGACTTAAGGGAATCATGTATGGTTTCAAATAGTTGTCGGAAATATTCCGCGTATAATGCGCACCCGCATTTTAACCCTAAAATTTTGAAAAAAAAAAAACACGCATTATGCACAAGAAAATATGATAATTCCTGTTAAATCTATTTTAATACAAAATATGTTTTTCATCCATTTAAATCTTAAGGAACGAATACTGCCATATACGTGACGACCAATTTTTATTGTCCAAATGTGTTGTTCCCAATTAGATTTTTGGCACCAGTTTTATTTTGAATTATTTAATTGCTGAGATTTTGAGATTAGAGGAGGCGAAATTTTCTGTGTAAAAATACTAGTGTCAAATACAAAGATTTTGAACTTCCAAAATCCATTTTGTCCAAAATCCTTGAATTTGGACACCAGTATTTTTAAACGCAATTTTCGCCCTCTCTCTATCTAGTCTCAAAATTTCAGCAATTAATTAATGCAAAAAATTTTTGTCAGAAAAAGTGGTGCAAAAAAAAAGAAAAAAAAAAAAAAAAAAAAAAAAAGGAAATAGCACATTTAGACAATAAAAATCGGTTGTCGCGAAAAGGGCAGCAATCGTTCGTTAAGGGTTAAAAATAATTCCTACATAAGAGATTTAAATGCTTTTATTGATATCACCTGATTTCTTTAATCTTAATTAACATTTTTCAAAATTAACAATGACATTCTATAGTGCCTTCTGAACTAACCCTAAAATAATCTCTAATGTTTAAACCACTTCTTAAACGGACTTTGTAAACTCTATCAGTAAGAACTAGACCGAAATCTAGTCTATTGATATACACCTCGGTCGTAATTAGTGAGACAATCTATCTCACAGTGTGGGTTTTGACGTTTCCGCGAAATTAAATTAATCTCTGCTGGCATCTAATGTAATGTAAGCAGGCAGACGGCTTTTCTATACCTTCGGAATCTGTAGCTTGCATCTAGTTGGGCATGGAATATTTGGAACGGATATTAAGCTTTAAAATACAACCACAGAGTGTTGGAGAGAGGGAATTCTTTGAAGAATTCAAATTGAATAATTATGAAACCGAGAAGTAATTAGGAAAGCGTTTCAGTGACTGTGGTTTCCTCGTGTATTATATTTTCAGGAATTTTATCGTTGCATAGGTATAAACTCTTTCTTATTAATTTATATATCTTTGATTGTTTGGACTTTTTGTTGGAAAACCATCTATTCTTGATCTTTTTCAGAAAAAATGAAGACGAAATTAGGTTTTATGCAAAAGAATCTAGATATCCTGGCTTAAAAAAAATGAAACAAATATAATTAAATATTTTTTACTTAATATGTTTTGCTGCACAATTTGAACTCTTAGCCGTAGACTAGAGATTTTACATGTGCAGGGTGTCTAAGAATACTTATAAGAGATTTTTGCTTCTGTTTTTGCTGATAAAGAAAAATGCTAAAAGATAGTGCATGCAACCGTTTCTCTTACAATACTTGTTACCTTAAGTTTATATGTACTATATATATATATTATATATATATTAAAAGTAAACTTAATTACTATACATTAAAATGTAATGGCTTATCAGGTATTAATTTGAAGATCCAGGAGTAGCTTAAATTGGATCAAAATAATTATTGTACTTAAAGATTCGTATAAAAAATGTATTATCCTAAGCTTAAAACGAAATACATGCGACGATTATTATTATTTTTTTAATTTATTTATTTCGAATTTGATCTGCTAAACATTTTTCAATCATTTAAAAAGCAACGAGACTTTTTAGTTTAATAATTTAAGGCAAATACGTTTTTCATTTAAGAGTGTGTCTTTTTATCACATTTGTGACCGATCAGGACAATTCTCGTATTTCCATATCAGGCAACATTTTTTTTTTTTTTTATTACCATAAATTTTGAAAAATAATTTTTGTGTTATTTAATCGCAAAATCTGCGATTAAATAAGAAAGCGAATGTTATTAAAAAATATATTGGTGACAAAATCATTTTTGTAAAAGTGATGTCATTTAATTAACATTCAACAAAATGTTAATAAAATGTTTCTCTGTGTAAATTTTACTCCAAATATCCATAATCAGGGTGGTTAAAATTGACGAAAAATATTCTTAAGAAGTTGTAGCAAGTAGTAAAATAAACAACCCCCCCTCCCTTCTAAAATGCGTGATCAAAGTAAACATTAGATTTTTAAGTTAACCTTACAGTGCAATTTTTTCATTTGGAAGCATGTTTTTTTATACTCATATTTAGAGTTATATACCACAAAAATTGGAGAGTAATTCTTATTGAAAAGCGGACTTCTGTTATTTTAAAGGCGAATGTTTTTCTTTAACTATAGTGGTAGCGTGAAACTCAAATTTATATTAATTATTAAAAGTTACATTTTAATTGATTTATATATTTATCACTGTGCAGTGTAGGGTTAAATTTCAGCTTGGCTCTGTCTATCGAAAGGAGAAATTCCCTATTTTGTTTCTCGCAATTATTTCTATTCACCTGCACAGGTGGTTTTCTAACCAATAATGCTTCATAATTCAATTTATTTCAGATTTTATAAGTTAGTTAATTTCTGTAGTTTTATTTATGAAAAACATAGTTATAGGCTGAAAATGAATTTAGTGCAAACAAGGACTTATTCGATAATGGAGCAAAAAAAAAAAAAAAAAAAAAAAAAAAAAAAATCAAACAAGCGTAAGAGTACTTATCTAAATAGTCTAGAGTCTTTATCTAAATATTTCATAGTTAATATTACTTATTTAATAGAATATTTTATTCATCGTAAAATCAATAATTTCTTCTCTTGCTCCAAATTTTCCACTGAGAAAAATCTATATATATAATTGTCTTACGTGGCGCGAAAATAGGGCTGAATTTCTACCTTATCGTTGGCAACAGCCGTAGTTTCCAGAGCTCAGACCAATGAACAGACAAGATTGTGTTAGCTCCACCTCCAATATGGCGCCCAGTGTCAATGCACTGAAACTCAAGCTAGCAATTATTAAAAATAAAATAATATGAACGTAATCCAAAGCGTCTGAGATGATTCCTCATTTTAATTATGAGTAATGTTGTCGTTTAATTATGAGTGATATTGAATTCTCAACTCTTATTTAGAATTTATTTACGAATTTCACTCACACAAAAAATCAGAGATGAAAAAATATAAACTTTCTAGAACCCCTGCTGCCATCTGTTGATGTTTTATTGAAGTAAAAATGATTTTTCTTCAATTTCAATGAAGTAAAAATTTCTTTTGCAGAAATCTATAATCAATTAGAATAGTGAAATGTTGAACAAAATTTACACAATCATTGATGATAAACTATCTTCCTACCACGTAGTGGTTTTTTTTTTTTAGTGAATTTAAGCAGTGCTGTACAATATTATAGGTGCAATAAGTTTTAAACTAATTATGTTTCCAAGATCCTTTTTTCATAGTATTTAAATGATTTATATGTCCATTAGTAGCATCAACTAAATGCATTTTTAGTTGTGTTTTCAACGGAGTTTTCGATTACTTTTTTACATTAAAAAAATTGTCAATTTCATATGTTCAAATGATTTATTGTAGTACTTATTCCGGCTAGAATTATTAGAAAAATAAAAAGGGGCGAGCGAGCGAAGCGAGCCTGGACCGCGTAGCGGTCTCAATGTGAATTGCTTTGCAATTCACGGGGGGTTGGCGAGCGTTAGCGAGTAGGGGGCTGAGCCCCCTAGTAATATTAATAAACGCTGAAAGAAAATAACTCGTGTATTTTTCGCACCTTCTTACGTTTGGCATCGAAGAAATGGCAAAAATGTGTGAAAAATACGCGAGTAAATGCAGTAATTGTAAAAATTAGAAAATAAATTTAAGGAACTATTTAACCTTAAATCGAGTATAACCGATTTAAGTGGTCAATGATTCAATAATAACAATAAAATGATTATTTATTTTTTAGTTCTATTCGCGTGTTTACAATGTAGTTCGCAACAATTAGAAATATTGTTTCACAAAAATAACTTTCTATTAGCAAAAAAGATTTATACTGTAGATGCGAATTGTTTTGGCAGATTCGATGAAATTTATTTCATTTTGGTGTGTTGCAAAATAAAGCTTCATACCATTTTTGTTTAAATTATGGGTAAATGTGTATCACATTTTAAACCGTTATCTGTATTTTTTCAATGCAAATAAATTTCTGTATATGATTTTTGTCAGAACACAGAGTTAACTGAATACAATGATCATGTAGAAACTCTTAGAAAATAGAATTCTAACTAAATATTCATTCACATATACCATGATTAAATTAGCAGCTGAATTCTCATTATAAAAATATCACATGTTTCGTTTTCAATTGCAGATTAATTGCAGTTTTTCTCCCATTGTCACTGTGAAATAATTTCTTTAATTTAATAAATTCGAAAATCGCAAGGGGGGGGGGGGATTTCAAATAAAATTAATACCAGAATTTTTTCTTTTATTTTTCTATGTGTTTGCATTATTTTCAGATATAGCCGTTTCAATTCTTTCGCCAGCGATAATGGTCGCCAAAAAATGACCTATGGTAACCTTATCGTCAAAATAACGGAACTTTCCATCATAATTCTATAACTAATTGACTAGGGAACTAGGGATTTAACTAGGGATTGATTCATTTACACCAAGTCTTACACTTTTTATATATGCCAAGTCTGTAGGATGAATGATTCAAAATTCCCACCTCAATTGTTTCGAAATATTATTCATGTTTTGGGTGACATGTGGGCGAGCAATATCGTGTAAGGAAATATCATCTTATGTTAACGCATTAAAGTATTAAATTGTTAGTTAATTGTTTTGGAGGAATTTTGGATAATGAATCATAGGATTCGATGGTTATTTAAAGAAAAAGAAAAATCATATGAAAACAATAGTGTCGTTATAAAGTAAGGTGGTATTCTGTTAGAAAGTTTATTAGATACCGGATCAAGTCACTGACCGAAAGTCTGTTTTCACAGGAAATGAATTATAATTTATTAAAACAAAGTTTATTATTATCCTTCTACGTTAATGGGGCAGATATGCGTAACACAAATTCAGTGGAATTTTGTTCATTAATTAGGCTTAAAGCCACTACTAGCATCTAAGAATCTAGATTTTTATTTAATAACACATTACCTTCATCATTTGTGTCTGTTAGCAACTTTCTTTCCCCGTAGTATTACGAATACTTTCAAGGTCATTGGCCAACTCCTCCTAGCTGAAGTATATCAGTAACAAATAAATCTGAATTAGATAATACGTATGTCCATTTAAAAATTTTTAAACTTTTTTTTTCAATTTCCTATCATTCCAGTTGATTCTTCTGATATATATTTAGAGAAGTTTTATCATCATCATTCATGATGATCTCATCATTCATGATATGAATCATGATTCACAAGACTGTCGCAATAATACTGCAAAATATTAACGCATTGTTGTTTAGCAGTGTTGCCAATGTAGCGCATTTTTTTATTCAAAACATCTACTAGAATTTATCAATAGTAATATTGCTTTATTTAATTACAGACATTCCATGATTAAATAAAGCAAAGATTACTACTCGAAATTCATAGTAGATATTTTGAATAAAAAACGCGCTAAATTAGGGACGTGTATATTCGCCACCGGTTAACAAAATATTCGGATCTGTAAAATTTCAAACCTGCTAAATTAGTGCCGAGTATACTCTCTCCCAGTCAAAAAATTGTTAAAATGTGAAGGTTAGTTCAATTTTTAATTTAAATAGATATTGCATATTAAATACAAAATTTAAATATGTCTTTACTCAAGCGGCATTTGCTGCATAGGGAGAAAATGACATTGACATCACATCTAATAAGGTGAAGGGGAAAAAAAATTACACGTAGTTTTTCCTAGTGATCAAAGATCCCAGCATTTCACATCACACGTATTTCTCCGTAGCTATTTTAGAAAAAAATTCCTCCATATTTTCATATTATTAACATCCTTATTAGAACACCTTAATAAAGTAGATGGGAATAAGAAGGTTCTTTTACTTCAAAATAGCGAAGATAAGCCGTGGTTTGGTAGCAATCACGCCGAGACACTACAAGAAGATTAAGCAGGTCCATCAAGCCTGTAAATTGCATCGATATTGTAATAAATGTCTCCACAGCTCTCTACTAATGAAGCGCGCACTTGAAAGGAGGCTCGTAACTCCACCACAACAACGGAGCTTAAGAATAATGGCTCGATTACAGTAAAATCTTCTTTCCTCGGCAGCCAAGATGTTAAAAATGTCAGCCGCTTCTGGTCGAGAAATGATTCAATCAGTGGGAGATCATACCTGATTCTTCTCTGAGCGATCTGAAATAAATTTTATTCCTTAGCTGATCAAAGAGGAAATAATCTGAATAGCTCCAGTAAGAGAAGCACCGAAACTAATTTAGTTATCGAATTGAAGAGCCAGTTTGAAATATATTGTACAGAAAAATTCTAATTTTGGAACTTATTATTTGGTTTTGTTTAAAATCGTAGATTTTAAATCCTTTCAAATTCGATTTTTTAACACTTTCCGATAGAATTGAAAAGTAATAGATTAATTTTAACACAATTATTTCATATTGGTAAAGACAAAATGTATGCTCAGAATGGGATAGCTCAGTTCGTAGAGCGTGGCGGCTTCAGCCAAGTGATCCCAGGTTCGAATCCTGGCCCGGACATTTTTCGTCCAGTTGGAAAATTACAACTCGTAGAATTGAAAATTGTTTATGAATTCGGTTTGTCTGTCTGTCCGTGCTCGAACTCTCGCAAATATACTCGGAATGCCATGTATTTTTTTATATGTTATTGAGGTTTACTATAGAATGTTCGGTATTGAAAAGGAAGTTTGTATCATTTATAGTTCGCCTACAGGGTTCACAAAAGATTTCCGTTACATTATGGTCTAAAGGAAAAATAGTTTGTGGTGCATTTTATTGATGTTACGATATTTTAAATATAATGAGATTGATATGTATCACTGAGTTGGACGATAACATGCTTTCTCAAGTGCATAGAATAAATAGCATTTATAGTTCGTTTACAGGGAAGCACAAAATATTTCCATTACATTGTGGTCTATGGGGAAAAATCATTTGCAGTGTATTTTAATGATGGTTTTAATACTTCAAACGTAATGAAATAAAAAGGATCACTAAGATACACTAGAACATGTTTTATATAGAAAGCGCATTTATAGTTTATTTACATAGACGCACAAAATAATTCGTTACAGGATTCACTATGATCGATAATTGCTGAAAGTGCGTATTCCGCTGTGGCTAATTTTCAGTGTATTATGTGGTATGCTAGATTAATTTCAACACAATTATTCAGATTGGTAAAGAAATCATACGAGTTATTTCGAAATCTCAATTTATTGTATGAAAATGTGAAATTTCTTAATAATATTTTGCTAGTGTTGGAAAGTGTTTCACAATCTATGCCGGATGCATGATTTTTCGTTATTGTTTTTTTAATTTTGAGGAAAACATATTTTTAGATTAAAAAAATTAGCGATTTTGAAAAATCAAGAATTACTGAAATTTAATAAATTTTTGAAGACAAATAAATATTAATAAATTTTTGAAGACGTTCGAAAAATGTCGTATTACAACAGGATTAAACAGACATAAGAACTTTCCAATATATTTTCCTTTTATTTACCATAAATTATTGATTCAGACAAGTAACCTCTATTTTTAAATTTAAAGAATGAAACATATGTTTGAAATAAAAGTCTCAGCAATGGTGTGTTTTATGTGAACTTGATAAAGAAAAAAATACGAAATGGTGAACATACGTAAATGAAAAGACATGTACAGTCATTACTACTTGCAGATAATAAAAAACTAATTGTAAAAAGAATATAAAAGTAAATGCAATGACATGCCCTATTATTAGGACGCCAGTCTCTAAAGGGTTAATAGCAGTTTCTAGAGTTTTAAATTCTGCGAAAATAATTTAGTGTACGCATGTTTAATAGTATACCGTTATATAGTTCATTAAATATAGAAATGTCATAACTGAAAAGCTTAAATTTTAAGGTATTTACTTAGTTGAAACGCACTTTGTATGCACTTTAAACTGTGGTAACTACATGTATAAGTAAAAACATGTAAGTTAAAAAATTTCAAATGCATTTATTACAAAATTATGCTTTTTTAAATAATTGCATTGTTGTATTTAATGAGTGTTACACTGTTAAATATCTGCAGCAAACTGTCCATTCAAATGTTTTTGTACGTAACGGTTACCATATTAGGAAGCTTTCTGATTAGTCAGGATCGATTAAAATTACGGTTAAGTAAACTTTATCTATAGAAACGGTCGAAAGTAATGTAGAGTTTGCAGCAAATTTTTTACAGTGTATGTTGTTTCTTAAAAATACTACCTTTTAATGTTTCTCCAAATACAGTTTTCAAAAATAACATTTAAAATAATTAAAGTATCACATAAGCATTTTGTGTGCGAAGTATATTAGAAATAAAAAGGTAACTTAGATAATAGAACGAGCATGAAAAACACCAAAACTAGTTTAGTTATCGAATTTAGCTATCGAAATTAGCTATCGCCAGTTTGAAATATATTTAGGAAAAAAAAATCAGATTTTAGAATTTATTTATTTGGTTTAGTCTAAAATCGCTGTTTTTTAAAGGAAGTTTCAAGAACTTGTTTTAAATCTGTAAAAATATTTCAGTGTAGAAGGGTATTTTATTATAGGCTGTTCGTTAAATAGTGTAATGAAATCATTTATTATAATATACAATTTTAAAAAATCACCTTTTAACAATTATTCAAATACATTTTCTTTTAAAAACCATTTAGAATAATAATGAAGTAACATGTGCACATTTTGTGAATGAGATTTAATAACAATAAAAGTATAACATATATCATATAAGTGACACGAAAGTACTGAAATTAATTTAGATATTGAATTCACAGACGCCTGTTTGAAGTATAATGAGAAAACATTCAATTTTGGAATTTATATATTTGGTTTAGTTTAATATCATATTTAGTTTAATAACAACAACTTTTAGATTTTAAAATTCTGTGAAAATAATTCAATGCTGAATTGTATGTAATTAAAAAAGTTATCCGAATACATTTTCTTTTAAAAACCATTCAGAACAATAATGAAGTAACATGCGCACATTTTGTGAGGGAGATTTAATAATAAGTGTAAGTTATTATTAAATTTTATAATTTCATTATTTAATCTCACTTACAAGAGTGTTTTTAAATAGTGTAAAAAAAAAAAATCATTTTGATAAAATATCTTTTAAAAATTATAATTATTTAAAATATTTCTTCAAATGCAACTTCTTACAAAAATCTTACAAAATAACACTTGCTAAAGTTCAATTAACACGTACGAATTTTGTGCACTAGATATAATAACAATAAAAATGAAATTTAAATCACATACTAAGTTTTGTCTCATGCAGTAAAGCTTATAAATGAAAAAAAAAAAACACTGTGGAGTGGAGTCAATAATCATTTTCATTGTCATGGATGCGATTACAGCATTTATGAGAATTTATGTAAATGCAGTATAAAAATGATTTAAAAAAATAGTATTGATTAACTGTAAGGCTGTAACAGTAAGCCATTAAATAATAATGTTACGTTAGAGAAAAACATAAACAATGTTCATTGATAATATTATGATTTAGTTTCATCTCATCATATTATTTTGAATTATTCTGCGTGTTACGAATGCTTTACTCAGTTATAAGTAATCACAACTCACTAAATTTCATATCTTAACCGTGATTAATATTAATTCTGGAATTTAATTTGAGTTCATCCAATTATTATGTGTTATTTAACAAATTACAGATACTTTATGATGTTATATGAGTAATGATATCTTACTAAAATACGAATCTTACCCGCAATTTAATGATAACACTAAAATTTAGTTTGCGTTTATCAGATACTATTACACTGAATTTGAAAATAAAGAATTTAATAATAAAAATGCTTTGATGCATGTAATCAAAGCTCCTAAGTTTAATATCAAAGTGTATAATGGCATACAAACTATGTTAAATTTGACGTTAATTTAAATCTAGTAGTTAATTTTAATTAACATTTCCATGCTCTATACATATTCCTTGCCTCGAATATAGATATTAACGAAATATCATTGAAAAAGATGAATCATAAATATTCATGTTAGGTCTCAGATTTCATGCGATATCGGACTTCCCGAGTTTAAGAAAACTTTAACATTAGTTAGTTTTTTTTTTTTTTTCATGATATCATGGATAGAATATTCATGTATGATTATGAACTATATATTTCTTATTGGACCATTTCTTTATCTGAAATTAAAATTAATAATTTAAACGTTACAAGCTATTGTAAATTTAAATTAGATGAAAACTAAAATCTCCACTTTATATATTTACTATATTTTAAGCTTGTGTTTATGTATATATTTAAATATTACAAACTACTATAAATGCAAAAAAGGGAAAGCCAAACTTTAATTTATGTTGATATACAATAATTTGAGAGTATGAATATTCACATTATAAATTAATTTATTTAATACATTGTAGAACTAGCATACAAGATTTGTAAAAATTAAAAATACATAGTAATCGTAATTAGAAAATTTTAAAGAGGAAAAAATATGCTTACCACTTGCATACTCCATGATTATATTTAAGCATGATTTGAATAAGTATTTATAAATGACGTACAAAGAGAATACACTTACCATGAATTATACTATTCCATACGGAATTTTATGGAGCCCAAATTCCTCCGTGAAATCGTCTAAATTTGCAAATAAAGCGAAATAAAACATTTTACCCACCTTAATTATTTTTGCGGTATTTTAAAGGGTCCCTCATGACCGTGAAGTGTGTTTGCGGTCTTACCTGAATATGCTCAGTATTTTATTTTTAAAACTTTAAAAAAGCTCTAAAAATTCTATTTTTCTATTTAACTTGAATGTCACGATATCTCACCTATAATAAACAAAAGATAAGAATTTAATCAAATTTACTGGAATCAGCACGGAATGCTTCTCGTTTATTTTTATAACACAAAAATTGAAATAGTTTTATATGTTTATTAAGTTCATTTTTGAGATATTATGCATGTTTTGATAGCTATAATAGTTTTATTTTTCTCTGATGATCGTTTTTATTTTATTTTAATTTATTTTTTAAAAAAGACGTTTAGTAACAGAAAACAAGGTTAGATTTAAAATAACGTCCTATGCTTACATTTGAAAAAAAAAAATTAAAAGTCATTTCTCTGCTTTAAAATTTAGGCAAGAAAAGATTATACATAGAAAGGACAAAATATACTCTCCCTGAACATTTAAATTTTTAATTATAAATAGTTATATGAGTAAAATATAATATTTTTTATTAACTTTTTATATTAATTTTTATATTGAAATGTATACATTAATTGAAAATTTATAACTAATATAATTTTCTTTCTGAATGATAAAAATAATCTACAGTTTAATTTTAAACACTGTAATTAGCTATTAAAATATTCACCAAAGACAAAATTATAATAATAATTATTTATTTTTGAGATTTAAATGCTGTAAAATTAAATGAGTATATTTTAATGGTGAACTAATTAATTTCCGATAATATTTAAGTATTCAAAGACTCCCATTTTAAAAAGACAAATTTTTAGTTTAATCTAAAATAAACTAATGTTCATTTATTGTAGTTACCTTTTTTTTTTTGGCAAGCTACGTACTAAAATGCTTGCGTAATGTTTTAGTAAATATGACTACAAAACAGTGTACATAATTTTCTTTCTATCATAGAAAAGTTTATACAAACGATTGGCTCACCTGATAAACCTTGAGTTATACCACCACAGTAAACCGTGCAGTTTGTTGGACTAGACTGGTTGTATACTTCGTCGAATGTAAGAGGCTTGGCATTTGCTGTAAGAAAATATTAGTTAATTTTAATAATATTAATTAGATAATTTTATTAATATTTATGAAAACATTGAAAATCAATTTATAGTATAAATTTTAATCATTTATGTTTACCTTGTAGCAACTGCAATTCATAGTTATTAGTGTATATAAAATTATAAGAAAGCTATTGGTGCCCAGGTAGTATTTATAAACCATTTCTATATTAATTTGATGCAAGAGGGTTTGTGCTCAAGATGATCAGCTACACGACTTGCTTGGATTGGTGCAGTTACTAAACGGTCATGTTAAATGTTTACTGAATGGTTGCAGCTATGCAGTTACTAAATGGTCATATGGTACAGACCAGATTTAAGTTAGTCTTAAATCTGTACGAGGCGTCGATATTTTCTCTAAAAAAAGACTTCTCAGAAACACTATAAACAATAGTTTTTCTTCTGGTGAAAAAATAATTCTTCTTGAAGGGGATTTTAGACAATTCTTGCCAATAATCTCTCATATTTCAAGGCAAATTTCATAAATGCATCAAGTTTTCTCCAATAGAAGAAAAAGTTACTAACAACATTCAAACAAGACCAAGGGAATCATTATTTTAAGAACCTTTGTTTAAATTAGGTAATAAGGAATACTTTTGCGTACATGGAAATTCAGTTGAAATCTCAACTAATGTAGATGTAACACCCACTATAACAGCTGAAAAAGAAATTTATCTTACATAAATTTTAGAAAGCAATTTACATCTTCAGATGATATAAAATTTTCAAAATTTTTAGATATTGCTCCAAAAAATGGACAGTACAAGGAAATTAATTATAATTGTGTGCGAGATATAAATATTATATCCGTCATGTTCAGAATGTATATGATTGTAAATAATTTCATAATTTAAAAAATAATGCTTTAGTTTCAAATTAGATTTTAAATGGCTTAGAAGTACGTGTTTTACCCCAAAACATTCTCACGTTAAAAAATGGATCTATCCTAATATTATTATGAAATTTAATTATTTCCCAAGATAATTTAAATCTAAATCGATTAATTGTAGCAAACACGCATAATAAACATTAATAATCGCCTTCTTTATTCGCAGAAATCGACGATTTAATATGACGAAATTTGCTGTTCAAAAATAGTGGTAATCAAATTTCGCGACCGGTAGACACCTTGGTAAGGATGCATCTCACATTACATTCCTACGCTTAATTATATGCGATGAAGCACAGGTGTGTCTTCTTATTGCTTTACTGGCCTGTCTTAAACTCTTTTTCTTTTGAAGAAAAAATATTTCTACTTGAAGAAGATTTTAGACAAATCTTGCCTATAATTTCTCATTTTTAAAAGCAAACAGTATTTCGAAATTCAATTAAGTTTTCTTCTCTTGGGTATATAAGTTACTAAAAAATATTCAAACAAGACCAGATGAATCAGAATTGTAAGAAATGTTCAGAAAATAGATAATGAGGAATACTTTTGAATAAATTAAAGATAAGCTGTAATCCTAAATAATAGAGTTGTAGCCAGGGTTACCAGAAAAATACTACAATTGAAGTTTGAATACTACTATTTTTGCATAGTAAGATTTGCCTTACTTGATCGCAGAATTTCTGTAATTAAATAAGGTTTATTTTCCTGGCAACTGTGGCTATAACACTCTTTATAACAGCTGAAGGCAATGTATCAATTTATTTTCAGAAAACAATATACATTTTCGGATAACATCATAAAAAAATATAAATATATATTGCTAAAAAAATAGAAAGTTCCGAAAAAATTAATTATAAGTTTGTGATATAAATCGTAAATGCAACACATTCAGCATATATGATTGTAATTGGTTTATCAGCAAAATCAAACAAGTGGGTAAGTGTGATCGAAGATCGCTCAAAGGGTTTCGTTTAATATTCCTTTCAAAATACTTTATCCTTTCTTTAATAAATCCCCCCCCCCCCAAAAAAAAAAAAAAAAAAAAAAGTCGTGTTTTTTATAAAGTAAAAATTTATTGGTCTTGTTTTTCGTTTTTTCGAATATCTAAACCAGCCCCATAGCGGGCGAAGCCCACTATTATATTCTGTCATAATAATATCTGTCATGCGGACTAAATGTGATATTTAAAAAAATAATTTCAAAATTAAACATGTTGTACACCTTTAAAATGTTAAAATATGCGAATATTTCCATAATCGGATTTTTATCACGATTCAATATGTTTCTCAAACTCATATATTTACTATTCTCTATTACTCATATTATTGATACTCGCTTTGTATTATTCTCAAACATTTGAAAAATTCGCTGAACTTCCAATATGACGTCAAATTTTCTTTATAATTATCTAATGACGTGATATTAATCTGCTTTGTGTACATACACATACTCATACTCCTTGTATTATTGAGAAATCTTAAAAAAATTCCGTTTTATTACCACTATGACGTCAATCAATTTTATTCCATACTAGCAAGCTACGCCAACTACGCTGGTCAATTTCTTTTAACGAACCTTTAATCAAACAAAATATTGACATTTCATAAATAACTTTTATATTTTAACAGAATAATAAGGCTACTATACTAGATTAATTTTAACACAATTATTCAAATTGGTAAAGAAATCATACGAGTTGTAAATTTCCAACTGGACGAAAAATGTCCGGGCCAGGATTCGAACCTAGGATCTCTAGGCTGAAGCTGCCACGCTCTACCAACTGAGCTATCCCGGTCGAATCTGGAGGGCATAGCTGGATGAATTATGCCCTCCAGATTCGACCAGGATAGCTCAGTTGGTAGAGCGTGGCAGCTTCAGCCTAGAGATCCCAGGTTCGAATCCTGGCCCGGACATTTTTCGTCCAGTTGGAAATTTACAACTCGTATAAGGCTACTATAATTTGTGACTCGTGCTATAGCCAATATACACGTCAGGACACGTCACCCTTATCATTATCTTTTTACGCATGAAGGTTTCGCTATGGTACTCCATTGGAAAATTTGGTAATTTTTGAAATTCAATATTTGAAAAACGGCATAATCATTAGATTTGAAATTTATATCAAGAAAAATACAATTTTTTACCTTTCAAACGCAGTTTGTCTAACAATTTTCTGACAAATACTTTTTGAGCTATCATTTTTTTCAGTAAATTCAAATGTTTCATTTTCCGAGATTAATCTGGTGCAACAATTAGCGAAAAACCCAGTCGTCAGCAACGCATAGTTTTTTATTAAAGAGGCTGTTGGAGCAGGGATTGTCACCACCAATTTGTCACCATCACTTTTGAAATCGGTTCCGTGGTTCCAGAGATTCCATAGAAATTGTAATTTAGAATGACTTCAGAACGCTTTTCGCTCATTTCACCCATTTAAATTTCGATTTTTTTTAAAAATTATTCTTAGAGAGCATTTACATCTTATAAGTAACTACAATGCTAAATTTCAAATTTCTTGCCCCTTCAGTATAAAAAAGTCGCAATTTTCCAACATTTTTCGATCCTGCGCCCCATTGATGTTAGTGCAACCGACATAAAATATAGTCTATGTTGGAGTAGGGATTGTCCCCATCAATTTGCCACCCTTACTTTTGAAATCGGTTCTGTAGTTCCAGAGATTTCATATAAATTGTAATTTAGACTGTTTTTAGAACAATTTTCGCTCATTTCACCTTTTTAAATTTAAATTTCTTTTTTATTTGGTTCTTAGAGAGCATTTACATCTTATAAGTAACTACAATGACAAATTTCAAATTTCTAGCTCCTTCAGTATAAAAAATAAAAATAAAACTGCCCAGTTAAACTGAGGGCATTGAGTTCACAGGCTATTCACACTAATTGTATATTATACTCTTATTTCAAAGAATTTGAAATAAGCCCATCGAAAAATAAAGAAATAAACAATATATTAAGGAGGGGGGTCATCCCCCCATTACCCCCCCTCCATAGTTAACTAATGTACCCCTTAAAGTAATCAGGTATATCTCTAATTACAATGATTTATATACAAAATTTGAAGAAAATTGGATAATTCTGCATGAAAAACCCATTTATATAAATTAAGGCGGGATTAGCCCCCTCTGTTCCCCCCCCCCCTTTATAGTTAACCAATCAATCCCGAAAACTAATCAGGGAACCGTCCAAACCCAATGAACCTATAAACAAATTTTGAAGCAAATGAGATAATTCTGCATGAAAAACCCATTTATATAAATTAAGGGGGGATTATCCCCCGTTCCCCCCCTTTATACTTAACCAATCAATCCCGAAAACTAATCAGGGAAGCGCCTTAACACGGTGAACCTATAAACAAAATTTGAAGGAAATGGGATAATTCTGCATGAAAAACCCATTTATATAAATTAAGGGGGGATTATCCCCCCATTCCCCCCCCTTTATACTTAACCAATCAATCCCGAAAACTAATCAGGGAAGCGTCTTAACACAGTGAACCTATAAACAAAATTTGAAGGAAAACGGAATAATTCTGCATGAAAAACCCATTTATATAAAATAAGGGGGGATATGCCCCCTGTTCCCCCCTTTATACTTAACCAATCAATCCCGAAAACTAATCAGGGAAGCGCCTTAACACAGTGAACCTATAAACAAAATTTGAAGGAAAACGGAATAATTCTGCATGAAAAACCCATTTATATAAAATAAGGGGGGATATGCCTCCTGTTCCCTCCTTTATACTTAACCAATCAATCCCGAAAACTAATCAGGGAAACGCCTTAACACAGTGAACCTATAAAGAAAATTTGAAGGAAATGGGATTATTCTGCATGAAAAACCCATTTATATAAATTAAGGCGGGATTAGCCCCCTCCGTTCCCCCCCCCCTCTATATTTAACCAATCAATCCCGAAAACTAATCAGGGAAGCGTCTTAACCCAATGAACCTATAAACAAAATTTGAAGGAAATGGGATAATTCTGCATGAAAAACCCATTTATATAAATTAAGGGGGGATTATCCCCCCGTTCCCCCTTTATACTTAACCAATCAATCCCGAAAACTAATCAGGGAAGCGCCTTAACACAGTGAACCTATAAACAAAATTTGAAGGAAAACGGAATAATTCTGCATGAAAAACCCGTTTATATAAAATAAGGGGGGATTATCCCCCATTATATCCCGAAAACTAATTAGGGAAGCGTCTTAACCCAATGAACTTATAAACAAATTTTGAAGCAAATGAGATAATTCTGCATGAAAAACCCATTTATATAAATTAAGGGGGGATTAGCCCCCCGTTCCCCCCCTTTATACTCAACCAATCAAGGAAGCGCCTTAACACAGTGAACCTATAAACAAAGTTTGAAGGAAAAAGGAATAATTCTGCAGGGAAAACCCATTTATATAAATTAAGGGGGGAACTAGCCCCCCCCGTTCCCCCCCCCCTTTATACTTAACCAATCAATCCCAAAAACTAATCAGGGAAGCGCCTTAACGCAGTGAACCTATAAACAAAATTTGAAGGAAAACGGAATAATTCTGCATGAAAAACCCATTTATATAAATTAAGGGGGGGTATTAGCCCCCCCATTCCCCCCTTTATACTTAACCAATCAATCCCGAAAACTAATCAGGGAAGCGTCTTAACACAGTGAACCTATAAACAGAATTTGAAGGAAAACGGAATAATTCTGTATTAAAACCCCATTTATATAAATTAGGGGGGGGGATTAGCCCCCCTGTTCCCCCCTTTATATTTAACCAATCAATCCCGAAAACTAATCAGGGAAGCGCCTTAACACAGTCAACTTATAAACAAAATTTGAAGGAAATGGGATAATTCTGCATGAAAAACCCATTTATATAAATTAAGGGGGGATTATCCCCCCATTCCCCCCCCTTTATACTTAACCAATCAATCCCGAAAACTAATCAGGGAAGCGCCTTAACACAGTGAACCTATAAACAAAATTTGAAGGAAAACGGAATAATTCTGCATGAAAAACCCATTTATATAAAATAAGGGGGGATATGCCCCCTGTTCCCCCCTTTATACTTAACCAATCAATCCCGAAAACTAATCAGGGAAGCGCCTTAACACAGTGAACCTATAAACAAAATTTGAAGGAAAACGGAATAATTCTGCATGAAAAACCCATTTATATAAAATAAGGGGGGATATGCCCCCTGTTCCCTCCTTTATACTTAACCAATCAATCCCGAAAACTAATCAGGGAAACGCCTTAACACAGTGAACCTATAAAGAAAATTTGAAGGAAATGGGATTATTCTGCATGAAAAACCCATTTATATAAATTAAGGCGGGATTAGCCCCCTCCGTTCCCCCCCCCCCCTCTATATTTAACCAATCAATCCCGAAAACTAATCAGGGAAGCGTCTTAACCCAATGAACCTATAAACAAAATTTGAAGGAAATGGGATAATTCTGCATGAAAAACCCATTTATATAAATTAAGGGGGGATTATCCCCCCGTTCCCCCTTTATACTTAACCAATCAATCCCGAAAACTAATCAGGGAAGCGCCTTAACACAGTGAACCTATAAACAAAATTTGAAGGAAAACGGAATAATTCTGCATGAAAAACCCGTTTATATAAAATAAGGGGGGATTATCCCCCATTATATCCCGAAAACTAATTAGGGAAGCGTCTTAACCCAATGAACTTATAAACAAATTTTGAAGCAAATGAGATAATTCTGCATGAAAAACCCATTTATATAAATTAAGGGGGGATTAGCCCCCCGTTCCCCCCCTTTATACTCAACCAATCAAGGAAGCGCCTTAACACAGTGAACCTATAAACAAAGTTTGAAGGAAAAAGGAATAATTCTGCAGGGAAAACCCATTTATATAAATTAAGGGGGGAACTAGCCCCCCCCGTTCCCCCCCCCTTTATACTTAACCAATCAATCCCAAAAACTAATCAGGGAAGCGCCTTAACGCAGTGAACCTATAAACAAAATTTGAAGGAAAACGGAATAATTCTGCATGAAAAACCCATTTATATAAATTAAGGGGGGGTATTAGCCCCCCCATTCACCCCTTTATACTTAACCAATCAATCCCGAAAACTAATCAGGGAAGCGTCTTAACACAGTGAACCTATAAACAGAATTTGAAGGAAAACGGAATAATTCTGTATTAAAACCCCATTTATATAAATTAGGGGGGGGATTAGCCCCCCTGTTCCCCCCTTTATATTTAACCAATCAATCCCGAAAACTAATCAGGGAAGCGCCTTAACACAGTCAACCTATAAACAAAATTTGAAGGAGAACGGAATAATTCTGTATTAAAACCCTATTTATATAAATTAGGGGGGGATTACCCCCCTGTTCCCCCCTTTATATTTAACCAATCAATCCCGAAAAGTAATCAGGGAAGCGCCTTAACACAGTCAACCTATAAACAAAATTTGAAGGAAATCGGATATTTCTATGAAGAGTTATCGCGTTACGTACGTACATACGTACATACATACATACATACATACAGAACCGGCGGGCACATAAGCTCTCAGGCTTTGATAGCCTGTGAGCTAAAAATCGCAATTTTAGAACGTTTTTTGCTCCTGCACCCCCTGGGGTTAGTGGCACCGACGTAAAATATAGCCTATGTTGGAGCAGGGGTTGTCACCATCAATTTGCCACCATCACTTTTGAAATCGGTTCGGTAGTTCCAGAGATTACCCCCTAGAAACAAACAAACAAACAAACAAACAATCTTTACTCCTTTATAATATTAGTATAGATTTACCTTTTTTTTCAATTGGTGAAACTTTTTAGCTCACAGGCTATCAAAGCCTGAGAGCTTATGTGCCCGCCCGTTCTGTATGTATGTATGTATGTATGTATGTATGTATGTACGTATGTACGTACGTAACGCGATAACTCTTGACAGAAATAACCGTTTTGCTTCCAATTTTGTTTATAGGTTCCTTGTGATAAGGCGCTCCCCTGATTAGTTTTGGGGATTGATTGTTTAACTATAAAGGGGGGAACGGGGAGGCTAACCCCCCTTAATTAAGATAAATGGTTTTTTCATGCAGAATTGTCCAATTTTCATCAAATTTTGTATATAGGTTCATTGTGATAAGGTTCTTTCCTGATTAGTTTTGGGGGTTCATAGGTTAAGTATAAAGGGGCTAACGGGGGGGGGGAATCCTTCCCCTTAATTTAGATAAATGAATTTTTCATGCAGAGTTATCCGATTTTCTTCCACTTTTGTTTATAGGTTCCTTGTGATAAGGCGCTTCCCTGATTAGTTTTGGGGATTGATTGGTTAAATATAAAGGGGGGGGGGAACGGGGGGCTAACCCCCCTTAATTTGGATAAATGGTTTTTTCATGCAGAATAATCCAATTTTCTTCAAATTTTGTATATAGGTTCATTGTGATAAGGTTCTTTCCTGATTAGTTTTGGGGGTTCATAGGTTAAGTATAAAGGGGGTAACGGGGGGGTTAATCCCCTTATTTTAGATAAATTATTTTTTTCATGCAGAGTTATCCGATTTTCTTCAAATTTTGTATATATGTTCATTGTGATAAGGCGCTTCTCTGATTAGTTTTGGGGGTTCTTTGGTTAAGTATAAAGGGGGGACGGGGGGCTAACCCCCCCTTAATTTAGATAAATGGATTTTTCATGCAGAATTATCCGATTATTTTGTATATAGGTTCATTGTGGTAAGGCGCTTCTCTGATTAGTTTTATGGGTTCATTGGTTAATTATAAGAAGGAGAAACGGGGGCTGGTTCCCCCCTCTTTATATATTGTCGATTTCTTCATTTTTCGAGGGCTTATTTCAAATTCTTTGAAATAAGAATATAATTTACAGTTAGTGTGAATAGCCTGTGAGCTCAATGCCGTCAGTTTAACTGGGAAGTTTTCTTTTATTATTTCATTTTCCTTTTTCACGTGGAAATCGTTCAATAGAAAATTAATTATTGTAGAAAGAATTTCATTGTGGATTTTTATTTATTGGCAACTGCTATAACGAAATATATTTAACTTTAATAGGAAAATGCTGTTAGAATTTTGGTTATTTATCTCTATTTATTAAAATAAAACGATTTTTTTAAATTTTAATATTTTCAGCTTCATAGCTGGTATTCAGCTATATATACGCAAAGTTTCAACTCTGTAAGTTACATAGTTTCTGAGAATGGCTCTGTGACGGACAAACAACGCAGCGGGAGTAATAGGGATTCGTGAGATGAACGAAACCCTAAAAATGAAATTCTTTATTTTAAAAATGTTTTTTTTACTGGTATATGCTGTAAAAAAGAAAAATATTTCTTAATCAAGGAAAACATGATATAAACATGAACAAAAATATGAATAACGTCTTCCGAGTCACCCACGATTCCGAAAAGCGCTCGGATCTCTTTATCGTTAGAAATCTCAGAAAACAATATATTTTCGATATTTACAGAAGCATTTATGAAAATCAAGTTCCTTTTGCTGCCACTGATTTTCTGAAACACTTCCGAGTAGTTTTCATAGTTGATAAATCAGTTTTCTTAACCCGGAATATAGGTATTTCGAATGCTATCAATTCTCTAATAAACATTTTCATGTTTAATAAACATGTTTTACATGCAAACATGATAAATTAACAGCATTAACATTAATATTAAAACTAATAATTTTTTTGTTATTATTACATGTGTAATTCAATTACTCAGCTGAAAATGTTTAATTGAAAATTGATAGCATCCTCACTGATATTCCGGCGTGAGAAAAGAAATTAATACAGTATAAAAACTACTCGGAAATGTCTCCAAAAAGCAGTGGCAGCAAATGAAACTGGATTTTTTAAAATGTTTCTCTGAACCTCGAAAATATATTAGTTCCCGAGGTTTCTAAAGATAAAGAACGCTTTTCAGAACAATCAGTAACTCGGAAGACGTTATTGTAGATTTCAGTTCGTGATTATATTATATTTTCGTAGATTCAGAAACATTTTTTTTTCATTGTAGAATTAAGTGTTTTGAAATAGCACAATTTCACCTTCAAAACTAATTATTTTGAAATTTAAATATTTCTTAAGATTCCTTAGATTTTTCAGTTAATTGCACAAAACATGTATAACAAGAGTGTATACTTGGAAATCATTTCTCTTGGTAGCGTTTTGATTCCTAAGAATCAATCTAATGCCATCAGATACGACTCTTCCTTTTATATTTAAAAGACGGCTATTTCCTGTTCGTCTTGCATTTTGAATAACTATAAATAAATCGCGAAGACAAACATTGGAACGTGTTCGCACTTATTTACTTCAATCAATATGCAAATCATGCTAAATTATATTACTGGGATGTCTCGGGAGCATTAATTTGAAATGTAAATATGCATATAATGTCAAAAAATGTCGCATTACAACTAATGTGGCTTAAAAAAGCAAAATACTTAAAAACGTAATTATAAATATTATTTGTTAATTATTATGTAAAAATATTATTATTTATTTATTGTGTACAAATGCTATTTCGTTTAAATACACAGTTTTATCTTTATTAAATTTAATTGTAAGGTGCTTTTCGAAATATTTTATTCGGTTAAATTCGGGCTCGTAAATATATTAATAATTGAGTACTATATAATATATTATAATATATAAGCATATATAAATATAGTAATATATATGTATAGTAATAAAGAATAATTACTGAATCCTCAATTGATAAAGTCACATGATATCGATGTGTTAAACTATATTTAAAAAAATAAATCCTACATGTAGTCTTGACAATAATTAACAAATCAATAAAATCCAAATTACATGATTTAATATTATGAAACATAAATTTGAGAGGGTTTTCTCACAACACAAAAATCTAGTTTACTTTTTAAAAGAAAATCAGTTCAAGCTTACTCCGATGTGGTAGGTCAAAATGTTTTTATCTCTATGGCACAACTTTTTCATCATTGTGTGTTTATCTCACTTTTTTTAGTTCCATGTAACATTTAATGCTGTTGGTTCACAGCATATTAAATAATAAAAAAATTATGTTGAAGATGTTTGAAAATATCTTTTAATCAAATTTGCTTCTATACTAACTGAAGTTGTTACTATTCTAACACCAAGATTATATTTTCATATCATAAAAGTGAAGATTTATAATTATTTACGAAAATTTAATTGTTTATAAGAGCTTCCATTTAAAAGTATCATAGAATTTTAATATTGCAAGTATTTTTATATGCTTCCTTCCTCTAAAAATATCAGATAGGCATTCAAATCATTACTAGAGTTCATTTGCTTGTTTTAACTCGCCTGTAAAAACAGTTATTTTGCCCGGATTGTGTAGTAGAGGGGAAACTAAGTTTCAAGAATACCGAATACAAATTGGCAAAGAGAGGAAAAGGTAAATTACCCAGGAGCGTTGTTATAATGGGCATGATATTTGTGAAGCTATTATCTTATTATAATAATGTGTCAAAAATAATGTCATAAAATTTATAGAGTTCCTTAAATTTTTGAGGCTGCGATAGAGTCCCGGTTGAACTTTTGTTTTGTTAAGAGCATTGAAGTCCCATAATTTAAGCGAATAACGAATTATTTTACAACTTTTCTCAAAACTAATATTTGAGTATGGTTCTTTTATATTTTAAAAGTTGATTTTTAAGCATAACTGACGTATATAAAAAAATAAAAATGAATTAAAATTTAATCGTTAAAATTAAATCTTATCTCTAAATTTTAGTGACGAGAGCTGAAATAGGCACGTGTAATAATTCATCAATATTTCAAAAGAAAAGCGGATAGACAGCGATATTTTCAACTAATTGGCTGAAGTCTTTAAGAAAATACTGAATTTTTGGCAAAACATTCGCACTTTTTAAATTAAATTTATCAAATTATTTAATTTATTAATCTTATTAGGATAACCTATTTATATTACTGGGATGTCTCGGGAGCATTAATTTGAAAAGTATATATGCATCTAATGTCAAAAAATATCGCATTACTACTAATGTGGCTTAAAAAACAAAATACTTAAAAACGTAATTATAAGTATTGTTTGTTAATTATTATGTAAAAATATTATTATTTATTTATTGTGTACAAATACTATTTCGTTTAAATACACCGTTTTATCTTTATTAAATTTAATTTTAAGGTGCTTTTTGAAATATTTTATTCGGTTAAATTCTGGCTTGTAAATATAGCAATAGAAGTTCTACTTTTTTGGCCTAAAATTCACGTGATTTTTACGATTTTGTTTTCGGTTACAAATAAAGAGTTATCACTTTCGGACTTCTTTACATTATATTTATTGACATTTCACTTATATATTTAATTTTTTGTGTGTAAAAAATGCATAATACATCTTGTGCGACGGAGAGTAACCTGCAGATGCGCGCCGCGAACTTTCAATCGGGAGACTGTTTTTCTCCAGCCACAAGCATCTGAAACACATTTGGACGCTAAATTATAAAAAAAAGTGCATTGCATTCTCTGGAGCTTATACGAACATTTAGTTTAAAAATGTGATTTTTGACAAACTGTTGCTCATTAAAACATATAATGCTGACATTCTAAAATTTAAATTGGTACAATTTTTAAAAAGAAGACGACCCTTAATTTAAAAATTGCTTTCATATTTGGAAAAAAGACAACAAGACGCGCACAGAATTTTAATAGAATTTTTCGCCTTATTTAATCTCGAAAATGGATTGCAAATTCCGCGATCATACAAGGCAATTACGAATTCTGCGATTTAAATATTAAATAGAAATTTTCTAAGCAGAAAAAGTGGTTTCAGACTCCTTGGAAATTCGAAAGGGTATAAGCACCTTGGAAGACATTATCATATATTGCGACTTCATTGTATGTGATTTTCGAATAAATTCGAAGGCGTATCTTTTTATACTAACACGACTGTACCTCTATTTTATAACCAGATCCTTCTGTTTTCTGAAAATTGGAAAATTTCAAGTAGTTTCACATTTTATTTTCAAAAGAATTTTAATCCTTTACTGAATTATTTTATTAACTCATTGTTTTTCTATTCTAGCAAAGGTAAGCAGTAGTTTAAACTTTTGACCAGAAAGAATGCAAATTTAGCATGGTAAAATTCATTTTAAAAAACTTTTTTTGCTAGTAAAAAAATTAGTCCTTCGCTTTTTATTCAATATTTTTTGTAGGAAGTATTGTATTAATTACATAAGCAATTGAAAAGAATAATTGACAGTTATGGCTTACTGTTCAGTTTCGAAAAGTTTTTGTTGTCCGTTTGCCTGTATGTTGCGCGATAACTGCCGCAAAAAGCATCCTTTTAGTCTGTAATTAGGTAGGTATGTTGGTGAGGTACCCGGAATTAGCTATATAGTTTTTGGTTAAATCTTGGGCGAAACATACCCGAGTCAGGAATAGAACCTTGGCTGAAGCGGCCAATGCTCTACCATCTGAACCATCTCGGTCGAATCTGGAGGACCTAATTCACCCAGTTAGCCTTATTGATCATAGCATCTGGTCCGATATCTGAATCAGCTCAACAGAATAAATCGCAGGTAATGGAACTTCAGTAAACGCTGGATACGTGATTACATTAGATTAATTTTAATACAATTATTTAAATTGGTAAAGAAATCATATGAGTTGTAATTTCCCAACTGGCCAAAAAATGTCCGAGCCAGGATTCGAATCTGGGATCTCTTGGCTGAAGGCGATTTATTCTGTTGAGCTGATTCAGATATCGAACCAGACGTTATGATCAATAAGGTTAACTGGGCGAATTAAGTCCTCCAGATTCGACCGGGATAGCTTAGTTGGTAGAGCATGGCAGCTTGAGCCAAGAGATCCCAGATTCAAATCCTGGCTCGGACATATTTTTGCCCAGTTGGGAAATTACAACGCATATGATATTATTATTATACGTTGATTAGTAAGAATGTATATATTGCTAGTACAAGTACTAGCTAGTACTAGCATTGCTAGTAAAAAGACGTTTATTAATCTAGGAAAATAAAATATAACGACGAACGAAAGTATACAAAAACCCCTTCCGAGTTATTAACGATTCCGAAAAGGCATTCTTTATCTTTAGAAACCCCAGAAGCCAATATATTTTGGAGATTTAAGGAAGTGGTTATGAAAACAAACTTTCTTTTGCTGCCACTGATTTTCGGAAACGTTTCCGAGTAGTTTTTATAGTGTATTAACCAGTTTTCTCAACCCAGAATACAGGTTTTTCATGCTATCAATTCTCAAGTAAACAGTTTCATGTTCAACAAACATGTTTTACAGACATACATCATAAATTAACAGCACATGGGCATTAAGATAAAAATTAATATTATTTTGTTATTCTTGCATGCATAAATTCAATTACGCAGCTGAAAATGTTTAATAGAGAATTAATATCATCCTCAAAGTCGATATTCCGGTTTGAGAAAACTGATTAATACATGTAAAAACTACTCTGAAATGTTTTCGAAAATCAGTGGCAACAAAAGAAATTTTGTTTTTATAAATGATTCTTTAAATCACAAAAATACATTGGTTTTTAGCTCACAGGCTATCAAAGCCTGAGAGCTTATGTGCCCGCCGGTTCTGTACGTACGTATGTATGTATGTACGTAACGCGATAACTCTTGATAGAACTAACCGTTTTACTTTAAATTTTGTTTATAGGTTCCTTGTGATAAGGCGCTTCCCTGATTAGTTTTGGAGGTTCATTGGTTAAGCATAAAGGGGGGAAACGGGGGCTAACCCCCCATAATTTAGATAAATGGGTTTTTCATGCAGAATTATCCCATTTTCTTCAAATTTTGTATATAGGTTCATTTTGATAATGTGCTTCTGTCAATAGTTTTGGGGGTTCATTGGTTAAGTATAAAGGGGTAAAGGGGGAGATAACCCTCCCCTAATTTAGATAAATGAGTTTTTCATTCATGCAGAATTAACCGATTTTCTTCAAATTTTGTATATAGGTTCATTTTGATAATGTGCTTCTGTCAATAGTTTTGGGGTTTCATTGGTTAAGTATAAAGGGGGAAAGAGGGGATAACCCCCCCCCCCTAATTTAGATAAATGAGTTTTTCATGCAGATTTATCCGATTTTCTTCAAATTTTGTATATAGGTTTATTGTGATAATGCGCTTCTCTGAATAGTTTTGGGGGTTCATTGGTTAAGTATAAAGGGGGAAAGGGGGGCTAATCCCCCCTTCATTTAGATAAATGAGTTTTTCATGCAGAATTATCCCATTTTCTTCAAATTTTGTATATGGGTTCATTTTGATAATGCGCTTCTGTCAATAGTTTTGGGGGTTCATTGGTTAAATATAAAGGGGGAAAGGGGGGGATAACCCCCCTAATTTAGATAAATAGGTTTTTCATGCAGAATTATCCGATTTTCTTCAAATTTTGTATATAGGTTAATTGTGATAATGCGCTTCTCTGAATAGTTTTGGGGGTTCATTGGTTAAGTATAAAGGGGGAAAGGGGGGCTAATCCCCCTTAATTTAGATAAATGGGTTTTTCATGCAGAATTATCCGATTTTCTTCAAATTTTGTATATATATTCATTGTAATTAGAGACTTCCCTGATTAGTTTAAGGGGTTCATTAGTTAACTATGAGGGGGGGGGGGTAACGGGGGGATGACCCCCCCTTAATATATTGTTGATTTCTTTATTTTTCGAGGGGCATATTTCAAATTCTTTGAAATAAGAGTATAATATACAATTAGTGTGAATAGCCTGTGAGCTCAATGCCCTCAGTTTAACTGGGCTGTTTTCTTTTTATTTAAGTGTCTAATTATAAAGAACGTTTTTTGGAATCACGGATAACTCGGAGGAGGTTAATGTATATTTTTGTAGATTAAGAAACGTTTGTCTTTTTATACAGTGTATGACTGTATGCATTACTTTTCGTATTTATCACAATTTAGCAAATAAAAATGTTAAATGAACTTACTCTCAGTTTGTGAACGATTGGCAGGAGGCTTTCTGGTGGCCCAGTTGGTGCGAATGGCTCGGCTGCCAAGCCATTGTCCATTCATTGTGCCAATTGCATTCTCTGCATCCTGTAACCGAATAAATGGTTCATTGCATCAGTTAAAATTTAAATAAAAATAATACATAATGCACAGATTTACGCTTTTCAGAAAAGAATTGAAAGCATTTATCAAACTTTATCTAAATTTAAAAAAGAAATATTTGATGTAATAAAAGGATGTAATAATTTGATGTATATAAAATGTAAACATCACATAAAATAAATACAGCTGCCTTTCAGATTCAATATCATTAAAAGATTTCTTGGAAAATAAAAGAATAAATAAGGAAAAGGAAAAGAAGAAAAAATAACAAGATTAAATATTGTTTGTTTCGGCTTTCTATATATTCATCTTTGCTTAACCCTTTCCGGCACAGTGGTCCCACTCCGGGCACACCTAATTTTAATTCCAAACTTGCATTCGACACCAAGAATATTTAATTAAAAAAATTTCTACAATGAAAGTTTAAAATAAGGAGTTCGTATTTTCTAAAAATGTTTGTAAATTCAGGTGTCAGACAGTAATTTCTCATTTTACGAACAGACTTTGTGTGTGCCGGAAAGGGTTAACTGCAGCAACTGAAACACCTAGTGAGATTTTAGTCTTTGTGTTTTCCTTATTAAACTATTTCTATAGAAATACTTCTTTCGATTAATTACACTATTTATTTGTTATATATATATATATATATATATATATATATATATATTACCCCCCCCCCTAATAGACATATTAAAGGAATTTTTTACTTAAACTATACAAAATGTGTGAAATCATATTAATTAGACCAGGTATTTTGTTTATAGCGCAAAATAAATCTATATAATAAGCACTGATTTTTTAAAGTATGAATCGCAATTAGTTTCAACAAAATATTTCCTGTAAAAAACCACGTTATGCGACAAACTATAATATTAACAACAATTAAAAGTCAAATATATGTGTTAAAATTTTACATTGTTAAAAAATGAAAGTCGTATCACTATTTCAAAATTAATATTCCATACACAGATTATCTAATACGTGTAATCCAATACGTGTATATATATGTAAAGTCAACACTCCCATAAAAAAATTAGTTATAAAATATCTGATTGAAAAGTTTGGGTATTTTTTCTCCTTTTTAGCACTTTCCAACCTAGTTGAAAAGTGCTTATGACTTCGGTTTGTCTGGCCGGATGGCCGTATGGCCGTATGGCCGTCTGTCCGTGCTCTAACTCCCGTAAATATGCTCGGATTGCTCTGCAATTTTTATATGTTATTGTCGTTATCTATGACACGTTCCCTATTTCAACTGAAGTGTGTAGCACTTATAGTTTTCTTACAGGGACACTCAAAAGAATTCCGTTACATTGCGGTGTATGGGGAAAAATCATTTGCGGTTTATTTTAAAAATGTTTCACTATCGAAAACGCATTGAAATTTATATAGATCACTAAGATGCATTAGAAGAAGCTTAATATGGAATAGTAGGTGTATAGCACTTAGAGTTACTTTACAGGGACAGTCAAAATAATTCCGTTACATTACGTCTATGGAGAAAAATCGTCTGCGGCTTATTTAAATAATGTTCCACTATTTTAAACGCATTGAAGTTTATATATATTACTAAGGTGCATTACAAGAGGCTTACTACAGAATAGTGTGTGTATAGCAGTCATCGTTCATTTACAGGGACACACAAAATAATTCTCTACTGTCTGTTAACAATAATTCCTGGAAGTGCGTTTTAAGTTACTGAACGCGATTTTAATCTTAACTAGCTTTTTGTCTATTACGTGGTGTGTATAAATTCTGTAGATCCTATACAGGGCAGCACAAAAGTTCGCGAACACATTTCCGTTTATTGACAGAAACTCCAGAAGGAGAATTTAAACTGTGCTACGCGTTTCCTAACTAAACTAAAATTTAGCATCCTATGTATATATACAAACCTATAGATCATATACAGGGCTACATAAAAGTATTCTGATATTTTTCCAAATATTGTATATATTGAAAATTTCTGAAATTACGTTTTTAACACTTTCCAACCTAGTTGAAAAGTGTTTATGACTTCGGTTTGTCTGGCCGTCTGCCGTCTGTCCGTGCTCTAACTCCCGTAAATATGCTCGGATTGCTCTGCAATTTTTATATGTTATAGTCGTTATCTATAGCATGTTCCCTATTTCAACGGAAGTGTGTAGCACTTATAGTTTTTTTACAGGGGCACTCAAAAGAATTCCGTTACATTGCGGTCTATGGGGGAAAATCATTTGCGGTTTATTTAAATAATGTTTCACTATTTTAAACGCATTGAAATTTATATATATCACTAAGGTGTATTAGAAGAAGCTTAACATGGAATAGGGTGTGCATAGCACTTATACTTACTGTACAGGAGCAGTCAAAAGAATTCCGTTACATTACGTCTATGGAGAAAAATCGTCTGCGGTTTATTTAAATAATGTTTCCCTATTTAAAACGCATTGGAATTTATATGAGGTGCATTACAAGAGGCTTACTACAGAATATCGTGTGTATAGCAGTTATCGTTCATTTACAGGGACACACAAAAGAATTATCTACTGTCTGTTAGCAATAATTCCTCGAAGTGCGTTTTAAGTTACTGAAAGCGATTTTAATTTTAACTCGCTTTTGTCTATTACGTGGTGTGTATAAATTCTGTATATCCTATACACGGAAGCACAAAAGTTCGCGAACACATTTCCGTATTATTTAACTCCAGACGGAGAATTTTAAACTGTGCTACGCGTTTCCTAACTGAACTAAAATTTATTATCCTATGTAGTATATATACAAATCTATAGATCCTATACAGGGCTGAATAAAAGTATTCGGATTACTTAGATGTTATCTTTTAGCTTATTAAACGGTATGATTTGTAAAATTATTTTGGAAGCGTTGGAAAGTGTTACATAATCTATGCTTGAAGCATGATTTTTCGTTCTTGTTTAAAGATAACATATGAGAAATTAAAAAATTGAGATTCTTGTGACGGAAGTCATTTTAATCTACTTTCAGAATTCCACGGTTCCTTTTTAAATTTAATTATGGAACGAAAGAAATTTTTAGTAAAAATCACAGATATATAGTACTGCAAAATACGCATGTCTTTAAATAAACATTGTTAAGCTATTTTTTCAAATGAATAAGCAATTACATGAGTACATTTTGCATATTATTTGCATATTGATTTTAATCTCTTTCTTATCAATTTCATATTTCATATTACGCCTAGCACTCTTTTACAAAGTTACTTACTTTTCAGATCTTTTAATTTTTCTGCATGATTATGAAAAAAAAGAAGTAATATTCGAAAACATTATGGATTGCAATGCATGAAATTTTAATGGAATTCTGTTCATAATGGTATTTTTTTTATGATTATGAAAAACTGTAGTAGTTTTCTCTGCGAGTAGCTATTAGGTGCCCCCCAAAAAATCTTCACTTCAATGATTGAAATTGGTCTAAGATGAAAAATGATAAAATTTATTCATTTTGATAGAATTATGAATATATTTCGAAGAGTTATTAGTGCTTCCTCCTTTTTTCCACAATATTTAAGTAATTCAAATGAAAAATTATTGTGCATATAACAATGTGCGTACGGTCCTTACTTTTGAGGACCACTATTTCCAAATATTTATCTTCGCTTTATTTAATAGAGGAATTGGTACAGTTTCAGCGTAATTTTGGTGATTAAATAAGGCGAAGATTTCTATTCGCAAATAGTAGTGCTTAAAAGTAATGACTATACGCAGCCTGTAAAATAAAAAAGATGAATTATTCTTTTGAATAAAAAGTTATGTATATTCCAATGAATACTGCAGAAATAAACTTTTTTATTAATCTATCTTTGTAATTGTTGATTCCTCATAAAATACCATTATAATGTAATATTTTAATTTATAAAATAAAAATACTAATAAGTAACATTGGCATATAAAAATAAGCATTAAGTGGTCTCAGGAGTCTTAATTTTCCACTGAAGGTAAATTTAGCATCATGTCACATTTAATTTTATTCCTGATTTCCTACACAGCACAAATGCATAAAACGTTTACCACTAAGAGCTTAATGTAGCTTCTACATAGCATAATTGTTTCAATATTCTATATCTGATATTTTACCTATTCGTTTAATGCTTAACTTTGAAAAAAAAATTAAATTGTGTTTTGACTTTCATCTATTATGCGCAAACCTGTAGCAAAACTATTTATTCTAGAGTCCCAAATAATATTAATAATTATGTAAAACTAATGTACCTTGAACGTATACCTCAAATTTAGAATTATAATAACTTAAATTATTTAAAATTAGCAATTAAAAAAATATATATATATTTTCAGAATTTTATAACTTAAATTTAAAGGATCAGGGTCCATAAGCCGTGTTTTTGGCCCATGAAATAAGACTAAAATTCGATTTTGTTATACCGACTTAATTATTTCACTTTTTAATATTGAAGGTTTATTCTAAACGATTACAACAATATTTTTTGCATTTTGTTCGTTTTTATATAACTTACACAAGTTCAAATTTCATATTATTCGCAGTTTTTGATGAAACATACGCAATTTCTCCTACTTTTACCTCAATTTTTAATATATTTTTTAATATTTTACTATGAGCGCAGCTTTGCAACACTTTTATTTTTACATATATTGTACATTTTGATGTATTTTATAATATATGTAAAGAAGAAAGTGATGCACTATTGCGCTCATATAAATAATTGAGTTAAAATTAGGAGAAATTGCGTATTTTTCAACAAAAACTACGAATAATACGAACTTTGAGCTTGTGTAAGTCATATAGATCCGAAAAAAATGCAAAAACTACTTTTGAAATCGTACGATAAACCGTCTAATATTAAAAAGTGAAATAATTAAGTCAGTATAACAAAATTGAGTTTTAGTCTATTTCATGGGCCAAAAACACGGCTTATGGACCCTGATCCTTTAAAAATAATTAAGTTCTCAATTGCTAAAAAATGAAGTATACGTTTAAGGTAGATTAATTTTACATCATTATCAATGCTATTTGAGATTCTGGAACCAATAGTTTTGCTATAGATTTGCACGCAATGGATGCAAGTCAAAAAATAATTTACATTTTTTTTCCAAAATTAAACGTTATAAAACCGTAAAATATATCAATTGTAAAGTATTCAAATAATTATGTTACATAGAACAGATATTAATGTATCAGTGGTAAAAGTTTGTACATTTGCGTTTTATTGAGAATCAGAAATAAAATTAAATGTGATGTGATGCTAAATTGCACTTTCAGTGAATAAGCAAGACTCCTGAGACCCCTTAAAGTGTCGCTAAAAAATATACATAAATTGTAAGCATAAAGTCCAATTTTATGCCATTTGCGCAAACTAGCGTGATAAAAGACTAGTGTAGTGTGTGCGTACTCTGATAGAATAAGGATATTTTCATTTGGAATTCATTTTTAAATGTTTTTAGTAGCTTTTGTCATATTTTAGAATTGATAATTTTCTTCCATAGTAACATTTTAATAAAGACTTTTTTAAATTATTATCTGTGATTGAAAATGAGTTTTAAAAAATGTAAATTAGAGTAATTGTTGTAATAAATGATTCAAATTAAATTTAGAATAAATTATATCATTCAGATAATGCCAGTATTTAAAATGAATGTCACAAACAATAACTCTGCGAGAATTCAGAGAACATAATTGTTTTGCTACTAGAAAATTACGTACTACGGAATATCCCACAGCCATACTACGAGCCATTTACGAGAATATACGAAGATAAATAGGAGGCAAATTGTTTTCTAAGTGACAAATTAAATCTAAAACTGTCAAATCATGATGAAGCAATCAGAACCTGGTTTTTGAGTAGATCTATACAATCCGGGGCATTGGGTCACGAAATTTTGGGGGTCTACCAGGTCAATTTTGGTAATTTAAAAAATGCTCTTTTAAGGATTTGATAATGTTTATTTGCAAACAGTATAAATTTAATAAATATTAAAATTATTTATATTACTTAATAATCCTCTAGACCAGTTGTTCCCAAACTTTTGGGCTCGCGGAGCCATTTTTGGGAAGAATTTCTAAGACGGAGCCCCTTAACCCCACGGTACTCTATGGTTTACAAATTAATGTTTTTTTATGCCTATGGAGCAGAGAAAGATCTGCTGAATAATATTCAAAACCAGTGGTTTCCAACATGGTCCCAAGGTTCTCAGTTTGGCCCTTTCCTTGATACAGAAACTCTGAAATCATATTAGAAATTTCGAAAATCAACTTTTCTACTATTTAACCCCTTAACAGCTTTATTTAATATTACTATTATTGGACCCAATAAATTAAAAATAAGGACTAAAAACCACTTTTTTGTACTAAATATCTGCCTTGTATAATCGAGATATGTCCATGAAATACAGGCAAAATTATAGTTAAAAATTTGTAGTTTCTGAAAGCTTTTAGTAACGAAGAAAACAAACCCTTCTTACCCGAGCGACGTTCGAGCAATACTGTTAAGAGGTTAATGACATCTGATTTTAAAATAAAAATATTCCTTGGTGATTTCTAGTATGAACTCGGAATTAAAGATCAAAATGGTCTGGGTCATGCATTGCATTGGGGCTTATGTGAAACTATTATTATTTATGGCGAAAACCACACTTATAGTATAAAAGGTAAGTTGTATAGTTTTCGTTTACAAAGAGAGACTTCTGTATAATCCCAATATGCTACTCTCGAAAAGAAAGAAAATGCGTAGCCCCAGTCGCCCATGAGTAATTATATAACACGTTTTCGCTAGTCCCGCCCACCCGTAGTAGAATCATGCGATTACGGATTCTTTTTTCGTTCTTCTTTCCGTTTCTAGTACTTCTAAACATGCAAAAAAAAAAACGAATCTCCTCTGAGCTTCTTCTTTTGAACAATTTTTTAAATACATTTAGAAGCAGACAATCGTTTTAGTGTTTAAATGGACGGGGCAAAATCTATAACCTGTATTGTTAGGTGCAGCATCGTTCTTTTTTTAGATGTTTTATTTGAAGTATTTAACTATTAATTATAGTTTTGAAAGAAACTATCTTTCACCATTGTTTTTGCCTCAAAATAGATATACGGTTAAAAATTACAAATGCTAAAAGAACTGCAACTAGTTGAAAAACTTTACTAACAAAACGGGATATATGAGTGGGATTAAATTTATATCAGGGTGGGTACTCATTGACGAAAAGTCTAAACAAGGGGGGAGCTGAGCAAAAGTTTAGATTGTTAGTGTGATGACAAGTGTAAAGAACCAATATATATATTTTTAATTGCTACAGCTTTATTTCTGATAGGAAAATGTGGCATCATAACATAAGAATCTTAGCCAATGCCGAGACCAATTAAAACAAAATTTTAAAGACGGGTTGTTAAGTGATACATATGAATAGCCGGAGCTCCAAAGAACAAAACTGTTCTACCTTTTTTTTTATTTGCTCTTTCGATTCCCGTTGTGCATTCGATTCAGAATACTATTTCTTGTAGCTTATTTTGAATCGAATTTTTAAAACACATTAAATGCAGAAAAATAAAATAAAATAGTTCAAACCAAAAATATTATATAGAAAATTCATTTATTATGCAAATTTTTATGAGATTAAAAAAAAATATATCCCAATCCGAATCCTAATCCTAATCCTAATAATATTATAAATCTGATTGTGTGCAAATGTTAGGCTGAAGCCAGCGTCAAAATGGAGCATTCAATGATCCTGTGTCTTTGCATATACGTTGATTATAAACCTCCAATGAAAATAGGCCGGTTTTTGTTAATTTTATTCAAATATTTTTCTTAATATTTCAAAATTTCGTTATTTTCATAGAGAATAAATGGACATTTTCCCATAAAATTTAACCATTTTACTTTATCGTTGCTACGGCTTTGATCGTTGCCAATAAATAAAAACACGGAAAAATAATTTTTTCTCAACAATTAATTTTCAATTGAACGATTTTCACGTGAAAAATGAAAATGAAAAAGAATTCAAAAGAAGATGAATTTCCGTGATATTTGAAACAAAAATATGGAGTATTTGTTATTAGACATGAAGTATGAATATCGGTTACATTAAAAAGATCTCATTCTGTCAAAAAACTGCGTTATAAAATGAAGGAAAAATGAACAATAATTATATTCTTAAAAATAGATTTCGCTTGGACCATGGAACTATGAAAAGGATCCTCCTCGGCTTGGACAAATATGACGTCATAAATAAAACATATATTTTCAAATAGTCGTAATAATACAAGGAGCATGAATATCAATGTATAATGAAAGTAGATAGATAATGGACGATTAATAGATTTAAGATGAAAAACTGAAATATTTTTTATTGATACTGATTAATAATTAGCTTGAGTACCATTTACATACAAATGTGAGTTTTCCGCTAAAATTTACTTCCTGATTGCCAGAAAAAGAAAATTAACAAGAATTATGGAATTAAAAAGAGATTTCTCTGAGGAAAATGTGACGTCATATTTGAAATAAAACGGGAATTTTCAAATGTGTTTTACAAGGAGCGGGAATTAATTCCGTACATTAATAATACAAGGATCAGTAGGTGTAGAAAGTAGATTAATTTCACGACATATTTAAAACGAAAATTTGAAATGTTTTTTTATCTATACCGATTATTAAGCATGAATATCAGTTACATACAGATGAGAGTTTTTTGCCAAAAGCCACATCATGATTATTAGGAAAAGAAAAATAAATACGAATCTATTATATTAAAATCTGACCGCCTGTTTGTATTTCGCAACTACTTTTTTCAGATTGTCGAATGCAACGCGATTTACTTAACACCGGTTATCATTCATCCGAGGATGTCATAAACTGTCAGAATTTAAAAAAAATGATTTAAATTCCGAGATATTATTATAATTATTTTATTTTATTTTATTTATTTTTTGTAAATTTTAACGAAGTTTCTCTAAAAATGGCAACTAAGTTATTCCATTTTTGTGGATAAAAAGAGGAAATAAAACGGATTAATATATTTTTTTCTCATTAAAACTGAAAAAAAAAAAGAATTTATTTTCTATTTGAATAGATGGTGAAAGAAAAAAAAAATCTTGATTACAGTAAAATTTTTGAAAAATAAAAACGTATTTTCGCATTTTCAAACTTCATGAATCAATTTATTCTGGAGAACAAAAATCGTCTGTCAACATATTTTCATTTAGAAATAAAGATTTTTTTTTTTTTTTAGTTATAGATTAAAGCAAGGAGACAAATTTAAGCTCCTTGCATTTAGGTCTACAATAATTGCTCCCTATTCACAAAAATTGAATTTAATGAAAAAGAATATAATATTTCCATTATCTATATACTATTCCATTTATGCTATTAAAACGTTTCACAAAGGCTTTAAAAGTAAAAATGTTTACCAGGTAAACGTGACATATGTTTTTATATAATTCGCCGATTTCCACGATTTTATTTGGCCCGCCTTTTTTCACTGGTTGCAATTTCCTTTCCGTGATTATTTGTCACAAAATTTCACTTTTTTAAAACTTACTTATGCTAAGGCCTCTATAACATAGAAATACTGTATTGTCTCCTATGAAATGGCGATAAAGAGTTAGTTAATTATTTACGTTTCTAATTATCGGGAATGAAATGTTTTGCTTAATTAATGCATTTATTCTTCTTTTAATGATACGTGAACGAAGTCACGGGTAACAGCTAGTAATATTATAAATCCGATTGTGTGCAAATGTTAGGCTGAAGCCAGCGTCAAAATGGAGAAATTAATTGCCCTGTATCTTTGCATATAGGTGGATTATAACCCGGAAATGAACATAGACTGGTTTTTGTTTATTTTATTCAAATACTTTACTTAATAATTCAAAATGTGATTATTTTCATAGAGAATCAATGGACATTATTAGATAAAATTTAACCATTTTACTTTATCGTTGCTAGGGCTTAGATCGTTGCCAATAAATAAAAATGCGAAAAAATAATTTTTCCTCAACAATTAAGTTTCAATTGAGCGATTTTCACGTGAAAAATGAAAATAATTTAAAAGAAGATGAATTTCTGTGATATTTGAAACAACAATATGGAGTATTTGTTATTATACATGAAGTATGAATATCGGTTACATTAAAAATATATTTTTCTGTCAAAAACTGCGTTATAATTAGAAAGAAGAATTAACAATAATTATATTATTAAGAAAAAGATTTCGCTTGAACCACGGAACTACGAAAAGGATCCTTCTTGGCTTGAACAAATATGACGTCATAAATAAAACATGTATTTTCAAATATTCGTAATATTACAAAGAGCATGACTATCAGTGTATGATAAAAGTATATACATAATGGACGTCATATTTAAGATGAATAACTGAAATATATTTTTGATACTGATTAATAATAAGCTTGAATATCAGTTACAAACAGATGTGAGTTTTCTGCTAAAATGTACGTCATTATTGCCAGGAAAAGAAAATTAACAAGAATTATATAATTGAAAAGAGATATCTCTGGGATCAAAGTGACGTCATAATAAAACGGGATTTTTTTAATATTTTTCAAATGGAGCGTGTATCAATTGCATACATTAATAATCACTGAGTACAGTAAAAGAATAGAGAGGTAATGAACCGTAAAATCGGCTTGCGATATGAAGCCGGTTATCGCTCAAATCATTAGGCCCAAGGGCTGACTTCATTGGATGGAGAGAGGCTGCACGTGGAACAATGACTGGATTCAGTGGACGGGGAGATGTTTTCAAAGCAAGCCGCCAGTTGTTTGGGCCGACTGTAGGGTTGCATTTTCAGCATCACGCCAAACATGAACATTTCATCTCTATTTATTCTCTGAACTCTGTGATTAATAATACAAGCATCAGTAAGATTATTAGGAAAAGAAAATTGAACACAAGTCTATTAAGTTAAAATCTGACTGTGTGTATTTCGCAACTACTCCTCTTGATGCAACGCGATTAACTTAACACCGGTTATCATTGATTCGAGGATGTCATATAAACTCTGAAAATTTAAAATTTTGAATTAGATTCCGAGATATATATATATTTTTTGTAAATTTTAACGAAATTTCTCTAAAAATGGTACTTAAATTACTCCCTTTTTGGGGATAAAAAAGGAGAAATAAAACGGATTAATATATTTTTATGCCATTTTCTCATTAAAACTGAAAAAAAAAATTATTTTCAATTTAAATAGTTGATGAAAAAAAAATCTTGATTACAGTAAAGTTTCCGAAAAATAAAAACATATTTCCACATATTCAAACTTTATTAATCAATTTATTCTGCAGAGCGAAAATCGCCTATCAGCATATTGTCAAGAAATCAAGATTTGTTTCAGTTATAGATTAAACCAAGGACACAAATTTGCTGTTACATGCAAACGTAACACTTGCAATTGCAAAGCTTTTTACTATTAATTACATCCCAAATTACACGCAAACGTAACATTTACATGTAATTTGCACCCAAATTAATTTTAATTTGAACCGCAATAAATGTTAATTTGCAATGAAAATTACATGCTGCAAAAGTAATGTTTACATATAATTTTGGGATGCAAAAAGCTTTGCAATTTAAGTGTTACGTTTGCATGTAATTTTGGGCTGCAAAAAGCTTTGCAATTGAAGCTCCTTGCATTTAGGTGTAGAATTATTCCTCCCTATTCACAAGAATTGAATTTAAAGAAAACGCATACACTATTTCCAATGAATTATTTTTAAATGATGGTTGTTAAAACGTTTCTCTAAGTCGTTAATAGTAAAATGGTTTATGAGGTAAAATTGACATTTCTTTTTACCCAATTCGTCGATTTACACGACAGACTTGCCAAATCTCCGGCTTTTTGCACACCAGTATTATCTTAGAGAAAATGTTGTTCTTTTAAATCGCCGATTGTTCCGATTACATAAAACAACATTTTCTGTACTAAAATACTGGTGTCCAAAAAGCCGGAGACTTGGCAACTCTGACACGATTTTATTTGGCCGTCCTTTTTCCATTGGTTGCAGTTTCCTTTTCGCGGTTATTTGGCACAAAATAATACCTTTTTTAAACTGATTTATGTCAAGGCCCCTATAACAAAGAAATATCGTATTTTCTCCTATGAAAGGTGATAAAGAGTTAGTTAATTAGTTACGTTTTTAATTATCGGGAGTGAAATATTTTGCTTGATTAGTACATTTATTTTTCTTTTAATGTTACGTGAACGAAGTCACGGGTAACAGCTAGTAATATTATAAATCTGATTGTGTGCAAATGTTAGGCTGAAGCCAGCGTCATTTAATGATCCTGTATCTTTGCATATAGTTTGATTATAACCCTCAAATGAACATAGGCTGTTTTTTGTTTATTTTATTCAAAAATTTTTCTTAATAATTCAAAATGTCGTTATTTTCATAGAGAATAAATGGACATTTTTTCGTATAATATTTCAAAATGGTTAAATTTAGTTTATCGTTGCTAATACTTTATCGTTGCCAAAACTAAATTAAAATCCGGAATAATAATTTTTACTCAACAATTTAGTTTTAATTGAAAAACTTTCACGTGAAAAATGAAACTGAAATAAAAAAATTAAAGAATTAAAAAGAAGATTAAATAATATTATTAGAAATAAAACGTACTTTTTTTAGTTTTTGATAATAATACAAGGTTTCAATATGCGTAACCATAGGAAACAGGGGAATATGACGTCATACATCGAAAATAAATTTGGATATGCTTTGACTAATATGAAAATAAAATGATCTTGGGTTTTTCCTTTACTTTTTTCTTTTTTTCTCTTTTGTATGGTAACAATACTTGGCGTTTTACCGTCTGCGCATGGCTGATATAACTATACCGTATTTTTTATTAAAATTTTAAAAAGTAAAAAGAAGTTTGAAAAGAAAATGGTTAGCAAATGTCAATAATTTACTCCCCCAAATTATCCATGTCGAAAATGATGTCATGGATAGCGAGAAATAGTTATTTTCATTCTTAAAACTAAAAGAAATAACTCGATTACCTAAAAAAATGACGAATGTTAATACTTCCATTTTTGTTGATAAAACCTAAAGATTTAATATTATTTCGTTAAAGTAACATACTTTCCCCTATGCCAGTATTGAAATTAATTGCCTGGAAAAGAAAATTAACAAGAATTATGTCATTAAAAAGGGATTTCTCTGGCGGAAAAAGAGACGTCATATTTGAAATAAAAAGTGAATTTTCCAATATGTTTTAAAATGAGTGTGAATCAATTCCTTACATTAATAATACAAGGATCAGTAAGTATAGAAATCTAGATGAATTTCACGCCATATTTATAACGAAAAAATTTAAATGTTTTTTTTAATCTATACTGATTATTAAGCATGAGTATCCGTTATATACAGATGAGAGTTTTCTGCTAAAAATCACATCATAATTTTAAGAAAAGGAAAATGAACTAGAATCTATTAAAATCTGACCGTGTGTTTGTATTACGCAACTACTCTTAGACTATCGAACGCAACGCGATTTACTTAATACCGGTTATCATTGATCCGAGGATATGTCACACAAACCCTCAGAATTAAAAAAAATTAAATTAGATGCCAAGATTTTTTTTTTTTTTTTTGTAAATTTTAACGAAGTTTCTCTAAAAACGGTAAGTAAATTACTCCATATTTGTGTATAAAAAGGGAGAAATAAAGCAGATCAATATATTTCTATATTTTTTACACCATTTTCTCATTAAAATTGAAACACAGAATTTTTCTCACTTTGAATAGATGGTTAAAAGAAAATCTTGATTTCAGTAAATTATCCGAAAAATAAAAACATATTTTCACATATTCAAGCTTCATGAATCAATTTATTCTGGAAAACAAAAATTGCCTGTCAACATACTGTCTTTTAGAAAACAAGATTTGTTTCAGCTATTCATTAAACCAAGGAGGCAGAATTGAATTTAAAGAAAAACCATATACTATTTCCAATTAATGTTTTTTTGAAGGATGGCTGTTCAAACGTTTCACAAAGGCGTTAAAAGTAAAATTGTTTATCAGGTAAAATTGACATTTGTTTTAACCCCATTCGTCTATTTGCACGATTTTATTTGGCCCTCATTTTAACATTGGTTGCAATTTCATTTTCGCGATTATTTGGCACAAAATTTACTTTTTTAAGACTGAGTTATGTCAAGGTCCCTATAACAAAAAATACCGTAAGTGTCTCCTATGAAGTGTGATAAATAGTTAGTTAATTATTAACGTTTTTAATTATCGGGAGTGAAATATTTTGCTTAATTAATGTATTTATTCTTCTTTTAATGTTGCGTGAACGAAGTCACGGTTAACAGCTAGTATAATAGTATTTTTCAACCCAGTGATAGATGTATTTATTTTTGACACACACACACATAAAATTCCTACATACTTTCGAAAATTTTTCCCTTGTAATATGCTAATTTCTTTCATGTTTTGTTTATTTTCTTGGAATGCCGCGGAGTCCCTGAAAATTATAGGCGGAGCCCCAAGGGCTCCGCGGAGCACACTTTGGGAACCTCTGCTCTAAACTACTAGCAAGTATTGGCCAGTTGTGAATACTTAACTTTAAATTCATACAATAAGTATCCATACGGCAAGTAAATGAGAGTAGGAGACCACTAAACGCATGAGCCCTAAATTGTGTAAGTCGGGCTTTGTTCATTATATCCTTAGAAGAGTCAGTATGGAGTATGACACATACTTAGGCACTACATTGCGTACCATATAACTACCTACCACAGCTTTACAATTAACTTTCATGCTATAAATGAGGCGTTAACATATTAAACATATCTTAAAGAGAGAATTATAACTTCTGTAGTGTCCTGGTAGGAAGGTAATAGTGCTTCTTTCTACAGAATCTCAAACATACTGTATGGATTTTAAGCCTAATCACTTCGCTGACCACACCATAGTCCCCACAAGGCCTGATTATCGTAGGGGAAAACTTTCACCACAAATGATTTAATGTAATGTCCACTTTATTTAAATTCAGAATTTCATTCATACATATTGCGAAAATTTCGTTTTAAAATTACTGGTAGATGTTTGTCCTTGTTGTAATCAGGATATTCCTCTAATAATTGTTAATAAGTCTAGATGTGGGTTGTTCCTCAAATTATGGTTTATATAAGTTAAGTTCGATTCGAAAGCTTTTCTATAAAGCCTCATATAATGTTTAAAGACTTCATCCTTATAACGCCCTATAGTTACAATGAAAGCAAGGAGGATATGCACGGCGAACGAGCCTACGAGCATCACATATTATTCTGGACAACAAAATATTCCTACACTGTTAAAAAAAATTGTGGGATGAACCAACTTTTGTGCTGCAGTAGTTGCCACCATAAGATTGTGAAATTTTGATCTAAGATTTGGAGCTATGGTTAAACCGGAGTTCTAAATGTTGGAGTCAGATTTCACCATCTTATGTTTGATATATTGTCTAACGTTATCGATATAAGTCTGCGAATCCTTAATATATTATAAAAAGTTAAAATATTTTTTTCATGTACAGTTTTATTCGTTATTTAACGTTTTTTCATGTTATTTCTAAAATTCTATTCGTTGTTTTGCCTATTATATTGACATTAACATATTTTCCATATTTGGATAGATTTGTTTTGAAAATTAAGTTAGTTAAATAGACTTTAAATATGTAGTTAAAGTGTTATTTAAATATACATTGAATGATATTGCCTGCAGTGCAAGCTATTTGAAAGCAGTTTTGAAGAACTCGTTCCATTATTAAAAAACTCCATTACTTTCAACCTTTCTAATTTTGTTAAATGATTATTGCAGATAGTTTTGTCATTTAAAAACACAGAGAAAAACACGGAAAGCAAAAAATGTGTCTGATTTCAGAATGTCTCAAACAGGATCTCTACGAGTCTTTGAATTTGAGCATCACTATTTTCGAATAGTAGTCTTCGTCTTAATTCATTGCAGAATTTCTTTCATTAAATGAGGCAAGATTATTATTCTGAAATAGAGGGACTCAAATTCAAGAACCCGTGGGAATTCTAGGAGGAGATTAAAAGGACGTCCATAAACAAAATCCCAACTTTTAAAATCAACCCTAAAATAATACCATTCTAAAATAAGTAATGTCTGTATGCTTTTCTCGAAAATGGAAACGTGGTCTGATCGGAGAGATTAGGTTTGAAAAAGTAAAAAATTTGTGCGACTTTAAATGTGTTGAAATACTGCTTGTATTTTAAAATGGGCAACTTCTTAGACAAAATTTATGCACATAATCTTTATAAATAGTGATATTTGAAATAAAAATATACTTTTTTCACTTCTATAAATAGATTTCAAATTAAATGGGGGTCTTATATATTTTTTCCTTGATTATAGCTAGAAACTAATTAATAACATTAATCTGATACCAAATTAAAATATTTAACTTATTCGACACCTCGAAAGTGTTAAATAAAACAATTTAAAACAAATCCACAGCAGTTTTAATAAAATTATTTTGAAAGTAAACAAAAATAAAAAGTTTTATTTTTATAAGAATTTGTTTTATGATTAAAATGTGTACAATCAATATTCAGTTCACAGATTGGTGTAATATTCTGCGGTTGTATAAACTAAGATGCAAGTAGCAATAAAAGGAAACTTTCTTTTGAAAAAAATGATATGGAAGTTAACTTTTTTAAATGAAAGCCTTGAAAAGCCTTACACATTTTTAGCCACAATTTCTATTTCAGTAGAATTTTTTTAAACATTTTCTTTCACGTGCTTTTAATATGGTGCTTTATACGTGCACCGAATTTTAAAAATTCAAATTTTTTGAACCGCCGTGGTGTTCTCCACCCTCTTGAAGTAAAGACTGATGTCTTCGAAGCGACTGCGGGAAATAATAAAGAAACCTTTAAAAGGCTCTTTCAGTTCACTTTATTAAGATTGATGAACATACACATTTAACGTTTCTCATCCATCTTAAGTATCGTGTATAAAAAGTTAACTTATGGCGAGTTATGTTCTCGCAGTGTAACATTTTATTAGAAACGCAATAAATGCGGGATTTAAAAAATGAAATTCCCTTTTTTCTGCAGCTGGGAAATAATTTATTTAAAGTTCATTTCATAAGTAATACTTGTATGTGTTTTTTCTCTTTGTTAGTTTCTTTCGAAACATTCTTTCGTCAAGTAATAAAATTGAACTCATAAATGTTAACTGACTTTATTTCAAAAGAACATAACTATGCGTGCTTAAATTTGTTCTTTAATTAAAAGGCTACGGAAATTGACATTTTACAATGAAAATACAAGCAGAAATAAAACAAGATTTACATATAAAATTGTCAATTACGATAGCAATTGATGTTGTAAAGCGTACACTTGGATCAGAAAAAAATCAAAATAATATTCATTTACAGAAAAGGTTATATAGACGATTTAAACTATTATATTCAACAATTTATTTATTTTATTTTATATAAACTATTTCAAAAATATTTATCCAGCTTCGCAAACATAAATAATGTCTAGACTTTTGTGAAATAAAATTGAAGAAATATACATTTCAATTTGTTATTTAAAGAATCATTAAATGAAATCAAATTGACTATTTCAAAATTTTTTGAAATTTGCTGTTTAAATGAGAAATTGTACTGTATGTATAATATAAAACAACCTATAGTCAACTTAATTAAATACTTAAAAAAGAACACTGTAATATAATCAACAGGCTGTCTTCTAATGTAAATAATAGCTTTGTTAATAATAAATAAAAAAAAATGTGATGATAACAATTTAAAAATTGAGCTATTAAAAAATGCATATTATATTTATTTTACTTATATTTGTGTTAAGCGTTTTATTAATACCATAACTGCATGATAAACCATTCAAATTATGATGATGAATATAATTATATAGACATTTTTTTTGTTTTGAGTTACCTTAATCATTTAAAATGCATTATTTTCAGCATTTTGGCTATATATGAATCTATAAATTAAAGTTTAAACACACACACACACTCAAAAAGAGTAAAATTAGTAGAAAAAAATCTATTTTTACAGCATTCCGAGGTGCATTTTTTTCCGAAATTTTATTAAGAATTATCGTAAAAAAGTTATGTTCGTTGTTCAAGAAAACAAATGAATGTTATAGATTTTAAAAATCACTGTTTCCCAGTACAATAATAATAAGATTAAATGAAGTAGGTTCTAAAATTAATTACCGTTTTAGAAAGGTAATGCTATTTTTCATCTTATTAATGGAAATAACATTGTGGATAAATTTCAAAAAGTCTCAAATAATCAAAGTTTGCACGGCGAGACATAAGCGTAAAGTATACATAATGAGCTTGAATGATGGGCAAGTCTGTTTCTCAGTATTCCCTTTTAAAATGGGAATGATGCACAAACTACGTCCATTGAATTTATTAGTTCGAAAATGCAATTAGCAGTACTACATTTAAAAGTGTAATATGTGAAGACCTATGTTTAGTTAATTATCCCATTTACAACATTAGGGGATATATGCGTGCATTTCAGTAATTTTTTTTCTATTCAGAAATTCCTAATTCACACCAGAAATTCTGAATTGTAATTTTTGCTATATTTAATGAGAGACGTTTCGTTATTACCTAAAGTAAAAATTATTCTTTCGAAATCTCCGGTATGGATTAAGAATTCCTGAATATAAAAGAAATTCCTTTCATGGACGTATATATACGCAAATGGAGTAATCTAATCATATGACTATGGCGGTTCGTCAGGAAGTTCACAATCACTAGTACCAGAATGTTTGCATAAAAGGTGGATACCTTTTTAATTATAAATATACAACTGATTCCATTATTTTTCTTCCCTCAACCATATGTCTTTAATTGTAATTATTTTTTGCATCAATATGAAGGTATAGGAAGGTATAGTTGTGAAAAGAACTCACCGCTTTCTTGACAAAAGAAACAAAACCATATCCTTTAGACTTCAGAGTCTGAGGATCCCGTACAACTCGACAATCTCTGCAATATGAAAAAAGATAAATTTAGTATATTTTGTTGCGATTATTTACAAATAATTAACTTAATCAATACAAACAAACAAAAACGCGTACATTATAAGTAATACAAGGCAACTGATATAACTAATTAGATGAAAATGTAAGTAAAAACTTTAAAAATAACAGTAAATCTCAAAGTGATGTTTGTAATTTTTTTGACAAATAAACTGCTATACGACTTTTTTTTTAACCTTTTTGCATCATTAACGTGTATTTCTTGGAATTTCGTTTCTATTCAGAAATTTCAAATTCATACCAGGAGTTCTGAATTGTCATTTTTGCTTTATTTAACGACAGACGTTTATATATCTTGATTACATAAAGTAAACGTTTTTATTCCGGAATTTCCAGTATGGATTCCCAATTTCTGAATAAAAAGGAAATTCCTAAAATGGATTCGTATATGTACTAATGTTGCAAATGTTTTAAGTCAAGCGCAGTGTTGCTAATTTAGCGGATATTTTTTTTCAAAATATGTACCACAATTTTTGAATGCTTTGCTTTATTTTTTTCACGGATTTTTTTTTTCTGATGTTTTTACGGGATATAATATATTACCCATTGTGGCTTATATTTTATTTTTTAATTTGTTTAGATTTTTAATTTTATTTTATTGCTACTATAAAAATTTAAAACTTTAAATGTCGGCAGTTATAGACTACTTTTAAAATGCGCTCTTAACAACAAAAACTTCATTTATTAACTGTTAGAATGACCTTTAACATAAACTGAATATTTCTGCCAAATGCATTGTAAATTCAATTTTATGGAAATTTAGAATACGATTAAGAATTTATTGCAATTTCATTACTTATTTTAGTCAAATTTATACTGATGAATTTTGAGGTATTAGCATGTCATATTTAATTGCGGTTTAAAATTAATTATTTAAATAAACTGCATACGATGGTTGGAGGTATGTAGTTACCTGCGTGGTAAATAATGACTTGTTAAGATTAATGAATTGAACAAAGTATGGCAATTTAATATAGGGAGGGTACATTGTTAAGTTTCTTAAAGTTAATACAATGGAAAATGGGTCAACATATCATTTATTTGGTTTTATATTGTGAAAATTTATATTTAGACAACAATATTTAGGAAATGTCGAAATTACATTGGCGATATTTACAGTATAGTGTCATTATTTTAGAAACAGTAACGTTTCATAGTATTTGTATCCAATTTAGGAAAAGTAGTCATAACTATCTACTTTTTATTGAAACAAACATAATTCAAATTTTATGCCAATAATTTGCTAAAACACAGAATCGTTGTTGAAGAAAACTGCATAATTATTTTTAAATATTAGACTGAAATATTTTAAAACAGTGATGCAATGTTTCGCTTAAATTGAGGAAAAGATGAATAAATGTTGATGAAGAAACTGGCCAATTATTTTTAAATATTATTTTAAAACAGGGATGCAATATTTCGCTAAAATTGAGGGAATTTTGAGCAAATGTTAGTTTGCATCGGGTATAGCAATGAAAACCAGCAGAAATGTTTTCAAATAAGTTTTAAAATTGCAAAAAATTAAAAAATCTCAAACTGAATTCTTTTCACTGATGTCGAAGTAATGCGCCTGTAAAATTTAAAAACAAGTAATTCCTAGATTTTCAATATATTAAATGACAATTAAAGACTGTTATAGAAAATAGAATAGGTCATATTTGCTTAGATATTTTAAGAGGAGGTGAAATCTCAGTAATTCATGGTTGAAATTTAATGACTTCTTATTTGCACATATGTGTCCTATTTTTAAAGAAAATAAACTTATTTTTTATATAACGCTTCTGTGGTGAGTTTTATAATAATTCTATTACAAAATTCCACAGACTCCAAAGCCACTTCTACGGCGGGTGACTTGAAAGTAGGGTTTCTTTATTGCTGTGCAATTTCAGGAAATACACTATTAGGTCGAAAATATTAATACCTTATTTAAGACATTACATGACACTTATTTAACATTTGAAAAATGTGTGATTTTTTATATTACGGAGGCATTTTATTCCGTCTCTGCTGATTTGCAGACTATCTATATGCGAATGCCCGTATTTGTCCAATTTGTTTCTCGCGTAATTCATATTATGAATCTAAATACTAAATGAAGTTTGTCCATGATTGCATACAGAAAAAAATATAAATTTCCCAGTGGGGCGAGCGTTAAACTCAACGGCCATTTCCATTTTAGAGTTACTGAATGAACAATTATACCGTTAAAATCTGTAAAATGAGTATATTTTCACTTATATAAAGAAAATTGCTTTAAAGTATATTAAAAATATTTTCCTTTCTATTGCATTTGAAATACATACATGTTCTTTTCTTAGTTCCGGTTTTATTCTAATCAAATTGGTATATATTTTTTAATTTCTTAACCATAGATGCAACATTTATGCTTTTTTAATACACCAATTTTTTTAATTTGTCATTTAATTGAAAAAATCTGCAATGAAATAAGCCAAATTTTTCTTTTCAAAAATAGTGGTAAGAAAAAAGCGTAAAAGTTGACAGCTATCATGATTCGATGATTACTTGATTGATCAGTAATTCCTTATGAAAACTTGTTTTTTTTTAAGCAACAGAAATTTCATCCTCCATTGAAAACTCATAGGTACATTTACTGTCTGGTAACTTTTAAATTATTACATAATAGTAAATATGCCAGATTGTAAAATGTTCTATATTCTATTAAGTCATATACAATAATCATTCACAGACAAAATTCAGCATTTACATCCATTATCAAGCATCATCACTCCATGGTATGAATATTTACTTAGTTAAACTGCTTCCTCTCTTTTGGTCTCTGTCCTCGTATAAGACAACGCCATCTATTGTTTAATTTTGCATGTACCATAATGTTGCAAGACAAGAGAATTCACCTTAGCTTCTTATTTAATTTGTTTGTCTTAATAGGGCATAGTTTATTAATTTTATATTGATAAAATTCATTAGTTTTTAAAAACTATTAACCAGTCTTTAAAATTCATTCCTTGTCTGTGAATGGTTATTGTTATATAGTTTGTATAGTGAAGTAATGATATTATTTTAAATATAGCAGTACATGTACAAGAATATATCGCATTTCAATAAGTCTTATTTCTAATGGAAGTTATTAATGCTCAATTTAAAAAAAATGATATAGCTGGAGAGAAGGTTCTGAAACACGGCACCAGACAATGAGTTTTGGTTCAATAAATATGAGTCGTTTTGTGACGGGTCAATAAATTGCAAACACGAGATTTTCTATAGAAAAAATAATATATTTTTCAGTTTTGTGTTTTCGTCCAATACAATAGTTGAAGAATTTTTTTTAATGATCATTGAAGTTAATAGTGTTCTCAGAAAATCAATCTGCGCATATTGAATAATTTCACGCATTAAATCAGTTCTCCAAAAAATAAATAAATTACAAATTACAAAAAAATAAATAAATATATAAATAAAACAAAATCCCTGCTCAACAACGCGATATTTCTGACACATTTTCTGACTCATTTTTAAAGTAAAAGAACGATACTTGTAGGCATAATCATTGAAGAGATTTGTAATAGAGAAGTTGTTTTTCATTTTCTGATAAATTAATTACATCTTGTATTAAAAGGGATTGTTGCTTCAGGGCTGTAGTTTTTTCCTTTCCTGCACTGTTGCGCCCGGAAATTCGGTCCAAAACGCCAACTTTGACAGTATTTTCTGAAAAAATTTCTGCCTTTATCGAAAAACGGAAAACAAAATCGATTATTCAGTTTCTTAATAAGAGCACCTGCCAGTCTGATACGTTTGCGAATAGAGTTAAATAAAAAATGTGTCAATAAACTAGCCAGTTTTGATTTCAGAACAGCCTTAATCAAAATAATTAGATAATCACATAATAAGATCACTAATTATAATTAAAATATAGATAAAATGCTTAAATGATACAAAGAGGAACACAAAAGGCTTATAAAAACCTTTTAATGATCGACATATGTTTCAGCACTCATATACGGTGCCATTTTCGAGATATATAACGATAAACAAAAATATTCTCGCAAATTTTTGAAAATAAACTTGAAACATAAATCACGAGTTCATATAAGTAAAAAAAGCAGATGTTTGAAATAGTCAACTGTAAACGTGAAAATTAATATTTCTTTATTGCTTTTTTAAAACTGAAAAGTACCTCGTGCAAAATTTTAGGAAATTCAAATGAGGCGGATTCATTGCAAATGTTCACGTTACGCATATAGATTTCTATTGATTCACGGATAATATATGGGAAATAAAGCCTTGATGGATAAATTATTTTACTATTTTTAAAATCAATTTTTAAAGTCTCGGTTCTATGTAATCTTGCCAGTGCTGTAGTACTTTTGTCATATTTGATACTGCCATATGCTCTTTTAATCTTCTTTTTAAATTTCTAGGGGCCATTCTTATATAATATTGTAATGTTCCATCTGCTCTGGTGAACGGAATTTCATAGACCCAAGAAAGCCATATCAACTATCAAGTGTTTATGAAATTCCGTTCACCAGAGCAGAAAGAACATTACAATATTATATAGGAATGACCACTAGAAAATTTAAAACAAGATTAAAAGAGCATATGGAAGATATCAAATATGACAGACGTGTTTTTTCTGTAAAAAACGTGTTTTTTCTTTATTTATTACAAAGTTGTACAAAAGTTATTACTGGACTCTAGAAAGTTTCGATAATATAAATAATCTAAATAATAATAAAAGTACAACGGAGCTCGCTTAATGTAATACCAATAAAAGGAATATATCACTTAGTGTGACATATTCTTTCTCCAAAAACACTCCACATGACTTGCATGTTTACAAACTTCGGTTAACAGAATACATAGGCTGATGAAAGCCCAGATAAAATAATATTTTCATCTCCATGGCAGCGGATTTTTTCCCCTGACACCTGAATTTAGAAATTTCTAAGAAATGCGTGTTTACAAAGTCAGTCATTTATTATTTTGAAAATTGCCAAGATATCATAAGGTTTCCCTATTTATAGGATAAAGTGCAGCATTGATGATTTCAAATCACGGCACAAAATGTTATGAAATAAACAAATGTTCTTTAGGACTAATAATTTCTCTTTAAAGCATTAACCTTTAAATGCCGACAAGTGAAACCAATTAAAAGTCTTTCAATGACTAATTTGTTTAATCGTGAAGATACGGAGAAATTTATTACTACCACTGGTAGAAAACTGAAATACTTTTTATTGAATACCGTTGACGAAAATTAAAATTATTTGCGATGAATTCAATTGTGAAGGGGTAAAATTAATACATATTGTAATTTGAATTTTAATAAGTTGTACTTTTAATGTGATGAATTGATTTTCTCTTTTATGTAATAGTTTATCATTTTTAAATAATTCGTATATTAAACATTTTAAAGAATTCTATATTTTATTTTAATTATTTTTAGAAAGTGTGAAAATGTGATCCCTTTTAATAGATAATTCACTAAATATCGTTGCTCACTTTGGCAAAATAACTATTTAATAATCATGTTTGATTGTATGAAATTCGATTAAAGTTAAAATAAATAATTGTAGCAGTTTATAATAAAGATTTTTATTAAATCCAAGCAACTTTTTACTTACTGCTTAAAAAAAAGGGTTTTTTTTTTCACATTAGGAAAATATCATTTTAAATCAAATGAAAGATCTATATCTAATGAATCCATCTGTATCATCTTCTGAAAGATTTGTTAAATAATTTAAATAAATTATAAGAACGTTAATTTTACTTTTAAAATGCAACAGAACCGAGAAAAAATAAAAGAGAGTGCAGTATATTTTTATTTTTATTTCTTGAGAAGATCACTATGTTTGTGCATATTTTATAAAAAACGAACACTTTATCCTTTCCGAAAAAGAAAACTGTTTTCTTAATTTTTTTTAAATAAAAAAAATGAGTACATTGGCTGTGTTATAATATGTTCATCGTACGAATATTCAAAATAATGCTCCAGAAATCCGCAGAAATCTCGTGGAAAAGCTTCTGCAATTTATAGACGCTGTAGCGGTAAGAATGTGTTTTTTTGATGTCTCACAAAGATGAGTTTGGATGCTTTTTCCATTAAAAGGATCTGGTGCTTGTCTAAGAAAATAAACATACGTCAGAAGTGAAGATTTTATTAATCCACATTAATTGAATCTCTTGTTAAGGGACATAAACAAGCAGCTGTAGTAATTACAGGAGCATTTTAGTTGCCGCATTGAACATAAAAAGGGGAAATATATAGAATTGAATTTCTTTTTTCATTGCATTATAATTTCCTTGATTTGTATACGGTGTATTTTGTAAACATTGGAAAAATGTTTGTATTTTTACGTATTAGATAGAGGTAAAGGTAAATAAAACATTAAAGTAAGGTAAGAAATCGGAAAAATATAGTGGAGTTTTCGAAAAAGTGTAGATTATTTTTTAATTTGAAAGCGTCAATTATTTTTCATTTCTTCTGCTAAAAGTTGAATGAATAATCTTGTGATTCAATTAGTTAAAAAGACTGGTTTAATCTATTTGAAATTTTATCTGCAAAATTCAAGCGGTATACTTACACACACACACACACACACACACACACACACACACACACACATATATATATATATATATATATATATATATATACATATGAGCATATTACAAATTACATGATTAATAATGACATGAAGTGTATTTGTATATTTTAATTTTGCATATATTTTCCTAAATTCTCTAATTAAGAATTTTAATACTATTATATTTCTATTCTTTATAATTACACTTTTATTTTTTAATCAGTAATTTTTTTGTTTTTTGTTATTTTTACTTACATAATGAAGGGTCTTTCTATTGTTTGCTGTGTACGTTATGTTATGTTATGCTATACGCATTATTTTATCTGTTCCCATTTTGTTAAGTTAAATTTGAGATTCTGTTTTCCCCTTCCTTTTTACACATTTAATGCGTTAAATTTTAATTGCAATTATTGAAAGGGTATTTTATTGGTTTTCTTATCTACTATCACAATAGTATTTCCTGTTGCTTAGCATTTTGGGCTCGTTTGAATCAATTTGCACCGGTATCTAACGTTAATGTTATGTGTATGTCTATATATATTTTTCACTTTGCATATTTTACATAGAATTTATACCCATTTTGTATTTTCAATATTTTTGCTTAGATTTTTCTTGAAAAATCTTCACATATGTAAAAAGTTCAAATATATGGAATGGGCTATTAAAAGGGAAAAACTTAAACTCTATGCTACTTCTTTTGTTGAAATCACATAATTTCCATTTTATTTTCTATGAAATACTAATAATATTATAAATGTGATTGTGTGTGAATTTTTGGCTGAAGCAAACGTCAAAACGGAGGATTTAATCGCTCTGTATATTTGCATATAGATGGATTATAACCCAGAAATGAACATAGGCTATATTATATATTTTTTCAAGTCTTTTTCTTAATAATTAAAAATGTTATTATTTTCCATACAGAATCAAAAAACATTTTTCCATAAAATTTAACCACGTTTCTTTCTTGTTGCTAATAAATAAAAATCCGGAACAATATTTTCCCCAACAAATAATTTTCAGTTTAACGATTTTCTCGTGAAAATTAAAATTAAAAGGAATTTAAAAGAAGATGAATTTCCGTGATATTTAAAACAAAAATATGGACTATTTGTTATTGTACATGAAGTATGAATATAGGTTATGTTGTGAAGAGATTTTCTGTCAAAGACTGCGTTATAATTAGAAAGAAAATGAATAATAATTATGAATAATAATTATATTATTAAGAAAAGATTTCGCTTGGACCATGGAAATATGAAAAGGATCCTTCTTGGCTTGGACAAATATGATGTCATAAATAAAACATGTATTTCAAATAATCGTAATAATACAAGGAGCATGAATATCAGTATATAATGAAAGTAGATAAATAATGGACGTTATATTTAAGATGAAACTGAAATATTTTTTTATCTATACTGATTGATAATAAGCTTGAACATCAGTTACATACAGATGTGAGTTTTCTGCTAAAATTTACATCATGATTGCCAAGAAAAGCAAGTTAACAAGAATTATACCATTAAAAATAGATTTCTCTGGCGGGAAAAGAGACATCATATTTGAAATAAAACGGGAATTTTGAAATATGTTTTGAAAGGAGCGTGAATAATTTCTGTGCAAGATAATACAAGGATCAGTAAGTATATGAGTTTCACGCCATATTTAAAACGAAAAATTGAAATATTGTTTTTTATCTATACCGAATATTAAGCATGAGTATTAGTTACACACTTATGACAGTTTTCTGCCAAAAATCACATCATACTTATTAAGAAAAGAAAAATGAACACGAATCTATTATATTAAAACCTGACCGTCTGTTTCTAATTCACAACTACTCCGATCCCACTCGAACGCAACAGGATTTATTTAACACCGGTTATCATTGATCCAAGGATGTCACACAAACTTGCATAATTTAAAATTTTGAATTAGATTCTGAGATATTAATTTTTTTGTTTGTAAATTTTAACGAAGTTTCTCCAAAAACGGCTACTAAATTACTCCATATTTGTAGATAAAAAAGAAGAAATAAAACGGATCAATATATTTTTTACGCCATTTTCTCATTAAAACTGAAAACAGAATTTATTTTCAATTTGAATAGATGGTGAAACAAAAATCTTGATTTCAGTAAAATTTCCCAAAAATAAAAACATATTTTCACATATTCAAACTTCATGAATCAATTTATTCTGCAGAACAAAAATCGTCTGTCAACATATTGTCATTTAGCAAATAAGATTTGTTCCAACTATACATTAAACCAAGGCGGAAGAATTGAATTTAAGAAAAATCATATACTATTTCCAATTAAATATTTTTGAAGGATAGCTGTTAAAAGTTTCACAAAGGCATTAAAAATAAAATGGTTTATCAGATATAATTGACATTTGTTTTTACCCAATTCGCGGATTTTCACAGATTTTATTCGGCCCTCCTTTTTGCTTTGTTTGCAATTTCATTTTCGCAATTATTTAACACAAAATTTTACTTTTTTAAGACTGGGTTATGTCAAGGTCCCTACAATAAAGAAATACCTTATTGTCTCCTATGAAATGTGATGAAGAGTTAGTTAATTATTGCGTTTTTAACTATGATGAGTGAAATATTTTGCTTAATTAATGCATTTATTCTTCTTTTAATGTTGCGTGAACGAAGTCACGGGTAACAGCTAGTAGTTTATATTTTTCTGAAGATGGTGAGTGGAAATTTCGTAGTTTTTTAATAATTATTTAATTCATTAAGGTTCATAGAAACCTCAAAAATTATTTTTAACATCTCTGGCTTTTTTTAATTTCATATCACAATAACTTTTTGTTTTATTCATATCTAATAACACAGGTCCACAATCAAAAATTTGTATATAATTTTAGCTGTTCTCAATGTAATTTTTGCTTCTGAAATTTATAAACACAATAAAAATGGCGTATCATGTACCATTTGTATACAAACTTGATTTTTGTGATGTGTAAGCGATGTTACAATCTGCTTTTTGCAATTACAACGCCTATTTTAAATTAAATGGATAGAAATTTTTCTAACAACATTTTTTTTTAAAATTCCACAATTTTAAAATGTGTGTAGCTTTACACATCCCCTTAAACACATTATTATTTAACCTATTTTTGAGTGAAACTTGGGGAACGTGATATTATACACCATGGGCTCAACGGAAAGTTTGTTATGTTCGTTTAATAATGATCTTTAAAGGTAAAAGTAAGCATTTCTATTTGGTATCCAATTGATACAGAAGGGCTTAAATATCACGCTATATAAATGTGATGGTCTTTTTTTGCTCATGTGATTTTAGTAATTATAAGTCTTAAAGCAAAAAAGCTTTAATTTACTGAAACATTCCTTAACGGCTGCTTCACTCACGTGAAAACACCCGCTCGCTAATGGTAGTCCTATGGAGAAAATATTTTAAGATATCTTGTTCGCATTTCAATATTATTAAGTGACTTTTTTTTTGCATTGGATAACTGAGGTCGACATCTATGCAGGCCTTTTTTACTTTTTCGATTTTGGTTGCAGTTTTTTTAATTGATGATACTTTCATTTTCGAAACCGGTTCCGAAAGCGAAAATATCCGGAAAAAAAATCGAAATGCGAACGAGACAGCTTAAAATATTTCCCCCATAGCATTAACATTAGCGAGCGGGTATTTTCGCGTGAGGAAAGTAGCCTCCTAACTTTATCATTTGTTCCACATGGTCCACACATTGCTGGCCCTCTTTTACAAGACATATTTAAAGACTCTTCTGATTCAGATAATACTATTGCTGATTATTTTCAGTGTAATATAGACAATAATGTCCCACAACTATTCAATCAATTTTATTATTCTGATTTAATAAGAGATTCGAGGTTTTCTAAGGGATCTGCTGAAATTTTAGGCTCCAGAATAAAAGAACAAATCTTGTTAGAATCCAACACATCTACTACTGTGTATATAACCAGATAACAGGAGTGTATCTCTTACTGCCTACAGGATAGAGACTAAGTTTATTGAAAGCTTATTTATAGACTGATACACGCATGTTTGGAGTTAAATATAAACCCAGGTATGGAGGCTTGTTATTGACTATACTCAAATAAGCTTAAAACTATTCCTTTACATACATATGTCTGTACCTACTGAACCAGGGTCAGCGATATATGTGATTGCCGATTATTGGTGGATATTATTTAATCGTGAAAATACAGAATCATTACATAACATAAAATCCAAAAAACGCAATAGTAAGAAAAAAAAGTATAAGATTAGAAATATAAACAAATTTAAAACTATTTTAATGCATTCCATATGTATATGTATATCTATGTATAAGTTTTCAAATAAAATTGCTTTTTCTATTTATTTGCTATAATTAAGTTCAACAGGATATATACATCAATGTAGCACATGTTGACACAAAATTTAAAAAACTCTACGCGATAGAAAAAAAATTGAGGCCATTTTGGGGATAAGAATTTCAAAAATGTACAAAATCAGTATACATTTTAAATTAAATTTTCACAAAAACAATTATTGTAGATCGGTTCAATTACTCATTCATATCTTAATTTTTAGATGAATTTATGAAAATTGTATTGACTGTATGTAATTGAATTGTATTGAAACTGTATGTAATTGAAATGTTACGTATACATGGGTGTGAATGTATATGTGTATGTTTATTTATATATGCACTGAAATGAACGGGGGACATCCATGCCACACCCGCAATACATGAAAATTCTCTGCTTTATAAATGAAACTGCAGTTTAATAAAATCAATACGGCTATATTAGGATAGATAAATGTTTGGAAAACACAAAAATATTTAATTTAAAAGCTACATACATATTAAGTACAAAGCTAATTTATGTGTAAACGTGTCAGAAACGTTTACACGCCACGTAAATTTAGCGTTTTGTAATTTTGAAAAAATGGTTGATGTTTAAAATTATTAAAAATGCAATATTATTTGCTTTTAATAATCTATTTAAAATCTATTTTAAGTGCGAAATATATTTTTCACCTATTTAAAAATAAATTATCCGTGAGAGGGTTAAGATTGTGTATGATTAAATGATTTAAATGCATTAATATTTATATTCGTATATAAAGGCATTTACAAAATTCTGATATGGCAAAATTCGGAATATGCAACAAAATTCGTCAATCTTATACTACGGTTATACACAGTGATTTTGAAGGGCAACGTTCAAATGTTAACTGGCTAATAGTCATCTGAAAATGTACGTAATCGTCATTTCACAGCAGTTCATTACAAGTTAATACATTTAGCTTCCACGAGAATAATGCTTAATTTTCTATTGCGCATCAGAATATTTAAATAGAATCCATTATTCAGCTGTGAAATAGTCGCGCAATACGTATTCGTACCTGATACGTATTGCGCATGGTAATTCTCAAAATTCCTCATTGAAAATAATTTTGTATAGCCCATTTCTTTTTTGTTTCTCTCACATTTTTTATCCTTATTTATTTTTGAATGATTAAGAGGGCATGTGAGTTTTTCGGCTTCAAAAAATGATTTAAACAATTTAATTTTTACTTTTTGGCATGTATTGAATGTCGAATATGGTTTGAAGCAGTATAAATAACGAATTGAACAGTTTCCCACAGGCGGATCGAAACAGCAAAGTCTCTCTACGGAGATTTACTGCGCATACTTAGTTTCCAGCAAGTAGTCTTACAAATTTTGGTGACTTTGCCCTGTTTTAAGTGAAATATGTTTCTGATATTATAATAAAAAATGCACTTGTGCTACTCGTCATAATCTAGTGCTTGGTATAAGCAAACTGAATGGTTAAGTGTGCATATAAAAATGCTTTCTTTTCGGTCACGGATCGTTAAACTAGAAAAATTAAGTTAATTTTAAAATCGATTGGTAAATTCTGCAATTTTCCTGAATATCATAGCATTTTCCCCCGTCAATATGAAAAATATGAATCTCTAAAAATGTGAAATATTTATAGCCGGTACCACTATAACGCCCGTATGAGTGCTTCGCGTCCATGAAATTGACAAAAAATATCAGTGGATTGGGCTATTTCGCTGTATTGAAATCTGAAATTCTTTATAACGGCTGCAACGTAACACGTGTATGACAGCTTCCCGCCCATGAAAAACCGTTCAAAAAACCCATCAGTGGATCCGGCTAAATCGTTGCATTGGAATACTAATAATATGAAATTCATTATACCCGATATCTCTATAACGCGTGTGTCAGCGTTTCGCGCCCATAAAAACACACACACAAAAATTATTAATGAATTCGGCTAAATATATGTATTGGAATCTCTAATAATATGAAATTCTTTACAACCACTATCACTATATGCGTGTATGAGCACTTCGCGCTCGTGAAAACAACAACAAAAAAAACATAAGTGGATTCGGCTACGAAATCAGTTACGAAATTAGTAAAATACGAAATTAGTTAAAACCGCGATCACTATAACGAATGTAAAAAAAACCACATTATATAAATTGTTAATATTGTTTCGAATGTTTTTTTTATAATTTAATTAAATATTGAAAAATATAAATTTTACTTTTTTTCATTCAAATTATTTTAATAACTTAATTAAATATTGAAAAACAGAAACTTTCCATTTTTTCAAACTTTACTCTGCTTGTATCCGAATTCTGTTCTACAGAACTGGAAACAAACGACATACTTCTGAGCTATTGTGCATTCATCCAGAAATAGCTTAGAACAAGATTTTAACAAACTATTTAGCTAGCAGTTTCTAGCTAAGGTTGCTTAAGGTTGCTAAAACTCTATAACAAAAATTAGTCAATGCAAAATGGATACAAAACTGAGAAAAAGCATGCGCGGTGACAGCCTTCTTAGGGAAACTTTGCGGTTTTGATCATTACCCAATTTTCCTTGCAATGAAAAATGGATTGAACTTTCAATTGAACTTTCATGATCAAACTTTACGCTGCTTGTATCCGAATTCTGTTCTACAGAACTGGAAACAAACGACATACTTCTGAGCTATTGTGCATTCATCCCGAAATAGCTTAAAACAAGATTTTAACAAACCATTTAGCTAGCAGTTTCTAGCTAAAGTTGCTTAAGGTTGCTAAAACTCTATAACAAAAATTAGTCAATACAAAACGGATACAAAACTGAGAAAAAGCATGCGCGGTGACAGCCTTCTTAGGGAAACTTTGCGGTTTTGATCATTACCCAATTTTCCTTGCAATGAAAAATGGATTGAATTTAAGATGTAGTTTTACAAGTAAATAACTGTTGAATTTATGAAATATATACATAAAATTTTGTATAAGTTTTTCGCTTTCAAAAAATGTATTTTTTCCTCTTTATATTTTCTGAATGTCTTAAGTTTCAAAAATGTTTTCTCGAAGCTGTTTTTTATATATAAATACATACAGAAGCTATAATGATTATTTTCGCAAAGCGCACGAGCGAGCGGTACTTGTTGCAAAACTTCAAATGCAATTTTCTCAAAACAGTGTTTTTTACGTCTGTATTAGAAATATCTCAGCAACAGATGAATTGATTTCTTGTTTTCCTCAAATGAAAGATTACGTATAAAAATAAAAAGTACTAAGTTCTTTTATTAAATTGAAACACTAAAGTGTATGCTAAAGATGATTTTTTTTTTTTTTTTTTTTTTTTTTTTTTTTTGTAAAATCTTATATATTACTTAATTGGCAATGGAATACTTTTTATTAAAATTTTTAGACGAAAATGTCATAAACTTTGATAGCGAATGAAGCACAAAACGGCAAAAAAATCTTTAAATGATACAGATATCAAATAACAATTAAGAGAAAAAGCAAACTAAAAAATTTGAGAGAAAGAATGATCATGGTTTATTGAAGCTTAGGTGATATATCGTAATGGCTTCCCAAGCCGGAAACTACGTGATTCAAACCTAAACACCACCCCCTGAATACCAGGCTTACGCACTGACACAAAAATGGCGGCTGTCATAAGCGGATTTTATTAGGCGATTGTACAGTTCCTTGAATTTGGTCACTAGTATTTTATAAAAGTTTTCTTTGACCTATTTAATCTGAGAAAATTATGACTGAGAAAACTTTTAGGTATTATTGGTATTGAAATTCAACGGACCGTAGAAAGGCTGAAAAATACGCCTTCGACAGTCGCCATTTTTATATCAGCGGCCAGGTCTAGTATTCAGGTAGCGGTGCCTAAAAATAAATATGAACAGCAATAAATATAATTTCAAATTATTATCACTTTTTATAGACCATTGTTTCCGGGCTGAAATTGTGGAAATATTTCATACAGCAGAAATGCCATTTGCGTATAACAGCGATAGCTTCAGAATTAGCGCATACATGTATATTTATGCGTACATAATAGTGTTAGCTAATTACTACACTGTAAAAAAATTCTCAGGTTACTAAAAATTTTTTAGTATATTTGTATTCCACAGATTTTCTTAGTAACCGGTACTAAAAATCGGTACTAAACTACTAAAAAATTTTTTGTATTCTTACTCTTCTTATTCTTCTTACAAAAAAATCTGTAAGAATTACTAGAAAACAGCTAGCAACATTACTAAAAAACAGCTAGCAATGATTCCGATTTTTAGTAAAGGCTACTAAAAAAATCTGTAGAATACAAATATACTAAAATATTTTTAGTAATTTCCAAAGATCAGTTAGAAAAAACTAAACTTTTTTTTTGTAGATCGACCCATTTTTTTTACAGTGTAGCCGGTGCATTTTTCTATAAATGTTTTCACACCGTCCTTTTACTTATGTAGGGAAGGTATAAAGTATTTTTTGTAGCATAAGAAAAGCATTGTAAGATCTTAATTGCATAATTATTATTAAACTTCAAATTATATATTTTTGATAGTTAAGAGCAATTATAAGAAAAAAGAAGCTTATCCATTAAAGCTTTCTTTCATATCTCTGAACTTTAGTCAGCAACTTATATTCAATTAAAAAAATTCTTCAAAAGTTTTGAATGTGCTCTTATTTTACTCAAGATTTTAAAATTAAATTGAAAAAGGTTAAATTTATTTTTAAACGCCCGAAAAATCAATTATAAGTCACTAGCTTTTATCCGTACATTTTTCTGTCTGCATTACAGATGGAGCTGATTAGTTTCATTTTTAATTTTTGTACAAAATGTACTGACGCTATTAAGCTCTAATGGATTTAGTTAGCATTTGTATTTCACAGTTACAAAAAAAAATGTTTAAATTAACTTTGTCTTACCTTTCTGTAAAAATTTAACAAAAAGACTATTCATTTCTATGTTTCCCTTTTATTTTACTAAAGAGTTGTTTGTGCAGTTGAGTAACAAATCTTGAACACTTCTTCAGTTATTTCATAAATTTAGTCATGTGTAGTGTTGGTAGAATGTGAGATTAATATATTTGTGCAAATTATATCTAAAATGATTTGTTTTTTATATTTTCCCATAAAATATAGTATTTTCTGTTTATTTGTTTTTACACAAAAGATGTGTAATTGTTGAGACATGTATATTACTATAATAGGTACATGCATAGAAGCTATGTTTGTTAGCCAGTCATGCGTCTTAGAGTTTTGATAGAATGTATAATTTATGTGTTTGTGCAAATTATATCTAAATTGATTTTTTTTTTACATAAAAGACAATATTTAAAACATTCTTCTTATTATTTTCTTATTAAAAGAATGTGATTGCTGAGGCATGTTTATTTTAGTGTTATCTTGTATACATAAGAGTTAGTCTTTCATAAATTTTGTTTTTGCTTATTCTTAGACAAGAGTAGTTTCTGAGAAAATTGTTCAAATTTCATTTCAAATTACTGAATTCCTGTTTTTCCATATGTATGAATTGAAAATTTTGAAACCGGATTAATATTGTATGCTTTATGTATAAATGCATCAAGAATTACATTTACTGTCTCAGGCAAAAGAGAGTTACAAGCGTAACTTTAAGAAAAAAAATAAGAAAACTTCTGTAACCGACAATAGTTCTTTTAGTAACAGATGATGCCATATTTACACGTATTATGGCTAGAGCAGTACTACATCAAATATATTCCTTGTGAATCAAATGCCACATGACATTACTCAAAAGGTTAATCCGGGAAAATTTACGATTTTAAATTAAAACAGGTCACAGAAAACCATTCGTATACATTACAGATTTTTTTTACTGTGTATTTACTTAGCTTCTCCTCTTAGGGAATAAATGATTTTTGAGAGGATTGTTCTTTTTTCTTAAATTTGCTATCGTTGTTCAAGACGTTTCGTAGTTCATGCGATTTTACTTTGATTTGCATGTATATGAAAAATTGTTGCTAAAGTTATTTTAAAAAATCTCCCTCCTGGGAGATTCCAAACTAAAAATTCCAGTTAAAAAATCCCCCCCCCCCCCCCAGTTAACCATTTAGGAAATTTTTTCTCAATCTTTATTTTAACTAACTTAATAGTAGTTTGATTCTGTATATATTTTTTACTTATAGCTTTTAAACATTTTACTTTGTTATCAACTCTTAATATTTTTTAATGCCTTTATCTTTTTGAGGTAAAATTTGATCATAGAAATTTTGCGTTTAACCACCGAAATTTCATACTTAAGCTTTACTGGAACTATGTGAACATCAATATAGTTCACAGATAATAAAAGAAAATGAAGAACAAATAAATATCAAACACGCGTTATAAAACACAGAAACCCTAGAATTAAACAACACTTATACACTTATGACAAATGTTTGAAGTGAATAATTACAAATTTTCAAAAGATACATTAACATATACTAACTGACCCGCCCGGCGTTGCCCGGGTCCATGATAATAATAATAAAAAATCAAGTTTTTATTATTTTATATCTTAACTCGATTTTGTATGAAATTATATTTTAAAATTAAAAATTCGCGAAAAAATATTGATGTTTAGTGATAAAAGCGCTCATTTTCTTACTCTTTTTATCCGAACTCTTTGAAATATTTATCGGTTATACATAAAACGGTTTTACAGCCCGTGAAAAAATTTTGTGAAAAAATATTGTTATCTAGTTGTAAAAGAAATGTTTTCTTCTCGCTTTTTTATTTGTTTGTTTGTTTTCACGTCGGCTCTTTTAACATAGCAATAAAAAATTGTTCTCATCTTCCTCAATGCTTCGAAATTTCAATCGGTTATAAATATAACTGTATCCAAGCCCTCTTTAAAATTTTACGAAAAATATGCATATTTAGTAGTGAAAACATGAGTTCGTTTTTTAAAAAAAAGCTTTCAACGCAATGGCCATATTATGCCATCAGTTTTCAATCAACCCTTTTCAATCCCCCTAGGCTAAACAGCTCTAGGCTAAACAGGTGAGGGCTAAACACGTTTCCCGTTTCTGAGGGTAGAAGCCTTCAAAAAAAAAGTTGAAGCATGCGCAAAGAGGCGATTTTCATGTGGAAAAGAAAGAATTGAATTTGACAAAATGCGCTTTTCACTTTAAATATATAGATTTTCGCACATCTCTTACTAACAAATGACAGCAAAGTATTTATCGGAATGGCATATATTTGAATACTTTAAATAATGTAGTATTCAAATATCCAACGCTTGAGACATTTACTCTATAAAATTATAAATGGAATTTAAGAAAATCAATTTTATTGCTCAGATAATTTTTTGAACAGTCTAAAAAAAAAAAAAATCAAGAATCTTGTTTTCAAACATAATGCATGAAAATAAAATAGTTTTTTTAAGCAAAGGAAAAAATCGTTTTTCATGACAATATGAGAAACGTTTGGCATTGCAGTACTCCCAAATGGTCAATTTTTGAATACCGCAATTTTCATACAAATATCTTTTGTTTAGATTTTTCTTGCAATTTCTTTAGAAACCGTCCTTGTAGGTTATTTCTACTGCAAATCTTGTAGAAACCTAAACAAAAATCTTTCTTAGGAAGTACTGGTATTCAAAAAACGGACCTTTTGGGAGCCATTGTTGGGGAAATAAAATACAATAGTTATAAACAAAATTTAAATCGGAAGGTACATTTAACTTACATTTGAAAATTGTAATTTAACATTTAACTGCAAGGTTACATCTGACTTTCATAGCATTTGGAATTATTATTTTTTTCTGATTAAAATTGTACATTTAATGATCCACATTAAGCATTAACATAATCATTTTAAACATAAATTAGAGATTGTTAAAAATGTGCAAGACCTGTTTCATAAAATATTAAAAGATCATAAATAATCCACTTTTGTACGAACATGATAAAATAAATTCTAAAACTGATAAAATCGTGAAATATATATAAAGACGGGGGGTAGATTAAACATACAAGGGGGTGTAAAGATTTGGTTTAAAACCAAAATTGAAATATTTTTCAATTTTATTTATTTTATGACTCTTTAAAGTAAGATTGGTATGCATTCAGTCATGTATATTTTATTCCAGTATTAAGAATACGGAACAGAATCTTAAAGAATAGATGTTACTTCTTTTTATCTTTCACAATTTCTTTTTTGGAAATATATTGGTAGTTTTGGAAATCTTTGTTTTAAGTGTAGAAATTAAAATTTTAACAGTAAGATTTTTATTTATTTATTTATTTATTTATTGACGATTACATTGTCTACATTTCCTTACAATGAATGTCGCCTGTCTCAATACAAAATTCCCCGATTTGATTAAAACTAAGCGTTATATATAATTTTTCATTAACTGCCTGTGATATAGAATATGTATAGAATTTCTTCTGAACATGTAATTTTATCGAATAGTCATTAAATGAGAGTAAAGAAAAAATATTTCAAATTGAAATTTTACATAGGAATTATAATTTGTTCAGAAATAAATTAATGATTAGAATATATCTTCGTTATTGTACCAACATAGAGAATAAATTAAATCTAATTATATTACATCTGTGTAAAAGTTTAATTAAACCTGTTTATTATTCTGGTTGACGTCTGTAATTCAAGTGTATACAAAAAACATTTTAATTGTTAATAACAAAAGCTTATAAATTAACAATTTACCTTTGTCACACAAGGATAAAATGAAAAGTAAAGTGATTGTTTTTAGTATGTTGAATATAATTAAATTAAGACCAATATTTTAAATGAATATTAAATCTGAAAAACTAATATCCTCCATTTGTTACATTTTTATATTAAACTGACATTTATTTGTATTGTTATTATAAAACCAGTTGCTTAGCAACCCGTTGTGTTGTATTTGTATTTTAAAAGATCTTTCGAGTTTTGGAGAAAAAAAGAAATGTAATTGCATTCTACATTTTAAAAATATTTATAATATCAATTTTGTAAAATTGTTTATTATAAGTAAAGTAATTGTTTATTATAAGTCATATTTACAATGTAAATTGAAAATTATGAAAAAATTGATTACATTTTGCAAGTTGCGTTATTTTCCTGCAGTTACAGAAGAATACATTTTTAAGAGAGTGATGACGTTCAGGCAGTAAAATTTGGTTGGTCGGGAATAAGACAAAAAGAAAAAAAAATCTTGGGATGTCTGTCAATATTTTGCACTTGGCGAGCCTGCAATTATCGTTAAGCTAAAATTTCTTTTTTTGTGTGTCTAACTCGTCGAAGCGAATAGTTTATAATACCTCCATGTTCTTTCAGAGGCCCATTTATTTACATTTTCTTCAAATTCGGCAAAAAAAAAAAAAAAAAAAAAAAAAAAAAAAAAAAAAAAGAATCACACGGAATAATAAATTTGCAACTTTTCATGTTTTTGGTAATAATTAGGTAAATGTGGAGGTAAGTTGCATAAATATTCATTACATTACGTTTTTAAAGAGAAGCTAAAGAAAAAAAACATTAAACCGATTTATAGAAACAAAATAAAACCAAAGATATTCTTTCACCAGTTTGGATAGCAGACGATAATCGTGACATTGCATGTATTCAAATTGATTTTTTCTTCTTAGTTTTGATGGGAAAATGAGAACAAAAAAGGCATAATAATCTGAACATTTTAACTTTTCTTTCAGTTTTCCATAGCAATGGAGTGATTAGCTGCCATCATCACAAAAATTTCAAAAAAAGGAAAATATAATAATATCTCAAAATTTTTTTTAGGTTTTAAATTTTGTAGAGTTACAATGACATTTTCGGATCCATGCGAATAACTGACGTTAGTTTCATCTTGCAACAGTTCATACTCCAGTAGGAGTAGTTGTGGAACAAACACACCGTCAGAATTTTAGTATAACAGATTCCGAATAGCGCGGTCTATTTTCTTTCACTGAAGATGCCCTAGAAATTTTCATTTCCTTGCTTATCATTGACGGTAACTCTGGCTGTGAATACGATTATGTAATATTAGCTTTCTATATTTATTATATGAGATTTAAAATTAAAATGAATAATAAGTTGTAAGTTAAAAGTCTGATGAATATAAAACTATTATCATTTATAGATCTTCCATAGTCGTTTTTACTACCAATTGCCACATTTTAGAGGGGGTAGTTTGGTGCAAAATTATATATATTGTTGAAACCAGCTTCGTATTTCTTAAGAGGTAAACATTTCATAGCATCCTAAGTGATTATTTCTTTGCTTATCATTGATGTCAACGTCGGTTGTAGGCAATATAATTCAATATTAGCTATTAATGCTTACTAATTCAGTTTTAAATTAAAGTGAATGTGGCGTAAGTTTAAAATCGGATTGACTTAGAATTATTATCATTTAACGATCTTCCATAATCGGGTCCAGAGCCAATTGTCATATTTTATATTGCGTGGTTTGTCGCAAAATTAAATGCATTCTTGTAACCAGGTTTGTTTTTTTATGAGGGAAATAAATAATATTCTAGATGATAAATTATTTGCTTATCAATGATGCAAACATTTGGTTTAGGCCCGATTATGAAATACTATGTCCTCATACTTACCAATACAGTTTTTCTATTAAATTTTATAAGTAATTAAGTAAATATTTAATTATTATCATGTATAAATCTTAATTAACCCTTTCAATCACCATTAGGTTTCTTAAAGTTGATCAATAGTTCTCGAGTTTTTGAGTATTGAAAGTTTGGTTGATTGATAGATTTTTTCAGTTTACCCTGTTTTCTCAAAAACTAGCTTAGATATCGGAATGCGACAAACTGCAGATTGTAGCAAGAAACATTAAAAAAAAAAAATATTTTTAGAGCCTTCTATCGAACCGTTTCTTAGCCGATTCCGGAAAAACAGAAAGGCAGATAGACAGAATGACAGAAACTTTTAAAATGTTATTTTTGACTATGCGTCGTCTAAATAGTTGAATGAACTTCGAAATAGGTGTTTTTCTTCAAATCACAGACAGACACTGTAATTGTATACGTATATATATATATATATATACAGCGTGTCCACGTATAACCTGACCGACCTTTATTTTCGCAACCGTTGGTCCTAGAGGCATACTTCCAATTACAAAAATGGTTTAAATAAGGTAAAGAATTACTTTCAAAGCAATTTGGGGCAAGAAAAACAGTTATTAAAAAATTACGAAATTTAAATTTTTATACGGTCCCCCGGTCCTATTAGTGATATTTAGTAAAAATTTACTGTGACACTAACAAGTAAGACAAAAAAAGTCCCATTCATCTAGCATTAAAATTGACCGAGTAATAGCTGTTTAAAGTTGGAGTATATTTTTTGCTGCGAAATAGGGGTCATTCACAAATGTAGTAGAAATATAAATAATCGTCAGATATATTAAAAAAATAGTTGAGAGCAAAATTAACATGGCAATCTAATATAAATGTGAAATCTATAATCATTCTGCCATATTAATGCAAAATATACCATTTGTACTGAACATATAAAAGGATAAAAATAACAGAATTTTTGTTAAATAAAAGGATGAAAACTACAGCCTCAATTCTTTACAAAATGATACAAATTTTAAAATGCTGTTAGATTACACTGTCTTTCAAATTTTGGATTGTGCCATGTTTTTTAAATTGTTGAAAATTGATTCTTATGTATTTTTTAGTGCAGAATCCGAAAATGACCTTCATTTTAAACCATCACGTCAGGATTTTTCTCAAATCGCAAATTTCAAAGATATAAAGCTCAAAGTTCAAATTGATCCCCCGTCCCCTCCCAACCTCATCAGACCCCTGAGCTGTTTAGCTGTAAGAAACCCAGTATAAGCCAAAAATTTGAATAAATTATTGAATTAAATAAAGTTAAACTGAATAAAAAGTCTTACATCTAATTTATAGTATCAGATTTTTCGCTATTTTTTAACCTTGAAATTTACGATTTTCGAAAAATCCTAACATGATGGTTAAAAGTAAAGGCAATTTTTTTATTCAGCGTTAAAAAATACATAAAACGTAATTATCAAAATTAAAAAACACAACCATCGCAGGTTTATGTTATTTAATCTAAAATTCTTTCTTAAACTTGTTGAGAGTGATCTATCCGATTTCTTTTGTGTTATCCTCTGATATAAGTATGTATAAGAAGGTAAGCGTCGAAAATTATAATAATATTACATTGTCATCGGATTTAAGTCAGTATGTAAAATTTAACTTTGATCGGACACTTGAAAGTAACTTAAAGATCGAGTACAAATTTTAAACTGGAATGACGATCGTTGCAAGTTAAATAAAACCTTATGAAAATAACACAATTCTTGTTAAAAGAAATCATAGCCTCAAATCCTTTCAAAATAAAACATATGTTAAAATACAAGTATTTTAACTTATCTGAAACTTAATTAATAAAAGTTAACTCAATCGTAATAGTTGTATGATTTCTTTCAAAGCGCAGATACCTTGAAATAACTTTAAGTACTCGATATACGACCCCTGAAAGCTAGGCCGAAATCATTTGTTTTCAGATGCAAAAAAGTGGTATAAGTCATGCATTTCAAAGTTTCATAACTCAGTCAATTTTAATGTTAGATGAATGGGACTTTTTTTGTCTTACTTGTTAGTGCCACAGTAAATTTTTACTAAATATCACTAATAGGACCGGGGGACCGTATAAAAATTTAAATTTCGTAATTTTTAAATAACTGCTTTTCTTGACCCAAATTGCTTTGAAAGTAATTCTTTACCTTATTTAAACCATTTTTGTAATTGGAAGTATGCCTCTAGGTCCAACGGTTGCGAAAATAAAGGTCGGTCAGGTTATACGTGGACACGCTGTATATATATAGAGAGAGAGAGAGAGAAATAGATAAATAGGTATCATATATAGAGCATAGATAATGTGTTTTAACATGTTTACTATAATTAAATCTATAGAATCCCCATTTGTATAAAACATCCCCAAGAAAAACGCAGAATTTTGCAAAATGTTTTATATACATGGATTAGATAATACATTCTTAATGTTATTTGTTTTACTATAGATAAAAGAAATAATGTAAATGTAGTTTTAATTTTTTTCTGTTCATTATCCTTTCTAATATCTGTTTAAAAGGCTATACATATTAGCGATTATGTCGGGCAACGAAAGCCAATTTTATTTACCAAAGTGAAAAAAACCCTATATGTACTATAAAAAGAAACAAAAACAACACAAAACTGCTTCATGAAATACAATCCCGTTCATGAAAAAAAAAAATACATCCGACTTTATTAATAGATCGTTTATTGCAAAATTACTATAAATGTTAATCCTTTCGGTTCTGCTTTTTTTTTTAATTTGACATAAAATTATCTTTAGGTTTAATCTTCTAGCAGGCGCACTGCCGAAAATTTTACGACAAACGTGATATTTCTGAAACATCAAAATGGTACCGAAATTAAACTTGATATGCATAATTGTTTTTCTAACATGTTTCTCATTACTGTGAAGAAAAATATTGCATTGTTAATAGCATAATTACTCTCCGCAAAAAATACGTCACGCGCCCTCTCGCGTAAGAAATTTAAACACGTTCGCTAAAAGGATAAAAATGTAGCGATCAAACCGACAAAAGTTCATATTTTCTGACATTTAACGAAAGAGTTATTTACTAAAATCTAACGAACACAATTACTTTGGGTACTATGAATATGATAATAGGCTACGAAAGTCTACAAATGTTATCACGTGTTTGAAGACGTTTGGAGAATGTTATATTGCAGCAGGATTAAATACCCATAACAACTTTCAAGTATTAAAATTTTTATCACAAATTATTGGTTTGAACAAATACCCTTATTTTTAAATTTGAAGAATGAAATACATGTTTGAAATAAAAGAATCACCGACTTGTAAAGATAATTAAACGATTTTTTTTCATTTGATTACTAAATCATAAATAAAGTCATACTAGTAAATGCACAGATATATAGTATGTATTATTACTGCATGCATGTTATAAAAAAGATAATTTTTAAGACACAATCATTGTCAATGTAGAGATGTGCCCTATTATTAGGACATTCCCAAATGGATTAGAACGGAATAAGATCTTCTTTCCAAATATGAATGCATTTTTTTTTTGCATCAGCGATCGTCTAAATCACTATTAAAAATTTTGTCCTCGTTTGAACCAAATTTGATGTTGCAATAGCTGCAACCATAAAATGGTGCAATTTCGTTCCAACATTTGAGTCTATGGTTTAAAAGGATCTATAAATATTGGAACGAGATTTCACTATCTTATGGTTGCAGTTACTGCAGCACCAATAATTTGTTTAAACCAGGACACAATTTTTAACAGCATATTACAAACTGTACCAATTTTCTTTATCCAAATGGTAATACACATTTTTGAGATTTTATTTGCGTTCTTTTGTTAAATCAGATAGAAAAATTAGTTTATGCACCTTTCTTAAATATTCATAGAGTTAGAAGGGATCTAAATTTAAATATGCCAGTATTAAATCCACTTGGAAAAGTTAATGTATATTTTCCCAAAACTTAATTTCATTCGATTGAAACGTTTCTTATTGCCGAAACGTCAGTGAAGGTTCACAGTGGAGACACGAAAAGTTTTTGGTTTCCGTCTGTTTGTCTGGTTGTCTGTCTGTTCCGCGATTATTGCCGTAAAAAGCAAGCGTCCGATTAGGTTAATTTTTGGTGGGTATGTTGGTGAGGTACCCGGAATTATCTGTATAGTTTTTAGTTACATTTGGTTTATTCGTTCGAAAAATATAGAACATTTCGTTTTAGGTCATAATGCTTTCCTACGGGAACGCAGACGATTTTCAAATTTCATTTTTAACTGAAATGAAAATCACATATTTCAATAATGGATTTAAACGTAAATTAAGGATACTAAATTTTCGATATGGAGGTCTTAAATATATATGCAATATCCTTGAAAATTTGCCGATATTCTTATATATATATCTTATATATATATATCTTATATATCTTATATATATTCTATATATATATATTGCATCTATTAGAATTTAGAAATTAATTGTTTAAATTATTGGAAATTTGTTTGCAACTGTTCGGGAAATATAAAACATTTTATTTTCCTATTTATTTTACAAATTTTAAAATGGATTTCTTTTTCTCTCCTCTTTATTTTATTAGTTGCTTAGCAACCCTATTTCAAAGAATATCAAAATTAGATATGCATTTTTTTTTTATCTGAAACAAAATCAAGAATAAGAAGCTTATAAAAATTTCAGAATATCATTCCATAAATCGTGGTTATTTTTACGCTTCTAATTTCTGAAACCTCCGAATGATTTTATATGCCTATAAATATGTATCTAACAAAAAATAAATAAATTGCGAATTGCAAGATACTAAATAATATGAAAAGTGAGATTAGAAAACAATGATTTTCAGAGCTGACGTTGAGGCTCCTGATCTGCAGATTTACTAGTATATTAGAAACAAAGAGTGGATCATAACATCTCGACAATCTTTTAATTAAAAACACATTTTAATTATGAAAATTATTAATAAGTGAATATTTCTGTGTATTAATATTTGCCTGCATTAATATTTACCTAAAAGAATCAGCATCTCCAGAAACATGGATGTGTAAATTCACAGCTCATTCCTACCATTAGTTTTGAAGATATAGAGAACTTTTACTTGTCTGTGGTCTAAGAGGGACGTTCCCTATTACTGTTTGCATCCAAGAAAAAGAAAAACTTTGACAGTAACTGAAAAGATTCTCTAAGATTTTGTCTTTTATAAAAAGCTAGTTTTTATCGTATTTAGTATATAATTAACTTTTCCAATTGCCTGTTCAAGGACGTGTGTACTTTTTCTCTGAAAGATATTAATTCTATTTTTCTGAATTTATGGTTGAACGCCCATCATATTTTCTTTTATATTTTATATACTTATGTTATGAATATATTTTAATGAAATTTTGAATTTTGTGTAAATACAAAGCGACAAAACATTTTGCAGCAAAAACACAGGGGTGAAAAAATGGAAAATTTAAAATTCATATCAAACTAAATATATAAATAATCCCTTGCGTAGAAAAAATTTTTTGAAAGAAAACATGATTTTACCTTGAATAACACTTTTTTTTTCATTTTATTATGAAAAATTCGTGAGTAACAACTGGCGTTCACTTTTTATGAACGGAACTGTACCTAAATTGTGCTTATGTCTGACACAGATTTATTTCATTAGTGTATAAGCACTAGCCTCTGAGAGGTACTGTATTTTGCATACCCTCATTGTTAAACAATGCAGCCTATGATGATCCAAGTTAGGACAACATGTCTGACCTCAACGTTACCGTTGCAGTTTTGCCCATCATGAGTGGTCTTCAAGTTAAAAAAAAGTGGAAATTAAGCCTGACGAGGTTCAATATGCAGTATGATCCAAGATAGATTCAATGGCAATTATCTCTTAAAAAGTATACAAAACACGTATAGCTTTTAAATATGGCACTTGATTTACAAGAGGCTGTGTACATAAGTAGACGTATAATAGTCATACATCCATGGTCGTAAAAGATTGGGTTTTTTTCTGTTTGCCTTAGATATAGGAGAAATTTTTTCTAAATATAAGTTACAGGAAAAGGAGGCCGTATAAAAAAATAATTTTGTATTTTTACCCTTAACTGCTGTCACAGAACTTGTCACATAGAAAGTGTCAGCGGTCTCTGAGACCGCTTGTTCGACAGATGAATAAAAGGCTTGATTAACTTATAGGATACTGTTTCTGTACCAATACATATGTACAGAAATAGTAGAATTAATATTCACCTATTCAGAAGGTACTAAATCTCCAAGCAAAACAAAATTTCACTAGTATCTATAATTAAACGGAAAGCTTCATGTTTAACTGTGAAGAATGAAAAATGTAGCGGTCTGTGAGTCCGCTAACAAGATTTACAAGTTAATATTTGTACAGCTTCGTGTGAAACAAATGCCATTTGTAAAAGCTATACTCGATTTCTATACTTTTTATTACTGGAAGTGCTTTTCTATGAAGAACCGTTTTAGCAATAATCGGCATTCCATCTGTTTTGAATTACACCGTATAGGGAGAAGGGAAAATTGTTACTAGCGAATATTGTATTGCTCCTTTTATTATACTGTTGCACCGATTTCTGTATTATCAGGTACTCATATTCTGTTTCCTATGTACGTCCTTTCTGGAGTTGAATTTTCAGCTGCGGGCATGTAATTCGAAGTTATAAACATTATCACGGACCACATTTCAGATGCAGCGCATAAATCAGCTTTCCTAAAAATTATCATCGTCCATAACGATGAGTACCCACAATTTAACTTGTTTCCATCTTTATCGTGCCAATTACGAGTGCATTGGCAGTTTCGAGATCGTAGCGTCAGGATTTGTAAAAAGAGTTTACTTCCTTCACGTGCTAAATACATTTAGAATTTTTTTAAAAATGGCATATTTTTAATACCTTTGCGACGAGCATATGCTTCTTTGAATTTTTGTACACCACTATTTTAGAATAGAAATTTCTACCTTCTTTAATCTCTGAAATTTTGTGATTAGAAAATGCGAAAATTACTGTTCGAAAATAGTGGTTTTGAAATTCAAAGACTTTGCGTACCCTATACGGCACATATATGTGCGGATTGTCGTGAAGTGGTTAATAATTAAAATAATAATAATAATCATCATAATAATAAAGAAATATAAAATCATAGAACACTATTATCATGAACAATACTAATTTTCAGATACTTATTCCAAGTTTGAACTAAAGAAAAAATCTACAGTAAATTTGTACATTTCTACGATCTATCAATTTGCCTCAGACTTAGCACAGAAATAAAAATTTTTGAATGCATGAAAGTTTGCTTAGCCGTCGTATGTTGCATTGTTTTCGACTAATTGCACCAGAAAAGGCGAAAGTGACTAAGATGTGTTTTCCTATATCTGTACAAAATTTTATTATTTGGCATTTTGGAATTCTACTCGTATATGAAAAAATAAATTAAAACGTGACAAAATGCTATGTTACATTAGAAAATGCGATACTGTCTATCGAAAATCTTACTATAAGCAAAATGCTTTCTTCATTAAAGTGTAAGTTTGCCCAAGTTTGGCAAAAGACCGTGCTAATAATATGCTAGTTTAATGTTCTTTTATGTAGTTAGTAATTACCGTATTTCTCCGCATCTGCCGGCATGCTGGTAAATTCGAGAAAGACAGAGCTCAATTAGAACAGGGAAAAACGTCCACCTTTTTCGCGAATAGTCTTTTGCCTTATGTATGACAGAGATTATGCATTTATATAAAGCAACACGGTTACTATTCAAAAATAGTGGTGGAAGTTTGCCCTTGCGCCAAAATCAGCTATGAATAACGATTATTTTATTATTTTACCTAATTGTTGCAGCATATTCAAAGATGCAATTCAAAGATGCAACAATCGATGTGTGACCGACGACTATATACACCGTGGCAATTCCTAGCCGGATTACGAAAGATTGTTGCACATAGGTTTTGTATTAGAAATTTAACCTTTAATCACCCAGGCCACACATTCAATAGAAAAAATAAGGTCACGTTATTAACTCTTCCTTACTAAGATGTATGTTTGACGGTGGTTGGGAGAGGGTGGAAGGGACGACGCCTATATATACCGCGGCAATGCCCAAGTTTTTAAGAAAATTTTTCTCCAACAAATTGTCTCTAGAAAATTCGTCCCCCATCACTTTTCTTCCACAGAAAAAACGTTACAGAAAATTGCCTCTAAGGCAATCAGGTTCAACGCCAGCTCCTGGAAATTCATCAATCGTTCATTTACTTCAAATTTCTTAATGACTATTTATTTACTTTTTAGATAATTTTCATTCATTCAAATTAAAAGTTTTCAATTATTTATGATTAGAAATAAATTTAATTTTTAATATTTCGATACTTAGAATATTTAATTTATTTAAAGCTAGTTTTCAAATTTCATTGTTTACTTAGATGTAAAATTAACATTTACCCATGATACATCTATCTGTATATATATTTCAAATTAAAGAAAATATGTAAGCTTTCTTTCTTTCTTTTTTTTTTTTAAGATGCCAACTAATGTGATAAAAAATACAAAGATGTAGCAAGGAACTTTTCCTCACGTCAATCCTTTCCGTATTTTCTAATTTAATCCTTATTACGTTTGCAATTATCGACTTTGAAAAAGGCAGCAGAAAACGCATTTATAGCAACATTTCCTTTAATAAAAGCTCATGGTTGTTTTTTACACTTTTGCCAGGCCATTTCTCAAAATTCTACTGGAAAACTATAAAATATTGTGTCATTTATGATACAGACTTTGCTACATGCCCTGGTCTTTGTTCCTAAGGGTAAAGTTGTCGAAGTTATGAGAATTTAATTTACTCGCCATGGCTCGAAGAGCACGAGACTATGCTATCCCAGCTCTTAAACTATTTTGAGAGCACGTGGATCGGATGAACAGATCGTACGATCAAATAGAAGAAGAGTCCGTAGCTATTCTCTGGAAGTGTGAAATTGCTTTGAAATGACCAAAAGAGATATTCCAAGGACTAATAATGCAATAGAAGGATGGCATCAGTATTTGCCTTCGTTGCTTCGTGGTGATCATACCACTTGGAAATTCATTGACAACCTCAAATTAAAACGAAGAAAAAATGAAGCCGACGTTGAACAGTGCATTCTCGGCTTTACTCCTCCATCCGCAAGAAAATCTTGCAAATAGTGACATCAGAATATTTTGTCTTCCTTCAATTATGTTGGGACCTGTCGGGTTATTTGCGTGGTATAGCTCATAATTTTAATATACCCGCTTAGTTTCTATTTTATTCCAGTTGCATTAGGTAAAAACATTCATGCACGTGTATTATTTTTAAATTTTTGATTTATAATAGTATTCTTAATTTTTACATAGGAAGAAGAAAAATAAAAATTTTATACAAAGTTATTGTTGTTTTATTTCTTTCTTCAGATCATTGAGGTATTAAAAACGAGTGAAGAATTCTCAGGGAGAAAATTTGCTACGGACGTTTTTTTCCGAGAAAGAAAAGTGGTAGGGAACGAAAAGTCATATGGGATGAATTTTCCAGTGATGTTTTTCTGGTGATGTTCAGTTGAGGAATTTTTTTCCAGAAACCTTTATTTTTAGAGGAAACTCAGAAAAGCAGAAATCGTTTCGAGTCGTGAACCAAGATTTTGGGAATATTCCCCGTTGTGCAGCGTTTGATTCTGTAAGAATCCTTTTGAAGTAATGTAGCAAAACTCTGTTGACGAAAAGAGAAAAATCTCTGTGTCAGTTCTTGTTTTCTTTCTTATACACTAGATATGCCTAAGCTACAGATGCATTCCAGTTGCATTAAATTAATTTTATGCTTATTAAAAATGTTATATGTTACCGGTTCTCGATCGAGGGTCAAATTTCAAGCCATGTTGATCCATATTTAATTCTTAAGAAATACGTGTCACGTAATGTATCTTCATTTACAAAATACATCGAATTAACTTTTATATATAAGCTGAATATATCGTCAGCACTGGCCATGCAACATCTTCTGCTATAGAGATTTCAACCTAGAGATGCACATATGTGTTTGAGATGCATTAATTTTTCTAAGTAAATAGAGATACTTTTTTTGTTAAATTCAGTTATTATCGTTTTTTCGAATAAATTAATTAATCAAATCGAGCGTCATTTGATTTACAGCTGCAAACATTCACCAGAAAACATGATTAATTTTATGCGATTATTGTATATAACAAGTAGACAAATTACTTTTATGACAGTTGTAAAGTAATTTATGGATTTAATATGTAACGATAAAAAAAATCTATATGCTACAGCTAGAATATTTTGTTTACTTTTAATGATATTTTTCTTGTGTTATTTAAGGCACATCAACATATATAAAGCAATCTGAAAAGTTTGCGTGAAACATTTTTCTACCGATGTTTTCATTAGAAAACATTTATTAAAGTTTAGATATCAAATATTTAAGACAACCTTTCATTTAAGGAAATAGACTTCTTCTATTTCATTTCTTTACCTTAATTAAAGCGTTTGCCTAATTTATCGTTTTTATTTATCACTAAAATGAGGCGAAGTAAATCGTGTTAGATCGTATATCTCCACTTAGCATTAATCTAAAAAATATATTGTCGATAATACCCACTTTAAGTGTTCATCATGCTTTTTAAAGATTATAAAAAAAAATGTTTAACATATTTTATGGGGAAAAGCTTCGCTTATTAAACTGTGATGAATGCTAGTCAGCGTTGTCTTAATTAAAGCTTCAAACTATTCATTAAGGAAAATATTGCTTGTAATTTGTATTCCGTACATTAATTATCTCTCACCATCCCATCTCAGTGATAAATGGTATTTGCCTAACGCTAAAAATAAATGATTTGATGCTCAAATCACAATGATTATCGCTGATTTTTTTTGTTGTTGCTCTCATAAACAGAATTAAACATACTGATATAAATAACTATCTTCTTTTTTCGAAAATAAAAGTTATATTTATTTATAAAGCAAATTTAAAATGAAAAGTGGTGACAGTTTTAACTAATTACCCAGAATTTTTTATAATAAGGGATTCTGTAAAATTAATGTGAATAATTTTTGCTAAAATGTTATAAATTAAAATAGTGGATGAAAATTTGAACGTGTCACGTTACCAAATAATGCGATGTTACGAACAAAAATTTCAATCCTTTTACAGAAAAGTTAGTCAGTGCTATTTATTCAGTATGTACAGATTCTGATTGTATTCATAAATATTATGCTCGTCTAAAGGTAGCCATATGCTCAAAAATGATTATATTAATAAAGAAACGCTATATATTTTCGTTACTTAAAACATAAGTTACAGTAGAAAATGAGATTGGTTATCTTGAAACCATTCTTTAAAATGCTATCTTGAAAAATCTAATTAATAATTTTAGAAAGTAAATGAATTTAGTTTTAAATTTCCCTGTTTGCAATGAGTCTATTTCCGATAGCTGTTCCTAAAGATTTTCATAAAAATAATTCAAAATTCTGCCGTATATCTTGGAAAAAAAACGACAACTTTTTAACACTTTCCAACCTAGTTGGAAAGTGTTTATGACTTCGGTTTGCCTGGCCGTACGGCCGTCTGCCGTCTGTCCGTGCTGTAACTCCCGTAAATATGCTCAGATTGCCCTGCAATTTTTATATGTTATTGTCGTTATCTATAGCATGTTCCCTATTTCAACTGAAGTGTGTAGCACTTATAGTTTTTTTTTATAGGGACACTCAAATGAATTCCGTTACATCACGGTCTATGGGGAAAAATCATTTGCGGTTTATTGTAATGATGTTATACAATTTCAAACACATTGTAACTGATATATATCACTAAGGTGCATTAAAAAAATCTTAATATGGAATATAGTGAGCATAGCACTTATATTTACTTTACAGAGACAGTCAAAAGAATTCCGTTAAATTACGTCTATGGAGAAAAATCGTTTGCGGTTTAATTAAATAATGTTTCACTATTTTAAACGCATTGAAATTTATATATATATCACTAATGTGCATTACAAGAGGCTTACTACAGAATAGTGTGTGTATGGTAGTCATCGTTCATTTACAGGGACACACAAAAGAATTCTCTACTGTCTGTTAACAATAATTCCTGGAAGTGCATTTTAAGTTGCTGAACGCGATTTTAAATTTAACTCACTTTTTTTCTATTACTTGGTGTGTATAAATTCTGTAGATCATATACAGGGCTGCACAAAAGTTCGCGAGCACATTTCCGTTTATTGACAGAAACTCCAGAAGGAGAATTTTAAACTGTGCTACGCGTTTCATAACTAAACAAAAATTTAGCATCCTATGTAGTATATATGCAAAACTTTAGATCCTATACAGGGCTGAATAAAAGTATTCGGATATTTTTCCGAATATTGTATATGTTGGAAATTCCTGAAATTACCTTTTTAAATATGTTATGCGTTTTCCAAATTGTTTACTTAGATGTTATCTTTCTGCTTATTAAACGGTAATGATTTGTAAAATTATTTTGGAAGCGATGGAAAGTGTTACACAATTTATGCTTGACGCATGATTTTTCGGTCTTGTTTATTCTATGATAAGATTTGCGGAGGCGGGTAGGTGTTTATTTCTGAGTACCATTATCACCAAATAGTAATCTTTGCTTTATTTAATCTTAGGTTTTTGCAATTAAATACGACGAAGATTACTAATCGGAAGTAGTGGTACTCAAAATTAAACTGCTCTACGCACCTGAACAACATAAGACGGTATCAAGCATGTATTACAAATCCTTAAATTCAGATTTGATTAAAAGGGCTTTTAATTCGATTTTGTAGCCTTAGAAACTTGAAGTTTGGCATAAAGGTAGTGTTTAAGATACAAAGAAAGAAAAAATTAAAAAAATTCGGAAATTTTGATAAAAAATCGAAATATTGAAAAAATTGAAAACAACTTCGAAAAATCGAAAATAGTTCAATTTGTTGCAATTTCCCGGATTTTTTAATTTTGTCATTCTTTGTATCCCAAACACTGCCTTTATGCTCAAAAATATAAAAATATATAAAAATATAAAAAAAGCAACTGAGAGTACTTTTGATTAGTGTTTGAGTTGCTTAGGAACCTGAAACTTGTTTCTATCTGGAAGACTTTTGAAGCGAAACTAAAGCTCCAAATTTTTGATACCTTCTAATAATAGGGACAGGGTGAAAGCAGTGGATGATGTTAAAAATGAACCCAAAGTCAAGAATAACTACAAAAAGAAGTGGAAATATCTCATGTAAAAAAGTAGCCAAATCTCGTGACTCTTTTACCATAAAAAATTTAATCACTCTGAAATTAACTCTGAAATTTTCATTCACATAGTCTCTACATATTTAGTTAAAGAATATTTTGTGACTTGGTAATTACGCAGCAAAAGAAAGTTATTACACATTACTATGGGATGGGATGGAATTATTTGATTAAATCCTATTATGTAAGCGAGGAATATATGCCTAAAGGAGGGATGCTTTGAGTGAAGGTCTTTCTAAAAGAGCGGTCTAGCACGTATTCATGCTACATCGGAAGAAAACCACCCAAAACTCCTGACATCCAACTCGACCGTAGGAGAGGTTTCGCACCCGGGCTTACACTATCATGTAAAATAATTTCCACGCTACAAATACATATAGTTCAGTGCTCATATAAATACTATTTTATGCAATACTTTATTAATAAATGTAATTATTAAAATGTAAGGAACAGCCATTATATTCTCGTGTTGTGTAACGGCCAAGTCACAAAATATTTTTTTAACTAAAGATGTAGAGACTAGGAGTGATTTGTGAATGAAAATATCAGAGTTAATAATAGAGCTAAACTTGGCTCAAACATGATCTCAGGACTTTTTATGGTAAAACAGTCACGAGACTTGGCAACTTTTTTACATGCGACGTTTTTGGTGGGATATATTGTTTCTGGACTAAGACCTGATTTTAACATCCCCATGCCGTACTAGAAACCTAAGTCAAAAATACTGATGGAAGATAAACTCTTATTTATACATTGTCGCATTTAAATTGATGTCATGGTGGAGTAAACTGGGAGTGTAAGTATTTTTTCTCCTAATTTTGGATGATTAAAGATTGAGTAGATATTTATCTTTAGAGAATAACACCATTAAATACACTTAATACTTTTTGAAAAATTGATTTGTAAAAATGGGATGAAAATAATACAAGATATGTGTATGTAAGACTTTAAATAATTGTGAATAATATAGTTATTAAAATTACTCGCTGTTTTCAACAACGTTGTAAAAATTTTTTAAAATATATTTTTAATTAATTTATGATGCATCTTTTAAAAGTGTAGACGCTAAATGATAAAAAAAGTGATGTCTAGTGTTTCTACCAAAGTTATACTGATGTAATATAATATAACATAATATAATTTAAAATAATATTATATAAATATAATATAATATAATATAATATACTATAATATAATATAATACAATATTTTCTTGTTCGTTGATAGTTTTCATAAAAGTAAATTATGCAAAGTATTTAATTTTGTTTTGTTAAAAAATATTTTTCTTTCTACAAGTATATTAAATTTAAAAAATGAAACTTAATATTCCAAGAAGCATTTTTTTTCTTCAGTTCAATGCATGAATAATTTTTTTAAAAATTGCCATTCTCTAATTTTATTTAAAAAAATCCTTTAACCATTGATAAAATTGTATATAATTTGAAACCTCGATAGTTTATCATAAAATGTTGCCCATTTTTAACAAATCAAAAATTAAAATAAATCATAAAACGTTAAAATCAAATAAAGACAATAAATAATCAATGAATGTCTTCATATAAGAAAAGTTATTCCCCTTTTTTGTTTCTTAAAAAAAATTGATTAGATTTGGTCTTTATAAATAACATCTTTCTTGGCAACTAATAAGTTTTTTTGTCCGATTCACACCTAACGTTAAAAATTGTTACGAGATAATTAAATATAAACCTATCACGGAAAGAAAAAAAAAAATGGGATGACGATTAATAATGAATAAACAAGGCCTCAGGTGTATACCCGTGTTGAAGCATGATAAATTATTAATTGGATCGCATTATTTGAATAAGGGAGACAAATTTTCAATGATGACACACCAATCTTTTTAAAATGTGTCCATTGATAGAATAAATTTACGTTAAGTTATACAGGGTGTTCCTTCTTATCGTTGACCAATAGATAAATCCCAAACTATTAATTTCAGAGGTATACATTGTCGGAACGAAAAAACAACAACATGTTTTTAGTATAAGAAAACACTGAAAATTCCTAAAATTCAAAGTAACATAACAGTAAGCTTTTGACGTACAAAAGTTGAATTTGTACTATTTAACTTCTTAGACAGAGTTCCTACAATTTCAAAGAAAATACCAGTATTTTCTTATAGAAAAATTCAACTTATGTAATCGTGCGATTGCGTAAGGCCAGATTTTCTCTAAATAAATACTGATTTTATTGTGACCTAAAGTCAGGAAAATTCCCTGACTGTAGGAACTCTGTTAGAGCATGAAGAAAATTTTTGTAAACAGAACTTATAGAACCCACGGACGATACAAAAATTTAAATTTCGCAACCTTTAAAAACATAACTATTTTGACGTAAATAGATTCTCATATGTACTGTTAAAACTCTGCAGTAAAGTTCAGTCATTCAACCGCTTTTACAGATAACGGTTACTTGACAATAATTTGAAGCATTCTCATTAGTCATATAAGTGATAAATTATGGTTATGTAACCGTTATTTATAAAAACTGTTAAATGTCTGGACTTTTTTCTGCAAATTTTTAAGTGTGATGGAGAACAACATTTGAAATATTTTTGCAATTAAAACTAAACCACTGTAAATTAGGAATTAACTATTGATAAACGATAACAAGGGACACCTGCATAATGTTGTAAACCAAGAAATACTTTAATAAAAACGGAAACAAGTTGGCTAGTTTGCTGATATTTAGGTCATTATTTGATTACGCGGGCCAAAAAGCATTGTGATCCGAAATCAACCAAAATTGGAAGCAGCGTGATATAAATGTAACTCCCACTTTCCACATCGTCATCACATTGCGAGGAAAAAGTTCGTTGTGATGTCACTATGAAGTCGATATTTCTAATTTTGTGATGAAGCAAAAATTACAAAGAAATGGGCCACTTTGACATCACAGTGGTGTCAGTGACTTCATATTTGAGTAAGGAAGTGACTGTTGCCTGAAAGTTAAAATGTGGCGAGTTATAGGTATCACATTTTTGTCACCGTTGGGATTGTGACACTTGTGATCATTTGTGATATCACATCTATTGGCTGTACTATTAAAGAAACTGAGACCTCCAGCTTATGAATGATGCAATGCGATTCAATTAAATTACAAAGCGACCCAGTTTATAAAAATCGTAAATAGTTCTTTGAGTTTTTCTCCAAGTAAAGTCTCGCAAAATATTATCGCGCTTCGAAGAGAGATCAGAGAAAAGTATTGATGTCCTTACTACTACTATTGCTACTACTAATAATAGTAGTACAGATTTCTCTCGATTAGTGCGGTTAATTAATACTATGATATTACCACACTAATCGAAACCGCACTAATTGAAACATACATTCAATGGGAAAAACGACAATAGATCCATAGCCAACTTTCTTAAAAAAACAAAATACATAAATAAACAATATAATAATGTACTACAATATTGTTTTGCATGCGTTATTGTTAGAAAATATATATTAGAACTTGATTTCAAACGTTTTAAATAAGGGTTATATTGTGCATGATCTTCCATTAACATAAACGTGAGAGCTAATTTAAGAAGTGACATTGAAGAAACATTACAAATTCGATTTTAAATTCAATTTTATGCAGAATAAAGATCTTTGTCTAATTATCACCCCATTGGTCATATTTCTTGTGAGATTTGTATTTTATTTTCATAAAAATTTGACGCTGATATTTGGCTAACAAAATGGAAGCACTCATTCCGTGTTTTGCGCACTATTCGAATTAATCGCACTAATCGGGGTACTGACTGAAAATAAATTACCGCATTATTGAAAATCGTACTCAATGAAACTGCATAAAACAAGGGAAACCTATAGAACAGGGGTAGTAGAGAAAAACTTGGATTAGTGAGGGGGCTCTGAGATGGAAGATTCATCTGTACTTTTGCAGGGTGACAACAAAAATGCATTAAAAAACACATTGATATTTTCTATGTCGAAGCGTGTTTGTTCTCCGAGTCAAGTGGATTTCGAACCATTGCGAGCACTCGAGCCAAAGCCGAAAATTTGAATCAGGTCCCTTTCACACAGGAGACAGCAGCTTAACTATTAGATAAGACGATAGTTTAAACTGAAATAATTCTTAAACATAATGTTGCTGTTTTGCATTCAGATTAAGAATAACTTATTTAAGATTTTACAAAATAGTAGAAGTATCTTCTACCTTTTTAATGCAACATTCTAAATTTTGTGATTTACTTTCAGATGAGATTTAGTAAAACAAAGTTACGTTTCTTGTATTTTTTTGTTTGTTTGAGCACTTTTAATAAGAATAAGTAAAGAAATAATACAAAAATTCTCGCATCTAGAGATAAAGCTGATGCTTCGAAGCCACTACGGTTCCGACGGTGCTAGTTTCTCCAGCCAACTCTCATGTTTCGATGTTTTTTACCTTGTTGTTTTTTAAGAAAATTTGTTTGAAATTTTCCCAGTGTGTTCTCCATAGTCGGGGTTCTAGTGTGTATTTCCCTCTTACATGAACGGGACATTGCGCGATGATAATGAATGTTGATTGCTGAACAGAAATATTTCTTGATACACTGTTACTGTGTGAAAATTGCTAGCATTCAACATCATAATTTTGTATGATTTATGGTACGCAGTTTGAATGTTATTTATATATTTTTTTAATGCCGAAGAAAGTATACATTTTCTATCTGTCATCCACTGCATTCTAATTATTACAAATCTTTAGGAATTTTTGTTTGACTGTGTTCCTTTTTCGTTCAAATCATTAACACGAGTAGAAATCCTAGCATGACAAACATGTTCTCGATGTTTGCTTCTGGGGTTCAATTTCCAACATCCTAAGTTTTAACTACTTAAGAAGAATGTTGATTGCTGAAAGGAAATAGTTCTTGATACAATGTTTCTGTTTGAAAATCATCCCTTATCATGAAAATTACAACTATTTAACATCATAATTTTATATATGATTTATGGTATGTTATTGTTATGAAAAAAGTGTAGAAGAAAGTATACATTTTCAGTCTGTCATTCATTGTCATTTTAATTATTATAAATCTTTAGGAATTTTTGCTTGATTGTTTTCCTTTTGTGTCCAGAACATTAACACGAGTAGAAATCCAAGCATGACAAATATCTTCTCGATGTTTGCTTTTCAGGTTCATGCAAGGCAAGCGGTCAAAATATTTAAAAAATGAAAAAAGACATCCCGACAGAGTGAATGCGAACAGTAAGAGAAGAATGGCTTCCGTGGCTCCAGCAGCATTTCTATGCAGCTATTTCGCATGCTTCAATTGTATGAAAGGGGGTTGATAAAGGGGGGGTTAGAGATGTGTCGCTCTCTTTTGGTAGGAGGAGGATCGGCGGATGAGCCATTTTTCCCTCCCTAAAAAGCAAGCTTGTCTACAATGACTCTAGACATTTTTTGGTGGACAACACTTTTTGGCGCTTTAACTCATCACAGAACAAGAGCGCCCTCTCGTTCTCACCCTCCTAGAAGAAGGCATGGAAAATAAATTCGATGGCTTTTGCATGTATGACAATTTTGAGTTTTGAAAAATGCACATACAGACAAGGAGATGTTGTATACAAACAGATAAAGGCGTTTTCTGTGTGGAGTGCTCTTTATCTCGTCTTTCCCGTTATGCGTATGGAATAAGGAAAAATGAAGCATCAATCAGAGAAAAATATTCCACATTAGGAGAAGATTTTTCATCTTTTTAGTTTCAGTGCCATATTACTTATTAATGATATATTTTTCTAAAATGTGCAATAACGAAGTCTTAACTGATTATTACTCAATGTGTCATACAGATGGAAATAAAAAGATATATGAAGTCTCTGATCTTTAGATATTGAAGACTCCCGCTCTCAGGCTAATATCAAGGAAGATATTTTAGACAGCTGACTAAAAATATGTGTTTATTTATCTGGAAAGCTTTCATTACGTTATTTTCAGTAAATTATTTAGTCTTATACATTTATTAGTTCTATATTTATTTTACAAAAAGCTGTTTTGAGCTAAAATATAGCACAATTTATTTCTTTGAATATTTATGTAGAAGCATGAGAAAGTGACTTTCATATCCAAATGCGACACTTTTATTTGTCGAAAACAAAGAATGGAGGAAAGGACTAGGGTCTATAAGATTATGAAAGTGGTCCCTTTGATGGAGAACATAAAGATTCTTTTAAAAATTATTATTATATATTTTTGTTTTATATGATATTTAGGTTCACTGCAATAATAATAATTATATATTTTTAATTGTTTTATTTACATCTATTCTGTTTTATATGACACAAGAATTACTCCTTTATAATATTAGTATAGATTTAGGTTCACTTCAATCGTTTAAATAGGTCTTTGTGAGGCTTAATTTGGTTATTCTTGACAGTTTTACTATTTTTGTTCCATTCTGTCTATTTTTTCCAAAGAAAGCGAACGAAGGTAACATTTTGCTTTTGATAATGTTAACGTTAAGAATACATGGATTGAAAAACATGATTAACATAAAGACTCTAAAAATGTTTTTAATTTAATTTTTTTTTATCTATTCAGTTTTACATAATATTTCGTTCACTGCAATTGTTAAATAGATTTTTTTCTTTTTTTTGATAACTAACTTGGCTATTTTTTCCAAATGCGACACTTTTTTCGTCGAAAACAAAGAATGAGTAAAGGACTAGGGTATATAAAACCATGAAAGTGGTCCATTTGATGGTGAACATAAAGATTCTTTTAAAAAATATTATTATATTTTTCTAATTTGTTTATTTAGATCTATTCAGTTTTATATGATATTTAGGATCACTGTAATCGTTTAAATGGGTTTTTGTGTGGCCTAATTTTGTTATTTTTGATAGTTTTAGTATTTTTGATCCATTTTTTCCACACAAAGCAAACAAAGGTAACATTTTGATTTTGATCATATTAACGCTAGGAATATATAAAGATTGAAAAAAAAAACAGTAAAAATGATTAACATAAAGACTTTAAATTATATATATATATATATATATATATATTATATATATTCAGTTTTACACAATATTTTGTTCACTGAAATCGTTAAATCGATTTTTTTGTTGCCTAGCTTGTTTATTTTTTACATTTTTCCTAAACTTTTTTACAATTTTGTTTATTTTTTTCCCAGAAAGCGAATGAAATTATTATGATTTCGATAATGTTAATGTTATGAATATAAGGATTTAATAAACATTAAAATAAATTTGGTATCTCAATTCGCTCATGCTTGGAAAAAAAAATTCATTTGTTATTTTTTTCTGACTGTCACATTGTATCTATTTATTAAATACAGAATGAATAAAGGTACTTTTTTGATTTTGGTATATGTTTATGCTAGGGATATAAGAATTCGCAAAAAAATTAAAATTAAATTGGTTCCTCAATTCGCAGATACTTGAAAAATAAAAATATTCGTTTACAAGACTTTATTATTTTAAAATTTTATAAATTTATATTTTATATTTTTATATATTTATATAAAATTACATATATTTTTTTATTAATAAATAAATTATACAGTGTGACACAAAAAAATTCAAACGCGTTTTAATTTTTTTATTTGTTGAAGATACGCAATGTAAATTGTAAAAGAGTTAAAATAAAGTAGGAATTTAGATTACGCTGATGAAATAGTCATGCCACTAATTTTCAAGAGGTTACACTTTTTAAATCTTTATACGGTCCCGGTGTCTTATACGGTATCTTTTTAAATACATTTTCCATGTTCTGAAAAGTAAAACAGTAAAAAAAAAATATATTATTCTACGACCAAAACTCACCGAGTTATGATTCTTTGAATTTTATGAAATTTCGGAGCTTTCTGGCGCTAAAAACAGAAAACTGGAAAGCTCCAAAATTTTATAAAATTCAAAGTATCATAACTAGGTGGTCTTTGGTCGTAGAAGTTGGATATTTTACAGTTTCATTTGTGAGAGCACGCAGACTTTTTTCAACCCATGGACCGCATAAAACTTTAATAAAACCAATTTTTTGAAAATTAATGGCAGAACTATTTAACTAACATGATCTTAATTCCTACCTTGTTTCGAATACTTTTGCAATTTACAATGTTTACGTATCACCAACAGGTAAAAAATTAAAGTGTGTTTCAATCTTTTTGGGACACCTTGTATTTCTCTAGTGACAATGAATGGATTATTTTACTGTATTATCATATATATTATTTCTGTTGTCACCATCCCTTTTCTAAGTATTTACAAAACGTAAAACAATGAATGAGGTATCATTCGAAAGGTTTTTTTACCGGCTTCTGACAGAGTACACTCACATTTCGTTAAAACATATATTTGTGATAAAAAATTGCAGTTAATTAAAAATTAAATGAGCATTGTTTTCACAAATGAAATGAAACATTTTTCTCAAATCAATGTTGCCACAAAAATAAAATACCGCATTATATTGTGCGCAATGATTATAAAAAAATAAGTAGTACAAAAAATATAAAGTGTGATTTCTCCAAACGAGTTTATTTTATATTTATGATTAAAAAGCAAAATTGGAAATTTAAATGTTTAGAAGGAAAAGACACCATCGGTCGATTGAAGCAGTGGTATTTCTAGTATAGCCTAAATGGTATGCTTTGCTATATTAGATTAAATTGTATTTTATATGTATTCGGTGTATTTTTCTTTGTCCCTTGTTTTTTTTTTCGAAACGGATGACGCCATCTTCTAATGTAATTAAATTGCGATTGTTAATTTTTTTTTCGCGCGTGCCTTTTCCTATCTTCAATCAGTTTTTACTGCAACTTTGATGGAATAAATGAGATGATATTCTGGCTTGACTTATGTTGTTTGCAGATATTTTTAGCTTTAAATTTACTTTAGAAGTTTAATCCTGCTTATAAAAAATATTAGATATTGCTAAAAAATATTAGACTGCGGTGCGAAATCCTTGCACGGGTCCACTGGTCAGTTTACATAAGTAATTTTTAATACCCATACATAGCGTTTTTAAATAGTGTTATTTCCGTATTTTTAGTTAACAACTGTTTTATGATAAAAGCTATATGATTGTCGTAGAGGCCATTTTTATATTCTTATCGACTCTAGTCTTTCATTTGATACTACTAAAAGAAATCCAGTGATAGAATCCAGTGGGTAGAAAAGTTAAAACTAGAATGATTGTAAGGCATGTGAAAAATGGAAAATCTTTTTTTTTCATATAAATCTTGATAAATAAAATGAATTAAGTTCTTTAAAAGTTTCATTCAATAAAACTGTATCGTGATCACACACAAAAAAAAAAAAAAAAAAAAAAAAAAAAGTAACTAAAATGAGAAAAAATTTCAAGCTACAGCTTCTCTTTTAATTAACCCATTAAATAGAAAAAAGTGCTTTTTTCAAACCCTATAAAATGTTCTTTATAAAACTACACAGTTTATCTGAGTTTTTAAGGTCAGCTACTCATTAAAACTAAGCCAGAGTTTTGTAAATTAAATGATAAAACTTTTGCAAATTTAAAGGTGGTAACTCGATTATTTGCTTGATACAAATACTCCGCATTAAGAAATAAGAAAATATCAAGATATATCAGTTTCGAATGCAAATTTTCTAAAGCTAGAAAAATTGAACAAAACAAAACTTTTAAACTCCGAAAAAAAAAATGCTTTTAAGAAGTACATGGATCTTTGTAATTATGTAGAATTACTATATTTAAAGTTCACGCCATATATTGAATAAAAAAAGTTTTTTTACAATGCTTGTTCATTAATAGTTTAATTTTAAATTAATAAAAAAAAAGCATTGGCGTTTCTAACAGAAATGAAATAATAGAAAATACTACAATGTAAAAAAAGCAAATATTTCTTAATCTACGAAAGTATAATATAACTACGTACGAAAATATACAATAATCTCTTCTGAGTTACCAACGATTCCGAAATGCGTTCTTTATCTTTAGAATCCAATATATTTTTGGGATTTAAAGAAGAATTCATAAAACTAAAGTTTATTTTGCCGATATTTATTTTCGGAAACGTTTCCGAGTAGTTTCTATTCAGTTTTTTTCAAGTCGGGATTTCATTTTTTCGGATTCTATCAATTCTCAATTAAACATTTTTAGCTGCGTAACTGAATTTATACATGCAAGAGTAGCAAAATAATATTAATTTTAACGTTAATGGTATGCCTGTTACACTGTTAAAAATTTGCAGCAAACTGTCCAGTCATTTGACCGTTTTTGTGAAAAATGGTTACATATCTGTAATTTAACTATATTTTGACCGTATTAATGCTCATTTTATGGTCAGAATATAGTTAAATTACGGTTATATAACCGTTTTCTACAAAAACGGTCAAATGACTGGACAGTTTGCTGCAAATTTTTAACTGTGTAATTTATCATATTTGTCTGTAAAACATTTTTGTTGAATATAAAAATGTTTACTTGAGAACTGATAGAATCCGAAAAACCTATATTCTAAATTGAGTAAACTGATTAATATATTATAAAAACTACTCGGAAATCTATGGCATTACTTCCGAAAATCAGTGGCAGCAAAAAGAACTTATAAAAGAAATATAGACCTTAAATTAAGTTAATCAGCTGAAAATGTTTAATTGAGAATTAATAGCTTCCTAAAGACGGTTATTCCAGTTTGAGAGGACTGATAAATATGCTATAAAATATACTCGGAAACGTTTCTGAAAATCAGTAGCGGCAAAAGAAACTTTGTTTTTATAAATGCTTATTTAAATCTCGACAATATATTAGTTTGTGAGGTTTCTAAAGATAAAGATATGTTTTGGGAATCGTTGGTAACTCGGAAGACGTTATTGCAGATTTACTTTTGTGGTAATATTATATTGTATTATATAAGAAACATTTTTCTTTTTTTTATAGTACACTTCTCTTTAAAAGAAATCCTTTTTATTTAGTTATATAGAGCTTTAAGTGGGCTAGGGAGTTTTTTGGCTTGAAAAATAACCATATTTTATGATCATTTTATACGCTGATGAACAAAGTAGAAATATGTAGGATTTTGCATAAAAAACACATATTTGAAGCTTTCAAAAGCCAAATTTATACTACTTTTTTATTGAAAAATGGGTCTTTTGGATTCGCTTTTCTTTGACATTGCATGGCATACAGCATTTCGCAGTTCCAGAGATTTGTCTGGGTTGTAAAACCAATCAAACAAAATTTGCATTAAAACATATCTGTCTAGTTCCTCACAGCCAATTTTTTTTAAATTTTGTATTTTTAACAAATTGGTGAACTGTCAAATTTATTGTATAATTTCCAACAAAATATTGGATTTTCTTTTGTTGATAAAAAAACTATCAAATTAAAAAAATTAAACAAGAACGAAAAATCAATCATTATTCATAGATTCTGAAACACGTTCTAACACTAACAGAATATTATAAAGAAATTTTATTTTTGCATACAATGAAATTGATCATAGTCCATCCCGTAACCGAATTCTTTTGTGCGTCTCTGTAAATAAACAGTAAATGTTACGCCCTCCATAATCTATAGAAAACATTTGGTTGTTCACCCCAGTGATCCTTTTTAATTTCATTACCTATGTTTGAAGTATCATAACATTATTAAAATGCATCGCAAACGATTTTCGCTATTGATCATAATATAATGGAATTATTTTGTGCGTCACTGTAAACCAACTGTAAATGCCACTTATTCTGTACTCCTGAGAAAGCAAGTTTTAATCCCCCTCAGTGATGCATATCAATTTCATCATGTTTGAAGTGTTGTAACATCATTAAAATGCATCGGAAACGATGATTCCCCCATATACCATAATGTAACGGAATTATTTTGTGGTTCCCTGTAAACAAATTATAAATGCTACATTTCACACTTCATTTCAAATATCAATCACCCATCAATAACAAGTGAAGCATAAATAACAAATGAAAATTACATAGCAATTAGAGTATATTTACGAGCGTTAGAGTACAGAAAAACTTGACAAACGGACAGACAGACAAACCGAATTCATAAACACTTTTCAACTATGTTGGAAAGTGTTAAAAAATATCGGTCCAAAAAATATATAAAACTATAATAAACTATAATAAACAATATAAAAACTAATATATAACCTTTTACTTAAAAAAAACCCCACAAAAATAATTTCATCAGTTTTGGTGATATTTCTAGTGCAGACTTAAACAATATTATTTCGAGAAGACCGCGTTTAAAGTTTTGAAACAAGCATCGATCGCACTGTGCAGCGAGAATGGTTATTTCCTTTATGTGTGTTTAAAATTTTAGAAACGGCTTCTAGAGAACATTTATAAAATGTCAGACATTCAGAAAATGAAAAAAAAATTTTTTTTCGTGTGAAACTCTCATTAACTTATATTATGTATAACAACCTGATTTTGTTTTGTTTATAAAAAACGAACTAATTAAAAAATTAAAAAATTATCTGTTCAAAGGGTTAGGGAAATATATAATATTTTACTTACACCCCCCACACCCCCCCCCAAAAAAAAGAGAAAATAGTTCATTAGTTTTGGTGATATTTCTAGTACAGACTTAAACAATATTATTTCGAGAAGACCATGTTTAAAGTTTTAAAACAAGCAATCAATCGCTGGCGCACTGTGCAACAAGAATGGTTATTTCCTCTATGTGTGTTTAAAATTTTAGAAACAGCTTCTATAAAACATTTGTGAAATGCCAAACATTCAGAAAATGAAAGAAAATAATTCATTTTTGAAGCCTATAAACTCTCATGCCCTTATATTATGTATAACAACCTAATTTTGTTTTGTTTATAAAAAACGAACGAATTAAAAAATTTAAAAAGTATCTGTCAAAGGGTTAGGGAAATATACAATCTTTTATTTAAAAACAAAACAAAATAATAATAATAAAAAAAATCGATTTATCAGTTTTGCAGATATTTCTAGTACAGAATGAAACAATATTGTTTCGATAAAATCGCGTGTAAAGTTGTGAAATCATCGATCGCTGGCACACTGTGCAACGACGATCGCTATTTCGCAATTTCTTCTACATTTGTTTAAAATTTTAAAAAACGGCTTCGAGAGAACATTTATGAAATTTCGGACATTCAGAAAATACTAGGAAAAAGATCCTTTTTTTGAAGCCAAAACACTCTTATGCTTCTTTAATGTCTATAAGAATGGCCATTAAGAGCAACCGTCCAATTGATTAATCTGAAAATTAATATGTATTTGAAAAAAAAAATATATATATATGTTTTTTAAATCTATACGAAATTTTCACGGCTTCTTGTCCATCAAACCCAGGGTTGCCAGTGTGGCCTCACTTTTTATTCAGAAATTCCGAATTCATACAAGAAATTACGAATAATATTCCTTTTTAATGATAGATATTTTCTGATTACGTAAAGTAAACATTCTTCTTTCAAAATTTGCAGCAGGAATTCAGAATTTCTAAATAAAAAAGGATTCCAAACTGGAAGCCCTGCATCAGACCATGAATTCCGCTCTATGAATTTTGAATTTCTTATTTCGGTATATATTTTTTAAATGATCCCTCTTTACTATCTACTCAATAAAACATTTCTAAAATATATACAGGGTGGCCTCAAACGGACTGAACATTTCAAAATTTTAATAAGTAAACGGTGACAAATATTAAAGTTATTCTTGCAGGAAAGTAATGTGTGAAATCCGGAATTATTTTACTACGCTTCGATGTTTTAGTTCCAAATATCACTGATATACGGAGCTGCAAAAACCAAACTACTCCAAATAATATTTCAATTTCCAAACGCAAAACATTTTTTTGGCACTTTTTTTTGGAATTTCTACAGCTAAACAGAATGAACATTAAACGCTGTGTGAAGTTTGCTTCATTTTATAGATTAATTTTAGTGTTCTAACTGTTTGAAACATTGCAGCTGCAGCTATCGGTAAAATTTGAAACTAAAACGAGTCAGTGGAGAAAATAAATTCCCGACTCCACTCATTAGTCTACTGCAGCCGTTCCCAACCTGTTTTCTTTCACGTACCCCTTGCTTATGCTTTTCATTTAGAAGTACCCCCTTTTTTATAAACGCGCACCTACTCACTCACATAACGCAAATATGCTTGTTTTTTTTTTTGTTTTTTTTTTGTTATTAATCTTCTTAGCAGAGCTAAAAACAAATAGAGCCAAACTACATCGACATTTCTAACTTTTATTTTTTTTGTTAATGTTGCATTTTAAAATTAATTTTACTTTTTATAATATTAGCTTAACATCAATATAGTATTAAGAATTTTTAAATAACTTATAATGAAAGTTTATAACAATCTTGCATCATGATATACAAGTAGTCAAACATGGCTTTTAACACTCTCAATGGGAATCCTTGAGCATATTTCATGTAGCTGAGTTTGTTTTCTTAAATTAAGTTCAAACGAAGACATATATAATCTTAAATCAGGTGCAGCGTCAAACTTATTACGATATTTGTTCGTAATGTATGCATAAGACGAAAATGCTCTTTCGACCATTCCTGTATTTGTGTAAGGCAACAAGTATCGTAATGATTTATCTCTAAGTTCTTGGATCTCTTCAATTTTTGAGAAGATGAAGGTAAACATAATAATCATGCAATATGATTAAAAGTGTGCGAAGCTGGAATTATCAATGAATTACTAGATTTAATGTGCTTTTCTCTTCATTTTTAGAATAAATTATTGGAGTTATTCAAGACACTACCAATTTTTAATCCAAAATTATGCACTTTGTTTACGTGTTTTCAGTCGAATCCTTTTTGGGACTTCCGCTATTACCGATATTATTTTTACGTCCCGTAACAGGCCCACCACGTACCCAGGTTGGGAACCGCTGAAACAATAACTTCAATAGCTGTCACCGTTTTCTTTTTATAAAATGTTATAAACGTTCAGTCCATTTTAGGTGATTCTGCACGTAATTTTATATTTTAAGTGATAAAATCTGAGCTTTGAATAAAAATTTAACACTTAAAGTACTTCCTTTTACTTAAAGAGGGAACCAAAATAAACATTTTTTTTTGTCAAAGAATGTGTGTCCGAAAATCACGCGTATAAACATGCTTGCAGTGTTTGTTTTGAAATGGTCTGGTTATCGAATGACATCCCACTGATGAAGGGCTCGATCGTAGCCTGAAATGTATGCTGTATTATTTTAATTGTGTTATATAATTGTGTGTTTTTAATATTTTAATGTCCGATTAAACTTGATGTTTTTAACAATGAAATTAGTGGGCTATGAGTGAGCTCGAATCCGTCTCGGTCGTCCGATGTATTAAATGTCCCAGAACTCCCAACCCCGCTGGTCGATGGCTTAATTTGTTGAATTTATAGCTTTTAAATTTTTCCTCTGGGATCTTCCGTGCTTGGGGCTACGTCCTTTCCAACAGTCTTGAATGTGTGTATGTGTGTGTGTGTGTCGGAAAGGGGATCCGCCTGTTCTGCGATTGGTGGCGGTCGCTCCTTCATTTTGACCGCATATGGAAAGTGTTGGTAGAAAAGTTTAAGTATATATTTATTTTTTAAAATATAAGAAATCGAAATTAATATTACATATAAAGATAAAAATTTTCATCATTTTATTATTTTATTAGCGTGAAAATATAAGTTCATATAGTGGTTTTTAAAAAGTACGAATCCTCTTTTTTGAACCCTATGTCAGATACATAGAATGCAAAAGGAAAAGAAAATCGTTTTGCTACTTATTTGTAACTATCCATTATTAAACATGCTTTTTAGGGTTTCGTTAATCTGACGAAACCCTATTCGTCTCACTCCTCTGTCTGTATGTCCATTCGTCACAGAGTTCGTTCTAAGAAACTGTATAAGTTAGAGACTTGAAATTTTGCGTACTTAGCTTCCTGTCTCATAAAATTTTGAAAAAGTCTTATGTTATTTTAATAAATTAAAAACTCATTAAACATTTTCCAAAATTTTACGCTTTTTAATAAAAATAAACTGAAAATTTCATTTCTGACTAGTTTCGTACCCCTAGCGAGGCCAGCAACGATCCAATCAAACCATTGGATTCAACGCTCTTAATACTTGGCTGCGAGTTCACACTCAGAATAATAAAACCGCAGATAATGCCATATTTTAGGCTTTATAAAATTATGAAAACTATTTTATTTATCGATTTGAAAACTATGCATATATACATTAAAAAAATCCAAATTTTAAATTTTCGTAAAAATTGGTTCATAATTTGCTGAGATATTAATTAAAAATCATGAATGAAAATGGAAAATGGTTTCTGTTTATTTCCTATAAGTACACCTGTAGACATCTGAGGGGCTCATATTGAATTTACTTCTGCCAGTTCTGGGATCCGTCTATCCATTTACTTTCCGTTACGACAGAAAAAACCAGAATGAAAAAGCATGCGCCAAGCATAGATTATGTATCACTTTCCAACACTTCTCAAATACTGTTAGAAACTTTGCGCTGGGCGCTCCTTAGGCCCCTGGCGGCGCAACCTTGTTTTACCCTGCATTAAGGTGAAAGATGACGTCTAAGTAAACAATTTGGAAAACGCATAACACATTTAAAAACCCAATTTCAGGAATTACAAACAATATTCAGAAAAATATCTGAATTCTTTTGTGCAGCTCTGTATATGATCTATAGATTTGTATCTATACAACATAGGCTGTTAAAATTTAGTTCAGCTATGAAACGCATAGCTCAGTTGAAAATTCCCTTAAGCATTTTCCGTCAATAAACGGAAATATACTCGAGATGTTTTGTGCTGCCCTGTATATGATCTATAGAATTTATACACACCAAGTAATAGGAAAACAATTAGTTAAATTTAAAAACGTGAATCGTAACTGAAAACGCACTTCGAGCAATTATTATTAACGTACAGTACTTTAACCGAATTATTTTGTGTGTCCCTGTAAATGAACAATTAATGCTATACACACAATATTCTATAGTAAGCCTCTTGTAATTCATCTCAGTGATATATATCAATTTAAATATGTTTGAAATAGTGAAACATTATTAAAATAAACTGCAAACGATTTTTCTCCAAAGACCGTAATGTAACGGAATTCTTTTGAGTGTCCCTGTAAAGGAACTATAAGTGCTATGCACACCATAATCTATAGTAAGCCTCTTGTCGTACACCTCAGTGATATACACATATTTCAAAATGTTTCAAATAGTATAACATCATTAAAATAAACCGCAAATGATTTTTCTCCTTAGACCGTAATGTAACGGAATTCTTTTCAGTGTCTCTGTAAAGAAAACTATAAGTGCTACACACTTCATTTTCCATACCAAACATACCATAGTAAACCTCAATAATATATGTCAATTGCATGACATTCCGAGTATATTTACGAGAGTTAGAGCGCAGACAGACAGACAGACAAACTGAATTCATGAACACTTCTCAACTATGTTGGAAAGTGTTAAAAAAGAAAATTAACAATGGATAGAATATTTAAAAACGCCAGTTAGAAATTATAAGGTATATGAAAAATTTTAAAACTATTTCAGGGAGGGATTTGAAAATTAGTATACATTTTCAGAAATTGATCAAAGGAATATTAAACGAAACCCTGTATGCGATCTTCGCCAAGGTTTTTTTCGCCCAGACCACTTACCCAGTTTTATTTTTTCTGCATAAAGTCAAATTATTAGATTTGGTGTTATTCCATGAACTTTCAAGTCATTTGAATGTAATGTTCCCCCACTTGTAAGTGTTCCTTCTACGCAAGAAACAACCATAATTCAACATTAAATGCCAAATATGTCCCCAAGCATTAATAATAGATGACATAGAAAAGAGTTGTATGTTTAAAATGAAATGATTCTTAAAAAATAATTTTCGGAACAAATGGATTTAGATGGATTTCGTAAACAAAACACCACCAGATCTTCATTAGAAATACAGGGTGTTTCACTACCAGACCGACAAACTTGTAGGTGGTGTAGAGGGCACAGAGATGACTCGGAATCACATAGGAATGCAGGGTCGAAAATGCCGTAGTCGCGAGCTATGGTTCAAAGAAGCAGAGAAAAAGAACAGAAACAGCAATTATGGGACAGAAAACATTTTATTGAAAGCTTGTACTACAGAAGGTGTTCGAAATTACTACCAGAAGTCGTCGGGCAGGCTTGACAGCAGTGTCGCATGGAATAACATACGTTGTGGAAGATTCCTGGTGTGTCGCGTATCCTGCCGGCAGCTACAGATATTCAAGTGTTATCTCCTGCAAGTTTGTCGGTCTGGTAGTGAAACACCCTGTATGACAGTTGGAAATAGCGTTGCCAGGTGTCACGACTTTCACGGGACGTCCCGATTTTCAGGAGTTCTAAAACCCATTCCTCGGGACGTCGAAAGTCCCGATTTTAATTATACACGAATTTTCTTAAATTTCTTAAAAGTACCATGCTATTCGTTAGTGGAACTTAACACAGTAAAACCTGTGAAAACAGAACCTGTATATAAGGGAAACTTTTTATGGCCCTGTAGAAAGGAATATAGTACAAATCTACCTGCTAAGACGACAATCTGCTTTAAAACAATATATATTCCCGTCAATAGGAATTCTGTTTTTACACGCTTTCATTTACACGGTTCAGTAAAAGATGAGATAATTGCATAATCCCTCCTTATAACATATTCCTATTTTAAACGTAAAAATTCCATAGTCACTGGAGAAATACCATACAATTATAACTGCTCAATCGGAAACCTCTCGAAAACTAAATTTTGTTTCGGTTCTTAGCGATTCCGCTTTTACATATTCTACTGCGTAGGATTATGATGTTTATTTAGTACAGTAAAACATACTAAGAAGAAATCTTGAATGACCAGAGAAAATTCCGTTTTAGACAGGTTATTGTCTTATCCGGTATAATTTTATGGTATCTCTTCCATAGGGACTATGAATTTTTTACGTTTAAGTCAGGATTCCGCTATAGACAGGTTCCGTTTTCATAGTATTTACTGTATTTTTATGTCCCGATTTAAAAGCTGCTGTCCCTCTTTCTTTGTTCCCCTGTCCCGTTTTTTGTAAAAGGGAAACTGGCAATACTAGTTACAAACTAGAAACTAAGGGTAGAGCCTTTTCTGATTTTTAAATTACGAAGTAGGACTCGTGCGTCTGTTTTGATAAAAAAATGTCCTACACATTGACATATTTAGAGAAAGCATTTTTAAAGTTATAGAAAAAGAGAGAAAATAGTGAAATTTAAAAAGAAAAATCATAGTGAAAAACAAAAGAAAACTGTTACCGCGATACCATATACAGTCCGTCCCAAAATTTCCAGGACTTGTTAAATTGCCGGCCAATAGATGGCGCTGCGTGTCCGCAGGTGATGCCGAAAGCACGACTACACTTCGTTTTGTAAAGCGGCACAATTTCACGTTGCAAGCTGTTGAGTGACGCTAAGTGCATCTAGGTGTTTGTAACAGAGTAACGTGATCATGTCGGAGGACGCGAAGGTCGAACAACAAAAGAACATAAAATTGAAGTTATTATACTGTTACTGGGCGTTGCTATTTAAAAGTGCTGAAGAATTTCATGATCCGAGTACACAGAGTTCTTCCTCGGCAAAGCAGGATAGTCCTCGACAAGATAGCAAGGCATTTGAGCGTTCTTGCACGACAACGCACCAGCACACACTTCAATCATTGTGCGGGAGTTTCTGGTTTCTAAAGGGATCGTCGTGTTTAACCATCCTGTTTAATCCCCAGATTTATTCCCTGTGACTATTTCCTATTCCCGAAGATAAAGGGGGCCACCTCAAGCGACTGCGACCGAGTATTTGACGCACATTGCAAAGAAAGACTTCTAGAATTGTTTTGATGGCTATTAGATTCATTGTATAAAGTGTGTTTGAGTCCAACGGGGATTATTTCGAATAAACATACGTCAAACTTTTCATTTCAGTTCTTAATTTTTTGTTTATAGGATCAGTCAGGGAAGTTTTGGGACACACTATGTATATCAGAGATTACGCTAAGACTTTCCAAGCCAGATGTATCGAGATCGATTGCTAAAGGTGCGATCAAACATGTATGAATTACGAAGAGCATTCATGTTTAGTAAGGAAATTTATAAATACACTGAAAAAAAGTCCGGAAAAATACGGAAATTGTACTGGCAATCGGGTAACAGTGCTATTTGTGCTAAATGTAATTAGATTATTAGCATTATTAACAGGCTAGAATATTCTCAAATGCACAATCTACAATTTCAGACGCATTCATGCAATCACTTTTAACGAAAAAAAAAATTACGAAATAATGGAAATTTTACTGGCAGCCCTATTGCTAGTACAGTTTCGTATTTTTACGGAACTTCTGTGTTGCCATTTCATTTTGAAACAGCTCAGTGAAAAAAGGTAAAAAGAAAATTGGCAAATTCAATTCGGACGATGTTTTACTTTCAGAATAATTAAGTTTTTATTTCTTTATTTTTTTTTTCAATTTCGAAACACTAAAATGAAAAACATTTAATAAAAATCTTTTTATTAATTTTTATTCATACGATTATTTTAAGAGTTTGATTTATATCAAAGTGAAAGTAAAATAGAAGGTATATGTTATAGAAATTGGTTAGAGAAAATATAATAGTTAGAGGGGATTTCATTTTAAAACCATTCATTTGTTTTCCTAGCACAATTTTGATCTCAGTCCTACAAAGTCTATTGTAAATGAATATGCAGTCTTGAAAAAAAAAATGCCACCCTACTAACTCTGCCTCAAATAATCGTATAAGCACCATCTTGTACCACTCGTGCCACAATCGCTGGTACCAGTCACAGACTGGTACCAACCGATAAGTAATAATGTGTACTAATTAATGGCATACTTAAATTATACTTCGGAAACCGTCTACATATCAAAATTGTAATAACAAACTAAAATTTTCAATACTAACACCCAATTTTGGCATTATATATAGAATATTCGGTAAATTTTTCCTTTGGATACCAAACAGGAAATCATTCAATCCAGTTCTTTAGGAAATATGCAGAGCTAAAATATTGAACTCTTAATGTTAAATTCATTTTTAATCGTTGTAAGACAGATTGCAATGCGGGTACTATTTTAAGAATAACTCAAAAATTACTTTGCAGAGCGAGCTGTAATTTTGGATTCGCATATTTGATGCTTCTAGAAATTGATTTCTTTTAAAATTTTCATAGCTTACACTACTTTTTTTTTTAAATATTGATTATTATATTAATTCAGAAATTAGTATTTGAAAGAAAATATGTATTGTAACCCATAAAAATTTTAACAGAAATTGGTTTCTAGAAGCTTCAAGTATGCCATAGTTTGTTTTATAAATTAATAACGCTGTGATTGCTGCTTTATCGAGAATCTCAAACTGGTAACTGTCTTGTAAAGTAACAGAATGATACCAACCAATTAGTAATAATGTGTACTAATTAATACTATACTTAAATTATGCTTTGGGAGCCGTCTATATATTAAAATTGTAACAAACTAAAAGTTACATTACTAACACCTAATTTTGGCATCATATTTAGAATCTTCGGTAAATTTTACCTTCGGATACCAAACAGAAAGAAATTCAGTCAAGTTGTTTAGGAAATATGCATATTTAAAATATTGAACTCTTAATGTTAAATTCATTTTTAACCGTTGTAACACAGTTTGCAATGCGGGTAGTTTTTTAAGCATAACTCAAAATATACTTGGCGGAACGTGCTGTAATTTTGGATTCGCAAATTGGATGCTTCTAGAAATTGATTTCTGTTAAAATTTTCATAGCTTACGCTACTTTTTTTCCTTCCAAATATTGATTATTATATAAATTAAGAAATTAATATTTGAAAGAAAATATGCATTGTAACTTATAAAATTTTTAACAGAAATTGGTTTCTAGAAGCTTTAAGTATGCGATAGTTTATTTTTTAGATTAATAACGCTGTGCCTTCATTTATCGAGAATCTGAAACTGGTAACTGTCTTGTAAAGTAACTGAACGATACCAACCTATTAGTCATAATGTGTACTAATTAATGCTATACTTAAATTATAGTTTGGAGTCCTGTAATTTTGGATTGGCATATTTGATGCTTCTAGAAATTGATTTCTGTTAAAATTTTCATAGCTTACGCTACATTTTTCTTCTTCCCAATATTGATTATTATATAAATTAAGAAATTAATATTTGAAAGAAAATATGCATTGTAACTTATAAAAATTTTAACAGAAATTGGTTTCTAGAAGCTTTAAGTATGCGATAGTTTGTTTTTTAGATTAATAACGCTGTGCCTTCATTTATCGAGAATCTCAAACTGGTAACTGTCTTGTAAAGTAACTGAACGATACCATTATGGCGTTGCGATTTAATGATACTTGATGGCATAAAGCCAAGCTGTGGTTTGCCTCTCAATGCTTACAAAATAACCACCCTTACGTTTTAGAATAATGAATAATGTGTAAAGGCATACAGTTTTGGATGTCTGACATTTTTCTAAACGTCATTTCAGTGAAGCATTTTTAAGATAAACTTTGGACGCAGATTGAAAATTCTTACTTAATATACCTAATTTTTTGTTTAAAGTGAATCTGCTAGTTTTTCAAAATCTGGCACCATGTTTTACAAAGTGTTTCTATTTAGAAATATTTAATGGCTTATATCTTTTTCTAAAAAAATATACTATCACTTTTTGGATGTTAGAATCCGGAAGTTAATATTGATCCTTACACATTTTTTGGAGTAGTTAAAATATTTTCACAAAAAATGTATCTACAAGATGAAACTTTTATCATTATATGTATGTGTACAAAAATTTTTTTATATCGAAATGAGTAAATTTCTTTTTTTTTTTTTTTTTTTTTTTTTTTTTTTTTTTTTTTTTTTACTATTCTATATTTGTTTATTAAAAAAAAAAAAAAAAACAAGTTCGAGACCGAAAGCTCACAATACACAACTTCGACGGTTTTTCTGCGCAACTTTTTCTGAATAGAAATATTCACCTTATTTAATTGCAGAATTTCTGTCATTAAATAAGCCGCACATTTCTTTTCGAAAATAGAGGTGCCAAAATATCGAAGCAGTTGGAAGCTACGACACTATCATACTTTCCAACCTTCCTTTTTTTTAAAGTTAAATAATTATATGTTGAACCAGAAATTTTAATAAATAAATAAAATAAAATAAGTACAGCATAAAACAAGACACTTGCTTAAATAATAAAATATAAAAAGTTTTTTTTTTTTTTTTTTTTTTTTTTTTTTTTTTTTTTTTGGGGGGGGGGGGGGTTCTACGCACGTCGTTTCTTCGGTTAAAAACAATAGAATTGGCAAGTATGTAGTAAGTGTCATGCAAAGTATCGAATAGACTGCGACTCACTCTATGGGTATAGCGTCTATAAGATACGGTGTGGCAACCGGCTATTCAAAAAGTGCTAAAAATTTTAATCTGATAAATGTTGAACGATGCTGAACAATAAATGTTTTAGCCAGTGACAAGTTAGCAAATGTGGTTGCAATCGATATTTATCGTTTAGCATCGTTCAACATTTATAGGATTCAATTTTTTACCACTTTTTAAAGGATTACTGGAATCACATATTACTGGTTGCCACATTATATCTCGTGGATGATATATTATAGGCCACAAAATCTCAGTCTAAACACTGGTGGCTCACAAAGCCGAGTTATGTAAATTCTTACCTGTATAGCCAGTGACTAATTATTCAACTGCCGATGATACTCTTCGGCACTAGTAAAATTACACTAGTACAACATTCACAAGCTAATGTAAAACCAATGGAAGCGTCCCTTACAAATTTCTCGTTTACATTTCAATATTTTTAATTGATTATTTTTGAATAGCATATCTGAGGTTGATGTCTAATACTGTATATTTATATGTTTTCGATTTTGGTTGTAGTTTCATTCTGAAGACAATTTCAATTTTGGAACCAACCAATTTATTTACAGGGTGTTTTTTTTTTAACTGATGCTATTCAGAGCCGCCGGTAGCTCGTTCTAATAACTGGATTGACACAAAAATTTGTGAATGCACTAAGAAAACCATGGGAAAAAAGATTCCAAAAAAAAAAAAATTAGTTCCAATCACCACCGATAGGGGGAAATGTGGCGCTGTGGTAATTTATGCAACTGAGAATTAGTACAAAATACGGGCAATAAATGAAAATGCAAATTTTTACTTACGTAAGCGACAGTAGCGCCAATAGTTTAAGATATAAATACATGCGAAAAACACCGAGAAACAATTTCAGCTCAGGTTGAAAATGAATCTCACGTTACCGCAGCGCGCGTTACTTGAGAAGTTCTATTATTGTAACCAGTGCAATGCACCAGCCGCTCTTCGTTTACTTAGAACACGCCATAAACTGCGCAAAGGACCTTTATCCGTTAAAGTATGGAAAGCAATGATTCTGAAATTCGAAGAAACAGGCTCGCTAGCAGTTCGGTCAGGCAGAGGACGTAAACCGGTGGCAGAAAAAGTGATAATGGATGTTTCAACTGCAATCAACGAAAGGAAAAGTGTAAATGATGAATGAAACATGGCATTTTATCCAAATTATTAATTTTGTCTGTTTCTGATGTTTTCTTTCAATGTACAGCGCCACATTTCCCCCTATCGGCGGTGATTGGAACTAATTTTTTTTTTTGTTGGAATCTTTTTTCCCATGGTTTTCTTAGTCCATTCACAAAATTTTGTGTCAATCCAGTTATTAGAACGAGCTACAGGCGGCTCTGAATAGCGTCAGTTTGAAAAAAAACACCCTGTATTTCCGATATTAAAATTCTCCTCAGAATGAATCTTGAATCAAACTCGGAAAAAGTAAACCACAACGTTATACATATGGACCTTAGGTACCCTATGTAAAAAAAGAAATCAATTAAAAATTTAAAAATACTAACGAGATTTTAAATACGTACGTAATTGCGAGATTTGTAATTTGTAAATAATGCTTCCAGCGTTTTAAAATTAGCTTGAGAATGTCTTCGCGGGACTAGTGTGGGCTCTTACTCTTGTAATTATAAGTTTGAAATATATGTTTTGTATAATTTTACAAACGTTGTTGGTTACTGGTTGTTTTCCTTTAAAACGCAATTCTCGAAAGCGTTCATAGCATTCACATTCAAAAACTGTAATTTTTTAGCAGTTTTAGTAATTTAATCATTTTAGGAAACACACCTGTTGCTATTACGAGAAAAAACTGTGAACTAAAATACCAGTAACAAACCTTTTATTTTACGTTAAAATAATTCTTTTTTGCACGAACGTTTTGCTTTGTAAACACTGTACTTAACTGTAATACACATTTCTATCGCTAAATAAAGAGTTTTTTTAAATTCACTAAGAAATTTTCCATAAAATGTACATACATATATTTTTTTTTTACTTTGCAGCATATGAAGACTTTTTTTATTTGCTAAAAATTGCCTATTGTCTATGACTTTTAATGAGCTATATTGGATTACAATTCATTATCCTCTTCAGACCCGTAGTTAGATTAATACCATAAATACCCAATCATTGTTTTTAAACACATATAATGATACCATAGATCATCACAGGAAAAAAATTCATGTTTTTGGGTATTAGTAATTTTTTGGTTCACACACATATGCGGGTCTAAGATTACTATCCCCTAAAATACCCATTTAATTGTCACTAACCTAGATTTACACAATAAGAAATTTAATGTTTTAAATAAGTCGATAATCTGCAAATTCTCTCTCACTTTTTTTTTTTTAATTGTAATGTATCTAAATTTGAAAAATTGAAATTTTCGTACTTTGTTTGATCTCGCTGTCATGGAGGCATTTTGCAAAGTCAGATGAAATCAACATTTATTTTATAAAGAAATCAGGATTGATGCTATTTATTGGTCTTATTTTAAAGAATAAACGGAACAGATGTGTTACACTCACGCGCCTATGTTTGGAGACCTTTTTGATTGGCTCGATTTCTAAGCCCGCGCCAAACAAATAACTTAATACAATTGCCAGGTTACCATTAAAAGAAATAATCCCTAAAATTTGGCTAATTTTTTCCTTTTTACAACGGATTAAAAAAAAAAAAAACGGTGTGTGAGTGTAAGACATCACTGCCGAATAAACATTGAAACATATAGAAATGTAGTCAAGATCATACAAAATCAAACGGTTTAGATTTTATGAGGATAATAAGAGAACTATGGCAGGTATGATAATACACTAGTTATTTGTTAAAACATTTATTGAATTATTTGTATCTGTATTAAGAGGCAAACTTCCCTCCACTTTTTCTGAAAAGTAAATGATTACTATTTATATAAACGCAGAATTTCTGTCTTAAATAGCGCAAAAAATTCTATTTGGTAAAAGCATTGAAAAGTTTTCCTGTCTCTTATCCTTCTCTGCCGCTATGCCTATTAATCTACATAAGTAGAATGCTCTTGCACTAAATGCTACCAACCGATATATCTACCATTATTAAAATAAACTGTAAAACGCATTTTTTCTTATGTAAAAATCAAAAGACCCACTTTTCAAAGCACAAAACAGTTTAAGCAGCTTTCTCAAGATATTTGGTGAGGTAGCTGCTTGAAAAATAGAAACATTTACATCTTTTTTCTTTCATATATTTTTTTTTAGTAAATGTGAAGTGAAAGTTTTCTGCATAAATCTGGGCAAATCAACCATCTTTTCAAGAAAAAATTTAAGTAATGAAACAAACCGCAAAATGACTACTTTATTTTGATTTGTCATCATTTATTTACGAAATATCAAATAACTAACCCGAGGATAAATTTTTGACACAAAATAAACGTTTACGAAATGAAGACTTAATAACTAAAATTGACTCTACTTACGTTTGTAAATGCAAGATAAATAATGTAAAATAATTTTCTCCCCCCATATATTTTATTTTAAGAAATTTGACAGACTATACTGCAAGCGCTTTTTTCTGTAATTCAGAAATGTGGAGAAAATAGCGTTTTTCAATTTTTTAAATGGATGTAAAACAATGAGAAAACGGTTTACGTATCACTTATGATGTATTTATACAATGAATACGTGTATTTATACGTGATTTTCATATCGTGATAAATAGAATTATTTATCAACTATACAAAGTCAGACTATACGTTTGACTGAAGCTCTCATTACTTGCTTACAAAAAAAAAATAAATAAATAAATAAAATAAATAAAAAATATAAAATAAATAAAATAAAATAAAAAAGAGAAAGATTTTTTGATAGAAAGGCCTACTGGTTGCTGTTAAAATAATATTTGACTTTAAAAAATCACTAGCACACGTTGTTATTATTATTATTGTATTTCCGTATTTATACACATATGCATGCACACACACGCATAATGTATACCGGGTGGTTTTAATATAAGTATCTCTATTTGGAGCTGTCTGTAGCTTGAAGGAATAACCTGAATGAAGCCAAAATCCGTACACTTACTATTCGAGAAGGGGAAGGGGGAGAAGAATGGAACAATAATAATGAAAAAATAATTGCAATAATCGCCGACAGATGGCAGTTTTGAGTTTGAAATGTATAGTACAAGAACAAAGAATTAAGGCGTAAAATCGGATGGCATACCTAATTTATTGGAAAATGTCACAGTGAAAATGCCACAGTGGTTACGCTTTCGCATGGCGGTGCCGATCGAGTACAGGTTCCACATGACCATTGTAATGGAGGACACAATCCATGCAGTGTACGACGTGCTCAACTGCGGAATGTAACGCATCAGGAGTGATGTTTCCTACATGTTGTGATATGCGACCTTTTAAATCATTCAGGTTCTTGATTTAGCTGATGATTAAAACGGCGTTTGCCCGAAGGGCCCCGTAGCGCCATCTGTTGGAGATTATTGCAACTATTTTTTATTGTGCTATTCTTGTACCACTTGTCGAATAGTAAGCGTACCGCTTTAGGTTGCATTCGATTTATTCCTTCCAGCTACAGACGGCTCCAAATAGAGTTACTTATATTATATATATAAAACTTTAAGTTAAATTATATATATATATATATATATATATATATATATATATATATATATATATACTACATGGCCAAAAGTCACCGGACACATTTAATTTTAGACGTTTTATTGAATATCTACAGAAATATTTGTGAAATTCTTCAAGAACTTCAGAAATTAAAAAAAAACGTGATTGGTTTTATAGTTGTTGGTGAAGGTTTGATCATGACGGCACTTACGAGACAACAACCAATTGAACAAAAAATATATATATTTGCATTCTTATTCAGGTAAATAAATCACATACAACATTTTCCATAAAATTAGCTTTAAATTATTAGTTTAAAAAAAGTGACGTCACAATAGCGGGAAATCAATCGAGTGTAACAACTTGCGATACAGGGGAAGGCAAACGTAAATCCAGTCACGAAATTTGTACGACGTAATTAATGGACGATCCCGTACACTGTAAAGGGATCTAAGCGCAGAAAAGGCAATATGATTCTATCAGTAAGAATGACGCCATGTTAAAGACAAAACACACATTTCCTTTCATAAAACTGTTATTTTCAGCACAGTTATATAGAAGAGATTACTATACGATTTTCAACAATTTTTCATTGACGCGATTATATAATTTTTTTTCAGTTATATGAATGAAAATACATATGCATGATGTTATTTTACATTCGTAAAAGGGTTCTTAGTGAAAAATTAAAATTACTACAAATATTAATTTAGTATTGATGAATTTAGTATTATAGTAAATATAGTTTAAAATAATATTTACTTTTTAAACTACACCAGTATTAGTGCACTGCAAAAAAAGATAAATGTTTCTTGACATAGACAGAAGGTTTACAAAAATATAAAATAAGCTCTCCCGAGTTAACCACGATTTGGAAAAGTGTTCTTTTATCGTCAGAAACATCACAAGCTACTATATTTCCAAGATTTAAAGAATCATTTCTCAAAAAAAGTTTATTTTAGTTCCCATATTTTTTCGAAACATTTCCTAGTAGTTTTAAAAGTGAATTAAGAATTTCCTCAACACGAAATGTTGATTTTTTTAATGCTATCAATTTTCAAGTAACTATTTTCATCTGCGTAACAGAATTCATACATCCAAGGGTAACAAAATAATGTTCATTTTGCGCTCTTAAGTTAGCAAGTTTGTATGTTCAAAATAAAAATATTTACTTTAGAATTGATAACATCCGAAAAACAGATATTATGTGCTGATACCGGTTTCAGAAAACTGATGATTAATACACTGTAAAAACTACCCAGAAACGTTTCCGAAAATTATGGCAGCATTTTGTTTCAGAAATGATTCTTTAGATCTTGAAAATCATTTAGTTTCTGGGGATAAATGAACGCGTTTCTGAATTGCGAATAACTAGAAAGCGGTTATATTATATTTTCTTAAACTTTACTTGGTTAAGAAACATTTCTCTTTTTTAACAGTGTAAAACTGATTTTTTTTATTGGAATTGTTTTTGAGAGTTTGTTATAAATTCGTCTAACAGTTACTTGTTAAACTTTTATTTCGTCAAATTTCTACTGTTCCACCTCGTTAATTATCCTGGGTATAAGTTGAATAAAAAAAATTGAATAAAGAAATAATATTTGTTATGACCCTGCAAAATAAAATACTCGAAATGATCTGCCGCTGTAGCACATGACTAAGATGAACTGATATAATATTGTTGTTCATTTGTCTAAGAATAGCACGTTTATTCGTGGATATACAGGTTGATTCCAAATTCATTGTACAAACTTTGAGGGTTGGTACAGGACACTGCAACAAACAATTTTTGTATAGGAAAGCAGGGTCGGAAATCGATTTCCAATCCTATGTCGCGTTTTTGTTCATAACTTGTGACAACAGCAACATCACAAGCTACTTGATTTCCAAGATTTAAAGAACCATTTCTCAAACAAAAGTTTATTGTAGTTCCCGTATTTTTTCGAAACATTTCCTAGTAGTTTTAAAAGTGTATTAAGAATTTTCTCAACACGAAATGTCGATTTTTTTAATGCTATCAATTTTCAAGTAACTGTTTTCATCTGCATAGCAGAATTTAAACTACATAAAGAGTAGTGAATATACTTTAACGAAATCCTTACAGTATGCTTACAATTCATACATAGGTGAGTCTGTTGCGAATTTTGTTAAAATATCTTCACTACTGTTTAAATTAAGAGCAAAAACGCGACATCGGATTGAAGTGAGACGCCCTGTAATTTTAACTAAATAAAAGGATTTTTGACCCTGATTTCCTATACAATAAATTCTTTTTACAGTAGGTTGGTACAGGACACTCTGAAAGTTTGTTCATAACATTATAAAGCAACCATATATCAAATATCCATCATCAGGGTCGTATTTTGGACATGAGGAACATGTTCATCTTGTTACCACTATTGTATAATAATAATCTTCGCCTTAATTAATCGCATAATTTTGCGTTTAAATAAGGCGTTTAATAAGAATGTTTCTCATTATCTATTTTGCCGATTGGTTTATTATACAGGATGTCTACCATTATCGTTGTACAATAGCTAATTTTTAAACCTTTAGTTGTACAGGTATAGTTCCAGTTGCAAAAATTTTCAAATGTTGCTCTCTGTCATACAAAAAGTATTTACGTCAAAATAGTTATTGTCGAAAAATTTTTCTCGAGTCCCATGAGCTATATTAAGAAAAACTTTCTCCATGCTGCCATTCTTCCAAGTAAAACGTAAAAAGTTTCATTTTCTTTTCATCAAGATTTTCCAAGTTAAGATAATTTGAATTTCAGCATTTTCAAGCGATAGCGATTCTTTCCGTATTTCGTACCAGAAAATGCTGAAAATTCATAAAATTCAAAGTACCATAAAGCGGTAAGTTATGGTCGTAAAAAATGATTTTATTTGTTTTTCTCGTTGGAGCTCGGAGAAAATTCTTCCAACTAAAACAGGGACCGTATACAAATTTAAATTTCGCAACTTTTATAAAAAAAATAACTATTTTGACGTGAATATCCTTAAATAAGATGGAGAACCTTTGAAACATTTTTGTAATGGCAATTGTACTTCAAAAGCTAACAGTTTTGGAATTAGCTATTGTACAATGATAAGAGCGAACACAGGCGAACAGCCTGTGCACTATGGCTGCACAAACATTTGTCTGAAAATCGTTTTCTGAGATAATTTCCGAAAAGTAATTTTCGCCATATTTAATTGCAAAGTTTCTGTCATTAAATAAGACAAATTATTCTATTCTAAAATTGTGATAGCTTGATGGCCTGCGTTACACAACTTGTGCACCCCTACTGTATACATACATAATATTTAAAAAATAATTTTGTTTTGATTTGTTGTTATTAATTTTTCTTCGATTAATAATTACTTCCGAATATTTAGGCCATATTATAAAAATATCACTAAGCATACAGAAATTCCTTTTCATCAATTAAGAGAAAATTCCTTCATTATCGTTGCTGAAAAAATACCTTATACCGGATTGTTTGGTGATAATGTATCGATTTCCTTAATTATATTTTATCTGTTAATTAACTGTTATGCTTACAGCATAATGGAATTCACTGACCAAAACTTAATCATCTCTTTCTTCTTTAAAAGGTTAATTTTAAGATGCAATTATTATTTTTTTATTGTTTCAAAATTCAGTGTTATTAAAGTATTTTAAAAATTTTGCTGTCTGTGTTTTAATTGATTGAAATGCTATAATAGTGATGACTTTCAGGAAAAAAAAAGCATTACTTAATCACCCCTCTGAAACACCTACAATCGTAAGCTCGTGTAAAATCATGTTTGATTGATTGTTTGAATTTTATCTGTCTAGTTAAATAAAGAAAATAAGTGTTCTGTCAAAAGATTTTAATATGCTAAACAAAAATGAGATTAATGTTTTGAAAAATAAATTAAAAATAGGTTGAAATACGAAGCATTGCGCATTAATTAAGATAATGCAATCTGGTTGATTAGTTATTTAAAAGATCTACACATACTTCCTTTAAGCTTGCGGAAAAAAGGAACTGAATATCTGCATACATGATGCTAATTATTAAGAACAGGGTGGTCATAAAAAACTTTGCCGATGTATGAGCTCCTATCTACCGTACCGTTGAATGAAAAGGGATACCATTTTGGGCGTGTGTAGGCCATTTTAAGCTATGTACTCGGGAATGGGGTGCAGATGAACAATCGAGGTCTTACAGTTACAGTTACAGTGACAAAATTTTTAAATTACTAAATGGCAACACTCACTTTTTTAAATAGCAAGAAGACTTTCACAGTAAAAAATCATAAATGGCATTGAAACGGTACCTGTACTAGAAAGTAAACATAAATCAAACGAAAAGGAGACCATCTAGCGTTGTACGTGCGCGACAACAATAGTTCGTTAGCATCGTCATCTCCGTTTTTCTGCGTTTTCGTTGTCACAATTATCACACTAACATGCTTCAATGTTTTTCTATCTCTTGAGGTATTTAAAATTCGAGAAATATGCGTCGAAAATGCAATGTGCGTGTGACGTGAAAAAACTATTGAACATGACATTTCGTATTTTCTTTATGGGATGATGTATTGTTGATGTTGTGTTTATTTTACGCATGCGATGTATGTGAATGCCAACACTGAAAATTTTGTAATCCGACTAAAATGATTTTTTTTGCCTATGTGGGCTTATTTGTTGTTATCACTGCTTCTACTTGCGTTTGTTTTACGTCGCTGTTTCTAGTGCAACAGGTATCGTTTCAGCGACATAACGTTACAACATTAAGATCATTTTGTGATTAAAGAAAGTGGGTGTTGTCTTTGAAAATTAAAAATTTTTGTCACTGTGCTTGTAACTGTGACAGATCAATTGTTGTTCTTCACTTCAATCTTGAACTCGTGCCTTAAAATATCCACATTCCAAATAGCATCCCGTTTCCCTGAACGGTACAGTCTCTAAGGGCTCATATCGCGACAAAGTTTCTTTAAGTCAAAAAGTTCTTTAAGTAAAGTTTCTTTCAAAGTTCCCTGTAAAGTTCACATAAAATCAATTTAATTTAATAATCTAGATGCTCGTATTAACCTAAGTTTTTTTTAAAATCCCGTAAAGCACCATAGTCTGCTTTGCAACCGTTCTTGTAAAATTTGCTTGTTTGTTGATTGTTTGAAGCACTAATAAATTAACCTTACAATAAAATTCTGCATCTATTGTTTTAGATTAAATTCTGCCAATTTCTAAATTGAGTTTCAGAATCAAATATTGTATGCAATTATGTAAGATGATTTTTTATTTAATTAAAACACACTTTAAATATTATTAATACTTCACTTATTCTGGATTTGAAATTTGTAACACTCAAAAACTCTGACAATTTTAATATTATGATATTTGATTCTCTCAACCATTATCTCATTACACTAAACGGATTGTGGTTTTAAATACTATACATATTAAGCCTTTGAAGGGAAGTGGTACATTAGTTTTACCGCTTAATTTTCAACAAAATTTGTACCAGAATATTTAAATGAAGTTTTGCTTTTATAATTTAAGTAAAAAAAAATTGCATTTATTTATATTCAAATGAGATTGTTCGTAAATTCTGGGGAGTTTTCAGCATTACAGCAAGAGAATTACTTGACCCTGAAAGCGTTAAGTAAAGAAAGATGAACACATAGGATACAATATTCGAAATCTTTAAGGTGTAACTGTAAAAAGTTATCTCTATGACACAATGACTATATTATTTTTTGCCTCAATAAGATATTTATTGGGAATTTCCGAATTTTTAGAAACTATTAAAGCTGAAATTCACAAACCATTATCGGATATTAATAAAAAATAATTGGATCAATTAGTAAAACGAGCTAGAATTATTAAATATTGTAAAATAACAAAAACATTGTCTGCACGCCGCATTTACAAAAGATACAAAAATGGTTAAAAATAATTTTTCAAGTTGAACAAATAATTAAACCAAAAATCAGCGCAATCACTCTCGCTTTCGAAAAAACTGCGAAGGATATTTAACTTTTTTTAAATTTAACTTAATATTTTTAGATTTCATGAATGTGAGTTGCCATGTATTTCTGTCAGAAAGAGATTAAAAAAAATTAGCATGCTTAATTCACATAACCACATCGTTGAAGTTAAACTTTTACAGGATACGAATAATCCTAGCAATAGCTGACGCTATATTAAACTTGTACACGTATGCCACTTCAGTGGCTGGAGGTGTCTTATAACAGTGTCAAAATTTAAGTGATTAAGGGGTTATACCTACATCAAACTTACGAAAAACGCTTTTTTATTGCATTTTCTAAAAGTACAATTAGTAAATAGTATTCAGTTACATTTTCTATTCAATATGATAAAAATTAAGAGTGTTACACCACTTTAATTTACTTTGTTTTTTTATACATAAATCATAACTTGAATCTTTAAAAGCGATTATCTCAAAACAATGTTTTTAAAGTCGGTAATCACGATAACTCGAACAAATTTCAACCAATCTTCTTTAAATTTTGATCAATTTTTAACAATAATATTATCTAGAGAGTAATCGATCGTTTTGGTTCTCTCAACCATTATCTCATTACACTAAACGGGTTGTGGTTTTAAATACTATACATATTAAGCCTTTGAAGGGAAGTGGTATATTAGTTTTACTGCTTAATTTTCAACAAAAATTGTACCTGAATATTTAAATGAAGTTTTGCTTTTATAATTTAAGCAAAAAAAAATTGCATTTATTTATATTCAAATGAGATTGTTCGTAAATTCTGGGGAGTTTTCAGCATTACAGCAAGAGAATTACTTGGCCCTGAAAGCGTTAAGTAAAGAAAGATGAACACATAGGATACAATATTCGAAATCTTTAAATTGTAACTGTAAAAAGTTATCTCTATGACACAATGACTATATTATTTTTTGACTCAATGAGATATTTATTGGGAATTTCCGAATTTTTAGAAACTATTAAAGCTGAAATTCACAAACCATTATAAACCATTACAAACCATTATTGGGTCTGCTGGGGACACCCAATTTTATTGTGTGATTACAAAAATCAAGTTATTTTCTTTAAAGTGTAATAAACAAGATACAAAATAGTTTTTCAAAAATTTTGTTTCATTTTCCAGAAAACTATTTCCAAAAATACACGATGTTTTCGACCTTGCAGTTATAGATGTACCCCTGAAGGGATTTTTAGTGAAAAGATATCGCCGGATTCACTGTGAAGGTTTAAAAAAATAATTAATAAGTTTTTCATACATTTGTATTTCGTATATGTCTGTAGATCCAGTGGCGCCAACATTTACAAGATATTGGGTGGGCTCAAATATTGTTTTGGTTGAAGTGACAGGGCCAGTTTTTTAATACTTTCCAACAAAGTTGAAAAGTGTTTATGAATTCGGTTTATCTGTCTGTCTGTCCGTGCTCTAACTAGAGTAAATATAGTCGGATTGCCATGAAAATTATATATGTTATTGAGATTTATTACGGCATGTTCGGTATTGAAAATTAAGTGTGTAGCATTTATAGTTCATTAACAAAGGCATTCAAAAAAATTCCGTTACATTACGCCCTATGAAAAAAAAAATTGTGTGCGGTGTATTTTAATGATGTTACTATGTTTAAAACATATTAAAATTTATGTATATCACTGAGGTGCTTTACAACATGCTTATTATAAATTATGGCATTCATAGCATTCATTGTTCATTTACAGGGAAACACAAGAGAATTCGGTTACAGTACTGGCTATGAACAATAATTGATGGAAGTGCATTTTCAGTTGTGCCACGTGTTTTTAAATGCAACTAATTTTTTGCATATTGCTTGGTGTGTATAAATTCTATAGATCGGCAGCACAAATGGCCTCGAGTACATTACTGTTCATTGACGGATATTGCCGAATGGGAATTTTCAACTGTGCTATGAGTTTCTGAAACTGGACTAAATTTTAGCATAATATATAGTATAGTGTCTACAAATCTATTGATCATATACAAGGCTGCACAAAAAAAAAAAAAATCGGATATTTTTCTGATTATTAATGCTTGTTACTGAAAATGGGTTTTCAAATTTTTTATTTAGATATTAACCAATGAAATTTTGTTACAGTATTCTGAATGTGTTGAAAATAAATCTTTCATAATCTATGTTCAACGCATGATTTTTTGTTCTTGTTTTTCTTTGGAAAGGGAACGGGTGCGAAAATATGATAGCTGTAAGACAAGCTCTGATTTTTTAAACAAAGTCTAGAGTTGTAATTTTATTAACGTATATTCTTACGAGCTGTTCCTTATAAAGCCTGAAAATGCAAAAATCTAAACGTCGTGCAAAACGTTTCAGCTTTGTTCTTTATAGATATCAGAGCAATAAAACAGATGGCCATTGACTTATATTCACTAGTAAAATATGCAAGAAGTTTATTTTTTTAAAGAGAAATTTAACTGTTTGCGTGTTGAAGGAACTTTTAATTCTGTTATGTGTCTGTTACTGCTATTCTTACTGTTTTATAAAAAAATACTTTCTGAACGTCCATAGAATGAATTTCTTCCGAGATTACAACAATAATAATAACGAAACAGAAAAAATGCAAATTGAGTAGGCTGGTCGAGCAAAGTATTGGGTGGGGTCGGGGTCATATAAGATAGCGCTCATATGGTCTCATATAAGTTAGCACTACTATGTAGACTTTGAGACCTCTGGCTTGAAAAGCTATAGCGTTGCTATTGCGCCTCGGAATTATAATCCCTTCATCCCTATCGATTTTTATTTTCTTCTTTCCTTAGCGTTTAACATATTATCCTGCCAAAAATTATTTCCAATAAGATTTTTTTCGCTACCATTTATTAAGAATATTCGCTACAAAACAACAACAATAACAACAAAAATCTGCGCCATCGTAACCTAAGTAAAAAAATTACTGCGTTCGACATAGAACGCTGAACATATTTAAATCTTTCTAATCAGATTCAATTTATGCAAGTAAAAAATAATGATGAAAATAATATCTTAATAACAAAATTTTTTAAACCAAATTATGAATTAAACAAACTTGTTTATTAAATATGTCTGGTTGATTGCCAAACCAATCAGGAATAAATATTATTTATTCCTCGAACTGTCAAAAAAGTCAATAAATATGTAATATTACCCTTAATTTAATATATCAATTTTCTGAAGACTAACACTTTTATTGAAGCATTTATTGGTATGGAATTTCCCTTTGCAAAGTTCAATCTCAATAACTCTTATTATTATTAATATTTAAATTACGAGTCATTTGAGTGCTTGTGATCATGTATCATTCAGATCCTTTTATTTCTTACGAATTCAATAGCCATTCATAAGAAACATAAACAGAAATTCTTTCAGAGAAAATTATTTTTTTTTTCGTTTAATTTTTCTTTTTAGCTCAAATAAAAGAAAATACAAACTGCGGCGAATTTGTAAGCGTAAACCATTAAAGTATCTCAGAAAAATTTATCAAACCTGTAATAAACAAGACATGCAAAATGGTAATTCATGTAACGCAATAAAAAAAAAATGCGTTTCTATAAAGAGGATTATCATTCTGGTAAAAATCATTGAAAACACTTAAGTGAATCTTTTCGATCTTATTTAAAAGGGGAAAAAATGTTAAGAGTGTCATTTTCTAAATGTGGTTTCAAATTAAAATTGAGATTTTCTATTGGATTTAAACTAAATGATTCACAATAAGTGAGGAATTCGGTTTACTAAGGGGAGAAAGAGGAAAATCTCGATTTTTTTAAAAATGTTGATCGCTGTGGATTTCATAAAACAATAGATTTACTTCAATTAGATTTAAAATTAATTTATGCGTTTAATATGAAATATAAATGAAGTTTTAGAATGAAAATATAATGTGAAAATTTTATTTTAATTATCTAAAAGCGTCTCTCTTTGTTTAATTTAATTAAAAATGCGAAATTCCCTAATGCCCCCAGTGAGTATTATCATTTCTAAATCTCTTAAATGCTGCATTCAAAATATATATTAATATCTTTATGTAATTAAAGTGCATTTTCATTCGAAAAAGTAGTAATTTGCTACATATTATCTGGAAATCTAATTTAATATCAGAATTTTGCAAAAGATATGCTTTGGGCAAAAATTATCCTGAAAAAGGTTGCATACTTTTTATTTTGTATTTTTTTAATCTAAATTAAAATTATAAGAGCAGGGATATCATATCTTCGGCAATATTTCTTTGTAAATCATTTAGAATATAGTAACTGCTTTTGAGAACATGATATTCAAGATAGGCATTTATACAATGATGAATTTAGTAGCCCTATAATTATAGGATGTTTTAGAGAAAATTGTGATTGGTTCTTATCAGCAGATTAAATCATAAATTAAATAAATTAGTTTAGACAAATTATATGAAATACATAACAAAAGAGCTTTATGATTAAATTGCGGCATACTTTTCTCACAATTTACAAATTGCCTAAACGCTTACACTTCTTTCTCCACAACAATTACCTCTATAACGCCCTAAAATGTCTCTAAAGTAGTTTATTGTTATGGTAATAAAGTAATAGGAATAGTTTAGTAAGAGAAGAAGTTTGTTCTTATGTAATGCAATTTATTTTACTGTAAAAAAAAATATAGATATATTGATTCAAAATATGCTAAAATTATTGATGCGTCAAGGATAAAACGATAATTGTCCACTTTTGGGGGAATTTGAGAAGACAGAGTTTTCCATTAGCTTCAGAGGCGTACTTTCGTCTGGCAACCCTGGATCGAGACAAAAATGAAGTTAATCCTTTGTAAAACATTGTTGAAGACGGGTATAAAAGGGGAAGAACGATGAAAGTCTGTATGCTCGTAAAAGAAATGATTATTAATAATTATTATATAACTAACTGTGACTATTAAATGTTTTTGTTTGTAAAAAAAAGTACTATAAATTTAATTTATTTGACGTAAGTTTGAAATTTTTTTAATTTATTTTGAAAATTTGTACTTAGTTACATTATATTTTAAATGAGTCAAATAAAAATAAATTTGATTCTCTTCATTAAGTCCTCTTTTTTGAGCTTTCATAAACTTACTCATGTTTTTATTCATGTTCTGAAACTGAGTAAATTAGATAGGTACACATCTTTTCTGAAATTTAATTCTTCAAAGACCGTTCGAAATATGCATTTTTAAAGAAAATGAAGTTATTAGCATATACATCCATTAAAAAAAATTATATTCTCTAGCACTCTCTCACGATTAAGAAAATATGATATAAGCTAATAAATCCTCAGTATTTACTTTCGCTTTTTTGTGAAATAGTATCGGTTTCTTTTGAGAAATATGATGTTTTTTTCGCTTTCTAATATAAATCCAAACGAGATTACAGATGAAACAAAAAACGCTTTAAATCGATATGAAGTGTTGTAATTCTCTTTTCTTGAATTTTTAAATATCTTTACTTCAAAAACTTTCACTCGTGTTCAAGTCTTGATATAATACACTAAAAATATTTCTGGATTAATGTTTTGTTTACTTTTCTAAACAATGCTTATCTGCTTTCTAATGAATGCGGATTATTTTGTAATTTGTAAATGAGTGGAATTTTTTTCTTTAACTTAGTTTAATAAATAATTAAATATAGTTATTTTGTCTTATGAACCTTTAATTTTTAATTTGACTGTAGCTGACAAATTAGAAATATGTAGTTTATATAATGATCAGTTCATGCAAAAGTAGATCGGTAAGTATCTCAAGAACATAAGGCGGTTTTCAAAAGGAAAACATATTTTCCTGCTCAACTTCATAAAATTTTCTGACACATTCGCGAACTCATTTTTAACTCGTGCACACTTCGGTTCAGCACCCGCGCACTCCACACTAGTTTTGGGATTCCGTAACTCCAACTGCGTATGACTTTGTTGGCAATATATTAATAAGGAAATATAACACATGATTACTATACGAAATGTAATGAGAAATCGAACTGGAATATTTATTTTAAACAAAAATTCCATTTTGCTAATGAATAATGTCAATTAATAAAAGCATGTTTAAAAAAAAATCGACATTTGAAATTTTGGTCGGTGCGAATTCGCTCACGGATTAAATACAGGGTGATCGAAACCATCGGGCAATATTTTAAAAGGTGGTTGAGGGGACAAAAATAAGCATATTTTGTCACGCCATGTGTGTCCGGAAATGACGCGTATAAGCGACATAAGCGACACGTATTGGCGATTGATGCTTACATTGAACCTTTCACATTTTGCATTGTCACCAGCGCTTAAACGCGCCATTTCCAGACACACATTCTATGAAGAAAAAATTCTTGTTTAAGCTCCTTCTACCACCCTTTAAAATTTATTTTAAAGAAGATATCAAGCATGATTTAACACTAGACGACAAAGATAAGAAAATCTATTATTTTCAAAAAATGATCCAGTTTCCTCTTCTATACATTTCGATAACTTTTCTTATACCAGAAAAATTTCATCAATGTGCAACTTTTTCAGCTCCTGGAATAATCTATTTTACGCCATTTTGTAGTTTTATCTTCATAAATATAAAATTTTCTTCTTAAACTGATACTTCTGGATTGCCGTCAGATATATTGAATACTTTCCCATTTTCGATTTTGAAGGCATAATTGTATAAATTCTGATAAGTATTTTTCATTCGACTATGTAAAACAAAATAATAACGCAGCGTAACACTTATCAATTACATTAGTGCATAAATAAATCTTTAAAACGTAGAATAATTGTATATACTTTATACAGTATCCACAGAATGCAAATTTTACTAAAGATGTACAAAACTACATTGAAAATCTGAAAAACCAGTTTTAATCCGATGGTGAACAATGAACTGAACAAGGACCTTTAGACAGTTTCAGTGTCGTATTTGAAAACTGTTTCAAATATATCCATTTTGTTGTTAAATTTGTGCAACCGCTGAAATGCTTAATACACCGAAAATTACTAAACTGAAAAATTGGTAGATATTGTTGTGAGCTCGGGGTTCGAAAGGACTGATGCCAATATATAAGAACAATAAAAAGGCTTTATTCACTATAAACAGTGCAATACGATCACAAATATCTTCTGAAAATTACAAGATATTCAGTAATCTTCAAATCCAATAAAAGCGCAGCAAAATTTCACACAGAAACAATGCGTTCAATACGACGTATCAACGACAAAATCGATCCGAGTAACACAGTTCTCAATGCAAAGCCTCTCGTATGAATTCAATCGCAGTTGACAGACAACTAACTCAACTGAACTGGTGGAGGTCCCTTATATAGACTTCAGGGATCTTTCCAGATTATTCCAGAGCCTTCAGATGCTAGAAATTACCAGAAAGTGCTTTAACTTTCGATAGAGAACCCAAGCAAGATAGGATCCCAATGTATAGGTATAAGGGGGGGGTGGTTGCACAAAAAGTCGCCAAATCCGTCGCCAACTTGGCGACATTTGGCGATATATCGCCAAATTTGGCGACAAAAATAAGTCGCCAAAACCATCACCAACTTGGCGATAAACCCATTCCTTGGCGATTTTTCCATAGACTTCTTATAAAGATGAGGGTGTAAGGTTGTTTTTCTTGCAAAGCATCTGAGGCCTTTAGCATTGAGTTACATGATGCTCAATAGGAAATACATTAATAATACTGCAATTTTCACAATAATAAAATAAAATAAATTTAAACAAATGGAATATTTACAGGTATATACAAAATTCATAACATTGCCCCCCTCTCAAGCACTGCACGTCCCGGGCAGTTCAACCTTTGATCGGAAAGCAAACCCGTTGCCAACAAATGCTATACTATTAACACTTAAAGCAAACATGGAAAATAACAATTAAACACATTCATAATGCTGAATTATACAAAATATGCAAGTATTTAAATAATAATAATAATGATAATGCTAAGCAAAATAAATAATTACATTAACTTATATACAAGACCATGGTCATACTAATTTACATTATTTACATTACACTATTTACAATCAATGAACTAAGTACTATGGCCATAGTATGGAGCCAGCCTGTCGTAATGAACGACTCTAGGCTTCGAACTTGGTGACTTTCGGATCCGAATTACGACATCGTTCAGTCTGTTTAGGACTGTATAAGGACCGTCCCAGTGCGATTGCAGTTTGGGAGAAAGTCCTTTACGTCGAGTCGGATTATAAAACCAAACCTTGTCACCTTCTTTGAATTGATGTCCCGTGGATTTCGTGTCGTACCTGGTCTTCATCTTCTCCGTCTGTATATTGATCCGCTCTCGAGCCAAGTTGTGGACGTCTTCAAATCGTGCCTGGAGATTCTGCACGTATCCCTCTGGCGATGAAGGCGCATCTGGAGGGCGACCAAACAGCAGATCACAAGGTAGACGAAGATCACGACCGAAAAGCATCTGAGACGGGGAATAGCCGGTCGTTTCATGGACGGCGCTGCGATAGGCGAGAAGAAACAAGGGAAGTTTTTGGTCCCAGTCTTGCTGGTTTCTTGAGACTAGAAGTGAGAGATTGTTGAGGATGGTGCGATTAAATCTCTCAACCATGCCATCCGACTGCGGATGTAAAGGCGTCGTCCTAGTTTTGTCCATTCCGAGAAGTTGACAGAGACCCTCAATCACAGCAGAGATGAAATTTCTCCCCTGGTCAGAATGCATTTGAAGAGGGACTCCATACCTTGATATCCACTGGTTTACCAAGGCATCCGCAACCGTAGAAGCTTCTTGATCAGGGATGGCATAAACTTCAGGCCATTTTGTGAAATAGTCCATGACAACAAGGAGGTATTTGTTGCCATCAGCACTTCTTGGCAGAGGACCTAGGATGTCAAGGGCGATGCGTTCAAAAGGTGCTCCTACATTGTAGAGATGTAGTCTTCCTCGGCTACGTTTCTTTGGTCCTTTCCGAGCTGCACATGCATCGCAAGATTTGCACCATTGTTCGACGTCAGCTCTCGCTTTTCCCCAGAAGAAGCGCTCTCGGACTCTGTGTAATGTTTTCATGACTCCAAAATGGCCACCAGTGGGACTGCCATGTAATTCCTTGAGGACCTCTGGGATTCGGGATCGAGGAAGTACCAACTGCCACCGAGATGTCTTCCCGTCTTCCGATTCAAATTTTCGGAACAGGACACCATTCCTGACGTGGAGAGAGTTCCAAAGAGCCCAATATTGCTTCGTCGTAGGACTGTAAGTCGAGATGTCTTTCCAACTGGGCTTCGTGCTAGAAGATTCTAATAACTCCAAGATTGGTTTGATTACAGAGTCTGCCATTTGATCTTCTCGAATCTTCTCATCACTCCAGGGATCTGGTGGCGTCAATAGTGAAGTCTTCGTCTGGCGTATGACATATTCGGGATTATACTTGCTCTCCGCTCTGGAACAATAGCGACAGCTCTCGGGACACGGTCTTCTTGATAGGGCATCGGCGTTTCCATGCGATGAGCCTTTGCGATGCCTGATGTCAAAGTCGTATTCCTGGAGTCGTTGTATCCATCTGGCTACTTGGCCCTCTGGGTTCTTAAAATTCATCAGCCATGTTAGGGATGCGTGGTCAGTACGAAGGAGAAATTTCCTGCCATAGAGATAGTGATGGAAGTGTTCTATGGCTTTCACTATAGCTAATAACTCCTTACGAGTGACGCAATAATTCCGCTCTGCTTTCGATAAACATTTGCTCCAGTATGCTACGACTCGTTCTTGGCCATCTATTTCTTGGGAAAGTACAGCGCCGACACTTTCATGACTGGCATCCGTGTCCACAATGAACTGTTTCTCGGGGTGCGGATAGGTAAGGACTGGAGAGGATGTGAGAGCTTCTTTCAGCCGCTGGAAGGAATTCTCGCATTCTTGTGTCCATAGAAACTTCTGCTTGCTTTCAGTGAGCCTATGCAATGGTCTTGCGATGTTGGAGAACCCCTGGACAAACTTTCTGTAATAAGTGCATAGTCCCAGAAAGCTTCGCAACTGATGGACATTTTCCGGACGCTTCCAGTTCTTTACTGCGGACACTTTTTCATGATCTGTTCGAACACCTTCAGCTGAAATGATGTGTCCTAGATAATTTACTTCCCGTTGGAAGAACTTGCATTTCAAAGGGTTCAGCTTTAAATTCGCCGCTCTCAGCTTCGTTAACACTTTTCGAATATTTTCTAGATGTTCTTCAAACGTGCGGCCACCAATGATGACGTCGTCTAGGTAGATGAGACAAGCTTCAAAAGTCAGGCCTTTTAACACTGTCTCCATGAGGCGCTCGAACGTTGCTGGAGCATTGCAGAGCCCGAACGGCATAACTTTGAATTGCCAAAGTCCTTGTCCAGTAGTAAATGCGGTCTTCTCTTTGTCATCAGGATGGATCTCTACTTGCCAATATCCACTCTTCAAATCCAGTGTGGAAAACCATTTATGTCCTGAAAGAGTATCTAGCGTGTCGTCTATTCTTGGTAGAGGATAGCTGTCCTTCTTCGTGATATCGTTAAGTTTACGATAATCCACACAAAATCTTGTGGAGCCATCTTTCTTTCGGACCAACACGATGGGAGAGGCCCACGGACTTGATGACGGTTCGATGATGTCACTATCCTGCATCTGTTGTAAGAGCTTAGACACCTCTTCTTGTTTAGCGAACGGCAAACGTCTGGGATGCTGTTTAATCGGTGGATGGCCGGCAGTATCAATTCTATGCCGTGTCAGTGAAGTGCGACCAATATCACTCTCGTTTTGAGAAAACACATCCTTAAATTCCTGGAACAGTCTTTCTGCGGCATGTCTCTGTTCAGGAGATAAATTTTCATTTCGTCCAATTTCAGGTGTTAAACTTGTAGGCGGCTCCGACAACATCAAGCTCGGGTCTTTGCATACACAGGTGACTGGAGCACAGGTTGCAAGCACTTCACCCTTCTGGATAATTCTAGACTTTTCACTTACGTTTGCAATTCTCACGGGTATGACATCTCTCGACAGATCTACCAGCGCTGATGCTATTAGCACTCCCTTTGGGCTCTTCTCAGGATATCCAGTCAATCCATACTGGAAAATTCTTTCGTTTCCAGTTAATCCAGGTATCATCATTTCGGTCCGAGGAGGGATGATGACATCTGCCTTGGCTGTGATCCGTTGAATAGACCCGGACTCATTTCCAAGTTTGAAAATAGTGACATCTTCTTGAGCAGAGCGTAACTCATTATTCTTAAAATCCAGTGTAAATCCATGCTCTTTTAAAAAGTCCAGTCCGAGTATGAAAGGGTCTGAAATATCGGCCACATAGACTGTATGATGGTAAGCGGCGTTCCCAAACTTTATTTTCAATTTCATTCTTCCATGTATGTCGATCTTATCCCCGGTCACGGTTTGGAGGATAACACGGGGCGGGGTCCAGAGGAGTTTTTCCTTTAGCCGGTGAGCTAGATCTTTCCGAATGATGGTCACATTGGCTCCTGTATCGATGATCATATTACAGGGCAAATCATTCACACGCCCGACTATAAAAACTCCGTTCTCGCCGCAACTTCTTGCAGAAATTTGACACACTTGATAATGGGGCTTCTCAAAATCTGGCAACCTCCGCCCCGCGAGATGGCCATTAATTAGTTTTCCTGCTCCGCCGTTCGTGGGGAGCTATTACCTTCTGTGCTGGGTCGTTTTAGGCAGTTTCTTTGAATATGGCCTTCTCCACCGCATTTCCAGCACTTGATCTTTCTGCCAGTTTTGTTGTCCATCAAGGAGTTCATCTGCCTCATCATGTCCTTCACCTGCTGCTGTAAATGCTCCACAGCTCTATCCGACGTCTCAGGCATGTTGGCTACTCGCACAAAGTGCCGATCTTTCCTTGTAGCTTGCTGGGCTGCCTCGACTTTCAGGGCATAAACTAAAGCCCCTTTTAAGTCACTGAGATCTGCAATCCGGAGTGCTTTCTGGATCTCAGAGTCACGCACACCATCAATAAAATGTTGCAGAGCTAAACTTTCTCTAATTTCAGTCGGACAGTCAGGATAAGCAAGATGGGAAAGTCTCTCGACATCCGTAGCAAGCTCTTGCAGGGATTCAGTGGATTTCTGCTGTCGAGATTTGAGCTGGAGTCTGCTATATTCCTTCATGCATTTCTCGCCAAAGCGCAATTCTAAGGCACTGACGAGCGTTTCAAAATCCAGCGGTTCATTTGCAGGCAAAGTCTGTAGGACGTCGGCAGCATCAGTTCGTAGAGAAGCAGCTAACTGGCAAGCCTTTGTCTGGGAATCCCATCCATTGGCGTCCGCTACGATCCCAAATTGTGTCTTAAAAACTGGCAATGAGGATTTTCCGTCATAGGTCGAGAGTTTAATAGAGGCCCGAGGAAGCATAGCTTGATACTTGACATCTTCGGGAAAGTTTTCGGCAGTTATCTTTTGTTTCTTCACATTTTCCAACTCCTTTTCTACACTCTCAATCCTTTCTTCGACGGTCTTGGCGATCTTTTGAACTTTTTCTTCTACTCTTTCTTCAACGGTCTCGGCGATCTTTTGAATTTCTTCTACTTTTCCTTCTATTTGTTGAAATCTTCCTTCAACTTTGTTTTCCACGCCGTCAATTCTGTCATTTAAAGATGTTATTTTATCCTCTATTAAGTCTTTCAACTCTCCAAGGTTGGTTGACATATCCTTCTTCATTTCATTTTTTAAGTCGCCAAGGTTGGCAGTCATTTTCTCATCCATCGCTGACATATCCTTTTTCATTTCTTCTTTCATCTCGCCAAGGTTGGTTGACATCTCAGCCTGATTCGCAGCTAATTTCTCCAATAATTGTTTCAGTTCAGCCTCCATTGCTCTGGTGATCGGCATTCAACCCCACTCCTGACACCAAATGTTGTGAGCTCGGGGTTCGAAAGGACTGATGCCAATATATAAGAACAATAAAAAGGCTTTATTCACTATAAACAGTGCAATACGATCACAAATATCTTCTGAAAATTACAAGATATTCAGTAATCTTCAAATCCAATAAAAGCGCAGCAAAATTTCACACAGAAACAATGCGTTCAATACGACGTATCAACGACAAAATCGATCCGAGTAACACAGTTCTCAATGCAAAGCCTCTCGTATGAATTCAATCGCAGTTGACAGACAACTAACTCAACTGAACTGGTGGAGGTCCCTTATATAGACTTCAGGGATCTTTCCAGATTATTCCAGAGCCTTCAGATGCTAGAAATTACCAGAAAGTGCTTTAACTTTCGATAGAGAACCCAAGCAAGAAAGGATCCCAATGTATAGGTATAAGGGGGGGTGGTTGCACAAAAAGTCGCCAAATCCGTCGCCAACTTGGCGACATTTGGCGATATATCGCCAAATTTGGCGACAAAAATAAGTCGCCAAAACCATCGCCAACTTGGCGATAAACCCATTCCTTGGCGATTTTTCCATAGACTTCTTATAAAGATGAGGGTGTAAGGTTGTTTTTCTTGCAAAGCATCTGAGGCGTTTAGCATTGAGTTACATGATGCTCAATAGGAAATACATTAATAATACTGCAATTTTCACAATAATAAAATAAAATAAATTTAAACAAATGGAATATTTACAGGTATATACAAAATTCATAACAATATTTTGAATAATCAAATCCTCAATCCGGTAACACTGATTCATGAAAAAAAACATAAGACATATGTGCTTATAAATTTTGTATGGATTTGATAGTTTAATATAGGCTAAAGAAAACCGATGCCTATATAGACCCTAAAACTTGGAATATTCGTTTTAATGTGAATGTTTTTGTTAATTTACTTTATAAATTCAGTATTAGTTATACAAATGTAACATTCGAAAAAATATATTGATTGAATTATCTAAATCTCAAAATCTAGATAATCTGTTTTATGGTCTTTGTAAACTTAATCATCTTCCTTTTTTTAAGTAAATTGTTATAACGAAGGGAAATTAAGAATAGTATCTGCCGTTTATTGTGTTTTTGATCGATTTTGACTGGATACTGCAAACCAAAGAAATAGCTCAAACAATGGTTTCAACAAAAGTAAAATATACGGGCAGTGAATTTTGAAATACTTATTGCAATTTTATTATTATATAACATTTTATTTTATTTATCTTCTTCCAGTAATTTGAAACTAACGAACAAGAAAGTATTTTAGAAAAGCGTATTAAGAAATTCCAAGTTTTAAAGAATTGTTAGCATGAAATTCAGCACTGATTTTACACAATAAAAAGAATAATATAAGTAGAAATATATTATATTTATATATATATATATTTTATAATACGTCTGAAAGGTTTCTAAATTAAAAAGGAATTTTAGACAAATCGTAAAACCATATGCCAAAATATGTTTTACATTTCTTTTTATTCATATCCTTAGCGTGTAACCCATTTTCTGGAATTCATAACTGCAGTGTTGTGAAACTGACAGTTGCACATTCAAGAAGGCAGGACTTACTTCCATAATTTATATTATAAAGGACATACGTGTCCGTGCGTAAAGCTGACGTCATTTTGCGAATGGCAACATTTGACGATGAAATTTCGGTTTCGCGATTTTTGCTACTGCAATTTTTTTAATTTCTAAACATCGCACATTTTTAATTTTTACATCGTTATATAGAAAACAAAATCTACTTTCAAATGTAATATGTTTGAAAACTGTATCGCAATTTACTCATTTATTATAGCATTTAAATTAAATTCCAAGCATAATTTTCTAAAAAAAATCATCTCTATCGCTTGCAGACGATTACAACTGTTACACTTTACACTTTACGTTACACATTACACTAGTAACACTAGTTACACTTCAAAAACTATTCCAGCATTAATTTCAGTTAATTTCAGCATTTGTTCAGCTAATATTCTATAACGAAATTAAAAATTTATTAAGCAATATATAAAGTACTATGAATAAAACAGACATGCATGTAATCGAAATAGGCGCTTAAAACCGCTGAAATTATCAGAATTTAAAAAAAAACAACTGTTGTAGATAACAAAATTTTTAGCGATTTCTTTGGTTATTAACTTCTGGCACGAGGCTAATACGAAATTACCGCTTTTAATAAATTTGAAAATTTTATTTGAATACATAATTGATATGTATTTCATATAAAATTGCGCTTTTATGTTTTTAGGGGGCAATCTAAAAAAAATATTAAATGTAAAAAATCTATTAAAGTTTTCAATAAAAAAATAAATGCTTTTCACATATATTCTCTATCCCGGGAAGCCCGGGTTGGATGCCCTAGTATGGATAATAGCTAAATAATCACCAGAATAAAACAGTGGCAGTTATTTTGAATCCCCGTTAACGCCTACGTTATTGTAAAGTTTGAGAGCCTTTGTCTAATTTCTATATTTTGTCTAATTTCTATTCGGTTCCCAGCGGTATAGACGAATGAATAAGAATCGTTGCTTTTGAATTACAAGGTCCTAACTGACAAACTGAAATAAAATGAGATGGCACTATCTAGTGAGTGGTTTCTACAATGTTAGACGCATTTCAAGAGTTGAAAAATTACAAAAACTACAGTATTACGTATGGTGAAATGAAACTTTCATTTCGTTTTTCTTAAAAAAGATAATCGAAGCAGATTGAACTTTCACAAGGCAACGGAATGCTGACGTAAAGGCACGTGCATAAAAGAGTCAATAAGACGCGTTATTCAGATATACGGAACATGAATATAACTCTCCTATTTATAGGACGCTGGGTGACACGGAATTGATATTATATAGAGTAGTCTAAATATTATTACGTGATTTTAAAAGTTTGGAAGATTTAGAAAGGAAAGATTTGGAAGAAAATTCTGATTTGTCTTTTTTTTTTCTTTCTCTTTAAGTTCAGAAACAGTACACTTTAGAATTTTACCACGCAAGGATACATGTTTAAATAACAAGTATTTTTTTAAGGAAAAGCTCAAATATACCGATTCAAAAGAAGACGTTTTAAGATGAGAAATCTTCTTGATGTGATGATAATATGCGATTTCATTACAGATTTTGGACAATAAAGTTCTGTAGTTGACATGCCTTAGAGAAGTCGACTACGTTCTGTCTTTATATAATTGAATACTAATAGCAAAAATACTTGAATGTTAATATTCAAAATATATTGGTGTATACATTGTTAAAGAAAGTGGTATTATCTATATATTTAAAGCATTCTGTCAGATTTGCAGTCTCTTTTCCACACGAAAATCATCTCTTTGCGCATGCTTCAACGTTTTAACTTTTGAAGGCTTCTACCCTCAGAAACGGGAAACGTGTTTAGCCCTCACCTGTTTAGTCTAGAGCTGTTTAGCCTAGGGGGATTGAAAAGGGTTGATTGAAAACGGTTTGCATAGTATGGACATTGCGTTGAAAGCTTTTTTTTAAGGAATTTATGTTTTCACTACTAAATATGCATATATATATATATTTTTTTAATTTTAAAGAGAGCTTGGATAGAGTTATATTTATAACCGATTGAAATTTAAAAGAGTTCGTAAGATGAGAACTTTTTTTTATTTTATGTTAAAGGAGCCTACGCGAAAATAAACAAACAAAAAAGCGAGAAGAGAACATTTCTTGACAACTAGATAACAATATTTTTTCATGAAATTTTTACACGGGCCGTAAAACCGTTTTATTTATAACTAATAAAGATTTCTAAGAGTTCGGACAAAAATAACAAAAAAATGAGCGCTTTTATCACTAAACATCACTATTTTTTGGCGAATTTTTTTTATTTTAAAATATAATTTCATACAAAATTGGGTTAAAGATATAAAATAATAAAAACTTGATTTAAAATAAATATATATATTATCACGGGCCCGGGCAACGCCGGGGGGGTCAGCTAGTATTCTTTAAATGATACCACTGAAGTTTTTTTTAAACTGTGTATGTTCGTATAGTAAAATTCCAAACTGTCTAGATTCGAAATCTATAAAGGTAAAGACAGAAAAATCTTGCGTCAAGCATATATTATGAAACACTTTCCAACACATTCAGAATGCTGTAACATAACTTCACCGTTTAATAAGGTGAAAGATGATGTCTAAGTATACAATTTGAAAAACGCATAACACATTTGGAAACCCAATTTCGGCAATTACCATCTATAGTTGGTGAAATATACGAATTCTATTGGGTAGATTTGTATATACACTACATAGTATGTTAAAATTTAGTTCAATTAGAAAATGCACAACACAATTGAAAATTCCCCTTCTGCAATTTTCATCAATAAACGGAAATGAATTATTTTGTGGTACCCTGTATATGATCAACAGAAATTATACACAACAAATAATACGTAAAACATTGGTTAAATTTGAAAACGCATACTACAATTGAAAACACCTTCCAGAAATTATTGCTCATAGACAATACTGTAATCAAATTATTTTTTGTGTCCCTATAAATGAACGACAAATGCGATCCACACCATATTCTATAGTAAGCATCTTGTTGTGCACCCAGTGATGTACATCAATTTCCTTAAGTTTGAAATAGTGTAACATCATTAATTACCTTTCAAACGATTTTCTCCCATAGACCATAATGTAACGGAAGTATTTTGAGTGTCCCTGTAAATGAACTATAAATGCTACACGCTTCATTTTGAATATCGAACATACCATAGCAAATCTCAATAACATATATCAACTACATGGCAATCTAAATATACTATCGCGAGTTAAATTACGAAAAGATAGACGGTAGACGGAAGACAGACAAATCGAAGTCATAAACACTTTTCAACTATGTTGGAAAATGTCAAAAAAGGAAGAAAATAACATTGTAAAAGATTATTAACTTTTAAAATCGTCTAGTAACTTTTGGGCGACCCTGTATGTATATTATAGCAATAAATAGTAATACTAAAAATAATAATAGTAAAATAACAATAAAACAAACTACTTCTCTGGTTCGTATTGAATAAAATTTCATACCCTTCTCTTTTCTTAAAGTTAAGCATTTGCTCATTTAAAGGTTAATAAGTATTTGTTTAAAGTTTTTAATAGTCAAAACAGTAACAGTGGCAATTTATCACAAGCTTTTCATACCTGCTATGACTTTTCCAAAGAAGTCACCTTACCTTCTTTTTAGACGCAAAATAGTTTGAATTCTATTTAATGCTTTGTTGACAGGTTACGATTGGTATTTTGCATAACATTTACATTTGTATTCATACTGGTAGTCAAATATTTCCCGAGGAAGATTTCCATATCTCTTGTTAGCGTCCGAGTGAATGTTCCATTGACATCGGCAGAAGAATGTGAGAATACTTGAAGGATGACATCAAATAGCACTAGTTAAATCCACCTTTTCCTTTCAACTTCGCTATTTTACTCACTTATCGTTTATGTCTTTGGGTACTTCCTAAGCTTAGACATGTACTATTGCATTAAAGGTGTTAGTTTGAGGAATGTAAAATAAAGGAGTGCTTTAATGCTTCAAAAATTCTGCTTTTGGGTGCATAATTGCAATGCATTGAAACCGGAAGGTGGACATTCAACGATGTAATATTTATTCCTATAATATGAATAATAGCTAGACCATTAACAGAAGAAAATAGTGTCAGTTTTTTTTAAAATTTCATATATATTATTATTCTCATAAATAATTATAAAATAGTAATAAAATAGTGAATGTTTTCTTGGTTTTCTTCTAAGTAAAATTTATCTGTTGTCTTTTTTTTAAATTAAATTTTTGCTCTCTTAACGGTTAATAAATACTTTCTTAAAGTTTTAATAGTCAAACAGAAACAGTGATAATTTATCACAAACTTTTCATACCTGCTATGACTTTTCTAAAGATTTAATCCTACCTTCTCTTTAGACTGAAAAGAGTTTGAATGCTTTGTTGACAGGTTACGATTGGTATTTTGCATAACATTTACATTTGTATTCATACTGGTAGTCAAGTATTTCCCGAGGAAGATTTCGATATCTCTTGTAAGCGTTTTGTTCCGAGTGAATGTTCCACTAACACTGACAGAAGAATGTGAGATTGCTTGAAAGATGACATCAAATGACACTAGTTAAATCCACCTTCTCTTTTCAACTTCGCTATTTTACTCCACTTATCGTTTATGTCTCTGGCTACTTCCTAAGCTTAGCAGATACTGTGTGCTAAAGTTTTTGTTATTTTGAACAATATAAAGTAAATGGGTTTTTTAATGCTTGTAATATATTTTCTTTCGATACATTTGGAATTATTAAAGCGATATGAGTTATGCTTGAATTACTGGAATTCGTGAATCCTCATAAATTTCATTAACTTTCTCAGTTTTAAATTTTCTTAAGACAATGTAATGAGTTAAAAAAAATTAATAAGTTAAAAATACCTAGAATAAGAAAAAGATGAAAAAATGATTTTTCGTAATCATAGCTAAAACACACAGCTGTCAAATCAAAATAAACCAAAAATTTTATTAAATAAAACAAGTTAAGTTATAACCGCATACAAGCAAGAAACATTACATTTCCTTATATTTTTTCTGGTTATTATGTTTATTTGTCTTAAAAAAGCCCCAGAAAGTTGGCAGCTATGTAAACGGTTTTGTTAAAACTTTTAAACATAAAGGGATGGCTGTTTAGTGGCATAATGTCCAAAAATATTCAGCCATTTCAATGTATATTGGGCATATTTAAAATTGTATTGCGAGATGTTGAGAGTTGAGGAAATGTTTTAAATTTTTAGTTTTTTTTCTTATATAAAATGGCGCATTAACATCAGATGTCTTATACAACAATATTTATTTATCAATAACTATTTAAAACAATGAACACCCCTAGAAACAATACAGACTAATCTTAATTACAATAACAATACAGGAGTAACACCGGGTAACACAGCTTTCGTTGATTTTACATTTGAAATATTTATAGTCAAATACAATTCATCTTCGAATGTTATTATTTTAGTATCAATATGTGCTGTTTCTTCCATATTCTTGCAATATTGAAGTTATCTTGAAAACCAGTGTATGAGCCGCAGATAAAAAAAAAACATCGTTTAAACAAAACTATTTACGTAATGAAGTCAAATATAAGTACGGCACAAAAATAAGTTGTATTTTATTAAAAACAATTTCTGATTCTACGCATAGTCTTTGATCTGCGGCTCAGAGGTCAATTTTTAGTGTAATCTAAAATATTTTCATTCCTACACTGGGTACTTGCAGTGTTTGCTACATTTTGCCAGAAAGCAAATCTTCTTCAAATTGTAAAATCTTGTATAATTTTAAACCAAATTATCAAAATGCTAAAGAAATATTGGATAAACACTGTTTTGTACTGGACTTTATAAAGAAAAATGCTTTTCATGCTATTTCATCAATTACAAATTCAGCTTCTTGAAGGTAGGACTTTAGCAGACTTTAGAAACCACTCCACGCTACTTTTATCCCCCTACATTATTTTACGGAACGTGTTTTAGCAATTCTACATTACTATTTCCTAAAGTCTAAAAATTTAATATAAAATAAAATGGTTAAAATTAATTTAACCCATTTGCATCATTAGCCCATATATGCGTGCATATCAGAAATATCTCTTTTAGTCAAAAATTCCATACAGGAAATTCCGAAAGAAGAATTTTCAGTTTATATAATCACGGAAAGTCGGTCATTACATAAAGCAAAAAATTACTATTCAGAATTTTTGGTGAGAATTCGGAATTTCTGAATAAAAAAAGAAATTTTTGAAATGCATACATATATGCGATAAATGATGCAAATGCGTAAACCGTTTCTTGCAGTTGACATAAAATACATTAATTAACACTTTACCGACCACACTTTTACTCAAACACGTGATTTACCTCCTCCCAGCTTTATTATTCTCTATTTTTCCAAATAGAAATTATATTCATACTACAACTATAAATATATGGATTTAATAAATTGGATTTTATAAATGGATTTATTTTTGTTCATAGAATTAATAAATTACTATCAATGCATGTATCATACATGTACTGTACAACAACACAAATTATACTTTTCTCAAAGCTGCGAAGTCTATCTACCTTTGAATGCCATTTTCCCCGAAAATAAATACTCGCTTTATTTAATGAGAGATATTTGCGATTAAAATAAGACAAATATTTATTTTCGAAAATAGTGGTATTCAAAATTCAGAAGTCTTGGCAGCTATGCTTTAAGTTGTATAATAAATTTATATGAATGAATTTATGATACATTTACTGTAGAACAACACAGATCATACTTTTCCCAAAGCTGGCAATTATAGCGAGATTAGAATACCATTTTCCCAAAAAATAAATATTCCCAAAAATGAATATTTAATGACAGAAGTTTGCAATTAAAGTGGGACAAATATTTATTTTCAGAAATAGTGGTATTAAAAAGGCTTTTCGGCTATGTTTTCAGTCGTAGAATAAAGCACGAAAATTTTGCACCCACGAGCTATGTATGGACAAAATCGCTGCTTAATTGGCTTCTTATAAGATATTAAAATGTTAACAGCTGGTTGATTGGTTATGTAAGGTAAGATTCACTGTATGTAAATGCAAAGCCATTAAATTTCAACCACAAATTGCTGAGATTTTTAGGTAGAGGTTAAAGTTGAACAAATTTTTCTCAACAAAGTGAAAAGTATCCAGGCCAGGAATCGAACCTGGGTGCATTGAGCCAAGGTTCCAGGTTTAATAGATACTTTGGATCTTTTATTAATATTAATAAAAATGTGCGCCCCATTATCTATTACTAGATTATTTAATCGATACTTTTTATTTTGTTGGGAAAAATTTGTTCAACTGTAACCCCCACCTAAAAATCTCAATCATATTCACTGTATGCGAATTCTTTGTGGTTCGGTCAACAGTGAAAATGATTTTTGTCAAATATTTCTATTCACGTACTCTTCACTAAAATGATACACTAAAAATTTCTATTGAGATTTTGTCACTGCAATTTCAAAAGCACACCCAGAAAAAGGAATTGATTAAAATTACAAAACATGTTTTGTTGAGTTCATTTTGGTTGTTTTAGCAATATTCAAGTAAAATTGAACCATTTTACTTGAATTAACAAAACATTTTTTGCTGACGATACAAATTTTTTTTTTTGGAATTGCAAAAAAAATTTTTTTTGTTGATTCAAACAAAATTTCTATTGACCCATATTTAAACAAAAAGTTTTGTTGGGTCAACCAATTTTTTGTTGATTCAACAAAACTTTTTTCTGGATGCAGAATGCATTCCAAAACGAAATTCATTAAAGTTGTTAACAGTTTCTCAGAATGAATAACTGTCCTTATTTTTGAGTACCGCTATTTCCGAATATTAAAATTCACCTTATCTAATGAGATTAAAAAAGTTTACTATTTAAAAATAAGGACTGCTAGGCACCCTGTTCTTTTATGTGTTACTCCAAATGAAAATCATAAACATGGAATTTTACTTTGCTTTACCTTAGATGAATTGCCATAACTATATACGCATGTTACTTTTTTTTGTTTACCTCTTTACATATTTTAACTTCTGTTTGGCGCAGTATGTCCAAATGTGGACTTTGTGCCAATAAAAATAAACCAACCATATTCCTATAAGAATTGAGATGAGCCCAATGATTTCAAAAGGCATTAGTTTTTAAGAATCCTTATTATGAAATAGAATCCTTATTTTCATAGAAACCTTAGATAATTATTATTATATAAAGATAAAATACATTTTATTACTAAAATTCACTTTAAAAGTACTTTGTAATAAGAAAATAAATGCGAGTATTTTCTTATTTTCTATCCCTATTTTCTAATAAACAATATATTTTATTTTATTTTTTAAAATAAATATAAGGCGAACAAATTATAAAACAACATTGCATCCAATTCACGAAGTAAACTGGTAGTTTTTGTTCAGTAACTAATATTAGCTAATTTATGTTTTTAATTCTATTCATTTAAATATTTTTTTAAGAAAAATAGTTTTTAAAAAATTAATTTTCAAAAGGAATTTATCTAAATATCCCTGCTCGGTTAAAATATCTGTGCAGATGACATTTTCGGCCAGATATGATTGTACTAGTAGTTGGGTGCATGAAATTTCAGTCATATTATTCCAACTAGATTGCAGAACATGAATATTCAGTTATTATGAATGGTTCAGTTCAGAGATGCGGCAGTACACGAGCAATTGAAAATTATAGATTTTCTAATGTAATTTGCGTCGCAGCTATTTATGATTAATTGACTGAGAAACAGCGCTATGTGCGAAAGAGCTTATCCCTGGCGAGATTAGTGATAGCTGTAAGAGGTCAAGATTACATTATCAGATGTTAAGGAATCCTGAATAGTTGTATAAAAGCATTAGATGCAAAGGAAATAAGCTATAGAATAAATAGCTTAAGATAGAAATATACAGATCATTTGTATCTAGTGTTTAACTTTTAAACTGATAAATGTTCAGTTTGACGGAAAATGCACATTTTAATAAAATATTTATGAATTAGAAACAGAATAAATAGATAAACAAGGATTCATATTATTTATTATTTTATAATTCTCTATTCTATATGATATAAAAAATATGTAGGGTGATAGAAAAATAATTTTTCAATTTTAAAATTAATCAATTAAAAAACTGTTCTTGAAATAAAAAATAATTAAAACTATCACATGTTGTCGAATCCTGAATAGTTGTATAAAATCCTTAGATACAGAAGACATAACATGGAACTGTATGGATAATTTATATCTAGTGATTAACCTTTAAATTGTCAATCGGTTAATTTAAAAGAAAATGCCAATTTTATGAAATTTTTTTGTATTATAAACAAAAGAAATAGATAAAGAAGGATTCATGTTATTTATTAGATTGTAATTATTTATGACTATAATATGTAAAAAAATGTGCAAGGTGTTAGAAAAATGATTCTCTAATTTTAAAATTAAATAAATAAAAACAGCTCGTAAGAAAATCTTAACTGAAACTGAATAGTGATTTACACTTCAGATCATGAAAAAAAAAAAAGATTCACCTACTTTTATTTGAAAATCGTTTAAATAAAAAACATATCAAAAGTGTAATTAAATTCAGAATAATGTCTTTTCAGTTAAAATGAATCCAATTCTTAATTGGGGGTCATCTATATATTGAAAGTTGTACCAAATTAATTTTTTTCAATATTAACACGTCTGTTTTTCTGTAAAACGATTTGTCTCACTCCATGTACCCAAAATATGAAATTTCATTCAAATATATCCACATTATATTTGAATTCCTCGGTGTATTTTACTCTCGGATATCAAACAGGTGTGTCATTCGGTCAATTGGTTCTGAATTATGCACGTTTGAAGTTTGAATCTTCTAATGCTAAATTCATTTTTAATCTATGCAAAACAGATTGCCAATGCCTAGTTTTTTAAGCATAACTCGAAACCTACTTGGCGGAATTAGCTGTAATTTTGGATTCACATATTTGAAGTTTCTAGAAAGCGATTTCTCTTAAAAAATTCTTCACTGGTGACAATTCTTTTTCTTTCGAAAAAATATATATTCCGAAATCAATTTTCGAAAAAAATATGCATTGCGTTAAACAATGTTTAAAGCAGGGCTGTTAAAACTACATGGATAGAAGTGATTATGATTTTTATGAAGCTGATAAAGAATTTAATATATTTTCTGCAATTTTTGAAATTTTAATGAATATAATTTTTTTTGTCTTTAAATATAAAATCATTAAGCTTATAATACAAATTAGTTTAGTTCCTCAGTTGAAAAATAAAATATTTTGTTCCTTTTAAGAACGTCTAAACTCTTTCATTTCCTGTAAGATTAACATATCCGTGCAGTCTTAACCTACTGGCGGGACAAAAGCAGAAGATTTAATTTTTCTATAAAACTATTTATTAATAAAAATGTGATAAAGAAATCGCATATTTACAAGGATATTATTGTACAAGAATAAGTGCAGAGTATTTAAGCAAACGTTATATTACATTCTGATGAAAAATCTGGCTTCAAGAGGCAATTAATATTAAAGTTTCCGGTTTTATAGTACTTTTCCCTAAATTACATAAAGTTTTATTTTGCATGTAAATGTAAATGTCAATTACGAAATTTCAAATTAACTAAAATTACTTTAAATCAAGGGATGTGAAACTGGGACCCGCGGGTGCTCGTTTACACCACTATTTTCGAATGGTAATTTTCGATTTATTTTATCACAGAATTTTGGCAAATAAATAAGGCAATGATTACTATTATGAAATTCTGGAATTATCATTGAGAACTCGAGGGCGAGAGTTTGATAGCTCTGCTATAAATGTACTCCTGTTTATGTCTAGAAATAGACAGATGATGTTTTAGTGTCGGGAAGCTCCGAAATTTCACAAATTCAAAGTATAATAAATCAGTCAGTTTTGGTCGTAGAAGAATGAGATTTTCACTGCTTTACTTGTCAGACCAAAAAGAAAATTTTTCTACCTATAAAGAAAACGTATACAGTTTTAAAAATAATAACTTTTTCAAAATTAAGGGCAAGATTATTTCAACAGCTGTAAAAAAGGGCGTTTCAATCTGTTTGAAACTGTAACAAAATTATCTTTTTCTTTTCTTTCAATCTTTAAATCTGAGGCAATACGCATGAATGAAATATCAACCAGAAACATGTTTTTACTCAGTTTCAATGAATTTAATGTTAATAAATGATTTAGTTTATAGTTAATTTGCAAGGAAACATAAAGATTTCGCATATTACGGTGCCACCACCCAGAAAAAGGAATTGATTAAAACTACAAAACATGTTTTGTTGAGTACATTTTGGTTGTTTTAGCAAAATTCAAGTAAAATTGAACCATTTTACTTGAATTAATAAAACATTTTTTGCTGACGATACATTTTTTTTTTTTTTGAAATTGCAAAAAAAATTTTTTTTTGTTGATTCAAACAAAATTTCTATTGACCTATATTTAAACAAAAAGTTTTGTTGGGTCAACCAAATTTTTGTTGATTCTACAAAACTTTTTTCTGGGTGAATTGAGGATAATTATTTGAAAAGCATTTTATTGACGTTATACTATTTTAAACTCATCGAAATTGTTATAGGTCACTGAGATTCCCAACAATGCATTGCTTAATGATAATAGTATGCGTATCATTTAATACGAGGGTGGTTAAAGTGAAAATATTGCAAGTGAAATGTTGACAGCAGCTATACTTGTAATATACAAAATGACCAATCATCATGCTGCAGTACTGATACTGAAGAAAGAAATAACGACAGTCCGAAAATGACCGCCATATCGATATGCACAGCATTAGAGCAGCAATGTGTAATGTTTTTAATAGTTCGAAAAATCAAAATATAAAATTTGGATTTTCACACACTTATTTTATTCACCAGACAACGTCCAGTGACGTGTGTGTTCGTACGGCTCACAGAGGGGATAGAAGCAAGTATTTTTAAAGCGGCAAACAGGTGAAAACCGCAGTGCATGAGTGGCTTCAGTCACAACCAAAAAACTTTTCTCACGAGTTATCCATACATTTCCAAAGCACTGTAATACGTGTAATCCACGTCATACACTACGTGGAAAATGTATATTTTTTTCTGAATTTTCTTATTTACTTCATAATAAATAAATAAGGTTTTCATTTGGCATACGAGCATGAATTTTTACAAGAAAAAACATAAGAATGTGTCCATATTACAGCCTATGCGTGATTGTTGTTTAAGTTAAGTTTTAGGGATGTAAATCTTCCAAACAGAAAAATATTGATGTACATTATTGAAATTTACTACAGAATTCTCTCTACGAAAAATTGTGCGTGTAACTTCATTACCATATTGAGCCCTGCCTTCCAGAATATAGGAAGCGACATTTTTTTTTTGAGAAATATACATTTTATTGCAAATGGTGTTATTGCAAATGAAATATAGTACATTGTTTTTATGGCTAAGAAATCATAAAGCAACCAAAATTAAAACTCCAATTAAGAGCAACAGTAGACAGGGTTTTAAAAATTATTCTGCGATGTTAACGACAAATCTTACGATAAAACATATTTTGTCGCTTACGATAATTTGGCGGAAAGGGCTCGATATATATATTATTTGTATTGTAAAGATCCCTTTATCTACAACTAAACTCAACCGATACTTATGAATGAGGTATCCATCTAAAGATAATTCATACGGCTTCACGAATTTTAGTACTGTTGTATTTGAATAAACAAACCTACATGTAAATATTCTATTCATATACTATTTTATTTTATGGTAAAGTGGTATGGGATGTATTCTTTAAGTTTTTATATGCTTTTCAGTTTCAAATAATAAAATACAATTTCAAGAGGAACCGAAGTGCAAAAGCTTAGCACGAATTTCCTAGTCTTAAACTAAATTTGCGTTAGCGAAAACATACTTTATGATCACTTAACGGCTTTCTCGAAATATAACATGATCACTCAAAGTCATTTTGGAGAAACCTTTAGTCCCAAATTTGCATATAATGTTATTCGTGGTAGAGTGTGAAGGAACTGCTTATACGTGGCCTTGCCCTTGCATGCGCTTTATTACGCAGGGCTAGTAATGGACTTATCATGTCATATATTCAATCATGCTTAGTGTTTAGAGAAAAATTAAAAGATAGTTCTTGATATAATTTCAAAGTTGAAAGAAAATGATGTAGTTGAAATTTTACTTTATATTTAAATCTTTTTACATGTTGTAAACTTTTTGAAAAAACGTATGTTTCGGGCGAAAAATTAAGTGAATCTTTTTTCACTTTTAAAAGTAAATGCCAAGTTGCGTGTCACGTATACATACGTGACATGGTAAAATGTATAACTGCAAAAAAAAAAAAGAAAAAAAAAAAAACTTCACTGAAAGTATGTAATTTTTCAAAAATGGCATTGAAACAATCGCCACGCACAAATAGAAATATACAAGATTGTTTTTTTTGCGTGGAGCTGTGAAATTATAAAAAAGTCACATGACTATTTTTTATGCAAAATTCTGTACACTACCTAAGTAACATGTTTAAGTTTCGTGGATATCCGTGTACTTTTATGAAGAGACTTAAGAAAATGATTATAAGTAATTTTTTAGTAGCATAATACTTCAATTTCGTTGATATGTGAATTGTACAATTTTATTGAAACTTGCATTCAAACAATAATCGCTTATAAATATTGGCATTATTTTCGGTTTTAGTTTGGCCCATCAATTGTACTAGGGATGTTAAAACGACAGTATGTAATATAGACCACAGATTAATAACACATTTAAATTTCGTAGCAATTGGAGCAATTTTAAGTTACTTTCAGCTGGAATGAGCAAACCGGCAGGCATAAGCAGTTTTGAACAACAGGCCTTGGCCAAAAGTATTGGGCACCCCTGTTTTTAATATACTTTAAAAATACAGGAATATAACCAATAGTATCAAAATCCGAATTCAATTGTTTAATCGTATACAATTAAAAATTTCTTAAGTTATTACAGTTTGTAAAAATAGGACAGAAAATAAACAACTAAACTTTTAATTAACCCTTTTATTTAAGTCATTTACGTTTAAATTAATTACTAATCTACTTTCTTATATTAACAGTTTCGTTTTTGTGTTATACAAGTTAATTGATAATCATAAAATTAAATTTAAAAAATATTTTTTAAAATTATTTTTATATATATTTTTACTTTTTATAACATATGTTAATAAAAAAATTTAAAAAATACACATATATTAAAAATATATATTTTCTTTATTGAATGTTTTTAACATAAAATGTTTCTATTTATTATATTCATAAAAATCCTATATTGGTATTTTTCTTATTTTAAAATTATAATAGCTTTTCTTCCTAACACTTCACAAACATACTCAAAAGTACCAGTATCTATTTCATTTCGTCTGAATGTGTGTCTGTCTTTGTGTCTATTCACTTTTTAATTCCGAAAATTATCTTGAAAAGAACAGGTGTCTATAAACGCTACTGAGGTTCTCTGTAGCGTTCTCCTTATTACTTTAACTTACAACTGGAAAGAACCCACTTGCACATATAAGCACTTTTTAATCATATTAGGACATGTTAAAAAATATGTAAATAAATTGTTATTGACAGTCTTTTTCAAAATAACCCGAAATGTTATTTTTTCATGTGAATACATTTCTGCATATCGTGTGCAAAGAATCAATGCCAGCAGAAGTTATTATTATTATTATTATTATTATTATTACAATTATTATTTATTTATTTATTTATTTGTTTGTTTGTTTGTATGTGCATTCATATATATTTATGCATATATTACTACATTTTCAATGATTATAATAGAACATTTTATTTTAAAAGATAATTTGTATTGTTCTGTTTTTAAAACCTAATTTACTGAATAAAAACAATAAACGACCTATTTTGATATTTTTATTATTTAAATATTATAATAGCTTTGCTTCCTAATACTTTGACAATACAATGAAAAGTATAAGGTTATATTTCAGTTCGTCTGAAAATGTGTGTGCTTGCGTGTCTATTCACTTTTAATTTCGATAATTCATGAAAAAATAAAAAACAGATGTCTACAAATGCTACTGAGGTTCAATATAGCGTGCTTCTTTTTAATTTAACTTTCAACTGGAATGAACAAACAGTCACACATAAGCATTTTTGAATCACAGTAGAACCTGTTAAAAATTATGTAAAAAATTATTATTGACAGTCTCTTTCAAAACAACCCGAAGTGTTTTTTCTTCATGTGAATAAATTTCTGCATGTCAAGTGTAAAGAATCGATGGTTATTACAATCAATTGATCCACAGGTTATTATTTATTTATTTATTTATTTATTCGCGTGTGCATTCATATATAAATGGTCAAAGTATAGAACTTTTATAACTATATATTCTAGTTCTTCTGAATGTCTGCCTGTTTGTGAATCTATTCACTTTTTAATTTCGATAATTATCTTGAAAATAACAGATGTCTACAAATGCTACCAAGCTTCAATATAGCGTGCTTCTTATTACTTTAACTTAGAACTGGAAGGAAGAAACAGTCGCACATAAGCATTTTTGAATCATATTAGGATCTGTTAAAAGTATGTAAAAAATTATTATTGACAGTTTCTTTCAAAACAACCCGAAATGCTTTTCCTTCATGTGAATACATTTCTGCATGTCGTGTGTAAAGAATCGATGCAAGCAGAGGTTTATTTTTTTATTATTTTTATTTTTTCGAAAGGGGGTAGGGGAGGGGGATCCATGGGATTTGGTTGCCCGGAGTGGCTGTCATGAAACAAAAGCAATCTTCTCTCCGTGATATATTCCCGAAGACCACCGTAGATCTGCAGTTTATCGATGTTATCACACTCTTTCATTGATTTACTACCATAATAAACGGAAAGTTATCTACACACGATGGCGACAGCAGGGGAAAAAAAGTAATCGTATTAAATCGGAGTTCAGTTCGATCTTTGTTCTGAGTCTCAGAAAAGAATGGAAAAAATACCTTCCGATTTTTATGAACGTCACTGCTGTGTTATTGTATTTTCAAAGGCAAGTTACACATCGTTTAGCTGTTTCATATGTTATAGAAAGTTTACCTGTTTCGATGTTTTATTACTTTGATATTTCATATGTTTTAAATATAGATTATTTATTTATTTGATGTACAAAATTTTATATTTTTGCTTGGAATATTCGTCACAGTGTTTTGATTGAAACATTCTCAAATATTTATCACGTGGTTTATTAATACTATTTGTAATGTATTTTCTGTAAACTTTAGGGAACAGACTAACGTAATTAATAAGAACAATTCCTCTGAAACAATTTTGAATAACTAAAAACAGTTATTACGTAGATAATTTTAATTGCAAACGCCAAAGTTCGAGATTAATATATATATATATATATATATATATATATATATATATATATATATACAAAATTTAAAAAGCTAAATTTTAGTAAATCATAAAAGTTTTAACTTATTTAGGTTAATGGATAAATATGGGAAAAAATTTGATGAAATAGCATTTTTTAGTTTTCTGTAACGTATATTAATTTATCTCGTAGAGCAAAATACCAGTTTAATCATATAAATAAGTTAAAATGATTTAGTAATTAAAAAATAGCACGTTTTAATTTTATGTAACGTATTTTGCTTTTTTCGCATTAAAAAATAGGGGTTTAGTCATGTAAGTAACTGTAAATAATTTTAATAAAATCAAAATTTTGTAAACTACATAAATATATAAGCTGCGGGCATTTTTTTCTTTATACTAATTCTTAAATTTATAATGTAAAAATGTAATTATGTAAACTTTTGTAGTTAAACCTACATACATACCTATCTAAAAAAGTAAATAAATATACATTTATTTTATTTATAAATTTCTCTTAAATTTAAATAATTATATAAAATATTTTTTCAGCAGTGGTTGAAAAATATTTGATGAATAGCTTCGCTGCGAAAAAAAGGAGTGTTTTCCAGAAGCAAACCTAGACAGAACGACCGGAAACAGTTACGAGTCGCGCTGCTCAGTCGCATATAAAAAGGATGCAATTTATACAAAGATAAATGTAAAGTAAGATTTGGGGTTCGTTTTCTATTAACCACTGCACAGTTTGCTTTATGACTGTCATACATTTATCTCGATACACAAAGGCCCACCTCAAACTATGTTTCCGATCGCGTGTCTTCCCCTTGTCAGTTGTTTAATTAGGGAGGGCGGAATCACAGTGTCACAAATATTTGTCACAGGGTTTATATTGTCACATATTTAAAACGATACATTTAAAACGTCTTATTTAAAACATTTTTTCTTTTATTGCGTCGTTATAAAATTTTTGGAGGCCACGACATTGTTTAATTAGCCATTTTATACAGGCTGATTTTAAAATGTTTAAAAGCATAAAAAACTTCTTAATAATACCATAAAAATGAAGAATGCGCTAGATCTTTCGAAAGAACTTTGTCTTTCTTCGTCAGGCGCAAAGAAGACGTGCAACCGCTTGACGAAGAAAGACAAATTTCTTTCGAAAGGCAAAGCACATTCCTTATTTTTATGGTTTTATTAAGAAATTTTTTATGCTTTTATAGTATAATACCAGTTTATTCAATACTTTAATGCTTAAAATGCTTAGTTAATCTTATTTAATCAATCGCGAAAACAACAGTTAACTGTCGCGACAGCAGTTGATTATGCCTTAAAATTCTTCAGAGAAAGAGAAATGAATGAAAACTTGATTACAGAAGATCGCCATTGGTCGTTTAATTATAATTTAATCTTCGGTAATCGTTTAAAAACAGAGCAATTTAGCGTGTTTTTAGAGTCTGCGTTGTCTGAATGGGTGTTGGTAAGCGCAGCTCGCAGGAGGCAGAGCTCCATATTATTTAAAAACAATATCAACGATATTTGAATATGTTAGAAGAAGTATATAAAAAACTATGGAATATAAAGAGCTTAAGCTTGATGCTTCTCACAGTATAACGAAGTAACTTTTTCCTTAACATTCCACATACTTAGAAAGTTTCATGATGTTTAAATAGTTGAGAAGGAAACCATATAATTTATTGATTCATAACAGAGAGCTTTTATTTTAAACTAGTACAATAATTTGTTTATGAATTTTCATATTAATAAGTGTCATTGTGTGTTCTTGAATTAAAACTCATTCACGGAAAAATGCACATGTTTTAAATATTGGATGCATAATTAATTTACAAAAATGATATTATATAATTAGCATTGAGTATGACACATTTTTGGGTAATGCTATCTTAATAGTCACCTTACCAAGATATTCAATATTTTTACAATTTCATACATTAATCTACTATCGTAACTGAAATGCATGAATGCTGAACTACAAAAACCCTGGAATAATTAAATTTGTGTTATTTCCCTATATAATTATATTTGACATATTTACAGTTGGTATCAGATAGTCAGATCTTTTATAAGAAAATTCTGTTCGAGAATTAGGAAAATTAAATTAGATTAAAATTTCTTTAAAATCTTCTTCAAGTTGCAGTATAGGCTTAAACAAATTAAAAAATGTCTATCAACACAAATCCCAGATTACTCTGATTTTTAAAAAGTTAGGTTATTACGAAACAATGATAGTACACAAAAGATGAAAAAGAAAATGAAAAAGAAGTAGAAAGAGAGAAAAAGTTTTTTGTTATGTGATATTTATTTAGTTTCAAGTTTTAGTTCAAAGCAGTTTAATTGTAACATGCATTTTTAAATTTGAAACACATTAATTTAATTGCAATTATTATGCGAAGCACATGTGTTATAATCACGAAGTTCAATGCAAATCTGTTGCAAACATGTTTTCTACCGTTGTGGTTTATCGCATGAATGCTTTGTATGATAAAAAAGAAAGCAGCAAAAGGAATGTCTTCGAAAATAGTCTTACACATCACTTTTTCAGGACTTTTTGTGTACAAGGAAGTTTTCTTTTAAATTTACCTTTAGAAAGTTTGTTATTTTAAAAGAATGTACTGATGAACCTAAAAAATATAGAATAAACGGGAGGGGGGGGGGAGTATTGGAGACGCGTGATGTGTTATTTTGTTTCATAACGTTCTCAGTTTAACTCATTACGTCAATGCTGTTAAAAAATAAAGGCAGAAATAAATGAAATCACGTGATTTTTTTTTAATTTAATCTATTTCAAAGAAAAATAATTAACTTCCGTATATTTGGTGCTAAATATATGCAAGAAATAAAGATATTTTCATTCTGAAAAACATGCAGATATTCTTATCTTAAATTCATCTCCATTGAAAATTCCTAATATTTAAATTTATTAGCTTTTAGATAGAGAGTATTTTGCAAAATAAAAACAGGATAAATCCATTCTAATTTAGTTTCACTTGAGTTATGAATATTTCAATTCATTATTCAAATTCATTCACATTAGGTGGTTATTTTCTAATTTTGATTCATTTGAGTTAGGAATTTTACAAAAATTCTTATCATTTAAAATTGAACTCTATTAAAAATTCCTATTATTTAAATTTATTAACTGTTAGATAGAGAATAAATTTTTTAAATAAAAGCAAAATAAATAAACTCAGATATTGACTCATTTGAGTTATGAATTTTTATTGCTGTGACTTAATATTTTTATTTATACATTTTAATAGCATTTCAAAATGTATGGTTGTTAGCATGAGCGTTTCAAAAAACTGATCGATTTTTAAAATAAGTTAATCTTCCGGAAAGTCAAATAAGATGAAATAAGCCTGTCCGCGTATAACTTAAAGCTGCAGTAAAAATTTTTATGGGTATAATAAATTTCGATTTCACTTCATAGTCTAGATTAAAAGGTTACGCACACTTGCTTACAGTTGAAAATATTTTTGAAAATTTTATAGTATTGTAAAATAAACGAAATTTATCCGGAAAGAAAAAAAAACAGTTTCATCCTCAATGATTGACATGTAGGTTGAGGGACGTTTTGAATATCGATTCAATTATATAAAGCTTTTTTCTCTCGCACCAGCTCCAGTATTTGTGAGCGCAACATATAAAAATGGAATTTTCTTTTTTATCTATCAGAAAGATTGAAGAAGAAACTTTGCTCAGAAAATCTTTTTCAACGCAGAAGGTAGTAGGGGAAAATCGGGTAACCCCGGACACTTGGATAAATTGCAAATAAAAAACAAATGAATGAAATTTATGTCTTTATTTTATACTTAAAATAAAATTACGAACTTCTTTAATGATTTTAATTAAACATTGCTAATAATATCGAATTCTTTAATGAAATATACTGAAAATAGTTTGGCCTTATTTTTTTGGCGTCACAAGAAACGGCGGGTAGCCCCGGACATATTAATCAATGGTGTCCCAGCCGTTTTTTGACATTACAAACATAACAATTATAATAAAAATCCGATGCATCTATATAAACACAATCTTCAAGGGCTCAGTCTTTGCATTCCTGGCACTGAATCCAGTCTTCTTCAAATGTTTCTCCGCATATGATGCATTCTGTCTCGTTTTTTCGAAAATTTACTGACGAAAACAAAACATTCACTCACGACTAACTTACTCGGCGCCCACGTCGCAATTAAACTGTATTTGTTTCTACTGGAGAGGGCGTTCATTTATAATAACTCTTTATTTACGCAATTATTTGAATTTCTTCGAAATTGAAATGTCCCCGGTTACCCACCGTCCGGGGCTACCCGACTTTCCCGTATAGCGTTCTGTAGTTCAGTCTATATTCAGGGTTGTTCATAGAGGACTCCCTAACTTTAAAATTTAATAATTCATTAACTATAACAGGGATCCTACTGATTCATTTTTTGAATACCGCTATTTCAAAACAATATTCTTTGTGGTAGTTTTCTACATTTAAAATAGAAAAATACCACGGAGATTATTGTTTGAAAATAGTAGCATTCAAGAGGGAGACGAGTAGGAACCGTATCATAACAAATATAAAGATGAAATATGTGACATTTTTATAAGGTAGCTCATACATATTGTAGACAATAGTTTAACAAATTGTTAATGTTTTCGTCAATAGATGGCGCTACCCTTTCTCAAACTGTAAGAAAGCTCACACTTACTTGTAAAATTGCATCAAAGATATCAGGGTTTTTACTTTTTATTTTATTTAGATATTGAAAGGCTAATAAGTTTCATAATTTAAAATTTGGAAGTTAATTTAACCATCATTACAGTTTCAGACAACACAGTGCCATCTATTCCCGAAAATTGGGTCTATATTAAAAATTACTGCATAAAAAGTTTTTCAGCTTCCTTATAAACATGCGATTTACTTTATCTTTATAATTAGTGAATTATTGAATTTTAAAGTTAGGGAGTCTTTTCGAAACAAACTGTATATTAATTAACCCTTTCGTGACGAGCGGCAGGTACATGTGCTGTTTATGATGCATGAAATCCTTGAATATGAATATCACTATTTTAGTACAAAAATGTTTGTCTTATCTAATCATTGATTTTTAGAATTTAAATAAGGCGAAAATTACAATTTGGAAATAATTGTGTCGAAGAATTAAAACAAGCGTAACAGATGCTCGACCCGAAGGAATTAACAAGGGAAAAGAAAAAAAAAATGCATAATTTTCTTCTTTAAAAGATCACAATCTCGCGGAGTACTATTATTTTCGTGCAATTTAATGTTTCAGTTTCATTCAATTCTGTAAGGAATTCCAGATTGAAAGATTACGAACAGTTACAGTAGAAAATATAGATATTTTTTAAGTTTTAGAGTGTTGTAAAGCATGCCCTGCTTATCCAGAAGGTAGAAAGTGTCTCAACTATAGTTGAGGATACGCAGGTTGAAGAATGATTTGAATAGCTTTTATCTTTATAATGCTTTATGACAATGCTCTAACTTGAGTGAAACGTATAAGATTTTTTTTGGATAAAAAAGATTGAAGAGAAAATTAGTTAAGAAAACTTTTTCTGGACGCAGAAGGTGGTTTATAGTTTTTCTGGTCCAATGTAATATAATATAATAAATAAAAAGAAGAAAAGAGAAAAAAAGAGAAAAAAAAGGAGAATATATGATTGGAAAAGAGAATAGTTTATAGAAAAGCTCAAAAGGCCACGGAGCGGTATATATTTCTTTTTTGTTGTTGTAATATTTAAGTCATACTTCAGTAATGGGTTAGATCAATCTAGTTAAAACGTTACGTACTTTTTCATTAATTTAAATAGTTTCGAATGTAACAAAATCGGCCCAGTCACTCTTTTGGCTACGACTATTTCCAAACAATAATCTTCGTGATAGGTTTTTGCTGTAATTGTTGTAGAAATCTACCACGAAGTTTATGAATTGGAAACAGTGGTAGGTTAAAAGTAACCGCACTTATTTCTGTTACAGTCGAAAATACTTTTGGAAAATTTTACAATATTACAAAATATACGATATGTACTGAAAGAAAAAAAGCAGCGATACCGCTCAGCGATTGACCCTCGTGTTAAGTGATTTTTTAAATATCCGTTTAACTATGTAATTTTTTTTACGATGTATCAACTCCAGTGTTTATGGTCGCAACATATATTGGCTCACTAAAGTCCTGTTAGTCCACCCCTATTAACTCCAGAACGGTGAAAACCATAGTCATGAATGTCGAGACTTCTTAGAGCGCCACATAGCGGCAAACTGTGACGGTAGTGTTCCTATCTCAAATCGATAAAAAATAACGTTATTGGAAGCTCTTATATGTAAATGTTTCATATCCCATCACTAGCTTAAATACGTCACTAATTGTATACAGAAGTGTGATATTATAAAGCAGATGCACACTTATTAATAATACTGAGACATGTAAGAAAGATAAAGTTTATTTTAATAAGAAAATTAAGTTAAGTATGCTCAGTGTGTTGACTCTACGTTTATGACAAAGCTGCCGCCGTTATGAAGTTAATGGGGGGGGGGGAGGGGAGAGGGAGGAAAGACATTAGTGGCACCCTGTATAACAACTAAGGAATTATTAGAAAACCCTCAAAAAATGAATCTGACAAAAAAAAGTAACAAAAGAAAGGCACAATAAATCCATTTTTATGATATAATCAAATTACTGTAATGTTTAGAGCTGTAAGATTTCATATAAAATTATTCCTATTTTTTCTTTAATTTTCTTTAATAATACTGAGACATGTAACTAACGTAAGTTTATTTTAATAAGAAAATTAAGTTAAGTATGCACAGTATTTCGTTTATAACAAAGCTGTCGCTGTTATGAAGTTCATGGGGGGGGGGGGGAGGCACGACTTTAGTGGGAGCCCTGTATAATAACTAACGGTTTATTAGAAAATCAAAAAATAAATAAATAAACTGAGAAAAAAAATAACAAAAGAAAGGCACAATAATTCTATTTTTATGATATAATCAAATTACAGCAACGTTTAGAGCTGTAAGATTTCATGTAAAATTATTTTTATTTTTTTCTTAAATTTATTTATTATTTATTTATTAACATTTTATTAAGATTGTCGATGAATAAGTGTTAAATTTTCATAACTTCAATATAGACCTTTTTCAAAGAACAACCATTTATAAACTTTTTATCAGTGAATGAAGAATCTTACATTATCTGCGGTCAAAAACATTACTCTCTTTTTCTATGTGTAGTCGGATAAAAATAGATTTTTTCTATTTAAAAAGGATAAAACAGAGAAACTTGGCACACATTTTTTTTTTCCCACGCACATAGATTTTTTATGGTTTTTATGGTTTAATTGAATATAAACTAATTAGTAGATAAAAAAGAAGGATTAGATAAATATATAATTAAATTTTTAAGAGGCGCACACACAGGACCGTTTTTGTCGAAACGATCAAAAATATCACCATTTTCAAAGTACCAAAACTCGAACAATATGCAATTAATATTTTGCCCTTACATTTCTGCCTAAATTGTATACTATTAAGTAAATTACACAGAAAAATAGAAATATTATTTAAATTTTTATTTTAAAAATTCATATCACTGATAAGTGAAAGAAAATCGTCAGGTGCTGCTCATACGATAAAACTGAATGCACATAGAAAACAATTTTTGACAAAAATAGAATCATAACACGCTTACCTCTAACTTAAAACGAAAGTATACACAAAATGTATTGTTTAAAATTTAATGTTAACACAAAATATACAAAATTAAAAAAAAATAAATAAAAATTCACATTTTTCAAGTGCAAAAACATAGAAATCTAAATATGTCATTTTTTATGTTTATGGTTTTAGCATGTAGACTATCAGGAAACGCACGCAATGTTAAATTTTCAAAACTGCAGCTTATACACTGTAAAAAATATAATTCCGTGAAAAAACGGAAAATGTACTGGAAGTAAAGTTTACACGGAACAGGTATTTGAATAGAATATTTACAGACCCGTTTTAATCGCCTTGCCTTCCTCCGGATTCTCACCTCAGTACTCACCATTAGAGGATGAGCGCTCTGTACTGTATGCTACATCAACGGGCTACATCCACTGACGTAGTAATAGGCCAAGATATTGATCACTAAAATATAACTGGCCTTTTTTTCGTTTACTCTTAACTGAAAAGTTATGTTTTCGTTTGTCTGTCTTGAAAAGAACATTAACCGTTTTCAACATTCAAAGAGTAAAGATAGAAGGAAATATCCCGTTGATTCCCAAAAGAATTACGACTTCCACTCAAAACAGAATTTTTCCGTTAAAAGATAGAAATTTCACATAAAATCACCCCTATATATACTGAAAAATGTTTTTACAGTGTATAGTTTGAAAGTAACAGTTCGCGCAAACTCAAAATTCACTAATCTAAGTAAACACATCTTAAGGTTTCAATTTTCACATACTTTCAATTATACTCACTGTTTGTAAACTCAAGAAATAATGTAGGTTTTTGAATGTGGTTTACTGCATATTGTTCAGAAAGCCTTAAAGATTAAGAAAAACAAAGACCAAAAATTGATTTTTTTTTAAAGTTTAGAGGTCCTGTGCCACCTTAAACCATTAGGGTGCCATGGAAAATTTTACATTTGTTTGTTGCCTAATGCGTTTAAGCTACATTTCAATTATATTATAAACCAATCTAGATTAAAAATCTGTGGACACCTTTTTTAATAGAGAATATTTTTTTATAATAGTATGGTAAAAATATAATATTTATAAGGAAAACAAATGTGTTTCATCAACAATGATTGATACATAGACTGGGGGAGGGGGCGATTTGAATATCGCTTCAGTTACATAACGTTATTTTCTCTTTGAATCCAATTTCTCGGCTAAGTACCTTTAGTGCCACTCACAACTCTCCCCCGCCGCTGATCGCCCGAAAAGTAAAGTTTGTGTGCAACGGAAAAAAATTCGTTTTTCTTAAACCTTATGTAACCTAGGAAAATCGCTATTCGAGCTTAAGGCGAAGATCACTATTCGAAAATAGTGGTAGATAATTTGAATAAAAAAACGCGAAAAATTGGTAACACTGATAAGACGTGTGTGTGTGTGTGTCAGTGTCTAACACTTACAGTGCGATAATATTGTTGCATCTTTTGAGACATGTGAATAATGGGGCCCTTCATGCTTGCCAACAGCTGAAGTGCGCCCCTGATTATTGAAAGATTGGACAGGCCTGCTGCCCTACACGATATATTTTCGAGTAACTTAAAATCTCGGCTAATTAGCTACATTTGTTTTCGAAAATTATTAACAACACTTCTTGGATGATTCTGCGTCGATAAGTACCGCCATTCACAACTCCCCCCGCTGACCGCACGAAAAGTAAAGTTTGTGTGTAACGGAAAAATTCATTTTTCTCAAAAACTATGTGGCCTACAAAAATCGCTATAGTTGTCTTGCAAGGTTTAATGAATTCCTACATTCGGAAATAGAGGGGTGTGGGACATATTTTTTGCAGTGCATTTTTGACGATATCTCTGAAAATATACTACCTAAAATTAAAACAAATATATTTTTGAGTTCGGTGTTTCGAGATCTTTCACACAATACCCCACACGATAATATATATTTTTTCAAGTATACTTGTGAATGGCTAATAATCTGAAAATATGTGGGTCATTATGCTTTATAACTTCTCCTAGTTTGAATTTTCCACGTTCCATAGTTTGAAAAACGACTGTGACAGACGGACAGACACACGAGTGATCTTACAATGGTTCCGTTTTTAATTTTTTAGTAGGAAACCCTAATAAATAGAACAGGTGCTTTATAGTTCTGTGTTCTATTTCAACATAAATTAATTAATAAGTATAAAGAAAAAAATAATTGTCTTACTCTGAGTGTTACGGAGCGGTATATTTTTTTTGTTCGTTGTTCATTATGTTTAAAGGAAGCGACAACAATTACAAAACACATGTAAGACGTCTGACATTGATGTACCTTTTTCTTGTCAACTAGGATTTCAATAATTTTTAAATAGTTTTCGTACCAGCATAAATATAAATAGATAGTTCGACAAGGAATATAAATAAAAATAGTTATGAAATTTTGGAAAAAAAACATAGTTTTTATTATTAATTAATTTTTTAACTATTGCATTTTATACTTATTATGCTTATATTAATTTATTCCCGAACGATCAATTGCTAGTTTAGCTTCTGCCAAATCTATTTAAAAAAGTATGGAAATCTCGTCAATAGTTTCCGAGAAAGGGTACGCTGTTTTATTTATCAATGTCAGCTGCATTTTTTATTTTTATTCTTTGCCGAAATATCATTTTTATATAGAATAAGATTTTCCCTTTTTTATCCATATAATGAGTATATAACACAACTGTAGTTTCAAGAGCAATTAACTATCGGCTCTCTTCATCAGGTGATGAAAAGAGCCGATAATTAATTGCTCTGGAAACTATGGTTGTATTCAAAATTCAATATGGAGAAAAAATAAAATCTTGTTCTATATATTTTTCATCTCCAATTAATAAAATCATTTCTGTTGTTCGTTTAAAAACAGAAAAACAATTTTTTTAAAAGTGTTGAAATCCCTTCAGTAGTTTACGAGAAAAAGGTACAATCGGCAAAAGAAAAAAACACAAGAACGAAAAATCAAGCATCAGGCATAGATTATAAAATATTTTCCAACACTGACAAAATCTTATTAATTTTTTTTTCATATAATGAAATGAAATATCTAAATTAGCAATTTAAAAAACACATAATTCAGTAAAAATTCATCTTCAGTAATTGCTGTCCCTATCCAGTAATGTGTGCGAATTATTGCGTCTAGTTCTGTATCCGATCGATATAATTTATACATACCACTTAAGTCACTCAAAATTAAATGTTTAAAAATGCATAACAGAGCAAAAACGCTTTTCCATCAATTATCATTCTCAGTCAGTCCTGTAACTTTTGTGTGTATCTGTAAATGAACGATAAATACTACTCACTTCGTAACCCCATACAAAATATGTTGTTGTGCATCTTGGTGATCCTTTTAAATTTCATCATGTGTGAAATATCATAACATAATTAAAATGCATCGGAATCAATTTCCCCCAATAAATAAAAATGTAATGGAATTCTGTTGTGCGCCCCTGTAAACGAACTAAAACTGCTAATTATTCTATACTCCTGAGTAAGCATGTTGCAGTCCATCTCAGTAATGCATATGAATCTCATTAAGTTTGAAATACCGTAACATCAATAAATAGCATAGAAAACTTTTTTTTTTCCATAGACTATAATGTAACTTGATTCTTTTGTGTGTCACTGTAAATAAACTATAACTTCTGCACACTTCATTTTCATTACCGAACATTCTACAGTAAATTTCAATAACATCAATCAGAGTATATTTAAGTGAGTTAGAACACAAACAGACAGACGGCAGACAGAGAAACTGAATTCATAAGCGCTCTTCAACTGTGTTAGAAAGTATTAAAATACAGAGAGAAAACATCACACACATTTTAATCACTAAATTACCTGAGGAAAAACGGAAATAGCCATTCGACTGGAAACAAAGTCTTATTTCAATTTATATTTATAGAAGTACATTTAAGAGTCGTCTTCGTACGGAAATTGCACCAAACTCTGGAATTTTAAATGCGTAGATCTATTTTTGGCATCATATTTGAATTTTTGGTTAATTGTTCCTTAGGATACCAAACGGGAAGTTATTCGGTGAAGACGTTTAGAAATTATGCAGATTTAAAGTTTTAAATTACTAATGCTAAATTCATTAATAGTTGCTAAACGAACTGCAACACCTATGGTTTTCTAAGCATAATTTAAAAACTACTTGGCGGATAAAAGGTGATATTTTAGATTCGCATATTTGAAACTTCTAGAAAACGAGTCTTCTTAAAAAATCCATTGGTGACAATTCCTATTTATTTATTTCGAATATATATATATATATATATATATATATAAATTAATTAAAAAATATATAAATTGTAACCTGTGACCTTTTTTAACAGAAATCAATTTCTAGAAGCTTCAAATATGGCAATCCAAAACTAGAGCTCATTCTGCCAAGTAGTGTTTTAGTTATACTTAAAAAACTACCCTCATTGCAATCTCTTTTGTAACAATTACAAATGAATTTAACATTAGAAGTTCCAAATTTTTAACCTTTCTAATTTCTAAATGTTTTGACTGAATGACAATTAGTTTGGCGGTAATATTTTTCGAAAACGCCAAATATGGTGTCAAACTTATGTATTGAAAATTTCAGAGTTTGGTTCAGTTTCAGTATGAAGACGACCTCCTGAGCTTATTTGTTTTAAATGCAAATTGAAAGAAGACATGATTTGCAGTCGAATGGTTATGACAATGTGAAGAATAAAATGTATGGAGTATTCTCTCTCTCTCTTTTTTTTTTCTTTACATCACTGTACATCTACATCTATGTCGACTGTTTTACATGTGGTTTCGCAACTGTTGTCGCCCTCTTAAGTTTTTCTTCAGTGATATAATAAATAAATATACATTAAAAGCTTCTGCACACTTGTCTACAATCAAAAATACTTCGAAAATTTAATAACATTGTAAAATATGTGATAGTTATCTGAAAGAGTAAAATGGGTCGGATTCACAGTGATTGAAAAATAGGTTGAGTGACGTTTTCAACTTAGGGATTCAATTAGGTTGATGCAAAAGTTTTGTCGTATTTTAATACCTTTAATACCGCTAAAATTTTAATACTTGATAATTTTACCTATCAGTTCAAAGCAAACGTGTATAATAAAATTGTCAGATATTAAAATTTTACCAGTATTAAAGGTGTTAAGATTAAGTATTAAAATATGACAGAACTTTTGCATATAAAAGATTGATATTAAATTGAACTATAGAGTTATAAACAACCTTCTACATCCAAAAAAAATTATCTGTGTCATTTTTTTTCTTTAACTTTTCTCATATGAAAATATCTATTTTAATATGTTTCGCTTAATAACATTAAAGCTGACATAACGGATAAAGCATTACATAGTAATAAGTAAAAGAAGAAAAAAAATACTTGCTTACCTTATATATATTGCAAAAAAGAGTGCTACTGAACAATATTTTTTGTTTGTTCTTTAATACGTTTAAGTTGCATTTCATTTATTCAATAAATCAAGATTTAAAGGTTTCGCACATCCTCTTACAGTCGAAAATATTTTTGAAAATTTTAAATGTTATAAAATACACGATATTCGGATTTAAAGAAAGGATAGCATCTACAGTGATTGACTCTCAAAGATTCAAGTTGAGAGACGTTTTGAATATCGATTGACTTATGTAATACTCTTTTCCCTGAAACCAATTTCAGTTTTGTGAATGCAACTTATAAAAATAATTTCTGCATATTATAAAGAGAGATGAAAAAAACATATCCAGATTTTTTTTCTCTAGAAGCAGTAGATGCTTTATAGTCTAGTGGTTGAATGTAATATAAATTAATAAATAATTTAAAAAAGGAAGAAACAGAAATGTATAACACTGTTCAATGAATTTTAACGAACTTTCTGTTTCTAAATATAGGTTGCAAGTTTCCTACAGGTTTTAAGACGCTAAAAATGAAAATGTTGTTAAAAAGTTTCTAATACCCTTCAATTTTAAGAAATTTTACTTCCAATTTCTGGACATTTGTATATACGAGGGAAAGTCATTAAGTAAGTCACAAAAGGTAATTAAATAATAACTTACAATGATATTCACTTCAAAACTATTTGTATTTCTCAACATATTCTCCACCAATATTTATGCACTTATATCACCGTTTTATCAGAGTGCCCCAACACCAGCTGCATCCAATTCTTTGGGTTGCTGTCTCAGCCACATTAGGACTTCACGTTGAACCTTTTCATCATCTGTGAACATCATCTTGCTTCCAAGATGGTTTTTTATTGGACTAAACAGATGAAATTCGCTTGGGGCTAAGTCGAAGCTGTATGGTGTTTGTTGAAGAAGTTGCAAGATGATGTTCACAGATGATGAAAAGGTTCAACTTGAAGTCCTAATGTGGCTGAGACAACAACCCAAAGAATTGTATGCAGCTAGTGTTAGGGCACTGATAAAACGGTGATATAAGTGCATAAATATTGGTGGAGAATATGTTGAGAAATAAAAATAGTTTTGAAGTGAATATCATTGTAAGTTATTATTTAATTATCTTTTGTGACTTACTTAATGACTTTCCCTCGTATAAAATTTGTGATAGTATTATATACCATAACTTTCTGTTTATCGATATACATTGCGTGTTTCTTACAGATTTTAGGGGTCTAGAAAAGAAAATGATGTTAAAAGGTTTCTTCCATCCTCCAATTTTAAGAAATTTTGCTTACAATTTTTGGAATAGAATTGCATTTGTATAGTATATAGCCTAGGATATCATTACATTATCATTTTAATTGTGTTTAATCTGCAAAGGCGTATTTTGACTTTTACTTCAATAGAATATGAGTAAAACAAATTGTACTTTGGCAATTTTGTGTATAAGACCTTCATGAATTTTCATACGAAATTATACTTCATAAAATGTCATGAGAATTTTTTCTTTTGCTATATTGCTTAATCCAAAAATATATTAAAATTCGCATTATTTTTTATTTTATTTTTCAAAATCTATGGGGGATGGAATTTTTTCAATGCTGTATTTTTCAGCATCCTCTAAAATATAAAAATTACAATTTACTTCATGATAAACCTTCTTGAACAATGTAATTATCGAATGCAAAAGTTCAAAACGTTACGGAGCGGTATAGTATTGTACTTGTTTAATATGTTTGAATTTTATTTAAGTAATAAATCAAGATTAAATGGTTACTGGCACTTGCTGACAGTGGAATATATTTTTTAAAAAATTTATACTATTGTAAAATAAACGATGTTTATCCGAAAGGAAAAACTTCCCCATCTATAGTGATTGACACTTTGGTTTAGATACGTTTTGAATATCGATTGCATTATTTAAAGCTTTTTTCCTTACACCGGCTTCAGTGTTTGTGAACGCAACATATAAAAATAGATTTTTTAAATCACAAAGATAGAAGAAGGAAACTTGGGACTGATTTTTATATATTTTTTATTTTATTGTATTTTATTTTTTGCGCGCAATATTTATCTTATAGGTCTGTGGTTTATTGTGACATGAATTAATTAATGTACTTAAATAGAAGAAAATAATATCTGTTATTATGTTCTGTAAAAAATAATGGAGGTTTTTTTATTGAACTTTTCAATTTGAGTTTTTTAAAATAAAACTTTAATGGGATATGTTGCATATTTTGTGAAGGACTCACTTTTATCTGCTTATTTAGTATTATAGTTGTGTTTTTCATCATTGTATAGGGATGTTTAAGGCCGTTAATCCCTTCGCGACCAGCGTTCGTTACAGAATTTTAAACCTTTTATCACCGATTCTTAAAAATAAAAGTTTTTGCCTAATTGAATCGCAGAAATGCTTTCATTAAATGAGGTAAAATTTTCAACTAAAAATTACTGGTAGGAATAATCAAGGATTCTGAGCAATTAATGCGTCACGTATACACGACGCTCGTCGCAAAGGAGTCAAAAATCGTCGCAAAGGAGTCAGTCTACGGAAAAGAAGCAAGGTCGCACGATTTTTTGGGTGAATTCAAAATGGGGTGAAAAGCAACAGAAACGGCTCGCAATATGAACCACAAATTTGACACGAGGACGACTAGCGAATGCAAAGTTGAACATTAGTTCTAGAAATTTCGTGGTGAAAATTAGAGTATTGAAGAAGAAAAAGGCTGTGGACGAGTTTTCTATCTTTATTAATGATAAATTGGAAGCCTTATATGATGATAATCCACGTACCACAATCACAGAGCTTGCTTTTAAACTTATACTATATTTTAAAATTATCTCTAATCACCTAAAAGAAAGTGCTTGGAAAGTTAAATAACAGAAACTAACACTATTTTTTACACAACCTAATGCAAAATGGGCGAACACCACATAAAAGTAAATTCATTTGCTTTTCATGTGTTTAAGTTACATTTCATCTATGTACTTAATACATGAATTTAATTAAACTAAAATGAATTAAAGTAAATTAATCTTAATAAACTTAAATTACATTTTAATAGATTTGTAATCAATTCTAGATTTGGAATAAAGCAATCTTAATTAAAATAATATTAAAATAAATAAATCTTTAAAAAATTAAGTTGTGTTTTATTACGTTTAAAACGTTGAAACATATTGTATGTCCAATCAAAAGTAAATAAAATTTGTAGAGCAAGTGACGTTATTTGAAATAAAATAAAAATATATCTTGCAAACCCTACATCCCCAATCTGTATGTTTCGAGGAAAATGTGAAAAAAAAATATTTGTTAGTTCAAGATATTATAAGTTAAGGAGTATTTTTCGTAGAAATATAATTAAATATCCAATGTCGTATTATTCTTATTTAGTTAAATGAAAATATTAATATTTAATCAGTAAAATATTCATTATACCTAAAAAATAAATAAATAGTCTTACTTTGTGAAAAAAAAATTAAATCAATGCTATCAGGATATTTTAAACAAATTAATTAAAAATACTTTGTTATTGAAACTGTATCCAGATGGATTAAATTTACAACGACCTCATACGATAAAGGATAGTCCCTTTTATGAGAGTACAGTTCTATTCTGGGTCAGCTTGATTCGAGGTTTGATTAATTTTCTCCATTATATAACGCGAATACAAGACACTTCTAGAAGTTTGTCATTGAAAGATATAGATTTTCAGTTCTAGATTTCTCAAATAATTACGGTTTTAACTGATGATCTACTTTTTCTGGGAAAAATATTTGCTCTTACTGGTTAAACTCTTTTAATTAAATACGAGTTAATGAAGTTTAATGTTTATTCTCATGCTGTAAATTTGAAACTTTAATATTATGATACATTGATGTCCAGAAATTAAGGAGCAGTGACCAATTTCAGATGTTTCGTCGAATATCTACTGAAACTTGTGAGGAAATGTCCGAAATGCTCTTGAACTTTGAGGATGTAAAGAACATGTTAGACTTGATATTTTTCAGTGAAGATTTTGTCGCGAGGACAATTGAGGAGTGGGGGCAATAATAATTTTAATAATAAAATAATATTTTCAATCACCCAAGTAACAGAAAATGCTAAAAATCGTCTATCACTGTACCAAATAACTATGTAGGTCCTGTTCAACATTTGTGTGCATTTGTGCAAGCACACAATCACACATTCGTGACGATGTTAACTTTTCAATGAAAAATTCAAAAGATATTTTTATAGCATGGAGAGTTTTCAGCCGAATTTAACACAAATTTGACAAAAAATCCAAAAATTTGACAAAAAAATCGTAGAAATATTATACTGCAATTAAAATATTAATATATTGAATATTTGATGAGACATGGGTATTTGTATGAAATAAATTCTAACTGCGCATGTGCGAACTACAGCAAAATTGTTTTGTAATGATTTGATAGTCAATACTATAGGGCAACTCATATAAAAAGACCAGTGAAATATCGTGAAAACTCAAATAGTTACAGCAATAATTGATAAATTGAGAAAGAAATCCCATATAATCCTATGGGATTTCTTCCTCAATTTAACAGTTAAAGGAACTAACTAAGGTGCAACAAAACACAAAGAAAAGAAACAATCCCATAAAATTGGTTTTATTTTGTTTTTGAAAATTACTAATTATTATGTTTGTCATAGTTACCGCAAAGTAAAATAAAAATAAAATAAATAAATAAAAAAAAGAAAAAAAAAGTTATAATGTGTTTTTAAAAGTTATAATGTGTCCATTTAGATGTCGTGCACTGCTTATTGCTGCCCTTTATGCCAACCAGCAACAGCCTGCCAACACGTTGATTTGTATCTAGTATTTATGACTAATTTTCTACTTTACTAATAAGAAATTCTTGTGTCTTTATAAATTAAATTAATAATCTATCTACAAATCAGAAATTTTTAATTTGTGTTAACTATATGTGAGGGATTTTGGGGGGGGATTTTTTCCCTATGTCTTCAGCAGAAAATGCATAAGAAAAACTATCTTTCATTTGTTCAAGAGTAACTAACTAGTATTCCGTATAAATTTGTACGAGAAGTGAATATATACACTACCTGACAAATTTGATTCTACATTTAAGAAATTAATAGTACACCAATTAAACAGAAATTTTTGATTTAAGTCAAAAGTGTTCGAAGTGTTGCGTTTTTTGGGTATTTTCTCCAGAATTCTGCAGCAAAAAATACATTAGAAAAAAAAATATTTCATTGGCGTTCCCAGACGGCAGCGATTATGAATGCCGCCTTTTTAATACATATCTTTTAATCGCAGAATCGGCGATTAAATAAGGTGAAAATATCGTTGAAGAAATAATGATATCCATATATTCCTCTCCCTCTGGATATGCCTCTGATTTAACTTTGAAGAAAAAGAAAATCATCGCAGACATATGTTATTACATTTGGCCCTGAAAGAATTTCTATGTCGTAATTTAAATTAGCCATAAAAAAAAGCCTATCACAGAAGTATAAACTTAAAATAACACAATCGTAGCAAATTTGGATACTTTTAGCAAATGATCATCTACATTTAGAATTATCGTATACTTTATCTCTTATTGGTTTAAAAGTAACTACATTTATTCACAGTATTACGTATACATTTATACAAGAAGCAAATAAATAAAGATATATTACCTGACTAATTTGTTTTTACCTTTAACTTTTTATGTTTATCATAGCAATTAATTGTAGATAACTCAGAGTTAATCAGATTGGAATATATTAAAATTATCCTATTAAATGTATTCACTTGAGATAGAAATTTAAACAGCAAAATATTACCTCCAAAGAGCGAGTAAATCGGTTTGTAGGCATTCGTTGGCGGTTGAACTGTGTAAACATAACACTGCAGAAGTAATCACGGTATTTGAAGGAAATGATATCACAGGTTATCTGGAATAATTTTCGCTATCTCGAATTGATTTATGAAATTTCTATAGTAATGAACTATGTCGTAGGAAAATTTAATTGATTGCACAAAGTATTTAACGTATTCGCCGAAATTTTCAGAAGCTGGGGAATTTATTATAATTAGGAAAGCACATGCGGGACCTTCACATAGTTGAGCTGATCGAGAAAACATTAATTTGATGTCGTCAAGAAGACATTGATAATTTATAACTTTCAAATTAATATGAACGATACTATTGACATATTATAATATTATTTATATAAACAATATATCTACAATAGCTCTGGTAAAGTGCATGTCTCTCAAAAACTACGAACAACAGTGGGCAAACCGGAAATTTTCATTGAAATTTGTATTGTTTATTTAAGTGTCTTGTTGTAAGCGGTTTTATAATTCCTTTATCAAGATACCGCTTTTTGTTTAATAATGAGCCATTTTTATAACACAATGAAAATTTATTTACATTTTGCGTCATGTGACAACAATTAAATAGTATTATCGGAATCACCCGCTTTCCCAATGTTAACCATGGGGAACTTCCGGGTAAAATGAATAAAAATGCAATAATATTGTGATCATAATACCGGAGCCCTGTGCATTCGCGCAATAAATCGTTAAAAAGACAACCAGAAAAAATTATGTTACTTTGACACAATCATAGTAAAATCCCTGATCTTTATAAATGAGAATGTAGGTTTGCTTTGACATGTGTAACAGGAAATATACGATTTCCCTGACAACATGGGAAAAATTTCAAAATATTCAACCAAATGGCGTAGAATTTAAGGTAAAGCCAGGAGAGATGGCGCGGTCGGAGAGATTGCGCACATAGAGGTTTGGGGAGAAGGAGTAGAGTGATCGAGCAGCGACTCCCGGCTGTACAACAGCAGTAGTGGAATGTCTACTTGAAAGTGCACGTTGATTGTTTTGAGTGTCTAAGATAAAGCATTGCTATTTTGTTTTGTTTTCAAAAAGTACGTGCTGGAATTTTCATAGCTATTCACAGAATTTCTATACAATGTCAGTAGTACAAAATATTTTAAACTTAAACGATTTCTCATAAGCTACTAATCTAGACTAACAATGTGAACATCAATAGTTCGTTTTAGTAGCGGCCATGTTTATATAAAAGGCCGCGCAATCTCTCCTACCGATATTGAAGAGTTTGGGCATCTGCTACTTAGGAGAGATGGCGCATTGTCCCCATTAGTTTCCATGCTAGGAGAGATTACGCAGCTCATTGGTAAATTTGCAGAAAATAATGAAAAATTAAAATAGACTAATTTTAAGTTAAACGTGCTATCAAGTAACTTAATGTTATTTTGCAATCTTATCTGGACTTGCTTTTTCTGATTCTTTAATTTTTTTCCCTTTAATTAAAATTTTTTAATCGTTTTTAAAATTATTTCCTTTTTCTGATTCTTTAATCATTAGGTTGAAATATTCACTCTTAATACAATGATATTTTTCCACATAAAAATTACAACAATGTCATTTAAGTGTAATTATTATTGTTAGCAATTTAATTGTAGTTATTATTAGTAACAATCTCTCCCACCATGTGCCTAATCACACCAACCCTGAAAGGACAGATTGCGCAAAATAACTTTCTTGGTTTTATTAGAACTGTTCTATTAAATTACAACGTAACAACAAAATAGCAATGGAAATGCATTAAAAACAAATGAAGTAAAAATTATTCATGGATTGTTTAGCAAAAAATTAATGTTTAGATTTTTTATTGTTATTCTTTTGAATTGTGCGCAGACTCTCCTAGCTTTACCTTAGTTCTATTTCGTATGGCAATATTTTTAAATGGAAACTTATATTTTCATTTATGAAAACTAAATCTAGAATGAATACATAAAAATGAAGACATTTTCCAGACGCTTTCAGTCGTGGCGTCAGTTATGAAGTTTTGTGTAAAAATAGAAAGAAATGACTCCAAAAAGATGTTGTTGCCATGGTTCATTTCCTTTTTAATATAAATCCTAGTAAATGGTTACCACTGCATCTGAAATATCAAAATACTGTTTGCTATAAGATATATATGTAGTATACAAATCAAATAGGAAATGAAAGATAGAAACCATTTGCTTAGAGTCATAGTTTGATGTCACACTGAAAGCGTTTCATAGAAGTTACGTCATATTTAGGAGATTATTATTTTTTATTTATTTTTTCCCTTAATATTTCTTTTTAAATTGAATTGACTGTATTAGAGTAGATATTTTGACTCCAAATACATTTAAATGAAGTTACTACATCATTTTAACCCACTTATAGTACAATTTTTAAATTCTATATACAAAAAATGCGCATTATCTGCTTAAATTAACGTTAATTTCAAATGCGAAAATATAGCTAGTAGATGTTAATTTTTATTAGCTTATAAAAACAAAGTACATACGTTATAGTTTTGTTCTTAATTCTTGCGTCATTTTTTAGTGTGCGGCATCAGGAAAGAAAAAAAATGCATTAGAAAATTAAAATAAATAAATAAATTTGTAGAACGATATGGCAGATGGTTGAAAAAAGGGGTCTGGGAAATTTTTTATGTAAGCAGTTGTTTTACTCAGGTTCTAAAACGTATGTATATAAAGTTTCGTGCAAATAGGTCAAAAACTGTAGATTGGTTTAAGGAACATACACGCTGATTTTTATATAGAGAGATCACGTAATGCGAAAACCAGTGGCCAACTAGTGACTTTTAATGTTAAGTCTATGGCACTTATGTTCTATAATTATTTCTCAACGACACGATTTTTTTCAGATTTTTTTTACACGAACCATGATGTCCATAGCATCTATCACTGAAGAAATAGTCACTAAGGTACCGTTGGAGTAGACGTATAAAAGTTTCACTTGCTCAGCTCAATAAGCTGCTAAAACTCTCTTTTAGAAAATTTTCGACTATTTTACAGATGATAATTATTTCATTTTATTAAATAATATTGTGTCATTAATTTGAACGATTAACTTAGTTACATGGATTTAATTTTCGATGAGCGTTCGTACTTGTGCGTGATTTGAACAAGACATTGAATTCTGTTAATTGTAGCTTCTCCCTAAGAGGTGCCTATTTGATTTCATTTATTAAGTTTAAATTATTATTATTTTTTGGTTCGAAATAGGAAAAACTTACAAAGAACAACAAAAAATGTGGTAAAAAAACCCCCCAAAGGTACTAGGAGAGTTAATTTGAGCAAACATTGTAGAAAAATTCCGTGTAAAGTGTTACATGTTTTGAAAAAGTTATCTTATTTTTCATATATCTTTTTCTATTTATCGATGGAAAAATATAATGACAAAGTATAAGTTGATTTATAGATAGGGGAACTTTATAAAAGCTAATATATATTGTCGCATAGTTAAGGAAAACTTTACAAAGGATTACATAATTTGATATATGTTTGAGGAAAATTTTGTAAGAGATTATATAAATGTTTATTCAGTAAAAACATTCTGTGTTACATATCAGATTTTTTAAGCATTAGGCTGTTTACTATTGTCATGTGTTAAGAGAAAACTTGGCTTTATGAGCTTTTGTATTGTCATGTTATGATAACATGTTTATTATATAAGCAATTTCAAAATAATCAGGTTTAGTAACAAACTAAAATTGCTTATTTTGTTTTCTCTTGCTTTTCGCAAATCAGTATCTCAAAGTATTTTTTTCAATTTCACTTTCAAGTGTAGAACCAGTGTAGTAAGAAAAATTATTATGTTTTTATGTATTAAAATCAAATTTTCTCAAAGACAATAGCTGGAGACAAAACGTATTTTAAAGACCTAGAACACTTTTTGACGACATTTTATCGTAAATTGATTATTTGCAAATATCTATAAAAATACTATGGTATTTCATGAATTGTTTTTTTTTTTTAATTTCACTTTCATACTTATAATCAGCACAGTCTGTGCTTATAAGTTACTTTAAATGAAACGTTTTCCAAATATAATGTTTCATAATATATTAATTCATAAAATGTCGTATTTAGACGTCATTTTAGCGCAATTTGATCAGTTTAAGGTAAAGCCAGGAGAGATGGCGCGGTCGGATAGATTGCGCACATAGAGGTTAGGGGGGGGAGGAGTAGAGTGAGAGCGCAACGACTCCAGGTAGTTATACAACAACAGTAGTGGAGCGTCTACTTGAAAGTGCACGTTGATTGTTTTGAGCGTCTAAGATAAGTATTGCAATTTTGTTTTGTTTTCTCAAAGTAAGTGCTTGAATTTTCATAGCTATTCATCTGAATTTCTATACAATGTCAATAGTTCAAAATATTTTTAACTTAAAGATTTCTCATAAGCTACTAATCTAGACTAACAATGTGAACATCAACGGTTCGTTTTAGTAGCGGCCATGTTTAAATAAAAAGGCCGCGCAATCTCTTCTACCAAAATTTGAGAGTTTGTGCATCTGCTACTTAGGAGAGATGGCGCATTGTTCCCATTAGTTTAAATGCTAGGAGAGATTACGCAGCTTATTGGTAAATTTGCATAAAAAATGAAAAATGAAAATGGACTAATTTTAAGTTAAACGTGTTATTAAGTTACATAATTTTATTTTGTAATCTTATCTGGACTTGCTTTTTCTGATTCTTTAATTTTTCTTTAAAATTTTTAATCGTTTTTAAAATTATATATTTTTTTCTGATTCTTTAAGCATTAGATTGAAATATTCACTCCCAATACAATAAAATTTGTTCACAAAAACCTTATAGCAATGTCATTTAAGTGTAATTATTATTGTTAACAATTTAATTGAAGTTATTATTAGTAACAATCTATCCTACCCATGTGCGCAATCACACCAACCCTGTAAGGACAGATTGCGCAAAACAAATTTCTTGGTTTTATTACAACTGTTGTACTAAATTGCAACGTAACAACAAAATAGCAATGGAAATGCATAAAAAACAAATGAAGTAAAAATTATTCATGGATAGTTTAGCAAAAAATTAATATTTAGGTTTTTTTATTGCTATCCTTTTGAATTGTGCGCAGACTCTCCTAGATATAAAAATTCTATAAAACAGCGGCTTCCGAACACAAATATGACTCAATGAATTTCAAAGGCTCAATAGACTACCTGTCATTTTTTTTCAAGTAAATTATAAACTTGAGGTGCTAGTATTTATATTTGTATATAATGTCAAATGGTGTAATGCACGATAATAGTTTTCAGTAAGTTTTTATTATTTTACTTTCAAATTGATAACCAGTGTGTTTTATGTTTACATTCTTACCTTGAAATCAAAATTTTCTACACTTCGTATTAAAATACTATTAGCGTACTTTATTTTTTATATTATTTCCTTCCCTTGGCGTCAGTTTAGCAAAAACTAATAATTTGATATGAAAATATTTAAAGATGTTTTATAGAATAACGAATTTAAAAGGCAGTATATCCCAGAGAATGTCTGATACATTTATTTTTTTTCCATATTTTGAAGTCACGTTTTCCTAAGACAACATTTAGTAATAATAAAATTGGCAAGGTTTTCTTTTTTTCTTCATATTATTTTATCACAAATTAATTAAATCGTTTTAATTATTCTTAAAAATCCTATAAAACAGCTACAGTAAAAATACAGTATGTTTTGGATAATAAGTTATATATTTATAGAAATTTGATTTTTCAAACTTTAATACATGATATTTTCCTCTTTCGATAGTATTTTATTGCAAATTAATCAGTTTTTGTAATGTCATTTTAGAGTAAACCAATCAACTCTTTGTAATTATCCATGAAAATTCTATAGAACAGCTACTGTCCTATGTAATATGAATAACGTCTAATTACTTTACAGAAATATATTTTTTTCAACATTCAAATAATTGTATAGAATTAACACATTTTCCTTCATTCGATATCATTTTATTGCAAGTTAATCAGTTTTTGTGTAATTATCCATAAGAACGCTATACAACAGGGATTTTAATAGGGAGTACGTATGAGAGAATTCCCGAATGTTGGCTGCACAAAATGTCAAAGTTTTTCTAAACAAATTATAGACGTTTTTTAAAGTATATGAAAGATGTGACGTTAGAAGTTAGGGATCAGAGGATACCTTGTCGCTTGATCATCCATCTAGCTTTCTCCTCTAATCAATAGATCATTTCCCGCGTCTCTAGCAGACGCATCTCAAATATTCATGTTGTGTACATACACACGCACTAACAGGCTTGGTAGTTGCGGCTCCTAGTCTTATGCTCTGTATACAAGGTTCTCAGCATCAGATATGAAGACAAAGTGTGGGGGGGAAAGGGATGTAAGTTGTGTAAAGAATAACGATTGATATTCTCCGAGATTACAATTAATGAAAAAGTGTCGAAAGTTGGTTAGTGTAACTGTTAGGCGTGTTTCACATTACTTGGTTTAATAGTTATTAACTCTTTAAAAGTGAAAGTTTGTGTTTCAGATGATTTGTTAAGTTAACCAGACACAATATTGGGCAAATTCTCCCCTGGAAGTTCTTCTATTTCCATTTTAGCGTGTACTGAAACGTTTCCTTTTTCTCTGGTTGTCAACGCAGGTTTGAAGAATATTTCTGACCTGATTACACTGTAAAAAAAGACCAATGTTTCTTATTTTATGAAAATATACAATACCCCGAACGGAAATATAATATAATTTTCTGAGTTATCCGAAATTCCTAATAGCGTACCCCATTGTATTTTGAATCCTCCGAAACCAATACATTTCCAAAATTTAAAGAATTATTTATAAAAACAAAGTATTTTTCGCTGCCCGTATTTTTCAGAAACGTTTTCGAAGGGTTTTTATAGTGTATTAAATATTGTTCTCAGCCTGAATACCTGTTTTTAGAATGTCATCAATTCTCAAGTAAACGTTTTCAGCCGCATAAGTTAATTTATACATGAAAGAGTACAGAAATAATCTCAATTTTAATGCTATTGTTAACGCTGTTAATTTTGCATGTTTGTCTGTTAAACATATTTTTTGAGCATGAAAATGTTTATTTGAGAATGGATGGCATTCGAAAAACAGGTATTCCAGGCTGAGGACACTAATTAATATACTATACAAACCCTTCGGAAACGTTTCTGAAAAATACGGGCAGCGAAAAATATTTTGTTTTTATAAATAATTCTTTAAATTTTGGAAATGTATTGATTTCAGGGGATTCAAAAGGCAATGAAACACGCTATTCGGAATTTTGGCTAACTCAGAAGATTATATTATATTTTCTTTCGTGGTTATATTATATTTTTATAAAATAAGAAACATTGGTCATTTTTTACAGTGTACAGAGTTTTGGTTTCTGTATGCATGGAAAATTCAGATGCACATATTTCAATTCTAAAGAAATAATTAGTTTTACTTTTTTTTTATATTTTAGTATAAATGTGTAACATCTGAATATAATCAATTTCTTAAATTATGGAATTTTCATGCCCCCGCTCTCCTCCATCCAAAAATTAAATTCAAACATAAAATTTGACAGTTGTTGATACGATTCTTTTGCAACAAAATTTTTAAAATGTCCGATTCTTAGAAAGTTGAATAACGATATGATAAAATTAGGAATTAAAAAAAGTTCTTGATGTTGTCAGAAAGTAGCAAGTGTGGGTTTGAGAACAGTTTTAACACTTAAAAAAAAATAAATAAAAAATTGATTTGAAAAGTTAATAGAAATTTTAACAAGATTATTTTATTAAGAATGTTATATCAGCACTTTATGTCGCCTCAACTGCCATACATCTGATTATAAACGATTCCTTATTATTATTTTTTATATTCAAGCCTTCCAGAAAATGGATTCCAAATATAAAAATTCACAATACTTGAAGAAATATACGATTTTTTCTCAGGAATATGAAAAAAAAAAGTTCGTTCCCTATAGAAAATTGAATGACAGTATATAATGATTAGGAATGAAAATTATTTCCCCACGATATCAGGTAGTAGTGAGTATAGATTTGAGAACAGCGTTGATGGTTCAAAAGTGAAACCCAGTGTATCACATTCATTTGAAAATAAAATCTTAACTTAATAATTACAGACAAATATTCAATCTCCAAACATTTTCTGTCATTTTGAATTTCGTTTAAATGTGATGTGTTATTATTTTTTATATACATTAGCTTTTAACTATTATTGTCCATTTGAAAATAAAAATGCTCACAAGGAGAACTTTTCAAAAACTTTTAACGAATTAGATTAGTTATAAGTAATACAGCAAATGTATTGGGTATTAAACGATTATTATAAGATTTGCCGATACGAACAAAATGATTGTTCATTCAAATAAGAAAATTACTCACATGAGTAAACCAGTTTTCAAGGAAGAAAAATCAATTGTTCATAAGAGTAAAATTTCTTTTCCATTCATCAGTGATCGTGACGCAATTTTTCTACGGTCTATCTTATATATATATATATATATATATATATATATATATATATATAAATTACTAGCATTTATAATTTTTTTACGAATTAGATTATTTATAATTAAAACAATTAATTCATTCTGTATTAAAACGTATTTATTATAAGATTCGACGGAAAGCACAAAATAGTTCGTCATTCGGGTTAAAAAAATTGCTGATAGAAGTAAACCAGTTTTCAAAGGAGAAAATCAATTGTCGATAGGAGTAAAATTTGTTTTCGATTCATCAGTGATAATCAAAACATTTTTTCTAGGGTCAATGTTTTAAAAATAACATTTGAAAAATTACCAGCATTTAAAAAGATTTAACGAATTAGACTATTTATAATTAATACATTTAGTTCATCTGATATTAAAATGTATTTATTATTAGATTCGTTTAGATGAAAGATTGTTCATTCAAGAAAGAAAATTGCTCCTAACAGTAAACTAAGTTTTCAAAGGAGGAATATCAATTGTTCACAGGAGTAGAATTTGTTTTCCATTCATCAGTGATCTTAATTTTTTTTTTTTTTTTTTTTTTTTTTTTTTTTTTTAGCGGTCAATGTTTTTTAAAATAACATTAAAAAATTACCAGCATTATTTTACGAAAATACTTATTGTCATAATCTTCTCATTCATTAATTCACTTTTGTTATCTAAAATTATCATCTTACCTTTGTTGTCTTTAAGTCAACTTTTGCTTTCATTTTAATGCAGAAATTTCTCAGGAAAAAATAGAAGTTTATGTAGTGCGTACACGTGGGTTTATTTCAGTAATAAAACTCTTTCAAACACTTTATGTTTTGAAAATTTGCTTCTGAAGAGTATTTGTTTATTACGTATTATTCTAGGAAAAACAGAAATATGGAGTTAGTATCTCTATTATAAAGCAAAAACATATTCGTGTGTAATGCAGACGTCATATCACCTACCCAATTAATTTCGCTTTTATTGAATATTTTTTAACTTCTAAACATTGCACAGTGTCAATTTTTACACTTTCGAATAGACAAAGAAAAAATGTACTTTTAAATGCAATTAGTTTGAAAAGTGTTTCCCAATTTACTACTTTTTGAATTATAATTTTCAAGTATGAATCTTTTATTAAAACAAAAGATCATAAAACAATATAAATAGTGCAACATTTGTCTTAGACTTATATTCCATAATGAAATTAAAACTTCACCAATAAATAAATAATATAAATAAAACACAGATTTAGTAATCGAACAACGCGCTTAAATCACTGAAATTATCAGAATCAAAAAGGTTGCTATCAGTAGCAAAATCTTTAGCGGCTAATACAAAAGTATCGCTGAAATTATCAGAATCAAAATGACTGCTGTAAGTAACAAAATCTTTGGCGATTTCTTCGGCTAATAACTTCTGGCATGCGGCTAATACAAAAGTATTGCTTTTAATGAATTTCTAAACTTTTTTGAATACATAATCGATATTTTTCATATAAAAATGATTTTTGGTGTTGTTAATAGACAATCTAAAAACTATATATTAAATAAAAAATATATATTATAGTTTTAAATAAAAAAAATGCTTTTAATCTATATTTTGTATTCCGGGCAATCCGGGTTGGAGTCCCTAGTTATTTATAAAACTCTTTTAAGGTATCAAAAAACGTTCAAATGGTCAATTGTCGCAAAAAATGTCATTTTCAGTATTTGTATTTATTGAGTAGAGAATTTATTTAGCTTTATAAAAGTGTTCTGAATTTGTATCTACGTCATTTAGAAGCCAAAATTTTAAGGAATTTGTAAAGCTCTACGGAAGTGATCATTAAAATAGTCAGAAGTAAGCCTGCAAAACTGTCAAACGAAATTGAAATGCCATATTTTTAGCAAGTATAATTTTTTAACACTTCTTTTAGTAATGTTTAAAGTAATTTACATTTTATGAGATTATCTGGCCACATTTGTTTTGTCATGTTAATTAAAATTGCATTTTTCACAAAATCACTTTTATTCATATTTCTTGCTTTTTTCAAAAATCAATATGCAAAATGTTGTTATTCCCTTTTTTTTTTTTTAAACTTGAAATATTTCTTTTTTTATAATGTATCCTAGGGCATGATCTAAAATAATGTTCCAAATAAGAGTATTTTTCAATTTATGGTACGATATTTAAATAATGATGATGTAAAATATGCCAAATTGATTATTGATTGCTAGCATTGATACTTCAAATAGCTCTAAAATATTTATTGATAGATGTATCCTAAAAGTTTCATTTCGTTCTTTAGATAAGTGTATGAGGACTATTTAGATACTAGATTTATTTTAATTGCATGATTACATTTTAACGTAACGTTTTTTGAATTTTTTTTTTATTAAAATGTCTTCAAAATTTTGTATATATTTATCAGTTTTTTTAAAGCTAAACTAATTTAATGGAAGTATAAACTCAGCATAATAGTTAATCCATAAATAAACATAAACTAAAATTAAAGAAGGAGTTAATATGTTCCATGTTATTTTTTAAGTTCTCCGAACGTATTCTGATACCTTAATGCTCGTATTCACCATCTACCTCAATCTAGAAAACCTCGGTCGAACGCTCAGATGTTATTCATTATTAATCTAATTGGACTTCAGGCGCGATTATGTTCAATCAGGGTTAATCGGGAATTTCATTTGAGCGTTCGACCGATATTTTCTAGGTTGAGGCATAAAGAGTGTTCCCAAATGGTCTGTTTTTTGAATATCAGTATTTCTTGATAGGTTTCTACCACATTTGCAATAGAAATAACCTCCGAGCTACGTTCTTACAAAATTTGCAAGAAAAATATAACAAGAAGATTTCTGCGTGAAAAAATTTTATTCAAAAATCGGACTATTTGAGAGCTTTTAAACAACCCTCTGTATAAAAGAGACTGCAGGATAGCTTTTAATGGTATAAGCACATGCGAATCCTTATGGAATATTAATATACCATATTTATACTTGCAAAAGATGTGGATTTTCACTTTGCTACACAGCGAAAAATGTTCAGGCCGGGGATCGAACCCGGATACCTTGGCATAGCGCACCAAGTGCTTTACCATTTAAGCCACCACGACGACATCCATCCAGGCATTTCTCACTCTTATAGTTGGCAAGGCTGCAACTTCACAACACAAGATGGAAAGTCAGACATGAGCACACAACTTTAGTTGTATACATGAGACGAACAAGTTTCCAGCAATTAGATATAAATATATTATTCTGTGCTGGGGACTGTGCAGACGACGAGAATAGGTGCAGGTGCTATGTATATATATAATTACGAACACAACTAAAAAGAGTTTGTTTCATTTTCCTAAAAAAAAAATACACATTTTTTTTTTTTTTTTTAACCTTACAGGTAAGTGTTTTTTTAAGAAATAATGAATTACTATTAATATTATTAATGAATCATTTCTAAATTATTTTCTTCAGCTATATAACAATTTATTCTTTGCATTCCGAACTATGAATAAAAATCTTTTGTTTATTATTAATAATAATATTATTTACCATGAGCTATGCTTTTGAGAAAATCTCAATAAAAACTGATATATGGCTTGATGAAATGGTGCTCAAGATATTTATAATTAAAGTATTTATTATAGTAAGTCAATATGCTTGATTATTTTATATTGTAATGAAACACTTTAAAGCGAAAATAATACATATCAGTCCTTTACTTTGTAAAATTTGTGCTCATCTGATTAATTTAACACGATTATTATTAATTTGCTTCATTTCTTTTAATTAAAAAAATATCATGGTCTCACAATATATATACATACTGCTGTGGTAAAATTTACTTATCCCCAAATGTATATCTAGCATGCAGAATCGCTACTGAATTAAGTTAATTAATAAAGGTATAAAGTTTCAAATTTTTGTTAAGAGATGGCGCTATGTTTCTTTAGTTGGAATATAAGGCGAAAACAAAAGAAGAAAATGAGTTAAGAGAATTTTATCCTATTTTATATTGATGTGACATTCTCACTGCATCAAATTTGGATTATTTCACAAGCTGCACTACGATTTTAATGTTTTTATTACAAGTGGAAAACTTGCGGTTAAATTTTTTTAACTGATTAAAGTTATGAAAGTATTATAAAAAAAAAAAGTCATATTCCTAAGAAGCATTTATAATGTATAATAGTCCTCGGAGAAAAAAAAAAAAAAAAAACGCACTTCCACCCTTTATACTAATTTTGCTGCAAATCATCATTTTACAAAGTGACTGGTCCTAATCGATTAGTAATAATGTCTACTAATTAATGCTATACTTAAAATTTGCTTGGAGGGTTGACTAAATATAAAAATTGCAACAAACTTTAAAATTTTTAGTATTAACACCTAATTTGGACATCATATTTGGAATCTTCAGTAAATATTACCTTCGTATACCGAAAGGGAAGTCATTCAGTGATATAATTTAGGAATTACGCTAGTTTAAAATTTTAAATTAATTTTAATAGTCGTAAAACAGAATGCAATGTAGGTATTGTTTTAAGCATAACTCAAAAACTACTTGTAAGAATGAGCTGTAATTTTGGATTCGTATTTTAAAGGTTCTAGAAATCGATTTTTTTTTTAAATCATAGGTTATAATTCATATTTTTTGTCGGAAATGAACTTTGAAAAACTATTTTTTCGATTATTTTTTATTTCGAAACTCGCGTAAATCGAACACACATTATGTCTACCGAAACATACATATGTCTATAGAAAATTTAATTATGTGTTCACTTTTAACATAGAGGGCAAATTATTTTCTAAATGTTGTTATTATTGTCAACTATATGATTGTTTTCTGTATGCTACAAATATCAATAAATTGTCATTTGAACATTTTACATTTTTTTTCGAATTGTTTAATACTTGGAAGATTATTTGAGTGGATCATGCACCCCCCCCCCCTATTTTATTATTTAAATTAAAATACACTAAAGGAAGGTTCATAAAACCTATGTTTTTATAAATTATGCACAAAAACATGTTAAACACTTTTCTATATTGTTAAAATGTATTCATGACTTTTTCTGCCCCTCTGCCATCTAACTTTCGAGAACAATCTCAGATTGAGAATGGATATGCGATTGAGATTTGGTTAAAATAATGAATAATATGCCTTTAACAGCTCATTTACGAAAACTAGGGCATCAACCCGGGTTTCCCGGGATAGAGAATATATGTGAAAACCATTTATTTTTTGCTTATTGAAAACTCTAACAGATTTTTTACATTTAATATTTTTTTTAGATTGACCGATAACATAAGAGCATTTTTATATGAAATATGTAAATTATATATTCAAATACATTTTTGAAATTTATTAAAAGCGATCATTACGTATTGGCTTCGTTGCAGAAGTTAATAGCCGAAGAAATCGCTAAAAGTTTCGATATCTACAGCAGTATTTTTTTATTCTGATAATTTCAGCGGTTTTAAGAGCTTATTTCATTTACATGTCTGTTAAATTTGTATTTTATTTATACTATTTCATTTATTACTTCATGAAATTTTAATTTCGTTATTGAATATTAATTGAAAAAAATGCTGAACTTTTTATATTGTTTAAAGTGCAAACGGATTAATATTTTGTAATCGTCTGTATGCGATAAATATATATTTAAAAAAAAAACTCATTCTTAAAATTTAATTTAAATGCTTTAATAAATGAGTAAATTGCAATACAGTTTTCTAACAAATTGCATTTGAAAGTAGATTTTCCCCCCTATAAAATGATGTAAAAATTAAAAATATGCTATGTATAGAAATTAAAAAAATTGCGTAGCAAAAATCGGAAAACCGAAATTTCATCAAGTGTTGCCATTTGCAAAATGACGTCAGCGTTACGCACGGACACGTTTGTCCTTTATAATATAGATATATAGCATTATTTTTGGATATATTATTCTGTTTTCTCTTCAAATTTTTTTTTTTAATTTAGTTACTGTGTAAATTATTTTAGTCTTATTGAAAACAGTCAGTTATTCATTCTTTAATGTCTTTTTTTTTGCTTTAAGTTTCCAACTTCAACCCTTTAACGTTCATTGGTTTCCCTAGGAAACCACAAATCTTTAATTACGAAATTCAACACTGGCAGCAGAATTTTAATAGAAATGTTTCCCATTTATTATATATGTGAAATATCGCTTTTTTATATATATAGAAATAAATTTGTTCATAATTTCCGGTGTCAATCATTTATTTCAACATTTTAGCAATTGAAATGCTTTATCCGTTAAAGGGTTAATGAAACGGATGCATATTAGATAAAAGTAATTTTTAATAAATAGTTTTTTATAGAATTTTTCTATATATAGAATTTTTAACTGTGTTATGCGTTTCATAACTGAACTAAGTTTTTTCATACTATGTAGTATGTATATACAAATCTATAGTTCATATACAGGACTTCAGAAAAGAATTTTTTGAAAAGAAGGATATTTTTTTCAACTACAGATGGAAATTGTTAAAACGTGGTTTTCAAATATATAATGTTTTTTCCAAATTTTTAACATATTTCACCTTATTAAAACTTGATGTTTTGTTGCAGTATTCTGAATGTGTTAGGAAATGTTTCATAATCTTTGCTTGACGCATGGTTTTTCTTTCTTATTTTTTATAAAAGCTTCAATTATATTATTTCAAAAATTGTATGTATGTCATAGCTGCCAACTTTTACGCTTTTTGGTTACTACTAAATTGTTATAGTATGTTTGTGTATTTTAATCGCTAATTTCGGCAAAAATTACCATTAAAATTTGGTGGTACGAAAAAAACCTTGAAAGTTGGCAGCTATGGTAAAATATAGCCTAATATAGTCTAAGGTAATTTATACGAAATGTTAGAAAGTGACATAAAGTGTGTCATAATTTATGTGAGACGCATAATATTTTTTGATTTATTCAAATTTAAAATGCGAAACTAAACTAGCCAGAAAATCAGAGGAAACTAGCGAAGGAATGTTTTAAAATGTTTGCGTAGTTTTTAAAATTTAAAAACATCGTCTATTTTTGAAATAGCTGTAGCATTATAAAACATATGATATCCATAATAATTTATAAGTAAATGTGGGAACAGGGATGTAAACATTTAGTATTTTATTGTCTTTTTTCTGCAAAACTAATGTTTGTCAAATGTTTTTCCGGTGCTCTTCGAAGCAGAACACAAAACCGCAACTTACGTGTTTGAACAGGAAAAAAAATCCATTTTCCGGGAAAACTATAAAAGCATTTTAGTATGTCTTTTTTTCCCTTGTATTTTTGATGTTTTGTGAGAATCCGCATGATACATATTGCATGAAACTGAATTTTTCTACATTTTGGCAGAAAGGGAGAAATGTATATTCAGCGAATTCCGTAAGAATTGTATATAAATATTGCATCCGTTTTGATATTTTTATCCCATTAATATAGTCACGTCATCATCAACAATAAAAAAAAATCATCATATATCATAAAAAGTTCTGAAACTATGTGATATGGATTGCAAGTTAAACGTAATTCATTTAATATATAACATTACCAACGTTTCTCAGTCTAGTAATTTATGTGATTTTAATGCAGTAATTTGTGTAATTTTGTAGTAGTTTTGTTCAATATCCATTGATATAGTTAAAAATATATTTGACATGAAATGCAAAAAATTATTTTTATTTTCACCCCGTTTTACATTTTTTGTGAAAATTCCTTTTGATTTTCTTAGAAAATAATTTTTAGATATAAAGATTCAATCTTTCTTTCTTTATGTAATTGAAAAAGAGTTTAAAACACATTCACAGACATCTGAAAATTGCTATTTTTTTAAATCTAAATTTTTGTTCTAAATTCGTAGTCAAAGATTTTGAAATGTTTTCCCAGAAATTGTTTTAATAACACACAGTCTTGTTTAGTTTTTTAATTAAAAACTGTTTCCCAAAATAGATTTAGAGCCCTTTTAAATGTTTAAACTGTTAAAACTACTGAAGATTTCATCTTTTACCAATGTTCTGTTGCCTTAATATAATATGTTTGGCAAAATGAAAAGACATTTTTAGTGAAATCACTAATAGAAAATACCTTAAAATGCATTCCGATGCAATAAATTCATCCACTTATCTAGTGTTTAAATTTTTCACACTGTAAAAATAATTCAAGATTTCATATATTACTAATATAGCGTTTCCTTAAAATGTTTGTTGAAATGCAAAGACATTTACTCAAATCAAAATACCTTAAAATAATCCAAATATAATAATTTCATCCATTTTCTGTAGTGTTTAAGTATTTAAACTCTAAAAATAATTGAAAATTTCATATTTTACCAATGTTGTGTTTCCTAAATTTGTTTCGCGAAATGAAAATATGTTTATAATCAAGCTATTAATAAAAAATATCATAGAATCCATTCCGATGTAATGAATTCATCCATTTCTGCAGTGTTTAAATTTTGAAACTGTAAAAATAATTAAAAATAAAATAAACTTGAATCATGAAAAACACAACACTTAATTGAATCAAATTCACCTCTGTACTATAATAAATGTTTAAAATACAAGTCACAAAGGCTGAAACTAGATCGTGAAATTATCAGTGTTAACTTTTTGCAGAGAGTTGTGTTTTTTGTGTGTATCTGCGTGGTGATGTTTTAACCCTGATGATGAGCCAGGACGGCTCGAAAGCGCTAGGTTTTTAATGTGAAATGCAGTTTTGTATATTTTTAAAACACCTGAAGTAAAAGTTTTTAATAAATGATGCATATATGTTTTTGTGACATTTTGTGTTGTTTTTAAACATTTATAATTAAAAATGTCATATATTATTAATATAGCGTTTTTTTTTATGTGTGGCAAAATGCAAAGACGTTTTAAATCAAATCATTAATAGAAACTACCTTAAAATTCATCCAGATATAATAATTGCATCAATTTTCTGTTGTGTTTAAATGTTCAAACTGCAATAATAATTGAAAATTTCATATTTTACCAATGCTGTGTTTTTTTAATATTTTTGGCGAAATGCAAAGACATTTTAATCAAATTATTAATAAAAAGTATCTTAAAATCCATTTCGATGTAATAAATTTATCCCTTTTCTGTCGTGTTTTCTGATGCAACTAATAAAGCATTTTGTTATGTGCTTGAAAAGCTGCTCTGTTTCAAAAAATTAAACTATTAATAATAGTATGAAATTAAAAAAAAGGGATCTAATGTGTATATGGTATGCGAAACTTCTAATGTGATAAAAATGCATCATTAAAAATGCATTACACGCAATTTTCTGTTGAAATTTTACAGGATATTTACCTTTTAGTATAAATTTATGAATAGGTTGAAGACGCTTTTGTATTTTCTCTTTATATTAAAATGTTATTTTGTGAAGATGCTATGCATTCAAGATATCTTTTTTCAGCTTCATTTTTCTTTTTAAAAATGTATTAAAAGAGTAATATATGTATGCTGCATTAATGAGAATTATATATGAATTTTGTATTAAACGAGAATTCTTTATCTGTATTATACTAAGCTCATCAAAAAGCCTTCATAATTTCTTTTATAACAATGGCACAATGGGTTTAAATATAGATCTTATCAAATGAATTGTTCTTTTATGATATGTTTGAATGTAATATTTTTTATCTTTAATTGTTCTTATAAATAAATAAATACATTTATCCCGTATCTTTGTATCTGTTTTCTATTATTATTAGCTTCATGTATTAGTTTATAATGCTTACATAATATATACTTTGTTGTTTTATTAATATATATTATTGTGTTTCTGTACATTATGTAATCATTATAAACTAATACATAAAGCTAATAATAATAATAATAATAACATATTTAAAAATATGAGATAAATGTATTTATTTATAACAACAATTAAAGATTAAAAATATTATATATATATATATATATTACTAAAAGATGATAACATACTAGTAAAATATATATGTTGATAATATATTGCTAAAATATATACTTAATTTTATTTGAAGTGCTAACATCTTCTTAACAGCTTGTCAGCGTCACTAAGATTTTAACACCATAAAATATTAAAATAAGCATATGTATTAGAAATATTTTGTCAACTAAAACAAGAAAGAGACCTTCTTTAAGAGTAGTCGGAAGAATAAAATAAGTAATAAATATTAATTTTCTGGTGAGATATTTTTAAAATACGAATGTATTCCACACCCACAGATTTAACATTGGAGAGGGGAATTTGAAACCTAGCTGACCATACTGATTCCTAATCCTGATAGTCAAATACCAGCAAGGGAAAAAACATAAGATACGCAAGGGTTGCACAAGGATTGCATGATATCTGGACTTGTACTTCCTTTGAATATCTTATGCATTTTCTTTGCTGGTGTGACGAAAGCAGGATAAGCTGCTTCTTACACTTCACGTTGTAGAATGTAAGTAAACAAATGTTTTGCAGCGCTCTGCAGCTTCCTTAGATGTGCTTTACATGAAGTCCAGAAATTACTGTTGCTCTAATCTCGTATTCCAGTGACTTGATGACCGATATGAGAATTTAATACTTTTACCTAAAAAAATAATGTTAAATCATAACCTTAAAAACATAGTTTTTCAAAATTAATAAGAAACACACGGAATAAGGGGATGCAAAGTTAATACCAATTTATCACGCGGACTTCTGTATAATAACAAAGAAGTTTTCATTGAAATCTTAATGGGCAGCCAATAATTTAACATACTGTACTACTGGGGGGGGGGGGGGCAGGCTCGAAAGCCAAAGCACCGCGACCAGAGGTCTATTGTACTATCTCCCAGGTCTCCTAATTTTGAACCAATTCCAGATGAGAGACCTGCATCTGGATTGGCACCCCAGAGGTAGCGCTTATACAGAACTTGGAGGACTTTGGAGCCACGAGCAGATTTAACGTGTACCAACTCCCATTAACGTACACGGTCCCACAGCAGAGGCAGACGATAGAGGTAGATGATGCACCCTCCCAAACAGTGACCGTAGTCGATGCTGCTTGGCTTTCGGCGACCTTACCAGAGCCGAGCTTTACCGTCCGCGCCACTGCGGGACTAATTTAACATAAGACACTGGTCACTGCTATACTGTAAATCTTTCTTTCTTTTTTTTTTTTTTTTTTTTTTTTTTTTTTTTTTTTGTTAAAATGCGTTAATTATTTCTAGGTTGCAGACATCTATAAAAAAAATTCTGCAATGATAAATACTGGCGTGAAAAAGAATGCAGTAAAATCGCAGTCAATCAAAATAAATGTGTTTAGAAGATTTAAAAATAATCTACTTCTTCAACCAAAATGATAAAAATAAGTGAGTGAGTGAAAAAAATAGAAGGAACTACATAGTCTGAATACAGGGGTAAATTACAATGGTTTCTTTGAATTCAAAGATACTTTAAATGATTTTGACTGATAAGAATATTTTAATAATTGATTGAATAAAAATATCTGGAATAATCCAGAATGTTTTAATTTTTCTGTCTAATAAATATTATACAATAAAAATAAGTTCAATTTATCAATACTGTATGTATTACACAAAAGGTTTTGAAGCAGTTGTTAATTAAAAAAAAATACCTCAGTATCGTCTTAGGTATAGAAAAAAACATATTTTTAAAAAATACGAATGAAAAATAGCGTTATACAGATTTAACTCTTATGTTCATAATCACCAGAATTATCATAAATGAATTAATGTTAAGATATTCATTTTCAATCATAAATTCTTTTCTTTCAGTATATAATCAGACAGAAATTTTAATGATTTTTTCAACCTTTTTTTTTTCAATTCTAATAAAAAGTAAATTAGTTGAATATACTGAAAACAAATAAACCTGGAAATGAATACGTTACATATGCTATGCAGAACAAACGTCATTAAAAATACATTAAACCCTCTTTAAAAAAATTCAAAGATATTTATTTTTTATGATTATTATTACCATTAAAGATCAAATTATATTTCTGCATGCAGTTATTTCTGCATTAGGTCGGAGAATTTGAAATTATACTACTAGGTTCTTTTTAAATAATTGATGTTCTTTCAAAGTAATTTGATTTACTTTATTAAAAATATTTGATTAAAACTGAAATTTAAAAGATATTAATTTAAAAAAGTAAATTTATAATTTTATTTGGGTAATATTTATCGCAGTTTTAAAACACGTTCTGCTTTCAGTCTTAATATATATAATTTGTGAAAACAACAAATACTCAATGAGCACATTTAAATTAAGAATTATGCCAGTTAGATTTGGTGAAATTCCTAATAACGAGAAAGACTTCGTTATAAAATGCATTTATTTACATTTATTTACTTTATTGTAGCAAATATAGTACCAGTATTGTAGTAATAAAAGGTACTTACAATGGAATCCCAATATTGATGAAACATTGATTTAATACAGGAGATATTTGAAATGAATTATCACTATTGCTGAAACATTGACAATGAAATGCCGGACATTTGTTTTGAAAGTATTGGTACTATGTTGGAAAAATGTAAAAACATCAATGTTGGATCAATATTGCATGTCAGTACTGTAATATTGGAGAAGATGTAGCCAATATTGGTAAAGATATAATCGTTATTAACAATATTGGTTCAGTAACTAGAGATACTTCCAACAAAATACGAATAATGGTTGAATATTGGCTTTATACTGGATATGCTAGAAATAAAACGCTACTGTACTAAAGCATTGGCCTTACTTTAGAAATATTAGCAATAAAATGGCAAACATTTCTTGAAAATATTGGTACAATGTTCGAAAAATGTAAACAGACCGATGCTGGGCCAAGATATACCTGTGATATAGGCAACACAATCTATGTTGGTACAATGTCGTTTTGCTACTAGTGCATAATACATATTATACAGGACTTACATAACAGTATCATAATTGATTTCAAATATTTTATACAGCGTATACTAGTATAAAAAGGAATTTGAACTGTACGAAAGCAGTTATTTAAAATATAGTCGAAAGTAAATTTTATTAAATTTCGTTAAAACAACATTAACTCTGCAGATTTAGCAGCACTAAATAATATGATTTTGGGTAAATTAGAATTTAATTTAAATTATTTGAAAAAGACTGAAATTGAAAATATAATAATTTAACAAAGTATTTTATACTTTTTTAGTAAAATTTATCGCAATTTTAAAGACATGTTCGTCTTTCAAACTTGAATAAATTGTGAAAACAGCGAATACTCAAGGAGCCCATTTTCAATAAGAATTATGCCAGTTAGACTTGATGAAATTGCTATCACGAGAGGCAGTTTGAATGTCAGAAAGACTTCATTTTAAAATGCATTTATTCACTTTTCTGACGTGTAATTTCCATAAAAGTGTTATTTTTTCCCACAAATTTTGAACGTTTAGCAAAAAGTAGTTGCCATCAAGGATATAAAGTAAAAATGAAGCGGTTTCTTGTAAATAAAAGTTAAAAGTGTAGCAATGTGTTTCATTTTCTTTTTCTGTATTTTCTGAAGTGCTTATTTTGAGTGCATGGATATGTCGTAACAATTTAATTTCTCAACAGATCTAAGACTTTAACCATATATTTAATTATTGTGCCTCAGGGAAGTTATGTTAGAGCCCTTATATTAATATTTTAACGAGAGGGCTGTTAGGTTTTATTAAATTTCACAAAGTAACCATTATTTATGTTGTTATAAACTTTTAATTTTCTAAATGTATTAATTTGCAATGAAATCTGTGCATTAAATGCGCAATATTCGTTAATGAGATTTATATACAGTTATTTCAGCACTCAGTTAGGGGAGGCATAGTACATTTTTTAGTGTTATTATATGTTTGCAATTTATTATTTTTAATAAGATATTTATGTGTGCTTCCCTCTCTCAGACATTGATATTTAGTTGCAGATAAAACTATGCAGTGAAATATACAGCATTTATTAATAAAGACAATTTAGTGTTATTATCTGCTAATTCAAAACATTGATATAATTTTCAGGCGAAGAAAAAAATCAAATCGCTAACAGTTTTTGAAAATATTTTTTGTTCGGTACGATTAATGTAGTTAAAAACTATAGCAGTTAGAAGCCTCAAATAATTAAGAAAAGGAAATTGTGTGACGCCCAGTAAATGATTTTACATGAAATTTAAGAATGCCACCTCTTTAATATGACGTATTACAAGAACTTTCATTTCACAAAAATGTCATTTTGTTAAACCCCCAAATGTTACAGAGCATTTCGTTTTTCACAAGCAGTTACAGAGCTGTTTATTTTGTACATTCGCAACCATGTTTCGGTGTGTATACAAGTAAGCCATTCATTTACGCAAGTAGTGCCAGAAATTACGTGGACAGTTTGGAGTTTGCTTCAGTACTCTGTTTGACTCGAGTACAGTTTGAAGGAAGCTTCAGTTACAAAAGCTGCACAAGTATGGTAGTGAGGTGTACAAGATAAATGCCCTGTAACTTCTTAGCGAGCTTTTGATGCTTTTCAAACATTTTATCATGTACAGCGTCATATATAGGCAAAACTTGGAAGAAAATTTTTATTTGCTTAATTTTTTTTTTACCACATGATTTCTAGTCTATTTTAGGCATTTTAGTGAAAACCGCACACTCCTAAGTCAATTACTTGATTTAATATTGAAGCTTAAAATACAACAGTTATTTTTTTGACAACTTGTATTTTTGTTTGGTGAGATTCACGAATTTATACATTGTAGTAATAATATAATTAAGTAATTATGAAAAGTATGTTAGCTATATCATTTTTCATTTCTATTTTCTTTTGTATAATACTTATGTCTCAGATGTAGCAGTTCAAGGTTATAAAATAATCGATTTTCTATTTTGAATGTAACGTGGGATGTAAAAGTGTTCGTACGCCGTGCCTGAGAGCTTATTTCTGTATTGGCCTATTATAAATCAAAGTTTTCAAAAGTATCATAGGTAGATATTTAGTGCTTCCTTGATTGAAAATACTGGATGCTAACATCAATCCTGGATTTCTATTGCAAATTTTCTGCTGTTTTTTCCCTTATGGTTTTTTTTCATGGGGTTTTTTTCATTTTTTTTCATTCATTTATTTAAAAAAATAAAATTTGAATTATAAATTTATGTTAAAAAAGATGGGAAGAAAATTATTGATATTTGCCCACCAAAAGAGTCAAAGCTTTTTCTTTTTTTCTAAGATGTTTTAATTACTTTATATAATTTAGATCTACATATTTAATGCTTCTGATTTTTGTTGATTATTTTTTGTTTGAAGATTTCTTAAATATGTTGTATGAGATCCGAAAAGCAAATTTCAATGTAATTTAACCTTTTTAAACACTTTCCAACACAGCTGAACAATGCTTAGGAATTCAATTTGTCTTGTCGTCTGTCTGTTCTCCAAATCTCGTATATATTTGGATCGTCATGTAATTTTTATATGTTACTCAGGTTCACTATAGAATGTTCGCTATTAAAAATGAAGTGTGTAGCATTTCTAGTTCGTTTACAGGGACATTCAAAAAAATTTCGTTACATTATGGTCTATGGTAGAAAATCGTTTACAGGGCATTTTAATCATGTTGCGATAAATCAAACATAATGGCATTGAAATGCATCACTTAAGTGGACTGCAACATGGTTTCTGTGGAATATAGAAAAAGTAGCATTTAAAGTTTGTTCACAGGGACGCACAAGAATATTCCGTTACATTATGATATATGAGAAACATACGCTTGCGGTGCATTTTAATGATGTTACTTACATGAAACATAACGAAATTGATGTTTATTACTAAAGTGTAGTACAAGACGCTTTCTATAGATTATAGCGTGCATAGCATGTATTACATAGACTTTCGAAAAATTCGTTTACAAGACTGACTATGCTTGATAATTGCAAGAAGTGCAAGAAGTTCAGCTGTGGTATGTATTTTAAAATTAACTAATTTTTAGTACATTAAGTTGTGTGTATAAATTCTGTAGATTCTACACTAGGCTTCAGGAAAGAATTCGAACACATTACTGAATTGGGACAGCAATTTCAGAAATTGAATTTTTACTGCAGTATGTGTTTTTTAATTTTTTTATTTAGATATCTCATTTCATTGTATGAAAAAATGAAATTTCTAAAAAATGTTCTACTTGTGTTCGAAAGTGTTTTATAAATTATGACGAATGCAGGATTTTTTGTACTTGTTTGATATCAGTTTGATTCTTTTACGATCGGAAGCGCTCATAACTCTATGTAGGTTTTCCATATGTTTATTATGTGAAAAATAAAGTAAAATATATGTAAAAAGTACGATGGAAGTTACGAAAAAATAAAACAGATATGAAAAAAGTCGAAATACATTAAAATTTGTTAAATAAATCGATGCTTTTGATTTCATATAACACATTTAAGCAATCATTAAACAAAAATCACAGCGACTTATATATAGTATCCATAATACACAGGATTTACATAGTGTTATAATTTAGTGTTATAATTAGTGTTACAGTGTTATAATTTGTAACAAATATGTTTAAGACTATACTAGTATACGACAAGTAATTTGAGCTACAAGAAAAGCTCTATTTAAAATATAATCGAAATAAATTTTATTAATTTCTTTGAAGCTATTTAAAGTTTGTGGATTTAGTACAGAACTAAATAAAATGCTTTTAACAAATTAAATTTTAATTGGGATATTGTAAGCATGAGGATTGGAAGACGTTGATTAATATATTATTTTTCAATTATTTTTAATATCTTATTTATGCACACTTTGTGTGGAACCCCCAGGTTGTGTCTCTTGTGTTGCCATGTTTCCTTGTACTATCTCGTCAAGATGTATGTAATTGTAGAATTCATGTATATGTTTCTGTGAATAATAAATAAATGTATATGGATCATTCGAGACGACAGCCTTGTAGCTATAGGTCTCAAAGCCCACCTCCCTTCAAAGTTATCAAGGTTATCTTATTTATGAAATATATTAATATATTATTATTTTTTATATTTTCCGTGTTACTTTGAGTCAATTCCTTTTCTATAATAACTCCAGTTTCTTTTTGCTGCTCTTGCAAACATATTTCTTGAAACGCTATTTCTTCAGACGATTTTTTAGTATCTTAAATTAGAAATATGATACATTCCAATATCTACAGCAACGGTTTTTATGAGAATCATTCTGTTACACAGTCCTTTTACTTTAATTAACTATATTTTATTAGTTATCTACTGATATTAACATATTTTTATTTTCATATTTATATATACTCACTAACATTTAACATTAAGTAACATATTTGAAATTCCATAAAATAAATACCAGAATAAAAAAGAATAATTGACTTAATTAAATAGAATAGCTATAAGATATTTTTTGTGAAAAATAGTTGTCTTAGTTTGTTTTAAATGAAACTATATTTAAAAAATTAGGCAACATATACATATACCCAATTTTCTTTTCATATCAATGAAATCTTAGTTATTTTTAAAACAGATTTTATCTTCTTAAAAATTAGAGGAAGAAATTTAGGAAAAATCCTCTGGAAAAATTAAATATTTTAATAATTTCTAAAAACAAAAATTTTTCAATTGAGTAAGATACATTTCAAATAGGAATGAGAAAAAGGATCGTGTAACGGAGTAATAGCTTTGAAAAATACTGATGTATTAGTTTTTATTTGTTTCTTTGAACAGAAATAGTTTTATTTAGCTGTATTTTTCATTTTACTTTCTTAATTTAAAAATTACCATCGATGCGATTATAAATTATTTTACGGAATTTCAACATTTTGATTTTTTAAATGTCGATTGTAAAACGTACACACATTTGCATCCGTCTAGATTTCTGATATGTTCTATGTGAAATATTTTTATAGATAAAATACTGTTTAAAAAAAAAAATTAAATAACCTTTGCAAATAAACTGAATTACAGAAGGACGATATTTCTATTTAGAAAAGTAAATAAATGTTTTAAATAAACCTTTAAAGAAGTACTATTTAACAAAATACTTTAAAATTATTATTTTATTTCATAATTTCTTATCATTTCCATAATTCTTATTTTACAAAAGAAAATTACCACCAGTTTAAAGTTTTGTATGCCATTTAGACATTCACATAATCACATTAGCATTGACATTTAGAACCAGTTTTTACATGGCAATATATAGAATAAAATAAGATATGTGAAAGATTAATTTTTAATAGATATTTTACGGAAAACAAAATTCTCTCTACATAAAGAAATTGAATTGAAAAAACATCTAAAAGGATTTTTTTCCTGTTTAGCAACATAAATTCAAATTTAAATCATTATCCTAAGAAACATTCAGTTTCCCGATGCTTTTCGGTGTTTCTACTTGCATTTTTGTGATTGTAAAATTTGGGCCAAATTACTTTTCTTTTTCTTTTTTTTTATTAATATACGATGTAAAATATTTCAATAAAGAAATAAAACTTAGGATAAGAAGATTAGAGGAAAAAGAAGATTAACTTTGTATTAAGAGAATATACGCTAGTAACCGGAAGACACTGACAAGCTAATATTGAACCAACGTCAGCATTATTTTCAAATTTCTCGTTTGCATTTTAATATTTTTAAATGATTTTTTTGGATAGTATATCTGACGTCGGTGTCTAAACGAGTCCCACAAGGTACGCAGCGTCTAATATGTGCAGATTCGGATAGAGCACGTCAATATGAGTATTTTGAATGGTAACATGTGGGGCCCCCGAATATATCCAAAATTTCTCAATAAACATTGATTTTCACTTGGTTTTTTTCTCATTTCTTGTGTTTTTCATATGACAAGCTTCACATCTTACTTACACTATCACGCTATATTCGGGGACCCCACATGTTACCATTCAAAATACTCATACTGACGTGCTCTATCTGAATCTGTACATATTAGACGCTGCGTACCTTGTGGGACACCCTGTATTTTTAAGCTTTTTCGATTTTGGTTGAATATATATTTTTTTTTATCATGACACTTTCACGTTCGGAACTGGTTTCGAAAGTGAAAGCGTCCTCATAAAAGTACCCGGTTTGATATCCAACTCAGATATCCTATAAAAAGAAATCGTTTAAAATATTAAAATTCAGATAAGAAATTTGAAAAGAAAGCTACCCTTTTTTAACATTATCTTGCGAATGGCTTCGCGTTAGGAACATCTAAACGGGTTTCTTTCCGTTTTAAGAAATAAACATTCGATATTCTTGATCTTTTCGTTGATTTCACTCATTTTTATATATTTTAAGATATTTCAATATGCGTAAGGATGGTTTTTGAAAAGTATATTTATTTGAAAAAAAAATCAAATGCCATACTGCACAAACAAATTGAATTATAAGAACACATAAACGAATTTTTGCGTTATATATTATAGAAATATAAATAAGTTTTTCGAAAACCAATCTATCTCTTGATGATTTACGTTGACTCCATTTATATTCCTGGAACAATGTATAGAAAAGGTAAACTTGATTGATCTTATAAGTGACCACTTTTTATTGCTCTTTTTATTGGAAATACAATATACATTTTGTTAAACAACTTTCGTTTTCCTGATGATTTTTGTTGATTCCACTTCTTTATATACATTATAACATATTTAAAGAGGTGCAACTTTTTTTTTTTTCAACAGAATATCTATTTGACAGAAAAATTGAATTCCTTCTGCATAAGCAAACTGAAATATAAGAACACCTAAACGATATTTTTCTGTTTCAAAATATAAATAACTTTTCTGAATAACAATCTATTTTCTGATGCTTAACGTTGACTCCATTTATATTCTTGCAATAATGTATAAAAAGGTCAACTTGATTGATATCATAAGTGAGTACCAATAACTCAGAATCTCTTTAAGGGTCAATAGTCTCAATGTGGTGTACGGGATATTTTATAACGTTTGTTTTTTTAATTAAAATTTGAAGGAAAAAATTCCCCTTTATAAACAAACCATGTAACAAAAGCACCTAAATCAATTTTTTCATTTACAGAAACAGATAATTTTTCTAAATAGCACTCTAAAAAAGAACTATTTAGCAAATTATTTTAAATTGTTTTTTATATTACTTATTTTAGAAATAAAACATATCATCAGGCTATAGATTATTTTATCTATTTAGACACCCATTTGATCCCATTAGCATCAACTGAAAGTTTTGAACAAATTTTTATTGCATTTTTTATTGGAAATACATGGTAAAAAATAAACACTTAAAAAACCGATTTCCTGATGCTTTTCGTTGATTCCACTTATTTTTATACATTTCAACATATTTAAATATACGTAACGTTGTTTTTATTTTCAACAGAATACTTATTTGAAAAAAAAATCCAGTTGCCTCCTGGATAAACAAATTGAATTACAAGAACACCTAAACGAATTTTCCCGTTTCGAAACATAAATATTTTTTCCGAGTAACAATTTATTTCCCGATACTCTCCGTTGACTCCACTTATATTCCTGCAAGAATATATTGAAAAGATCAACTTGATTGGTAGCATAAGTAGAGTACCAATAACTGAGAATCGCTTTAAAAAGCAATAGTCTCAATGAAGTGTACGGGGACTTTTATAACGGCTGCTGTCTTAATCAACCATTTGCATAAAAATAAATAAATAAATAAACCACCTTTATAAAAAACTGTACTACAAAATCACCTAAATCATCTTTTTTTTTTTTTTTTTTTTTTTTTTTTTAGAAAATCAAATAATTTTTCTAAATAACATTTCAAATGAATACTACTTAACAAAATAATTTAAATTGCAAATTTCTTAATTTACAAATCCCTAGACTATAAATTATTTTACGCTATTTAAACACTTATCCATTTGCATCAATTGTAAATTTAGAATAAATTTTTTATTGTGTTTTCTATTTGTAACATAGTACAAAATAAGCACTCTTTAAATTAAAAAAAAAAATGATTTCTTGATGCTTTTTGTTGATTATACTTATTTTTATACATAGTAAGAAATTTAAATAGATGTAACGTTGTTTATTTTTTCAACAGCATATTGATTTGAAAAAAAAAAAAAAAAAAAAAAAGGCAGATTCTTTGTGCATAAACAAATTGAATTATAAGAACACCTAAACGATTTTTTCCGTTTCGAAATATAAATAACTTTTCCCAGTAACAATCTATTTCCTGATGTTTTCCGTTGATTCCACTTATATTCCTGTAAGATTGTATAGAAAAGGTCAACTTGATTGATATCATAAGTGAGTACCAATAACTCAGAATCTCCTTTAGAGGCAATAGTCTCAATGAGGTGTACGGGACCTTTTGTAACGGACTGCAAACGGCAAGCCAACGGCGTGTAAGTAGGAAAAGGGAGGCCGGCGAAATGAATTACCGCCGTTTTCAATCTTATTGCCGATACACGAACCCATAGAGAAAGCAAGAAACCACGTATAAATGTTGGGGGTGGCGGGAGTGCGTTTTGGTTCTCCATTCGGAAGCAGTTTGCTTTGAGAAAGACTATTGATTGAAAGCCGGCTTTTCTGCATCGGGATCATCGGTGGTTGAACCATGAATGATTGAATTAAACATCCTTCTGTTTTCTCGAAGCTGACTTCTCCGCGTTCTCTCTCTCCTTTTGTCTTTATATGTTTCAGGAATTGAGAATACGAAAAATGGTACAAGTCATGTAACTAACAATTACTAAGCAAGATAATAATAAAAAGTGCGCAGAGAAAGAGTTTGACTTAAGATAAAAGAGGCATTTCTTTAAAAATTTTATGCATAAGATGCTTCGAGGTTATCAAGCCCATGCATTCTTTTTTTTCTTTTTTTTTTTCTTTTTTTTTTCTGGAAGGATGTTAGTGGTAAAGCAGTATATTAAGTGCTTAAATATTACGTTAAGATTAAAGGTTTAATGTTAAATTAAGAGACAAACAATAATTGAAATTAATTAGATAATTATTCAATTAATGAAAAAAGGTACATTTCTTTCTTATTTATGATGTATTATATACCTATAATTACTTTTTGCATTGATCACAAATCGCATTTTATTTTAAGATTGGTGAGTAAAGTAGTCTTTTAAGCAATTAAATATTAAGATTAAGGTATTTAAAATTAGGTTAAGGGTTTTTAAATTAAAATAAATATAAATTTCTATTTTATTTGTGGTGTGTAAATGTATATTTTGCGTTGATAATAAATTTGCATCTTACATATTTTAGTTTTGCCCATTTGAATGTGTTTTAAAAAGTAAAGTTTCATTTTTATATAAAACTAGTAAAATTAAAAAGTTTAATGTTTAATTTTCGTGAAACTATTGAAAAGAATTTAAATTTATCAAACATGAAGCAGTATTAAATTAATCAAATGATGAAAATGATAAAAAAAAAGTTTGTGTTAATAATTAAGGTATTTTGTTGTTTTAGAGTTCTTGCGCTTCTCTATCTACATGAAAGTCTTAATTTATATTTTTGTTTGAATTATTCTTGATATATTTTTTTACTTTAATTTTAGGCCGCTTGAATTTTATTTTGTAAACGGAATAATTGGTTTTAGGTACCGCATACAACCTCTACAGCTCATCGCAAGTTTTGTCTGCTGAAACAAACCGTTGCCGTAGTTTTCTCAGCTACTTGGAACGTGCGTCCGCCACTGCCATTACTCTCTAACATGCCAGTTCTGCTTCTATAAGAATGTCAAAGAGAAAAGTTTTCTTACCAGAAGATCTGCCTCCCATTGCCGCCACTCTGGATTGTGCTACTGCACTTTAATTACCAACTTTCTATAATTTGATATACAATTGATTAGAGCTACATCGGGAAATTTGCTCTTTTTACTTTTACAAATATCCATTAGAGTGGTGACCACACGAGAGCGGTCTTTAGTTACATGTTAGAATTGCACATTTTTTAAATAACAGTAATAATTATAATCAGAATTGGATATATGATAGGAAATGATAGGAATATTTACAAATTATGTACAAATTATGTACAAAAAAACCTACTCTTCTCTTGTTTCTGTTGCCTATGCTCAAGAAAAAGGATCGCCCATTAATGGAGCCTACCAGAGGTGAGGCTCCATTTTTTTAGAAAAGCCTCGAGAGCCCTTCTCCTTTTCAGAACCATGAAACAGTTCCGGACATCTTCAGTCAAAACCTCTCCCTCAGTGGTTGCATTACAATGCACGCCACGAGCACTTGTTGGGGATCTGGTGATATGCAAAAGGGGCATCCTTGTATTAGAGGTCGAACTAGGAAGTGATGGTTGTATTCTAGGAATGGCTCATACTCTGTAATCTCCCAGTTGATTGGAGAAGAAGTTTTCCGACACTTACGAAATTAAGTTAAACACGTTTCTTCCTGTTTCCTCATCCTCTCATCTACTTTGCCAGAAGGACACAGCATCCTGACTGATCCCTGTTCTTACGGATTATGACGACAGACTTAGAGGAACGTCAATGACGTCTAAACCAACGCCTACTTTCGCAAGACGGTCTGCCGTTTCATTTCTGTGAATTCCTGCATGAGCTCTGACCCAGTACAATTTTACTTCCAGGCCTTCTCTCTTTTCGTGGACACCTGCACATAGTTGATCGAGGGAATATGGGTTTGCTAAAGCTGTCAATGATGACCTCGAATCTCTGTAGAGCGAGAAGCTGTCTCGTGAGCCGCATAACTCAAGTATTTTAATAATTACGACAAGTTCAGCTTGGAAAACTGTTGCGCGGGGTGGGAGGTTGATATGAATGTTCTCTAATAAGTTCCCCACCGTCAAATATTGCAACTTCTGAACCTACACCTCCTCCAACTTTTTACACGTTGGTATATACAGTTATTCCATGGTGTTCCGGAAATTCCCCTATGTTCTGGAAGTGCCTCCTCCCAGACTAAGGACGGGGGCCTTTGTGGGATGTACTCTCCATCTATACGACTTTCCGTGGATTTCTTCTACTCTGATACGAACCGTGACAAAGTTCGCATCTTCTACGAGACGTAGAATGCGACATAAGTTGTGCTAATTTTCAACTTGCAGATATAGCGATAGAGTCCGGGATAGTACCTGTAGCACTTCCGAGCCGTTCTGATTGTACGAAAGCATTAGGTAATTGCAAGAAGATCTAGTCTCTGTGATGAGACCAGGCTATCTCGCATGCAACTGGTTTCCGTCCACCAGAAACTGCATTCATAGGTCGCTAATCTTTCTATACCGCCTTTGTAGAGGCGTTTGAGCACTTCACCGCTCAGACCCCAGTGCCGTCGACTGAGGGAGTGGGTCGCCCTGACGTAATTTGCCAGGGACTGTTTGACGTACGCACAGTGCGCCATGCCGTTTAGTTTATTATCCACAATTAAGCCCAGATATATTGCGGACTGTTGCGTTTTAATGGGTTTTCCAAGGAAGGACACGCTAAGAGTCGTTTTGGGGTTCCTCTTGTAGCTGCCTAGTCTGCGAATTTTGCGGAAATAGACCATGACAGCCTTTTACGCTCTAAACTTGAGCTTTTGAAGCTCAGCCTAATGAGCTATTTTCTCTGAGGCAGCATTTCCCTTCGACCGCAGATGTACGTGTTTGGAGCTTTTACGAGGATCGCAGAGTCATCAGCATAAGCGATAGCTTTGACATATTCTGAAAGATCTACCCTAGTAATGAGTTTGCAACTAAGTTGCAGAAGAACGGACCCGAGTTCTAGCCTTGGGGACAACCCTTGTCATATTGGCGCTCCAAAGACATGACAGCTGTTCGATACAGTACCGAGTAATTCGAAATAACGTTTCTTACTAGTGTGTATATGTTTTTCGGGAAACCCATCCTTCAAAATTGAGCATAGATCGCCGGCCACCACAAGTTGTTAAATGCTCCTTTCACGTCAAGCATGATGAGACAAGCATCCTTGTCTTGTGCGTGACAGTCTTCAACTGTCTTATGCACCTCATGCAGAGCATGCTCTGTGCTCTTTCCTGGAGTAAACACAAACTGATTCTGGTGAAGGAATCCTCGCGAACGAGCATGGAAAACCAGCCTGTTAGTCACAAGTTTATACAACGCTTTACTCCAGGCTTTCAAAAGACAGATAGGACAGTAGGAGCTGGCGTCCGAGCGTTCCTTATCAATATTGTTAAACGGAGCAAGGTCTGCTTTCTTCCAGCTAGAGGGGCAACCACCATCAGCACTTCTTCATCAATCCTGTGAACACTGGTTTGTTTGCTCGAAAGCCTAGTTTGATAACTTCCATCGGTACTCCGTCAAGTCCAGGCACCTTCCCTCGATTCGCATATCTGAAAACCGCTTCAATTTTCTTTCGAGAGAATTCCGGGTCGCTTTCGGCTAGCGGATGTGTCTCGGCACGAATTTCTTTGTGATATGGTAGGTCCTGACGTCTACTGAAAAGTGGTAGGCCATCAATTGCTCGATGGTGGAAATTAAATGATGACCATCAATTGCTCGTGGTTTTCTCCGCGTATCTTTTTTTGACCATATTTAATTTCTAGCTTTCAGAGGATTCCCCCTTTAACCAGTCAAAGTGCAGACCAAAGGGTTTTCCCTCTTCGAGGATTTTCCGGTACTATGCCCATTCGGCCTTTCGATCTGATCTCCTGAACTGAGCTCTTATCTTACGGAATAGAATCTCATAATCTTTCCTTTGGTATTGTTCTTCACATCTCCTGTAGCGCCGTCGAGCAACGCTCACCCTCCTTCTTTCAATTAACACGTTCGCTGCCAACTACGAGTATACTCGTAGTGCTATCTACGTTTCTTCAATCTAAAATTAGTTATTCGCACCGGAAATTTCAAAATAAGAATTTTTATTTTATGTAATCACGAAATGTCTGTAATAAAACAAAGTAAATATTGCTATTAGTATTTTCTGGTGTGAATTTGAACTTTCTAAATAAAATGAAAATTCCGGCATTCTTAGCTTGGTAGCGAACGTGTTAAGAGACTGGGTATCCACCACGGTTTTGCCTTTTACGGCACTTTCCGAGTACGTAAGAATATCATCTAAATATTAAAAATATTTATCAACTAATATTCCACATTCTTTCTGGAATATTAACAGGGAATAGTAAATATGTGCAATCTACAGCTTACTGTGATATTTTTTGATATAGGGTAACTCCGGGAAGTCGCCGCATTCGGGATAGGTGGCGCACCCATTGTATTTCTTGCAATTATCTATAGATAAAAGTCAGACGCATAGTATAGGTTCGTAATGAGATTACTTTAATCACAGTACTCGCCACAGTGCAGTGTTTTAGAAAAGTTTCGAAAATATATATTAATTATTATTATTTTGTGCACATGTTGTATATTAAACATTAAATAGCACAGCATGTTTTTTTTTAGTTTATGTGCACCATGGGATTTTATACACAAATTCAAAAAAAAATGTGCGGCATCTCACCCGGAATTACTCTAATAGACTGAAATATTATTTATTCACATTTCTTTCGAATTTGTGCCACACTGAACGAAATTTTAATGCATAAAATTGCTGTATAATATAGAACATTGTTAGAACTTGACTTTGATTTTAGAATTTTTCGTTAAGGAATTGAGGAAAGGAGGATGGGAGGGTGTGTAAGTTGACGAACTTAAGCTTCAAAGATTTTTCCTAACCTTAGCAAGTGAATTAAAGAACTGTAATTGATATACGACACTTCTTACAACCCTTCTCTCCAACTGAAAATATTTGAAATGTACTCATCTGTCCTTAAAGTATAAAATAACTTGTTCTCCGAAGGAAAGTCCTATTCGTCTTCTTCTTTCACGTACGAGGGTGAGATGACGAATAAATAGCAATATGTGTTACAGATAATAATATTTATAAAGGTACCTATAAAACTTTATTCAACACATTTTACAACATCCCACACATATTCATAATTCATTCAAAACAGGTTGTAAATTGAAAATTAAAATGGAATATTCGTAACACCAGGCCGTGGCTGGCTTTATGTACATTCCAAACAGAACAATCAGCATGAGGCCAAGATTTGCACATAAAGCATTGAAACCAGCATTCATCCTTGTTTGTTCTCTACAGATAATGTAGTATTTACTGTCATAACCTTCCATATCATTGTCATCCTCGTAATTTTTCCCCACTACCGCCATATTTATTTGAACTACGTTTGTTAGTAAATACTTTATTGTAAACAACATATATTTTATATGAATTTTTACATTGTCAGTTGTGTTTTCAGACTATTCTAGTGAAGGAATAAAATAAGTTATCACAAACGATTAATTCCTTACAATGTGAGGTCCAGAAATTATAATAACACATTTGAAATTTGAACTTCGGCTCCCAACTACTCACAAGTTGCTCAAGAGCGATTTTTTGAAACTGAGTTACATGAACCACATACAAAGGTCTCTGGTGCAACAGGTCAGGTGCTGATACGTATGACTGGAACGGGAGTTCGTTCTCTTACACACAGTGCAGTATTTAAACAAATAAAAAAACATTAATAAAAAGAAGACGAATTCTCATGGTTTGTTGTTAAATAGCATATTATAAAATTGATAAAAATGTTATGTATTTGTGATTATAAGAGTCTTTATTTTTTTAAATTAATATTTATTTTTCCATATTTTTTATCTATGACAGGGTTCGTACGCTTTTAGCACAATTTCTCAATAGAATTTTTCGCCTTATTTAAATGCAGAAAATTATTACAAATCTTGCTATTCAGCGAGGCGTATACAATTTCTGCTATTAAACTATTAAATAGAAAAATTCTATTAAAAAATTGTGGTAAGAACGTACGAACCCTGTATGAACCCATTTGCACATTTTTTTTTTCATGGAATTTTGTTTTATAACTTTAGAAATATTCACACAAATAAGATAAAGCAATGCACTTGCTGATACATCAAATACATGCCAGTAGAATAATAACATCAAAATAATATAACTGCAAACAAACAGCTTTTTAATGGCAGTAAAAAGCCATTACTATTACTGATTTATTCTGATTTATTTTATTAAGTTAATAATTGTAATGCCTTGATGTAACATATTTGAAAATACAGCTGCATTTTTCATTAAATATTATTGACATTTACATTTGTTAATTTGTTGATTACTAAGTTGTTTATTGCCTATGAATAATAAAAAAGGCGAAAACAATAAACGTCTGTTTATAACAGAATACATTTGTTTTTTTTCTACGAATCTTTTCGGCCTTTTCTTTATAGTAATACCAATTTGAAATTTTGCGTGGTTCAGTGCAATAATCAAACCAAATCCTTTTAATTACTTTCATTACGCTAAGTAGGTAATTTGTAGGGTATTTGGAAAGAAAAAGTCCTAAATTAATGTTGTATTCTGATTTATATTTCATGTTGAACAACGAAAAGTTAATTTTTTCTAGCTAATATTAAAATCTTACAATTTCCTTGTTTCGTAGTAGCTATCAAAGAAAAAGTATTGGTCAAATGTTAGACAAATAATTGAACCAACATTGTAGAAGGTTTTCACAACATTGGAAGCTTTTATTTTAAACATTATGTCAGGGTTCGTACGCTTTTACCACACTTTTTAAATAGAATTTTTCGCCTTATTTAAATGCAGAAAAGTATTACAAATCCTGCAATTCGACGAGGCGTCTACAATTTTTTCCATTTAAATATTAAATAGAAAAATTATATTAAAAAAAATGTGGTAAAGCGGACAAACCCTGTATTTAGTTACAGTTGCTCAATAATAATGAAACGTTGACACAACACTGAAGATATTTTTTAATAAAACGCCATTATTTAAAAAAAAGAATAATAATAGAAATATTTCATTTATAATATAACTTCTCGCTTAATATTGACATTATAGTGTAAATATGTGATGTCAAATTGTCTATAATGTAAGTATTGCATTATCCATACTTCCAACGTGAGAAGAATAAATATAAGGAGTCAGAGTGTTAAACGATGGTAGTCACAGTCAGATTATAATTATTAATCGTTCTTTTTTCACGAGCAACACATTTCAACGTTCTTTCACTTTTATACTAATTTTCAATAAATCGTCAAGTGTAAGAGGGAAATAAATATTACAATTAAGTTTCGAAAAAAACTTTGTAAGTGGTCGCGTTTTCTTTGAATAACCCCAAAATTTTTACTGTAATTTTAGAACTCTATTGAGGTAAAAATTATACTTCACTAACAGCTGAAGGTAAGCTTGATACACGTTGCATGTTACAGAAACTCTTGGTTTTTGCAGAAGGAAAAATTCAAAGTCTTATATCTTCCTCTAGGAACTGGTTCTTGTTTCCTCTTTATCATTCAAGTTTAAAGCGAAGTTTGCAGATTCTTCAGTGTAAAAAAGTAATTTTGCCATTTTCGAATTAATCCCCTGTTTAAACCTGACGACTCAATTGTGTTTTTCGAAAGGACTATCATTGTTTTTCCTCCTTTATAGCTATCTTAAACTTTGTTTTTCAAAGAATTGCCTTCATTTTTGCTCAATGCAAGGTGCCAGACAATAATGCGCTGCGCCTCTCGAGCTGACAGATGGAATTGTTATCTCAAATTTCGCAAAATTGGACTACCACCATTTTTCTCCCTGACACTTTATACGCTATTAAGGGTAACAAACTACAGCGTTTATATTTTAAAGCAATAAAATACTTAAAATAATACAATTTTGTTTATATATAAGATTCAACAAAAGAAAATTTAAAGAAATCTAATAATTGTTTTAAATGAACTAGAAGTAAAAATGAATGGCATTTCAATTAACCATAAGAATTTGTTATTGTGATTCGTGTATGTTATAAAATCTACATTTGTATGAAATGGCAAAAAAAATATCAATGGATAATTCCAGTCTAAAACGTAAAATTTAAATGAATCTCCAAAATTTTCTATTTTAAGAATTTTAATAACCCCATTTAGTATGTGCATGATTTATAATTCATATTATTTTCAAAGATTATTCGTTCTACGTGCTCGTGTGCAAAAATAATAAACAATTTTCCCTGAAAACTTTTTTGAAAAGAATTTTTCCTTTAGAAAAATTGATACTCTGTAAATAATGCGAGATAAACATGAAATGTAAACATTTATTTTTCATTGCGTGCTAAAATTTTACGTATAATTTTCTGAATCACAAAATATCTTCCGCATAATATAATAATACTGAACTTAAAAATGAAAATAAATTCTCCATTTCACTCAACTAAATGAAAAATTAATAGATTTTTTTGTTCTAATAAAATTTGAACGATAAAACGTGTCTCTTTATTCGGTTATTTTTAACTGTAGAACGTTCAACATAAGATAAATCCTTAAATAATGTATTTTTAAGAAAGAGCTCTTAAATATCTAACAAAGATAATGCTTATCCATAATTGCTTTGAAATTGTTTAAAATGAGACACGCACTCTTGTATTTTTTAAACGCTATCACTCTTGTATTTTTAAATACTTTCGTCAATTTCTTTCCATTTTAAATTAGTTGGCTTAAAAAACTATATTTGACATATAAATATTTGTTTAATTATAAAAGTTATTGATCTGTTCATTGAGAAATTTAATTACGGAAGAAAATAACTGCATAGGTTAGAAAAAAATGCATTTAATCTCAGTCTGATAAATTTATTGATTAAAAAAATCGGTAAAGAAAAACTGTAATCTTTAGATCAGAAAACTCGAGTATTAGTTATATACAACTGCCATATATGAATTTAGCAACATATTTAGTTTTACAGTTTTTTTTTTTTTTGGTTTGTTAATTTTATAAACATTTTTAATATTCACATAGTTTTGTTGTTCAGTATCAGAAGAATGAATTATTTATTAAACTCGGGTTTATTAATTTAATTATTATTCACCATTACCCTTTTAAAATATTCAAAATCCATTCAAATATGGGTTTTACTATGTGCGATTAGACTTTTTGCTAAAATATATGTATCATGAAGAAAGTTTTTGTTTCATTATTTATGTATACGTAAGATAAGTATATAAATATGCTGCGAGCTATTAATGCTTATGTAATTCTTCCAAAAAATAAAATTTTTATTTACAATTAAAGTAGCTTTTTCTTACTATCAGATCTGAATATTTTATATACTTGAAAACAGAAAATAAAATGATTTTTCTATAAAATGTAGAACATGAATTTTACTTTCAATGATAATAATAAGTAATAAGTAATGATAATAATAATATAAAACAAGATTTCCAGAGAGATTTTTAATGCTTGCTACTTTTTAAAATTCTTAAATATGAACACACTTGAAGTTACTAAAACTTTTCATATTCGTGCATTATATTTAATAAGTGTTTATTTACCCCAATGAAACTGTTGCTTCCGTTTATAGGTGTAATTTTGCGTCTTGATTTCCGTGTTTTGATCGTTTGTGGGTAAATCCGGATATTGGAAAAACGTTGAAGAGCCGGTAAAAAATTTTTGAAAATAAAACTAGTCAAAATTATGAGGACAAGAATAATAATTATGATTATCATGAAACTGATAAAGACAATTTCAGCAATTTCTCAGCTTGTAATGAAGATAATTATTATTTTGTCTTTAAATAATAAATCAATAGACTTACAATTGAAATATTGTTAGTTTAGTTCCGTGGTTAAATTTGTAAAAGAAATTATTTTGATCTTTTTCAAAAGAAAGTCTAATATCTTTCATTTCCTGTAAGATTAACATATCCATGTGGTTTTACCCGCTGCCAGGATCAAGAAGCATATATTAGTAAAAGTGTGATAAAGAAATCCCATGTTTATAATGATATTATATATAAGGATAAGTGCAGAATATTTATGTTAGTTTCATGATTAAGTTTCATTAATTTCTGTTGGAAATTCTGGCTTCAAGAATCATTAATAAGGAATCCAATTTTACCCTACTTTCCACTAAGCTTAATTGGTAAACGACACAGTTCTCTAGTAAAATTGCATGTTATGAGTTTCAGAATTTATGCCATTTTATACTTTTCAGGGATTCAGTTTAGTTCCTCTGCACAGTGCAACAAATAATGTAATACAGAGCATTTTCCGGAAAAGTTTCTTATATGGCAGCAGCAAGTGAGGAAAATTTTCGTTACGAAAATTAATGAAACATAAAGGGGGAGAAAGGAGGAAAGTAAAAACTGAGGAATATGCACTACCTTCTTTTTCCTAATTGTATCTAAGTATTTTCATGCTAGAGGCCACGTTATCGAATCTGGAAAGTAGCAAATTACCGATAAATACTTATTGTACGAGTTGTAATTTTCCAACTGGACGAAAAATGTCCGGGCCAGGATTCGAACCTGGGATCTCTTGGCTGACGCTGCCACGCTCTACCAACTGAGCTATCCCGGTCGAATCTGGAGGGCATAATGCATCCAGTTAACCTTATTTATCATAGCATCTGGTCTGATATTTTAATCAGCTCAACAGAATAGATCGCAGGCAATGGAACTCCAGTAAACGCTGGATACGTGATTACACTAGATTAATTTTAATATTTAACACAATTATTAATTGTGTTAAAAATTAATCTAGTGAAATACTTATTGTATTAAATAAAACTAGATGGAACCCGTCAAAACTTGACGGAAAAAAATACTATAACAATCACTAATATCAGTAACTAATATCAGTAAAATAAGCTTCTTTATTAGTTAAGAAGGGGTGCGTATGAAACAGTCTTTCAAATATTTTATTTTAAAAGTTTTTCCCCCCAGTCAAATACAGTACTATTTCCGATGCAAACTGCAAACAAACAATCCGTAAACAACTGTGTAATGCAAATCAGTTTGACATTACCGCCATATTCCCCTTGGCAAGAAAGAAAATTGCATCATACCTATGAAGTATCATACAAATAGTACATTCCTACGTTCATCTCATATTCAGTAACTAAAAGAACATAGTAAATAAACAACACATCCGCCCCCCCCCCTGTGATTATGCAACCGAATGAGCTCCTATGCACAGGTGCATTGCATTGCCCAAAAGCACCGTCGAAATTCGACGTTAAAAAAGTTTTAAAATGTTTAAATTAACAGTTTTAAAATGTCCTCTTTAATCATTGTTCGTTTCAAATCCATATCTTCTAAAATACATCCATTGTTTTAAGCTAATAAATTTTTATGTAAAGATGAAGTATTTTTTACAGTAATAAATAAATCTACAGATGGGGGAGATTTTTAATGTTTTCAAGTGTAATTTATTTGTTTGGTTTCTTCGGTCCTTCACATAATCAGGATGATTATCTCTTTTCCATCACAGTCGGGGATATTTTCCCTCTTATACTGTTGGCAAATGGATCTTCAAAAAAATACAATTCCTAGCATATTCTGATATTTGATGGAACATATACTACATCAACGAATTCAACATATCAATTTTATGTTCAACATAAACTGAAAATAGTTTTTTTTTTTTTTTTTTTTTGGACAGATTTTTGTTTAGCGCCAAAATGCTCTATCTTATGGATAATCTAATCTTATGATTTATCACTGTTTTTATTATTATTATTATTATTATTATTATTCTCTTTTTATGATGGTTAGGGAAATCTATTTTCAATGGTGGCAACTTTCTCAGAGGCTATTTTACATTATTGAAGCAAACTGGTGGTCATTGTTCAGATAGAATTAAAAAATATTTCATGCTTGAAAATTAATTAAAAAGTCGTTAAATTAAGCGGCAGTTTTCAAGTAAATTTCAATCGAAAGTAATTTTATTTCTAATTGATGATGTAAGACTTAAAATTGTAAAATGTAATAAAATGTAGTAAAAAAATGAAATTTGAAGTATTTAGAAGTGATGTAAGCGTGATAAAAGCTAAAGCGATATCGCCGATTGTTGTCACAACCGTTATACATTTTTAAAAATTGCCACTGTATTTTGGTTGGCGTCCAAAAGTAGATTACCAATTTTTGACATCGAAAGAGAAATTCACATTGAAAGAAATAGGACTTTACTGCTAATAAGGACTTGTTAAATGAACTTATAACAAACCTACCAAAATAATGCCTATAAAATATTAGCTTTACATTGTTTATTCTAGCTAAAAATGCAATCATTATTTCAATTTTTTTTTCTTTACCATAACATTATTTTTAATAATTTTAATTTTCCTGAAATCCTTTACTTTGGGAAAAAATTTTTAATTAAAAAATGAAATCTTCTAACCTATAATTTAAAAAAAAAGTAATTGGTAACATGTAATCAAGGTATGCAATCAAGATGAAGCAACCAATAAAGACTCAAGTTCTAATCTTTAAAATTAAAAATTGGAAAATAAGTTAAAATTACAATCATATAATTTCTTCTTTTTTAGTTTTATCAATGTTAAAACGCGACCTACGTAATGCGTAATATATGTATTACGTAGGTCGTGGTTAAAATGCATTTCAAGCTAAGCATAACGTTATTTTTACCGGCGCAAACTATTCACACGTACTTTGTATACGTTACTTTTATGCTTAAATACCATGTATACAAATAAAAATATATTTGGTATTTAATTGTAATGAAAAAAGGGCATCAACAAAGCTATAATGCATAATGATAAAATAAACCCAATGGACAATATTCCCGTGACGTCACAATAAATATAAATTTTTATTCGCTTATAAAACACGCAGATAAATATTTTTACCGAAATTTAAATTGCAAATTAAAAAATTTGACAAAAAAGCCACGTGCTTTTAATATTTATTATTTCTCTTTCATCCTTACAACCACAGAGTTTCTCGTTACTCTGTTCGTCGCAACAGTGGGAGTTATCCGAATTGCCGAGTTTATGAGGTCATAAGCATATGTAAATGTTTAATTTAAAATTACGGCTAATTAATAAAATTTTCGAACAAACAAATGTACGATAACAAATCTGTGTCCAACTATCTTTCATTTAAAAAAAAGAATGTTGTAATTTGATGCAGTAGGTTGTTCTCACGGATTGTCGAAAGAAATCGCTTAGCGTTTTAAATATATAGATGTTAAAATATTACCTAGTTGATATTAGCTAATGTCCAAAGACTGGCGAACCACAGAGTTTAGAGAATAAACTCTATACCTTGCAACAGTGGGAGTTGCCGACTTTATGATGTCATAAGCAGAAGTAAAAGTTTAATTGAAAATTAAGGCTAATTAATTAAATTTTCGAACAAACGAATGCACGATAACAAATCTGTGTCCAAATATCTTTCATTTAAAAAAAGAATGGTGTAATTTGATGCAGTAGTTTGTTCTCACGGATTGTCGAAAGAAATCGCTTAGCGTTTTAAATATATAGATGTTAATATTGAGGACGTTTAATAGGATGCGTGATGCCATTTGATTTTTTTGGAATCACTTTCAGTAACTATAGTTCCATGTAAGTATAGTTAGTTAGGAGATGGAAATGTAACGCACGCGCACAATTTTGACAAACACTGTAAAAAAATTTCGTATATATACGGATGGTTTTATGTGAAATATCTGTCTTTACACGGAAACATTACATTTTGAGTGGAAGCCGTAAACTTTCCTGAAATAAACGGAAAATTGCCGTTTTAACCTTATTCTTTGAATGTCAAAAATGTTCCTTTTCAGTTGAGAGAAAGCGGAAAAATTCCAGTGAAATTTTCGTATTTGACGTTTTGGCCTATAACCAAGTCTTTGGATGTGGCCAGTTGGTGTAAGGGGACAGAGAAGTAATCTTCTAATGGCGATTATGGAAGGCAAGGCGATAAAAAACGGGTGTGATAATATTCAGTACAAATACCTGTTCCGTGTAAATATGCATCAGTATATGTAATTATTATCAAGATTAATATATATATATATTGCTCTATTGCTTATATTTAAAAAAGGATGAAGAAAGGCAAAGATATTGCAAAACGCGTTGTGCATTACTTATTTTTATTTTTAGGGTGCAATTAAGAAGTTTTTTGTCTTTAATTCAAGGGAATATTCAGTTTTTTCAGTTAAGTTAAACAATTTAACATGGAGATTTGTTTCTATACCAGGATATTGAGCCCTCTTGACACAGCCTAGTAATTATTAAGTGCAATAAGAATGCTTATGTATCAATAATAATAAAAAAATAAGCGCTGTAGTAGGAATATTGAAATAACGAATCAAACAAAGACAGCTTAAGGGAAAAAAAAACATGTAATTTTTTTAGGTGCAAGCACCTTATATTCGAGCTCTTAAATGTTAATAGAATTGGACAAAAATTTAAAGTATAGCTTATATACAACTATTCAATATAAAACCTGCACTTATGCTCAGATAAATGTTTGGTACATAATATAAGCAACTGAATTAAGGTGTTCTTATACGTCGAAAAGTGAAAAAAAAATTGACAATTCTTGTCATTTCATATCTTGAAAATTATACTTGCAAAACACAATTTTTAAACGCATAAATAGATATATGTTTCTTCTTTCATTTTATTTTTTTTCAGCTAATTATGGGGAAAATTAGTTTTTATAGGGTTTTTTAAACTTGGCGAGCACAAATTTGAAATGAGACGTTGCGCGCAGGATTACAAAAGAATTTCTGGATGTTAAAAATAAATAGTATCTAATTATACTTGAGAGCCCTGTACTTTCACTGATTCTAAAAAATTGTTTATTTATAGCATTTTTATGTTTTAAAAACAAAACTATATCTTGCTTATATAAAATTTTCAAAATTATAGCAACATAACACAATTTTTTTCCAACAAAAAAGATGAAACGTTATGTTTACTTTATAGAGCCTGCCATACAGTATATATCGTATAAATTTCATGAAAAAATATTGAAAAGTTTTTTTAACTGCCTTGCGCGCGATGCCTTACAATCCCCCCCCATTTTGAGAAAAAATACTTTAAAGTTCTCTCTTTGAAAATATTCCATACTTAACAACTATTAAGAAGGCCATTAAATTTGCTTTAAAATGTTCAGAAATGATTGCTCTTTAATATATATATATTTCAAAAATAGAATTTTTTGAACGTTTAAGTCTTAAGTTCCCTTAAAGTTCATTTGCATATACAATAATATTTACTCATTTCTAGGTCGAATGCTAGATGTATGTTAGGTTAAAATCAACAGGAATCTTTATAAAAGGCTATTTCACAGTGTTTTCTAGATACAATGGTTGAAAAGGTCAGGGGTAGGAAAACGTTGCTTTTCCATTTTATCTTTTAATTTTAGATTGCTTGATTGCCACTGAATTTTTGAAATAGAAATATTCCGATTATTTAATGACAGATTATACAAGTTGAAATTTTAAGTGATTTATGGTCTATGAGAGTCATTTCACTGCAAAATCAACTTCTTTTGCATATCAGATTTAATCCAATTTAGCTAAATGTACATAAAATAAGAATATGTTTATCACTCGAGAGACATGTTTATTCTCTGTAAAAAAGACCCTGTACAGAGATAGGGTTTTTTAATCAGGGAGAAAGATACACTGTAATTAAAGCAGCTTGATTTTTTATAAAAAGCAGGTCACTGCTTAAGAAGCATAAGTTTGTCAACAAATGCACATCAGACTTTATTGGTGCTGATTTTATCAGTCATTTTCAGCATCGGGACTAATGAAAGTGGGGCTGATTCCCCTCTCATTATTCTTTCTCATCTTTTCAGACCGTGTTCAAGCAGAACAAAGCAAATGCTTGCGGAATGTTCTACTAAGCAATTAGTCATGCAGATGAAATTGATAAGATCCGTGTGCCGATTCACCAGAGCGATTGTTGCTTCTCCTTTTGCGATAAGAAGATACATTATCACAATCATTAATTAGTTGTCTTCTGATTGTTCCATTGCGCAGATTTGCAGTCCGTTACCTTAGCATAATACAGACATGTTAGATTCTTTATCTAATTATCTAAGTGCTACTATCCCTGAATGTAGAATGGACGGAGGCGGGCGGCGGTTGATTGAACCAAAATCTGCTGGGAAGTTACAATTACAAAGCTTCGATGAAAGTTTTTACTTTTTATTATGTATTTTTTTTTTCGGAAAGAAGAGAGATAATTAGCACATGAATATACCTTATCGCCTTCGAATGAACCACCGATCACTTCACGGTTTTCGTAACAATTAGACCACGAAAAACATTTGATTTGGTTTGCAAAGGAGATTCGATGCGTTGAATTTGAAATGAAGCTGCAGTGAATGGGGTCTTGTCATTGTTTTCGCTACGAGAATGAGAGTGGATATTTTTTTTTAAACATTTTTCAGCTAATTTAAACTTAAGATTTCTCGAAATAAAAGAATAATCTTTTCTCTTATATTCGTATGTTAATAATTTTTTTCTTCTCATTATCTTTTCCTGTTTTGACACATGATTTTTCAGTTTAATAAAATTTTGGACATCTTTCAAAAGGAAGTTATGCAAATTCATTTAGTATTTGTATTATTTTAAGAGAAGATTTGAAAATAACGCAGGAAAAGGAAATAAGGAATTATCATATTCTATAAGAATAAAATTCATTGAAACTATAAAAAAGGACAAAGAAGGAAAAAACGAAAATGTTATGCGATATAGAAGGAAGAAGTTAATTTCGTAATATGAGTATTTGCGAAATTTAAAACTTAATGTCCCTAAAAAATTGTTAAATATAGACTGCAAAAAAATACAAAATCTTCCCATATGACGTATGTATTGAGAATACGGTTAAAATGAAGTAAACTTATATTTGAAATTAAAATTTTGAATGCTGTGACGCATTTTAAATATAAACTTCAGCTTTCAGTCTAATTTTAAATTTTTTTACAGATTTCGATCAACATTTTACAGAAATGTATTACTATCTTGTATAACTTTGAAGAATATTCTGATAAAATCCGTATAAACTAAATTAATGAACTGATTGTCCAGATGAGTTAATATTAATAACTCTTTATTCACATCACTATATGATTTAATTTATTAATTACGGAATTGTTATCAGCACTTTTCGATGTTTATGAATTAAATTAGTCTGTCTATTTGTCTTTCTCTCTGTCTACCCTTATGTAAGCTAAAGTTTGTAACCACATAATATAAATATGGTATTGATGTAGACTGAGGCTTGCGCCCCACTGATAATAATGTTCTCTATAACATTAATATATTTTTAGAGAGCCTCACATAATAATTTTAAAACATTACTTCTATGGGAAATTATTACTTAAAAGACACATTTATATTTTTCAATGAATAATTATCCATAGAAATACACGCTTTCGCTCTCGGGATGCACATTGCTGATGTGCAACCCCTCGCAAATATAGAGGCAATAACATCAGTTTTATGGAATCTGCACTGTAAAAAATACAAATGTTTCAGAATCTAGGAAAATATAAAATAACCACAAACGCCAATATACAATAACCTCCTCCGAGTTACTCACAATTCCAAAAAGGCTTCTTTATCTTTTGAAACCTGAGAAATTAATATATTTATCATATATTCTAATACGAGCAAATCTTGTGGGTGGTTATATATGTATATATATATATATATATATGCAAAAATTATCTTAAAAACGGCTCTAACGATTTTGACGAAATTTCGTATCCTACCGTTTTGGGGCACCAGAAAACCATTGGGCTAGGTCCACTGTTCGAGAAAATTCGATTAGTGGGTCATTTTGGGTCATTTTGGGTCATGGTCTAGCTAATTGTATCTAAAAAACGGTTCAAACGATTTTGACGAAATTTTGTATCCGACCATTTTCGGGCATGAGAAGTCAATTGCGCTGAGTCACATGTTTGAGAACTTTCGATTAGTGGGTCATTTTTGGGTCAACGCGGGTCAAATTAATTTTATCTAAAAAACGGCTCTAACGATTTTGATTAAATTTTGTGTCCTACGAGTTTCGAGCACGATAAAAGCATTGGGCTAGGTCGCATGTCCGAGAAAATTCGATTAGTGGGTCATTTCTGGGTCATTGTGGGTCAAGATCTAAAAAGCGGCTCAATTTACACTAAATTTTGCATCCAATGGTTTCCGGGCACGAGAAGACTGTTGGGCTAGGTCACATGTTCGAGAAAATTCAATTAGTGGGTCATTTTGGGTCATTTTGGGTCATGGTCAAGCTAATTGTATCTAAAAAACGGTCCAAACGATTTTGAGGAAATTTTGTATCCGACTATTTTCGGGCACGAGAAGACTATTGGGCTGGGTCACATGTCCGAGAACTTTCGATTAGGGGGTCATTTTTGGGTCAAAGCGGGTCAAATTAATTTTATCTAAAAAACGGCTTTAACGATTTTGATTAAATTTTGTATTTTACGAGTTTCGGGCACGCGAAAATCATTAGACTAGGTCACATGTTCGAGAAAATTCGATTAGTGGGTCATTTCTGGGTCATTGTGGGTCAATATCTAAAAAGCGGCTCAATTTACACTAAATTTTGCATCCTATGGTTTTCCGGCACGAGAAGACTGTTGGGCTAAGTCACATGTTCGAAAAAATTCAATTAGTGGGTCATTTTGGTCATGGGTCATGATATTTGAACTCAAATTTAATTTTGACAGAGCATAGCTCGGTCTTCCCTGCTCGTGATATTTAAAGAAGCATTTATAAAAACAATCTTTTTCTTGCTGTCACTGATTTTCGGAAACGTTTCTGAGTAGTTTGTATAGTGTAATCATATTCCAATTGCTGCCACTGATATTCTGAAACGCTTCTGAGTAGTTTTTATAGTGTATTAATCAGTTTTTTAAAATATTATTTTATTAATTATATAATATTATTTTATTAATATTATTTTGTTACGCTTGCATGCATAAATTCTGTTAATTAGCAGAAAATGTTTAACTAAAAATTGATAGCATTCTAAAAACCAACATTCCGGTTTGAGAAAACTGATTAATAGATTATGAAGACTGCCCAGAATCGTTTCCGAAAATCAGTGGCAGCAAAAGAAACTTAGTTTGTATAAATGCTTCTTTAAATTTCGAAAATATATTGGTTTCTTGGGTTTCTAAAGAACGCTTTTCAGAATCGTGGGAAACTCAGAAGATGTTATTGTACATTTTTGTTAGTGATTGTATTTTGGTAGATTAAGAAATATTTGTCTTTTTTTACAGTGTGAGAACATTATTACACATCAATATCACTAATAACATATAAAATCGCCGCCTGACTCATTATGTTGTTTGGGCGATCATATGATTCCAAATGAGAATGTGGACTTTTGTATTGGATATATATGGACTTTTGCTCAGATTTTAAGTTTTTTTTACTTTTCATTGAGGAAATGCAAATACTTTAAGTAATATTTTTATATTTTAAGTGATATGGTGATTACCTTCAAATTAAAAAAAAAATTAGAATTGCCATTTATTTTTCAAATTTATGCTTAATTTATAAAAATGAGTACACTATCTTTTTCAATAATATTGATTAAAATGTTCTAATAATGGTGTACTTTATCAAAGTTAGCAATTTTTTTATGCTTTTGAAAAAGCATTTATAAATTTCGTTTCTTACTTTTTTTTACTCTATGGCTGCCTGTTTCTATATATTTTGACGCATAAAAGGGTATACGTTAACCCATAAAATGGTATCTTATGGAAATTTGATTTTTTTAACGGATTTCTAAAGCGTTTTAGAAGTGAGTATGTTCTTAGAATTTTGCGAAAGATGCATAAGCCTAATACATATATATTCGTAATATTGGAAGTGAGTATGTTCTTAGAATTTTGCGAAAGATGCATAAGCCTGATACATATATATTCGTAATATTGGAAGTGAGTATGTTCTTAGAATTTTGCGAAAGATGCATAAGCCTGATACATATATATTCGTAATATTGGAAGTGAGTATGTTCTTAGAATTTTGCGAAAGATGCATAAGCCTGATACATATATATTCGTAATATTGGAAGTGAGTATGTTCTTAGAATTTTGCGAAAGATGCATAAGCCTGATACATATATATTCGTAATATTGGAAGTGAGTATGTCCTTATAATTTTGCGAAAGATGCATAAGCCTGATACATATATATTCGTAATATTGGAAGTGAGTATGTCCTTATAATTTTGCGAAAGATGCATAAGCCTGATACACATATATTCATAATATTGGAAGTACCATAATGTTTTGGCTGATGCTTAAGTTTCCCTTGATAATTACTTTTAAATTTTTTGGTATTGTAAAGTAAATAAAAATTAACCTCAGAATGTAAAGCGAAAATGAAGTATGAATACAAGTTAAAAGTTACGTGTATAACGTTTAATCATAAAAAGTACGTGTATGAGAAAAACATCGGCTTTTACCGTGTAAAACTACATAAAGACCGATATAAATAAAGTAGAATATAAAATATGAAGCTTGTAATTTTATGATTTTGATGCAATGCTAGTTTTTTATAGTAGCTCTATAAAAGAGAAATACATCTTGGTAGTTCTATTAAAGTTTTATTGTGAGATTGTTTAATGAATTTGGAATAGTATTTTTGAAATTTAATTGTTAGTTATAAAATTTTCAAATTATACTGCATGTCCAAGTTTTCCTTTCTAAATTTAAAAAGAAAATTTCCTGACATATAAATATAGCTGAATTGCGAAATAATGAATGAATTTCAATTAGATTATTGAAAAAACTGCTATATGCACAAAACTCTGTTTTGAGTGCTGGTGGAATAAGTTGGAAATTTGTAACCTTAGTGTTTTGTTGGCGTTTTAAATACGGTATGAAATAAACATAGAATGGAAAAAGGTATCCATAGTTAGAAGTGTTTACGCTTACTGTATCTACATTATGAAAATAGCGTTTCGGTATAAATAACCATTTTATTTTTAAATAAATGCCTCCCTGATCTTCTGGGAACAGCATTCAAAAGATAACATAGTGAAGTCTAACTCGTTTAGGCCAGTGTGGTTTTTTTAGATGTAATTTCAAATTAATATATAAAGAAACTGTGCATAACATGTAATTATGCAGAATCATTTAATATCCTGATTACGACTGTTAAATTAAAGAAGAAAAATGTTTCAACAAATTTGAGCCTGTGAGTTTTCTTAGTGCCATAAAAGTGAGTACCATAAAAGAACATTGAGGTATTTGAAGTATCAAGTTAGATTGGCTTAAGTGTACCACTGAACGAACTCTCGCAAACAAATTTCCTAAAAAAAGGTAAAAAGTACAGGCAGCAAGAGAGAGAGAGAGAGAGTTATCGGAACACTCCTGTGATTGTAAGAGATGTTTCTGTTATTTAAATAAAATCTGTCTTTTGACTGGAAAAAATTAGGAAATTTAGAGCTTAGGTTCACGAATTTTTCGTGTTTTGAGGGTATGAGGACATATGTAAAAATTCCGTTTCTAATACGAGAAAGAACTAAGCAGCACACTTGCCGGAACACTCCTGTGATTTGACGAAAATACAGCTTTAGGTTGGAAGATTTTAAGTAATTTTTATGCGAGATTGGTAGATTTTCTGTAATTTATGGAAAAATTTGCACATCAAAGCTGAAATTTTCGTTGTTTAACAAAATATAATCGACGGAAAAATTTGTTTATTTCACGGTATTTTTTTAGAATGAAGTTAACCGCGATTAGCATTGTTGTAACTATTGAATTTCAGCAGAAGTAGAAATATAATAATATGTTTTAATGGAAAAAAATATATATGTAGACAGAATTTTGGTTTCTGAAGATGATTAAGAAAACACGGGAAGTGAAAGATAAGAAACTAGAAAGTACTTTTTCTATTGGTATAAAAAATAATGAAAATCGTTACAATTAAAACATGAAAAATTAAAAAAATTAAATACACATTAAAAATTTCAATTAATCATGATTATCTGTTAAATTAATTAAAATCATCATGAAATCAAATCATCTGAAAGTGTATTATATAATTGCCATCTACTAAATCATATTAAATCATTATCTAATTAAATCATCTTATTACATGTCCACTATAGTAAGAAGATTGATTAAACACCTAGTTGTAAAAAGTGCAATATGAATAAATGAAACTCAAACTTAATGGATTACAACGTATTTCTTCTTGAGAAATAACCAAGAATTAACTTATGCATGTAATATATGCGAGGGTCTAAAATTTAAAGCCCTTCCAGCGATAAACGAAATATCACAAATACAAAAGATTAACGATGCAAGAAACAAAGAAAGACATCAAAACATTCGATTTTACAAACTCTCAATTGCTTTAATTCCTTCAAGATAATTAATAAGAATGCAAAAAAGGAAAATAAAAGATGAGCCAACCAACCAAACAAACATAGACAAAAATAGAAAACTGTTTACAATGAAAGAACTTTCTAAAAAAATAATAATACTAAAATTAAACAATGAATTAAAATTTTTGAAGATAGAATGTAATAATAGAAAATTATAGATAAAAATAATCTACAAAACATTAAAAACATTTCAAAACCAAAAATACTAGCACTTGTTAAAAAGATCTAGAACTAAACCTGTTAAGATATCTAAAGAGAAAATAAAGCCCCGAAGGAATAATAGTAAGAAGAAATAAAAACGCACAGTTCAGTCTTTGTAGGAATTATCATTGAAACCCTAAGTCAGCTACAGAAAGAAGTATTAGATTTAGGGCTTTTGTAATTAGAGGTATATCATGTATCTTTTAAGAGGCTACATTTTACAGCTATTTTAATTTGTTCAGTACAACAGACTATAGAGTATAATAAATACTTCTTAATTTTCTAGAAGAATGAGACTTTTGTAGGCGACAATTAAAATTTATTGACAAATTTAAAGACATTCCAAGATTCGAAATGTTATGGGATTTTAGAGATCAAGAAATGCAAGAAAAGGTTAGTCTTGCAATCAAGTTGGACTAGGAAATTTCAGTGGCTTAAAAAGACGGAAACATGTTTGAAACTATTAAAAAAAGTGCTAGCTAAGTATACTGTTGTTTGGCGTCTCAATAAGGTAAACACTTTTCTTCTTTTTTTTCTAAGATGTTTTGATTATTTTAACATAATTTAGGATACACAGGGCGTTAAAAAAGTAATGATCTATTATAAATGACAATAACTTCGTTATAAACATGATTTAATAGAACGCTTTAAACACAATATAGAAGAAAGAACATAGCTTTATTTGCGTACTTCATAATTGTTTTATGTGACTCATTTTAATGAAACACAAAAACGCATGAAATCAACCAACCTATGAATCAGTCCATATCTCGCCTGATATTGAGAATCATATTTGTAAAAGACACTGGTGTCAGTATGTGCACCTTCAGTTCGCTCATTGTTATAGACAAAGAACGAATATCCGTATAAAAAATAGTCACAAGAAGTCATGCACTATGCATTCACAATATCTGCAGGCCATGGACTATCAGTTAGATGTTTTCTGTGTGACAAATAGAAGCCATTTTTGAAGTAATTTATGAAATACGCAAAGAAACCATTGAACGTCCTTCTGTATTGTTTTTAAAATGTCACTTTCGATCATTTTTTAGCTCACAGGCTATCAAAGCCTGAGAGCTTATGTGCCCGCCGGTTCTGTATGTACGTACGTACGTATGTATGTATGTACGTAACGCGATAACTCTTCATAGAAATATCCGTTTACCTTCAAATTTTGTTTATAGGTTCACTGTGTTAAGGCGCTTCCCTGATTAGTTTTCGGGATTGATTGGTTAAGTATAAAGGGGGGGAACGGGGGGGTAATCCCCCCTTTAATTTATATAAATGGGTTTTTCATGCAGAATTATTCAGTTTTCCTTCAAATTTTGTTTATAGGTTCACTGTGTTAAGGCGCTTCCCTGATTAGTTTTCGGGATTGATTGGTTAAGTATAAAGGGGGGGGGGGACGGGGGGGTAATCCCCCCCTTAATTTATATAAATGGATTTTTCATGCAGAATTATCCCATTTGCTTCAAAATTTGTTTATAGGTTCATTGGGTTAAGACGCTTCCCTGATTAGTTTTCGGGATTGATTGGTTAAGTATAAAGGGGGGGGGACGGGGGGTGGGCTGATCTCCCCTTAATTTATATAAATGGGTTTTTTATGCAGAATTATTCCGTTTTCCTTCAAATTTTGTTTATAGGTTCACTGTGTTAAGGCGCTTCCCTGATTAGTTTTCGGGATTGATTGGTTAAGTATAAAGGGGGAAACGGGGGGACTAATCCCCCCTTAATTTATATAAATGGGTTTTTCATGCAGAATTATCCCATTTGCTTCAAAATTTGTTTATAGGTTCACTGTGTTAAGGCGCTTCCCTGATTAGTTTTCGGGATTGACTGGTTAAGTATAAAGGGGGGGGAATGGGGGTGCTAATCCTCCCTTAATTTATAGAAATTGGTTTTTCATGCAGAATTATTCCGTTTTCCTTCAAATTTTGTTAATAGGTTCATTGGGTTATATACAATTAGTGTGAATAGCCTGTGAGCTCAATGCCCTCAGTTTAACTGGGCAGTTTTCTTTTTATTACAATAAAGTTAGGTAACTTTTTATAGGGTCATTATTTTTGAAGCATCCTGTATATTTACTACCTCTCTAATCTTTGTTTGAAGATTTTTTGAACGTGATACACAAGATCAGAAACATAGGTTATTTGAGCAAATTTTAATGTATTTCAATTATACCAATTACATGCTTTTTTCGGAAAGAAGCTCTCATAATACCATCGATGTTTTCACATGTGTTTTACTTTGTTATTCACATACTAACATATAAAAAATATACGATAATGTTCTGAACGCTTCCTATCGAAAAAAATAATAAATTAATGTAATTAAATCGCATTAAAAGTTACTAAATAAAAATATATTTCTGATCTTGTATAACACATTTAAACAATTTTCAAACAAAATCAATCATGGAAACAGTAAATATACGTCCAAAATTACATTAATTCAATCAAAACATCATAGAAAAGATATGCAAATTTACTACCTTCTCAGAGGGGGGGGGGGGTGCAAAAATCTACGTTTACAAGCCTCTCACTCGGTCAGTTTTTTTAATACCACTTTTTTTCAAAGAAAAATCTTATTTTTAGGTTTTTCTTACAAATTTTGTAGAACTCTATCCAGAGGGTAACTTTTCTTCGAAAAATTGTGAAAACCTAGCACGGTAAATTTTCTTCATAAATACTGGTAGTCAATAAACGGACCAGTAGGAGTCTTGCGTTTATTTAACCACGTTTTTAATAACATGTTTATGGGGGCGGGGGTTTGCATTATACAAGTGTTTGTGGTTTTAACTCTAGAATTTTAGCGTCCAGAGTAGAAAAAATAAAATATGCGTTGATCTCGACATAAATTTTGTTTCTGAAGGTGGTTAGGAGAAAAATGCGAAGGCAAAGAAAACAAACTTAAGTGTAATTTCCCGGTAGATATAGAAAACCAATGAACCAATGAAAATCGTTGCAACTAAGACATAAACAAAAAATAAAATTTTAAACAAGTGTTATCCGTTATTATTTTTTAAATAATCATGATGAAAATTTATACATTATTTTTTTCTGAGACATACAGAGAAATTTTCATGTGATCTTAAATTTTCTACAGTATGTTTTCAACTGCTATTTTTTTTTGTACTTTCAATTAGCCTAAATGTAATTAATAAGGACTTTACGTTGCACATATAAATACTAACATCAAACATTTGCTTCCAACGTATATTTCGTTTAATTTAATATTAGTTACTTTAAAACTACATATATAAACAATTCTCGACGTTTCGGTTATTCTTTATAACCATCTTCAGGAGAAAACTTTCATAAATACAAAGAGCAAAGAAAAAAAAATTAAATATGTTACATAATTGAGTCAAATGTTCCAGCTGACAAGACGCTAAATGCTGTTTGTATTTATGAAAGTTTTCTCCTGAAGATGGTTATAAAGAATAACCTAAACGTCGAGAATTGTTTATATATGTAGTTTTAAAATAACTCATATTAAACTAAACAAAATATACGTTGGAAGCAAATGTTTGATGTTAGTACAGCCTAAATGTGTTTTAAAGAAAACTAGAAGACATTTATTGAACTAATGAATTTTTATTTCACATTCCTAAATGCATATATTAAAGTATTTCTACTACTAGAAACGGAATAAGAGCAACGCTAATTTCGACATCAATGCATACTAGTTTCGGTAGCATTTAGCATACCGTCCTTAGTGTAAATAATAGCGAAAATTTGCTCAGATATCTAGGAAAGGTGCGGATTCAAGGGAAAGGTTTATTGCCCAATAGGGAAATCGGAAGACTCCAGGCAACAGCCAACACGAAAACAGATCTTAATAATCATTTCGAATACTAGTCACTTATATTTCAGTGCTAAATCGTATTGGAAAGGGAAGTAAATTTACTTATAATTATTTTAACTGGAATTAATTTGTTTTTCATGTACGATAATCTCAGTTTAGAAACATTAGACGTTCACACCCAAATGACAACGAAAAGAAAAATTCTGAAACAACAGGGAAACTTAAATGTTAGCTATTGTTTCATTGTAATTAATCTGAGATATTAATTTAAATTGCAAAGATTTGTTAAAATAATATATTTTCAAAAACTTTCAATTATTTAAGCGTTGATTTAAAAGAAAACCTCCATTAAAGTATGCTGGAATTAAACAGGAGCTAATGGATGAATATATACATTTGTACAAATTGTTTTCTATTTCATTAAAATTATTTCAATTATGAAACATTTACTGTTTGCAATGCACAAATAAAAATTAAGAATAGATGAAATTAAACACGAAACAATTCAAAATCTTAGACACATAGACATGATATCAATTTACTTTGTTAATATTTGTTCAAACAATTTATTTTCAATAACTTACAATAATTTAAGGGTTGTTTTTATCTATACGATTTATAAGCTTCATTAACGCGTGCTGCATATGAAAACAAGAGTTAATGGATGAATTTATACTTTGTATTGTTTTGTATAATTCGTTAATTTTGCGAAGTCGAAATTCGCTGTTTTTAATTATCTTTCTTAGTCGAGTTCTCTTTCTTGATATTGAGTCTTCTTCAAGATGCGTAAAAAAAGAAAAAAACTCAGGAAGTTACACGTCTATACGTGCTTTTGAATGACTCTTATGATAATTGTGTAATTGTGATTATGTTCCATGCTTAATTACTTCTACCTTTTATTTTTGATCATAAAGACATTTCGTAGGTCAAACGGAGCACTTTAATGATATGAAACGAAAGGTTTTCCTTCAGTAAAATGAATGACTTTTTAAATTAAATTTTTAAAGAACGTGTTGAAAAAAAAATAATTTCCAACGCTTTTGGGAGTCATTAGCGTAAATACGAAATTAGCATTTATAACGTTTTATGAAAAACTCGACTTTCACAGCACTTGAAATAGAAGCAACTAATTGAAAACAGTCTCTTTGTGCTTATTTTTAAACAGAGTCATATCTGTGATATTTCACATGGAGGCTTGATTATGCAAATAGAGTGATTGTTCTTTTGAAACAATTTGGTATTCCCATTTCATTAAATGCAAGTCAACATCTCTAAAAATTAAACAAAAAATAATGTTTCTTTCTAAAAAAGTTTTTAAATGTTCAACGAAATTCGAAAATGTTCTGAATGTAGTATTTATTCTCACGAGAGAGAATTTAATTATCCGAGTACATATGTATCAAATTCTTTCAATATTGTTTGATTATAAAAATTTAAATTCTGAAAAAGATACACTTCATATTTACAAAATAAGGAAATGTTTTTAGAAAGATGAAATTTTTGTTTGCTTAACATCGTATATAATTCCCCACTAGCCCAGAACGCATATTTTGAAATGAATGTAGATTTACAAAGCATAGTTTCAGACATTGATGTAAGTAATCAAGATAAAATGAAGCTGTATTTTTTTAAAGTAAATTCTTCATTTAAAGTCACTGCAAAACTTATTTTATGATTTAAAAAATCACCAATTATATTTAAATTTAGAGTCATCATGTAAATAAAAAATGAAATTAAACGATTTAAGGAACAATATCTAACAACGACGTTAATGTATACAAAAAGCAATAAACAAGGTAAAAAACAAATCTATGTATTATTTCTTTTGTCTTACAAATTTATAAAACATAGCTGCAAAAGACAGTGATTGAAATAATCAAGATAATATAAAGTTGTATTTTTTGAGACAGAAAGTAAATTCTTCATTTAAATCACTGTGAGACATATTTTATAATTTAAAAAAACATATCAATTATTTTTTTATTAAAAACGATAATCCAAATAAATGATACCATTAAATGATTTAAGGAAAAATATCTGACGAAGTGAATATGTAGAAAAACAATAAATATTATTTAAAAAAATTATGTATTATTTACTTTAGCTCTATTAAAATCTGTTAAATGAAGTCTTCCTATGAGATTTTTTTCACGGCAGGCAGGGTGGGAACATAAAAACAGGTTTAAATGATAAAAAATGTGTTATGAAGTGGTATATTCTAATTAATAATAAATAACAAATTTTTCAAAAGTTTTTTTAGATTTCCTTCTACTGCGCTTTTTGTGCTTTGTTTCGAATATTTTTTATTTTAAAACGATAAAATATGTTTTAAAAAGACAATTATTCTTTTTAAAAAAGCGCTTTAAAAATATAATTATGAATTTATATGTATGTGCAATGTGTGTTCTCTTTCTTTTCTTTCTTTATTTCAGTAAAGTAAAAAGCAGTCCTGTATTTGTTTATTAACGTAATTATTATTATTAACATAAAAATAATATAACTTAATATATTTATATTTTAAAATTAAGAAAAAAATAATTTCGCGTAAGTTATAGAAAAAAAATATAAGGTGAAATAAGACAGAAATGGATATACATGAAACACAGAAGACATGCGATTGAAGAAGAATACACATGAAGACCGTCAGATTAACTTGAAAAGCATTAAAGCAGGGTAAAATTTTAAATTCAGGCTTAAAAATGATACTATTTTTATTCCTTAGTTAATTTAAAATACACATTTTAATAATATGTAATATTTAAAATATATTTGAATGGAGAATAAAGTAAAACTAATTACTAAATGTTGTACTTGATTTTAAATTAAGATGAAGAAAATATACTCTGATAACTGAAGAAAATTCACATCCAGCCGTAGCAATACGCATTTAAATTAAATGCAAAAGTCATAGTTGTCAAATCTCCTAAATTTTGAGTACAGCTATTTAAGAATATAAATACTAATCGCAGAATTTTCCGATTAAATAAAGCAAATATTTCTATACGGAAATACTGGTACTAAAAAATGGCAGACTTGGCAACTTTAAAAAGCTAATAAGTTAATCTAAAGCCTTTCATACAATTTTAAATATTTCTTTTATTTTATCTAAAAAAATTTCAACATGTTGCTAGTTAGGTTAAAAGTGCTTAAGATAATTTGTTAATAAGTTCATCTAAATGCGCTTTCATTTTTAACTATTAAAATGCTTTAAAAAGTACAGTAAATAATAGCAGTCGCTCATTGCAGTGGACATAAGAATTTTCGTGAAAATACTTTTTAACTAGCATATGTGATTTTAAAATAATATATTCTTTGGCGTCTGTAGTGAAAAATAAAACACACTACTGTTTGTAACATTTACATCAAGATTCACGAATTATATATGATTATTTTTTGGCAGCTTATGGGGAAAACAATAGAGATAAATTTTTCTTATTTCGATTAAAATATTCCTTAAGAAATGTAAAATATATTTTTAATTATTTTAAAAAACTTTTAATTTTAGGCTAAACTTTACGGTTTTTAAAAAATAATTAACATTAAACTATTTGCTGTCCGTCGGAAACGAATACATGACATTAAATGGGTATTTATGGATAGTATTGAAGTAATACAGGATCATCTAAGTCAGTTATTTATACTAATAGTTTCTTCAAGAGTTAATATTTATTCTCATTTTTAAATATCGTAAAAATACTTTGAAAAATTAAGCAAACTGATACTTTAAATGCATTTGAAGGGTAGTTGATATAGCATGTAGATATATGAAGTACGTTAACACATATTAAACTGTCAAAGCCAGGAGTTATAGAATAGTTGCTTACGGGAGGATGTATTAAGCTGATTTCAAACACAAGACTAACTACAATATATACAACTAATATTTACCATATGAAATTATACACGATTCACGTTTAACCATATGCAATGCCTTGTGCTTTTAGATTTTAATGAATAGATACAGAATTGAGAAATTAAAAATTACCCAATGTAATCAATCAATTCAATAACTTTAGTTTAAAATCATTTGCATAATGAAGGTTATGTCATATTTGAGGGTTAATTTAACAATATTACCGATGAATTTTAACGAAGTATGTATAGTTTGTCTGACAGCATTGCCAAATAAAGCACATTCAAAGAGATTTTTGTTATCGTAACAACTTTAATGTGTTTCATGATCATAGATTTCTAAAAATGATGTAATGGTTATTAATATAATTACCAAGAAATATGCATTATGTTAATCACACAGTTTTAATCTGATAATTGAATGCATAAAACACACCGATTTTATTTTTTAAAGTATCCACGTTTGTTTTCAAGCTTTGGCTAATTTTGCGACTTAGAAATTATTGATTATTTTTTTATGTATAGAGAGTGATATTATGTAACACATGAAATGTTAATTCAAATAGGGTTTAGAAAGATTTTCATTATCTAATATATTATTTCACTTTTAAGCTCTTTATATCACATTCCTGACATAAGCATTGCAAATAGAGGCGTCTGAAATTCAGACTAAAATGTATCTGAAAACGTTATTCAGACACCTAAATGTCTGATTGTGAAACTTCAGACACAATAGATATCTTAATTTGTTTTAATTTGTTTAAATTTTGTTGACAATTTCTTTGATTGGTACTACGTTAAATAGTGCATTTTTGAATCTTTTTGAAATTAACTATTGCAGTGTAGCCAATTTAGCTTGAACCCTCAAAAATTCACCTTACTGAGAATGTGCTTTATTAGCTCTTTCAAACATTTAGCACCTTTTTATTATTCCTCAGTTACACTTCTTTCAGATTAAGCTCCGTATTTGCCGAATTTTAGGTTTATTGAAATCGTTATTGATAAAGCTATCAATGATTATATAGGTACCTATTATAGCTTTTGTCATTTGATTAATTTGAATAACATTCTTCAATAATTATCCTTTTTGAAATATGAAAAAGAAACATAAGTTAAATATGTAAAAATAGAATCTGTCTTGAATGGAAAAATTGCATGGTTTCGATAGAAAGATGGAAACCTGTCTAAAACAGAATGTTTGTGGACAGCCTCCCTCCCCTGATTTTAGGAGTCCCCAAATATGACACGCAATTTTCATAAAGCTGCTATTTTAACAATGCTTTGATCTCGTACTGATTATAATCCATGTTTCATACTTTTATAGTAGGAAGAAGTTACATAGAAACTATATATTTAACAAAATATTTTTTTATATGTTCATACCTATATTTTAGGGAAATTTTTTGTGACATTATATATCAAAGGGGGAATACCAGGTTTGGAATTCATTTTATATATTAAAATCCAACATTACGTTTGAATTTCAGAACTTTTCATTCTAGATAATTGCGAATTGTGAGCTGATACGAACAATCGTAAGGATCTGAGGATGTTATAATATCCTACCATTGAAATTTCGAAATTTCACTTGATTTCCAAAATATTAATTAAAGATTGATTTCTTAACGTATAGTACAGAGGGTGTCATACTAAATAGTGGAACAGCCATAAAACTTCCATGTACTTAAAAAAAAAAAAAAAAAAAAAAAAAAAGTTTTATTTTCGCATTTGTGTAGCGTAAATAATCATTGAACTTTGTCAAGTCAGGCCATTTTATGTTGTAACATAGGCACAATTTGGATATCTAATTTATTTTTTCGAGATCTATTTTATTAAAATCAGACTATACGTTTGTATTTCACATCTAATCTTCCGAGAATGTGATGAATATACGGGTTTAAAGAAATGATAAAGTTACTAAAACGTTTTTAATGCTTTTTTTTTTTTATTATTCAAATATGTTTTATGTTGTCAGATATATAGAAAACTTTGTGTAAAAATTTTATTAGACAAGATGTCCCAAATTAAAGTACGTATTTCGAGAGGAATAAATCAAAAACTGTTCATCAGAAAATTATGACACTTTGAGTGTGTCGTAAGGGGATGATAACGATTTTCTCTTAAGCAAAAATAGTTCAAGAAATCAGCTATAAACGGCGTGGTATATGTTTGTACACATTATATAACATGAACCACACAATTTTTACCTTTAATGAGGACAAAACATGTTCAATAGGGTGGCCACTATTGTCAAATAAATTGCAATTTCATACACTAGTTTCAGATAGTTTCCCAGTAGGACAAAATAGTTGGGCTAATTGAGTAGTCCCATGTTAGCCAACAGTAATTACTGTCCGCTTTGCCGTAGCATTGGCCAACAAAGTCTAACAGTGGTCCAACCATTAGCGGCTGAGATATCCGTACAATTTGATGTAATCCAATGAAATTATTTTTTTCTGGCTGAAGAACGCTCCAAAATAGTGCATCCTCTGTTGCCTTATTGTTCCATATCAATTCTACCATTTCCCAACTATTTACAGAGACTGCGAATGTGGGCCAACTATCTGTGCTACTTGGATTGTCTTTTAAGGCAAGAAAACACATATTGATGGTTGATATTTTTAGGTGTATATTGAAAAGTTGAAGGAATCAAAATGTATATTGTTTACAAAAGACAAAACTACAAGCTCTGTTGAGCTGTAATTTCTAACGTTTATTGGTAAGTTTTGCACGAAATCTTTTAGATTATTTGCTCATACATTTTTCGTTAATTTTTAATTAACTACACTTTTTAAACAAACAAAGTGTTTTAACAAAATGTGAGTGTACTGCGTCAAAAGCATGTTAAAAAAATTCCCATGATACATCATTCATTGTTATGCGATTTGTATGTGCACAGGAAAAGGGGTGTTGGCATCAGAAATATTGTGTATGATAACCGAATAGACACTAAATACGAAAATTATTTCTTAAAAAGGCTGTGAAACAAAGTATATGAACTTATTTAAACCCTGTATATGAATTTATTTATATTATACAAACATATCTTAGTATACTTAAATATAGATAAGATGGAAAGTGAACAGGATTAAAAAACACCTCTAAGCAATACGTCTATAGACAGTAATGCTTACGAATATCCTCTACGCAGCCCTCTACATGTACTTAAATCCACATACCGCATCTGTAAACGAACTTTCAGCGATTATCTGTATTGTAACTGAATTCTCTTTTGTGTCCCTGTAAATGGACAAATAAATGCTATCCACTCCACTTTGCACATCCATTGGGCAGTAAGTATCTTTTAGTACACCATAGCAATATTCATACATTTCATTATCTTTGAAATAGTGTAATATCTTAAAAATATGTTGAAATGATTTTTCCCATAGGCCATAATTTAGCTCTCCATTGAAAATGGAGACTCCATTTACAATAGAGAATGTTCCAAGATCAATAACATGCACCATGCTCATGATAATCCAAGTATAGAGCACAGACAGATAGACAAACCAAAAGCACAAACACTTTCCAACGTAGTTGGAAAGTGTTAAAAATAACATTCCTAAAAGCTTTTGAATTAATCAGGGCAAAGCTGCACCTTCTAATTTCACATATTACTAACATTTTAGATAAGGAATGTGTTTCATGTTTCATTATGGATTATTTATACTTTACTCTTTGAATATTTCAAATTGAAGATACCATTGAAGATACCATTGAAGATAAAATTGCAGATAAAATTTGATTAACGTAATTTTCAATTATTACTTAAGAAACAAGCAAGCAAAGAAAATTCGGGCTTTTGAAATATTTAATATTCGCAATGATTAAATTCATACAATGTTGAAGATAAAATTTGTTGCCAAAGGAGAATATTTACGTTACTGCGCAGCTTAAAGAATGCATGCGTCCTATGTATCGTTATGGATTAACAAGTATTACTATTTGGATAATTTCAACACAAAATGTGATTGAGATTTATGGAACAAACAAGCAAGGAAAATGTATGCATTTAATTTTTTTTTTCGATATTTGTGATGCATTTGAGTTTTTATGAAACAAGCGAGCAAAGAATATTCGGACTTTTGAAATATTTAATATTCATAATAATTAAATTCATACAAAGTTGAAGATAAAATTTGTTGCCAAAGGAGAATATTTACGTTACTGCGCAGCTTAAAGAATGCATGCGTCCTATGTATCGTTATGGATTAACAAGTATTACTATTTGGATAATTTCAACACAAAATGTGATTGAGATTTATGGAACAAACAAGCAAGGAAAATGTATGCATTTAATTTTTTTTTCGATATTTGTGATGCATTTGAGTTTTTATGAAACAAGCGATCAAAGAATATTCGGACTTTTGAAATATTTAATATTCATAATAATTAAATTCATACAAAGTTGAAGATAAAATTTGCCGGCAAAGGAGAATATTTACGTTTCTGCGCAGCTTAAAGAATGCGTGCGTTCTATGTATCGTTATGGATTAACTGGTATTGTTATTTGGATTATTACAACACAAAATGTAATTGAGATTTATGGAACAAACAAACAAAGAAAAATTTATACATTTAAATTATTTATTCTTAAATTTCAATATTTGTTATGCATTTGAATTTTGATAAGTGTACCAAAATCTATCCCAGAAGTTAAATTTACGGACTTCCTATTATAATTAAATTTAACGTTGAAGGTTTTGTTATGTCTTTCATCAATATTATAATTATATTATTACATACTTTCGACAGCATGTATATTATGTCCTACAACTTTGAACATGCAATGTATCTCATATTTATTGATATAAACAAGGAACAAAAAATCCAGATTCTTAAAATATTTATTATTAAACGTAGATATTCGTGATGAATTTAAGTCTTTATAACTACCGAGGAGTGTTGGCAGTTTAGCAGTTTTTTTTTCATTCAGAAAACCGGATTCATACCAGAAATTCAGAATAGTAATTTTCGCTTGCTGTCGTACATTAAATAAAATATAAATTACTATTTGAAATTTCTGATGTGAATTCAGAATTTCAGAATAAAATATCCCCTAAACTAGCAACACTGCTACCGAAAGCTAAACAAGAAACTGTACTTATGAACTTACTACACCACTAAAAATTAATACTACACAATTAATAGTATAATTGTTACTGTTAGGATACTCTCTCTACAGCTTGCATACTTTGTTCTACAGCTTTCAACATGCAATGTGTCTAATATTTATCGAACAAACAAGGAATTATCAATGAATAACAAGCAATTATCGAAAAATCCAGATTCTTGATATATTTAATCTTAAACGAAGTCATCCGTGTTGTATTTCACAACTAAATTTAAAGTTGAGAATTTTATTATGTCTTTCATTAATAGTATAATTGTTTTTAGTCTTAGGATATTCTCTACAACTTATATACTTTGTTCTACAGATTTCAACATGCAATGTATCTGATATTTATCGAACAAATAAGAAATGGAAAATCCAGATTCTTAAAATATTTAGTCTTAAACAAACTCATCTGTTATGTATTACACAACTAAATTTAAAGTTCAGGATTTTATTATGTCTTTCATTAATAATATAATTGTTTTTACTCTTATGATACTCTCCACAACTAGATATACTTTGTTCTACAGATTTCAACATACAATGTATCTGATATTTATTGAACAAACAAGGAATGAAAAATCCAGATTCTTAAAATATTTATTCTTAAACGAAGTCACCCGAGATGCATTTGAATTCTTATAACTAGTGAAAGCTGCCCAAGAATTGTATCCCGGTATTTCATTTGAATGGACCCCTTTTCTCCATCCTTTTATTATGATGCTTTTGCTTTAGGGTCAAATGTTTATCCACCCTCCAAACTAATGGAAGAAAGACGGAGTCGCCATTCGTTTTCTCATATTAGCCACGGTCGTAAGGCACATTAGGCACTTACGTCCTTTAGTCCGCTATCCTCTTTTAATTGAGCGCCATTTTGTAATGAAAAGCAAAAGGGTGGAGCCAAACTTTTACGAAAAGATCGGGGCAGAGGAAGAGCGCCAAGAACTCTACTTCATGCCAGATGAATACGAAGTAACTAAAGCTGTCCCCAAATGGACCCTAAGTGTTGCAGATTATAGCCACTTTACGCTAAGCTTGAATATAAAGCGCGCAAAATTGTTTGCACATATTTGGTTTCTGAATTTTTCTCATTTCTGCTTATAGCATGTGATGTTACAGGAAGTTTCTTAATAAAAGTGACCAATAAATAAATTTTTCACGCATTAATGAAAACATATAGGAGTGATTTGACTGGGTATAATTTTACCATAAAAGGCAAAGCTTTTTTTTGCAGTCATTTGTTTTATGATTTTTTTTCTCGTTTATGTTTATATTATAGGAATCTTTGCAAAGTTTCTTAACTAGAATGGCCTTTTTATCATTCATAAATCTAAATATTTAAGATATACTATATGCCTGAGTAAATTCGTCACATAATAAATTCAAAGATTGTTCACAACGCACACATTTGGTATGTGCTTTCATTGTTGATCAATGTAATATTGGAATTCCCGCTTAGTTTTTTAATGCAAATTGTCAATAAATTATTTTTTATTTATTCAGTAATCAAAATATTTAAGCGATACATTCCCAAATAAATTTTATTCAATAGACCGACAGTTGCATTATAATAAGTTTTGAGATAATTGGTGGATTAACATTGAATGAAAAAGATTACTAAAGTTATAGCGTCTTGACTACCTCGCCGTCGAAACCCATGTAGCAGTGTTCCTTCAGTTTTTACGTTTTATACCAGCATTTACGTATAGTAATATTCGCGTTATTTAATCGCAGAATTTCTGTCATTAATTAAGTCAAATATTACTATACAGTAATAGTGCTGTTTAAATTAAAAAAACCCGACAAAATATAAAATATTGTCAACTACAAAAGCAGCGTACTAGCCACAGGCAAAAGCAGTTATGATGGTTCGGGATTAGAGGTAAGACGGGTTCAGCCCTAGCCCAATCCCGGGCTCGAAAAGGGCTCGGGATTGATTTTCATACTAGTCTTTGGGGTCAGACTCAAAGTAAATATTTTATTTATTCCCAAATTGAAAAAACAAAAACTTGCTATTTGAGAAACTCGTATATATATGTTTCTTAAAGTGTTCTAAAATCCTCTAAAAAACAACTTGAACGATAATTGAATTGTTATTAATGGGATATAAGGAGAAATATTATATCTGATTCTGAAGCCTTTCCACGGTCACTGTTGGTAACATAAAGAAACCGTGGAATAGCTCTTGTCTATCCTAGCTTTCTGTTTGAAATCCTTTTTCCCGAATTACTGGAAAACAAAACTCATGTATTTCTGCCATGGTTGTACAATGATATTTTAAAAGAATAAGAATTGTGATTTTTGCAGATTTCTGCTAGTGGTTGGGTATACATAAATAATTTGCTATTTTAAACAGATTTACAGGGACATCAAAATCACGAAATGTTGTCATAAGGGAGTATTTAGGATTAATATTTATTTCTACGATGAAGAGGTTTTTAAATGAGAAAATTAATCTTGAAACAATTTAAAAATGTTATCAACAATTTTCTGCCGCGTACCTTCGGTATCGGGTTCCGGCGAGCTCGGGCTCTGGTGACACAAAATTTTTCGGGCTCAGGCGGCCTCGGGCTCCGAAAAAAGAGACTGAACTCATCTCTATCAGGGATACAAAATTATCGAAAAATTAACATTTTTAATACTGGATATTCTGACGTGTTTAGAAGAAAATGATTTAAATCACATGTAAATACGATAATTTGAACAAAAGATTAGAGGATGTTTAAGTTGTTTTGTCTTTGGTTTCTGCACCTTCTTCCAGACGTAAAATGCATTTTTCTTAGAATGTAAACTTTTTAAAAATCTGCAGCAAACTGTCCAGTCATTCGATCGTTTATAAAGATAACGGTTACTTGACCATATTATTAAGCGTATCCGACAATACTATTGACCATATTATGGCCACACTAAAGTCAAATTACGGTTATGTAACTGTTTTCTATGAAAACGGTCGAAAGATTGAACAATTTGTTGCAAATTTTTAACAGTGTATGTTTTCAAGATTTACGATATTTAAATTGCTATAGCTAGATTTCTACGAAAGATAAATTTATAAATTTTGTACAGTGTTTTGAGTTATGTATTCTTTTATTTTTTGCGGGTGGTTTTTATCATTTAAAAATTATAATTAAAAATAAATAAACAGATTTGTAAATCCCGAAGAATTGTAGGAATAGTGTATAAAAGAAAGTTTGTGGCTTATATGTCATTTCAAACATCTTAAACAGTTAAATATAAAACTAAATTTATTTTTCCTCATAAAATTAAGTTACACTATGAATGAAAATTTTCTTTAGCCAGACGTGTTGCACTTTTATCACAAGTTGACTAACCTCTAGAAAAATATTGTTCAATGCGACATTTAAAAGCTCTTAAATTACTGGAACAAGAGGATTAAAATTCTTATACTTCATCTAAAAATTAATCTTTTAAAAATCTGTTGAAGAAATTTCAATCAAGTCTGAGTAAAATATAAGTCATTATGTAGTTAAACAGAAGGTAACATGATAAACTATGTTTATGACAGGATAATGGAGAAATCTCAAAAATTTGTTCCGTGTTTTCTTTATCTAGTCATTGAAATTTTAAGCTTTGGTAAAGATTTAGTTCTTCTTTTTGTGTTCTGTGATATGATATGAGCTTCACTGTGATAAAAATTGCCATACTACACATCCGTAGATTCAATTACTTTTAACTATAACACATTTCTATACATTTGTTTTCTCTTATTATTTTAAACTTACGCACAATATACATATGAAAAAAAAGAATTTCCGATTTGTAATTCTATGAATATTTATGTTCATTCATACAGATAGTTTAGTTTGGTTTTAATTTAATTTGAATAAAATGTATGCAAATGAATTCTATTAGAATTAAAGAACATAAAATGTTAGTTTTTTTTAAATTTATCACCTAGGTAAACATAGAATTCATTGAAACATTTGTTAAGGGACAGAATTACCATTATATCTCTGAAACAATTATTTTTTAAGAACGCTTGTTGTATTACTAAATGAAACTATTTGCTTTAAAATAAAAATATAGTATAGAGATGAACAATAGCATTACATTTAAAATTTAAAACCACTTCAGCCCTAGCTACCATTAACATATTCAATACAAAATTCTCCGCCTACTCTATTTTTATTTTAAGAGATTGTTTTGAGAATTTTTAGGTACATGTATTGTCTGTTTTATGGCACGTGCACAGAATCTTGTCACAAACGCGAGAGTTTTATGTTGTGAAGAGATATTCTTTGGTAGGTCAGTTTCGTTGGATATTTGAAAAGTACAGAGTAAACTTTGACGATGACATAAAAATGTGCTTAATTTTCGCTATAAATTTCCCATTTTATTGTTTCGTGTGCAACAAAAGAAATAAAATGCGAAGGAAGAATAGAATAATATTAAAGTATCATGAACAATTAAATATTTATAATGGTTATATTATTTAATGTTATGTAATGGTTTGCGGATAGGAAAATATTGAACGAGAGAGTATTAAACTAATAATACGCAATATTTTTAGAGTAAAACTCTAGGTACTTTTTCCGTTAGACGAACATCAGTAGTAGTTTTGCACCAAAGCGCTAAATGTGCTAACATGTTTATTTCTAGTCAACAAGTATAGTAATCAGAATATAAATATTTACTTATAAACTGTTCTTTCTTTCAAGTTTTCCTTTTCGACGTGATTTTTTGAAAATATTATATTTCTTAGACATTTTTGCAATTGCCAAAGGATGAACTTTTGTGTGGTTAAATTCTTCCCAGGAAAAGTAGAATTCATACTATGAAATTTGTTCATAAAGTATAGTACGGGAGGCAGCGTCACATTTTGGTAACCAATTTTAGTGCCCATGATTTTGGCATATGTGATAGATTTGATGGTACAGAGAACGAAACTGCCAATTAGATATCGGGCTAACGGCAGATGCTGCTTGGTACAATGTTAAATGAATGACATCCTTTTTACAAGTGATACTCGACATGGAAACATCATCAGTAATTGCGTTGCCATGCACTTTACATTGAAGCGTAGTGTGTGATGTTGCTATTTTTCTAAAAATATGCGAGAAACTTATCGTTATAAAAAATCGCAATAAATTCAAACTTTTACACTATTGCTATAAATTGAAGTAAATTGAATCAAACTTCCTGTCTTTCTCAATCACTAATTTCTTCCATAAATCTATAAAAGAACGCAATACCAATGATCGAATTAATCTAATTATTTTAACCGAAAATTTATGTAGTACTCTGTTTCTTTTCTGTATATTTACAGAAGTTTTTAACAGTTTACAATTGAAAATTAATTTATATATTTAAGTTAAAATAACACTGTATACTTTGCTATTGTATTTACGAGAAATAACCCATTCTATAAGTTACTTATTTATTATCAGATAGTTTTGTCACCGGACATAACGATTAGATCAGTTTTTCTCAAACTGTGTGTCGCAACACACAAATGTGCGTGAATGTGTCCTAGGTGTGTAGCTAGAAGTATTAAATCGTTTTTATTCTTTTAATCAGCTTTATAAATATTTCGTTTGTTTTTCATACAAATCAGAAATCAGCAGTAGTTATATTTAATGAAAATAGGTAACACAAAATATCTCGCACTTCTTTGAGCGGTCAGCATATTCTAATATAATTGCAATAAGTGTGTACTTAAAAATAAAGCTTAAAATGAAATTTAAAATAATTATTTTTAAAAAATATTTTGTTGTTAAAACTACCATGAGTTGTTAGATTATTGTTCCCAGTCTCAATATTTTACAATTTGATCTGTCATGTGCGAGTAAATGTATATTGAATAGGCAGAGATGGAGCATTTAGAAGTATTTTCAAGTACCGGCCTTCTCTTGTACTTTTTTCAAAGCAGATAGTGATATTTGGATAACAATTTCTCATTTCATTGATGTTTTTTTAAAGAATGAGGATTTTAAAGTGATAAGGATGTGTCGAATGAATAATAAATTGGTTTAGTTTTGACTGAATTATATTATTTTCGCTACTCATTAACTAGATTCAGTAAGTAAAAATAATTTCTCATACTGTGAATCTCTCTGATTTCAACCAATTTAAATTTTATTATGAGTTTTCTTCCTGATAATTTAAAACGTTTTTGTAGGCAAAATAGGTTGATGTTTTGACCTATTTTTCCGAAAAAAGGGTATGCAATCTAAAATCTAAAATCTTCTTCAGCATATGAATCATTCTCAGAGGAGATTTGTTATATTCCAAAATCACGTATGAATAAAATAAAGCTAAATTTATAAAATATACTCTTTTTTCCCAAAATAAAGGAGAAATGTGGCAAAGAAAGATCAACTTTCACGTACAGTTTGAAAGATCCGAGATATTTGCTTATAAAAGAGAAAATAGATTGTGACATATTTATCCATAATCATTTAAGAAGCTGCAATTCCCTTTTCAATAAGAACAGTTCTGAGATGACTCACGGAGAAAGCCCTGGCAGGGCATCGTTCTTTAAGGAACGTACGGGAGCATCGAACCAAAAACATCTCCTTTGGACTCGATAGATTCGTTCTAATGACTATCGAGAACTAGAGAAAAATTAGGTACATTTCATTGCTTTACATTAATAGTATGTAGGTGATACATAATGCTTACCTATTATTGGCATGTATTAGTTTTATTTTTTTTTCTATTTTATGTGTGCTTCTCGTATGATTTCACATTCGAGATTTTGGCCGATAAGGGCAACTTTATTCGGTAATGCTATGAAGAGAAAAACCACTCAAAAGGCATTGTATAAACTGTAAAATATCCTGACAAAATTTTGATTTGGTCTACCCTAACTCCTTAGGAGTTTGGATGTCTTTGCACTGACCAAATAATTTGAGACAGGACCAAGAATTAAGGGAAATCGCTTCATGGCCCAACTCAAGATTGGTTCCCAAATGATGAAGAACATATTTTATGCATGACTTATTTTAAGCATATCTTCTTGCCGTAAATTCAGACGCATCGTCATATGTTTTATTTTTATTAATATTCTTTCATTTTTATTATATTTATCATTACATTCGATTGATATCTGTATGTTTTCTACCATAAACGATGCTCAAATTAGCATGTGGTGGCGCATTTTTTTTTTCAGGGATTGTACAGTCGACCAAAAGAAAAAAGAGAACATTCCATACATTTTAATCAATAAATTGCCTCAGAATAGAACGGACATAGCCACGAAACTCAAAATTATGTCTTCTTTCAATTGTTGTGAAAAAAAATTAGGGGTTGTCGTCATATTGAAATTGTACCAAACTGTCAAATTTCCAATACAAACACCTAATTTTGGCATCATATTTGATTTTTTCGGTAAATGTTACTTTAGGATACTAAACACGAAGTCTGTCAAACACGAAGAGGTCAAATAGTTTAGGAAATATGAACGTTAAATTCCTAAATTAATCGGTGTAAACAGATTGCAATGCAATAGTTTTTAAAGAAAAACTCACAAATTCCTTAGCAGAATGAGCTGTAATTTTTGATTTACGTATTTGAAGCTTCTAGAAATCGATTTATGTTAAAAGTTTTATATGATACAATTCACACTTTTTCGAAAATAAATTTCGAAATATGTATATTTTTTAAATTAATTTCTAAAAAGAATATGAATTTTGACTTATATCATTTTTTAACAGAAACCGATTTCTAGGAGCTTTAAATATGCGAATCCAATATTAGAGGCCATTCCGCCAAGTAGATTTTGAGTTATGCTTTAAAAACTACTCGCATTGCAATCTGTTTTGCAACGATTAAAAAGTAACAATATTATAAATTATAACACCTTATCATAATATATTTCTTTTAAATGCTATATAAGGTGTAAATTAACAACATAATAAATACACAGTAAAATAACTTTTATTAGGTTGTTTGACATGTTTCGGGTTTTGATTGCACAGTCTTTGAAGTTATTATTTAAAATGTTATCATTTAATTTCCATGTGCTTTTTAAAAATTATGCACGTTATCTTTTATTTTTACTTGGTTGTTTATTTTCATATCTGTAACCATGGAGTAACTCGAGCCAAAATTTCGGTAAGTTAAAAGATGCTGCATCATTTTATATTGTATTTTTGCGTGTTAGTATCTCTATGGTTTCTTTTATTATGGCTGGATTGTATAGATATATATACTATCCATCCATAATAAGAGAAACCATAGAGATAGCATTTATGATAGCATTTATGATAGCATTTTAAATAATAAATTCAAAGACCGTGCAATTAGGAAATATTCTCATTTGTTTTTGAAAATAGCTCGGAGTGAGCCGAAACATGTCAAACAACCTAATAAAAGTTATTTTACTGTGTATCTATTATGTTGTTAATTTACATCTTTTAGCATTTAAAAGAAACAGATTATAAAGTAATTTAAATAACGAGTTCGATATTTTAAACCTTCATAATTCCTAAAATATTTGACCAAATGACTTCCCCTTTTGGCATCCTAGGATTAAAGTTTCCGAAAATCCTCAAATATTCTGTCTAAATTGTGCATTGGTAGTACTAAAAATTTCAGAGTTTGGTACAATTTCAGTATTAAGATGAACCCCTAAGTGTATTTTGTTTAACATAAATTGAAATAAGGCATAAATTACTGGCGAATGGCTATTTCCGTTTTCTTCCTGGGACAATTTGGTGATTAAAATATACGGGTGTTCTCCTTTTTTTCTATCTAATGTGCATACATACAGATATAGGAAAATGTAATACTGTGCGTATGAGTTTCATATTTGTTTAAAAGTAGCAATAGGGTACATGTTTTACGTTTTATCTTCTTTCACAACTCGCAGAGAGAGGAGGGGTGGGAAACAAAGAGACATATAGACAGACAGACACACGCACACACACACACAGATAGGAAGAGGGAGAATTAATTTGCGCTATGAACGATCTCTATATTTCAATTTTCTTTTAGGAATATTTTGTTATGTTACTGTATGCATAGAATGGGTAGTATTTACATAATATCAAATGAACTGTGTTTTTATGTCAAATGAACTGTCGTTGGTGGTCAAATGAACAGTTTGTGTGTGTGTGAGGGAGAGAGAGAGAGTAGGGGGGTGGGGGGGGGTTGAAATTATCTATACAGAATAATAAGTTTTTGCAACTTCCGAAATCATTTTCGTGCAAGAAATATTCCAAAGCTTTCATTATTTAATTGTTTATTGATTTCACATTATATAATTTAAAATACTTCCATGAATGCATTACAAATGGAGCACCATTTTCTAACTTGCGTGCATTGTAGCGATAAATTGCTGCTAATTTTTCTTTCGAATAACATGTACATGAATCATTTTATGATCATCAGAATGCTCCATTTCTCTGTAAGTGACGAATAAACATTCTTTAATCTAATTCAAAAATGAATAAATTTCCAGGAATGACTATTTAATTTTCTGCTTTTATATTGATTTTGCGCTAGTTTCCTTTTCTGTTCACGATTTTGAAATGTGTTCACCTACTTTTATCTTTGGAAACACATAACTTGTTGTTTAGTTTATTGTATGTTATCATGATCATCGTTATTTTTAATTATAATTTTAGACAAGCATTATTTGTTCTCACTTATTTATTAGAAGTCTGCAAAGTTGTATTCACAAAGTAAATCTTCTCTGAAATTTTTCACGCAGAGCCTGGCTTTTATGTTTAAACAGGAAACAACGTAGATCTTGTGCATATATTTGTGTTTCCTTACACTATTCCAAAAGATTAAAAATACTAAAGTTTGACTATGTACTGCGTTTCTTTTATATTTCTAGCGACAGTATTTTCGCTAAACTCATTGTATTTTCTTTTAAGTTTCTTTCTTTCATATTTTTCAGGAATACATAATTTAAAAATGCACAATTCGTTCGATTGGAATCGTGAATAATTAAATTTGCAACACGGTTTCAAAACGAAAAATGAAAATTGCAAAAGTTTTTATTGCTTTTGTTTAAACTGTAAATTTAACAGAAAAAGTGACGCTAATTATTTATTCTTTAAAATTAAAAGTAAACTGAAATAGAATTGTATAATACAAATTACAAAGAAATCTAGTCGAAAAAAATGAAAAATAGCTAACGAATAATGCAGAATACGGCTTCAGTTTGCATATCTTTGTGTTAAAAATAAAGTAAAATAGAGTTGTGTTATGTAAGTTTACCTAGCGGAAATAAAATACGCTGAAAAGAAAACAGAAAATTAACGAAGGAATAGTGCAGAAAAGCGGAAAAGTTTTTGGTATGTATATCTTTTGTTAAAATGAATAAAAATATACATAAAATGTACATATTTCTATGAATAAGAAATAAGATATGTTTTTTTTTCTTTTAAAGTGCAATAGCTAGAAAATCGAGAATTTTAATATATTTTATTATAGTTTAATAGATTCGGGAATTTATCAAATAATATGAATAACTCTATAATAATTATATGACCTGTTAGCATTAAATGACATAGCCAAAAAGGATTGATGACTGATTTTTCTGACTTTTCACGTGTCTCTTTTATATATAGCAGCAGGAAAACTTATAAACATATAAATAAACGTAACTTTGAGGCGCTAAGCGTATTAAATGTGTAAAAAGAGGTGAATCTGTGTTTTAGGAGAGTTATAAGAAGAATCGCAACTTGTATTTGTTATTTTCTACATAAACTTAATTTTAATATAGTGTTAGTCAATTATTGTTGAATATTTTAAACTGGGGAATTCTGAATTGTGGTACGCAGGCATTTTTTTTTTCAAATGTACAGTGGTCCGAAAAAAAAGAGAGAGCGAGAAAGAGAGAGAGAGAGAGCACCCCATACATTTTAATCCGGACAGAATCGAGAGGTACCGTTCGACTCGGAATTGTGTTCACTTTCTGAATATAAATAAAATTTTTCAAACAGTTGTAGTCTGCATATAAAACAATTTACCAGTTTTGAATTTTCGAATAGTAACACCCACTTTTGACACCATATTTGAGTTCCTTGGATTAAGGCAGCCCGGAAGAAGGTACAGTTTTTATACTTTTTTAAAAATCTTCATAGACATATAAAAGAAGATGTGTTAAACGTTTATATACAAAATTTGAAGAAAAAAATTAAGATGTTACACGAGAACATTCAGTTACTTACAAGAAATATATCCAAGTATATATTGAACTAACTTTCTAAAAAAAGAAATTCTATAACATTTTATTGGTGACAGTCAAAGGTTTCCTTTTCTGTGGATGCCGACGATAATACAAAGCATTCTGTACGAGATGGTCTCCTGAAACCGTCGATAAGTGAAATGATTCTCGAAAAATATCGATTGGATTGAGCTGTAAACTTATGTGCACCCATGTTTTTTGACGACTGCGGTTCGTTTTATGCAAAACTTAATGTGCGTCATAATTAATATTTTCCTACATGAATTTATTAATAATTTCCATAATTGAAAACATGTTTTTGAATCAAATGCCTGAAATAGGTTTGGTTCTATTCATTATACGTCATAGCAAAATCAATTGGATGATTTTGGGGTAAGATATAAATAAAAGTTTGTTACAGGGATTTAACATTTGCATCACGTAACTTCGTCCTCTTATAACTCTATGAAGATTTAAAATAAAGTGCATAAACTATATGTTTATCCAGACTGACTTGGTCCAATGAACTAAAACATGGTGTCAAATGTGAGTGTTACAATTTAGAAATTCAAAATTGGTTATATTTTTTATATGTAGACGGTCCCTATTAAGCAATTGTATTCGTATTCGGAAAATATATACAATTCTCTGTCAAACGGTATTTTTCGTATCTCTCTGCAACAATTTGGCGATAAAATGCATGGGGTATATATATATTGGACGACTGTAACTATATTACATTGATACTTCTGAATGAAATTTTCTGGAAAAAGGCATTATAAATTACACATCAGTAGGTTATTATTGATCGACTAAAATTTTTAATGATATTAATGAGCACAAAGTTCATTATAAAAGAAACAATATTTATCTGCGTCTCAAATAAAGACATATGAAAACATGTAACACTTATCAGTGTAATTGGTTGTAAATATAACACTGTAAAGAAAAATTGTAATTATTTTAAAAGTATGTAATAAAGTAAATATTTAAGAAACAACACTCATTATTTAAAAGAATTAGTCCGTTTTTGAATTTTTAAATACATTGATGGGAAAAATTAAAAGAACAAAAATGTACTTTATGTTAATTCTAATAAATGAAGTCCGATGAAAGATAGTAGGTTGGCAATTCAAGATCAACGTTATCACATAACCCAATAGTATAAACTTTTGCTAAACAGAAATATGCAAATTCGATAAAAGTTTTGTGTATGGATGGTGGAAAATATCTTTAGGGAACCATTTGCTAGATTGTGAGAAATGGCGTTTAATTGGTAGGATTGAAGGAGGACAGAAAGCATATAAAGCTGCGAAGCTTGCATTTCGGTCAGGGGTGTCCACACATATTTTAAAATTTCTATGTATCTCTAAACGCAATATAATTTACTTCTACACTTACTTTATATCACTTTCCCTATATTTTTATTTAGATCTATTTTTGCATAAATAGGATATTCTGTATTTTGAAGATATGTCAGGCATGATACAATAATGATCTTCTCCAAGTTTAATTGTTTTTATCTGCAAAATCATTCGAGGTACATGAGTTTTTACACTTGTTTCTTTAATTTGTTCCGCCAGTGTAAATTTTTCTGTAAAATTTTATTACACACTTTTTTATTTAATTGCACACTTTACACAACGAATGTGGTCACGCCTCTTCTTCAAGATTGCTAACTAATCTTTGAAATGAAGGTTTTGAATAACTGTGGTTCATAAAAAGAAAAAAAAACTGAAGACTTCGAAAAGACATTTGTCCTAGTAACTGTTTAGTTAAATAAGCAGTTTGGAATAAATGCGAGCATTACTAAATTAATTTTTCTGGGACGTACGACTGTTAAATCTTGAAAAGATTTGAATTTTGAAATATCAAAATCGTTTCTGAGCGTTTTAAAGCAAACCCCCTAAAACAACAACTACGCTAGTTATGACTAAATGTGTGTCGGGCGTTCTCAATGCAAGAAATGATTAAAAGGATATTTTTAATAAGTTTAAATGAAAATGCTACAACTAATTTAATATTTTTGCACACAATCTTCATGGAGTTAAAGATTATACCAAAATCTTAAAACTCAAATGGAAGTTGTATATATTTTAGCAAAATTTCTATTTATTAAATAAAGTGAAAGTATTATTTTTTAAAGTTTATCTAAGCATACTTTTTTTTGTGGCTGGATTTAGGTTCAGTCTTAAGATGTAGGTATCGATAAACCCGTAAAAATTGCATATTAAGTAGTTCAAGAAAAACCTTGTGCGCAATTTAAGAAAAGCGTGTTTTTAACATTTTGAGATAAACCGCTTTAAAACACCCTTTTAACCATAACACATGACACATTTTTAGTCATAACTAGTGTAACTACAGAAAATTTTTTATGCGATTTGTTTTAAAATGTTCAGAAAATACTACTTTTTCATATATATATGTTTTTTCGAAAAATCAAATTTTTTGAAGATGTGACATTCATATGACCCCTTAAAATATTAATATCTGTTAACGAATGCATCTGTAAGAAAATTTTCCTATTTGAATTCACTAATTTTAACTGAAAAACAAATTTTAGTAAAAGTTTTATGACACTATCAAAAATTTATGAAATTTTTATGATACGAAGAGGTAAAACGTTATAGGAAATATCTAACAGCTGAATTATAAATATTGATAATAAATATCTGTTTGCAATATGGTCGAAAAGTATCTTTGTAAAAATAGAATTTTTGGACTTTTTAAAACTTTTCTAAGGAATCATTGTCTAAAGAATACAATTTATTTTATTAGAAAATGTAATTTTTACAAGTAAATATTGAAGAAATTTTCCAAAATTGTATAGATAACACCATCCCTTAAAAACCGATGTTATTATCATATTACTTAGCTTTTGCTGCTAAGTTTTATTGATATTGATCACAATTAAGTTCTAGTTACTAATACTTATAAATATTTGAAAGATTGTTCTTGAAAGTGTGTTTTGTTGGTATTAATGCCATCTGGGAAATTTAAAGCATTAAAATTTGAAATTGGTTAAAATGTTCCTTAAATGATAATAAAAAAGTGGCTTGAGATTTTTTTTTCTGCCTATCATAACAGAAAATATATTTAATATAATACACATATAAGTGTACTAAAAATTGTAACAGGGAGGTTACGTATTATGTATAATAATGAATTATGCAAAATTAATTAAAAAAAGGCGAAAACGCAAAGAGATTTTCAGCCGTAGTTTTATTTATTTAATTTGTTTAGTAATTTTAAAAACACGACTGCATAAACAAGTAAAAGTTAAGCAAAATTCTCTTTTAACGAAATGGTGTGAATAAAGTAACATTCGTAATGAGTACTTACGAAATTTCTCCGAATGGTGCAAAGGCTTCTCTAAGTTGTTGCGTTTCGATTTCTGGACTCAAATCTCCCACAAATATGTGGTAATGTTCTGAAAGAGAAAAATACATAATGTATATCGACTGATTAAAAATGAAACTAAACATATAATGTCGTAAACTATAACTTAATTCAAGCTGAGAAAAATAATTTACGGATTTTCTTATTGAAAATTTCAATGGAAACCAAAACATTTTTGTTTAATTATACAGCTTGATACAACAATTCTGCAACATTTCATAAAAACATGCATACTCTAAAACTTAACTTATTACAAAAAAAAAAAAAAAAAAAAAAAAAAAAAAAGAAATTATAAATAATATGTTAGTATAGAGATAACTTTATTGAGAATTCAAATAATTTTTAAATATGAAAATAAAAATATCATTTTAAATGTTGTACATGAACTGTAATGCTAATATGCACATGTTTTAACATTTTTGTAAATTACAAATAATTTCTAAATTCAAAAGAAAATAATAAGGTAAAACAACATATCTTCAAAGTTTTCATATAGATTAATAATTTTTATTATATATATTTTTTTAAGTCTATATACTTCACTGTACAAATGTTCCTTGATCTATTAAAATATAATATAATCACGGTCGAAAATGACAAATAACCTCTTCCAAGTTACTCATGATTACGAAAAGCGTACTTTATCACTAGAAACCTCAAAAACCAATATATATTCCATATTTCAAGAATAATGCATAAAAAAATATTTTTTTTTTTGCTGCCACTGATTTTCGGAAACGTTTCCGAGTAGTTTTTATAGTGTATTAATCAGTTTTTTCAAACAGGAATATTTGTTTTTATGATACTATTAATTCTTAATTAAGAATTTTCAGCTACGTAATCGAATTTAGACATGTAAGATTAACAAAAACTATTAATGTGATATTAATGTTAATGCTGTTAATTTACCATGTTTGTCTGTAAAACATGTTTGTTTACCATAAAACTGTTTTTTTTTTTATAAATTATAGCATAAGCATATAGCATTATAGCGGTTTGAGAAAACTGATTAATACACTATTCAAAGTACTGAGAAACGTTGCCAAAAATCAGTGGCAGTAAACGAAACTTTGTTTGTATAAACGTTTCTTTAAATGTCCAAAATATATTGGTTTTGGGGATATCCTCAAGTTAAAGAAAGCTTTTCGGAATGGCTAGTAACTCGGAATAAGTTATTATGTATTTTCGTTCATCGTTAAATTATATTTCCCCATATTAAGGAACATCTTCCTTTATTTACAGTGTACTAACTATTTGTGGCTTTAAATAGAGTATCTGAACAAGTGGAGTAAAAATTAAAATTCACTCATGTTCACCAAAGAATTTAGAATGGCCTCCTCTGCATTTAAAAATTTGAAAAAGTCTTATATTAATAGTCATAAATGTAGTATGAGGAATATCAATATTTGCGGCAAAGCTTCTGTTCAGCATTCTTAGCTTTCGTATTACGTTGTTGATTTCTCATTTACTGCAGTAGCCATTCAGTAGAAATTACGAATAACAACTAAATAGGCTAGTTGGACTCTATCAAAGTTGTGAAATAAAGAGCTATACGTGACTTTTTAAAAATATACAATCTTTTGAAACATCAAAATAATTATTTTCGTTCCCCCCCCCCTTTTTTTGTCTCGATATCTTTTTAACAATATTTTAAATTTAAGTATTTTACAATAACATGTTGGCATGTTATTAAATGATTTTATCGGCAAAAAAATTGTGTGGTACAAATTGAAAAATGTAATTTTCTAAAATTAAAATAATATAAAATTGTAAAACTGTACGGAACTGTTGGAACTGTACAACAAATTAAAAAAAAAGTTTTTTAATCAAGGAAAATATAATGTGACCACAAACGAAAATATGCAAAAACATCTTCCGAGTTACCCAAAATTCCGTAAAGGGTTCTTTATCTTTAAAAACCACAGAAACGAGTCTAATTTCGAGATTTAATAAAGCAATTATAAAAACAAAGTTTCCTTTGCTGCCACTGATTTTCAGATAAGTTTCCGAGTATTTTTTACAGTGTATTAATGAGTTTTCTCTACCTAGATTTTAAGATTCGCTATTAATTCTCTCGTAAGCATTTTCATATTCAACAAACATGATGATTAACATTAACATTAATATTCTGTTACTCATACGCATATAAATTCATGCGTTATAAATTCAGTTACACATCTGAAAATGCTTAATTGAGAATTGATAACAACTTAAAAATCTATATTCCGGTTTCAAAAAGCTAATTAATAAGCTATAAAAACTAAGATGTTTACGAAAACGAACACAATTTACGTCTCGAAGACGTTTACAAAAATCAGTGGCAGTAACTTTGTTTTTATAAATGCTTCTTTAAGTCTTGAAAACAAATTAGTTTCTAAGGATAAAGAACACTTTTCGGAATTGTGGGTAATACGGAAGAGGTTATTGTATATTTTTGTACGTGGTTATATTATATTTTCATATATTAAGAAACAATTGTATTTTTATACAGTGTTATTTAAGTTTTCTACAGTTTATTCTAACTCCTGCAGTTTTTAATATTTCGTAGAATTTGTTTGTACTATTTTTAAAGGTATTGTCTATAATTTTAAAGATCGTATTACCAAAAAGTTAATTAGATTAAAATGAAAAATAAAAATCATGATATATGAAAAAATACATTAAATAAATCGGTCAAATACGACTATAACTCGCGCTGAAAAGGTTCGCGCTGAAATTATTTTTTTTCTGTGTATTAATTAATAAACTCCCACTACCCCCAACTTTTTCATAATTTAGTTTCAGTATATTCGCAAATAGGAGGGGAAGGGGGGACATATTTTTCCAGTATACTTTCGACGATATCTCTGAAAATATAATACCTAAAATTAAAACAAATATATTTTTGAGTTCGATGTTACGAGATCCTTCGAACGATAACCTACACGATATATAAAAAGAAAGTTTTTTTTTCAAGTAACTTAATTATAATATCGGTTAATTACCGACAGTTTTTTTGAAAATCATTACCAAATATCCTTCGATGATTCTGCGTCGACAGATACCCGACCGCCCGAAAAGTAGTTTGTGTGTAACGGAAAAGTGCGTTTTTCTCAGGTCTTACCTAGGGTAATCCTATAGTTTTCCTGCAAGGTTTAAATAAACTACTACTACCCCTAATTTTTTCATAATTTTAGTTTCAGTAGATTCGGAAATAGGGAGGGGGAACATACTTTTGCAGTGCATTTTCGACGATATCTCTGAAAAATAATACCTAAAATTAAAACAGATATATTTTTGAGCTTGGTATTATGAGATCTTTCACAAAATACCCACATGATAGACAAAAATATAACTTTTTTTTTTCAAGTGACTTAATTAGCCTTCTAAATTTTTCCTAACCATATTTGTGAATGTCTAATAATCTGAAAATATGTGGGTAAAAAGGCTTTATAAGTTTTCCAAGTTTGAACTTTCCGCGTCCCATAGTTTACGAGGAAAAGGGCTCTTACAGACGGACAGACAGACACAGGACTGATCCTATAATGGTTCCGTTTTTATTTTTTATGTACGGAACCCTAAAAAGGCTATGATATTTTCATTTAAAATAATAAACTTTTTATATTACTACAAATCCTATCAATAATTTTATAAAATGCATCATAAGGAACGTACAGAAAAAAAGACAATTATGAAACTTATGTTGACGTTTTAGCATTTTGAAAATACTGCAAGAACACGAACTGAGAAAAATGAATTTAAAAATTGCGACTATGAATCATTCAAAGAGAAATGGATTCAATTAAAAGCATTTTTCGCATATTTATATTTATCGGAACTTCGTCAGAATATACTACGGATGCCTTAATACATTTTAAGCAAAAAATTGAAAAATCGATATTTTCGTCATTTTTCGCCAAATGCAAGATCTCTTTAACTTACCGACTATACGCACTTAATCATTTGAAATAAAGACATAGATTGTCTATTACTTTATCTTAAAATCAAAATTTCATCAAAATCCTTTTAGAGAAAAATAAAAATAAATAAAAAGACTTTTGATGATCCGATGCCAAATATTTCTTGGCGTATGATAAATCTTTTCAATTTAGTGTATTGTGCATGGCTGTGTACATTGCTCAGAAAAACGACTTTTATTTTGTAGCGAACTATAACTACAACTACTTGGACTAGGGATGTAATTAATGATTAAAGTGATAAAAACATTACACACAAAGGCTTTAAATAACTTTTAATATAATTATGACATTTTTCGTACTCTCAAACGGCGACTTCTTCCAGATTGAAAATGATATAAGTAAACTATTTTCGCTACGTTTGTGAAAATGTTAAACACAAAACACGAGATCATATGTATAATGAAAGCAGGTGCTTAAATTGGTTAAACCGTAAACGTGAAAATTATTATTTTACTATTTTTTGTGTAACGTTTTTATCACTTTAAGAATTAATTACATCTCTAGTTTAACATTAACAAGTGATTTTATTATATTATTTGTACTATTACTTGTTTTAAAACTGGTGACTACAAACTACTTTTTACAAACAAATTTGTCAATATTTCGTTAATTTCAGGTTTGGTCAAAGGATTCAATCTACATTCGAAATTGAGGATACAGATTAGGTAATACAGTAGCCCCTCGTTATATCCCGTCTACCGGGATACAATCATACAATCAAACAACTGAGATATAACACAGGGCACTAATAAATTATAAGAGATATATACATACAAGAACATGTTTTGTGTTTGTCTCCAAAATGTTAGTGTATGCACATTACAATTTTTTTAACGAAATTAAGAGAGATCATAATACCATAAAAATGCAGTACTCTCTTAAAACGAAAGAGTGGATTTTGCTTCTCAGAAAAGAGCTCTAATTTATTGGATCGTGAATGAGTAGATTTTTAAATGTTTCACTCATCATGATTTGAATTTTTATTTTCCTAATGCACTCCAGAAGGGCGAATACTAAACAACTCATCTCGATAAAAAAGCACTCATTGGCGAGCGGAAATCCAGTAAGCTGACGCAGTTGACGTGACCTCACTGTCCCCATATCCGCTGAGCAGACGACAGACGTGTGGTGCGTAGTACGCGGCTAACACCACGTTGTTAAAATTTTAAAGAAAGAATACTTGAAAAGGTAAGAATTTCTGCTGATTTAAATACTTTAATTATGTTTTTTATAATGATTCTGTTTTATATTAATTGTTATTTTATATATGGCGTGATATTTTTCAGTTTATATCAATATTTTTATTAAATATGTCTTAACCCTAACATTTAGGACTATTTATACGAGCGAACATTTAGAGATCTTTTAAGTTGGAAGGATAAATATTAAAAAATACTCTAAAATATAATGAAATAAATCCTTTGCCTCTCCTTTATGTTTTTTTTAATGTTGTTTCAATAAATATGATTTATATAAATAGCATTTAGTAGCAATTTAAACTTTTAAAGAAAATATCTTGGCGGTACGTTTGTTTATATAGTCAGGGGTCGATGCAAGTTTTTAATCTTGGGGCCCATTTTGTGAAAAGTAAAGGTTATTTTTGTGAAATTTATTATATTTTTGTGAAAAATAACATTTTGTAACGAAAGTTGAAATCCAGCTAATCAAATTCGAACCAAGCATTTATAAACAAAAAGTTTTTAAAATCCTTTTGCTGAAGTTTTTCTCTTTTTTGAACTTGTTTGTTTACAAATTACACATTTTAAAACATCATAAAATAATAAATAATAAGTTTTTATGGAATAGAATTTTGTGAAAGGATCAATTTTAGTAAAAGGAATTTTGTGAAGGGTCCCATTTTATCAAATTGATTTTTGTGAAGGGGTCCATTTTATTAAATTGATTTTTGTGAAGGGGACCTAAATAGGCCCAAAATTTTGTCTGGATCGAGCCCTGATAGTATATATTTTTAGCGATGTTTCAGAACTCTAACTTTTATAATACTATAAATTGAAAATTGACTTGTCTGACTTTAAAAATATTGTTTTAAAGTAAACAAATTATATTTCTTATTTTATTCTCAGTCTGAATTCTAATATTTTAAAATATACTTGATTTATGAAACTGTATAAATCCCATATTTTTTATCGTATGTTGTTAAAAATAAGGTAAATATCTACATTCCCGGATATTCACGGTGTGAATATTCCTAAATAGTATTAGGATTAAAACATATTTAATGATAATATTGATATAAACTGAAAAATATCATGCAATGTATCGAATAATATTGCATAGAAAACATAATCATTATAACAAAATAAAAAAAAAGATTAAAATATTTAAATCAGCAGAAATTCTTATCTTTTCAAATATTCCTTTTAAAATTCTCTTTTTGGGTCGGGAGGGGGGGGGGGGGTATATATTTCAAGCAGCTAAGAAACAACAACAAAAAAAAAAAGATACTTTTCACTTAATTGTTGAATATATACATATATGTAAACATAAATATGTATACATTCAATATGCAAATTACTTTTTTTTTCTAAAATAATAATCTACCTGCTCATGAAATTTATTATTTTACAATGAATTATTACATTTTACCATGAATTTTAATTCTCCTTCCCCTCCTCAAGTATGAGTTAGTTATAAATCACTCAAGTATGAGTAAAATAGAGATAACTCAATCATGAGTTGCTTAAAAACAACTCGTTCACTCGAGTTGTTTCAACTCTTCATGAGAATCTGACTTTCAAATCATGAGATGAGTGGATTTCGGCTCAACTTGAGTTATTTTGGCTCTTTCGTTTTAAGAGAGTAAAACTACAGTTTATTTAATTTTTTGGAAATCACGAAAATATACCTATGTATCTGAACAAACGATGTGACGAGGAGGTATTATTGTACATAACATATTTATGCATAACCATACACTATACACATTTTATTTACTATTTTTAAATTAATTTGTCGCTGACATTCGCATATTGTTACGCAGAACACAATTTGCACAACAGAAGCAAATTATGATCACGTGTATTTGAAGAATGGAACTTTTTTTTTGCCTAAAGTAGCGTCAGTGCTCCCTACAAACTACTGTTTTTTTTTGTATCGCGCTACTCGCTACATTATTTTTTTTCAAAATGCAGCGTGTTACACAACAAACTGCTACAAAAAGTAGCGACTACTGCAGTTTCGCTACTTGTGGTACACTATTTCCGACCACTGGGTGCGTATATGTGTATGCATTTTCAGGTGGGTATGAAGTTCAATAATTAAAACAAGAAGTTTAGTAATCGTAAGCTCCATGGAACATCAAACTTAAAAGAAAATTTCCTATGATAAACAAGGCAGGCTTTAATTTACATTTCACCCCTCTGTTTGGCCATCTGACTTTGAAACCATTTTGTACAAATACTCGATCATCAGTCAGATACAAAAACACTTTCTTAACGATTTGAAATATAGTAAAGAATATATGTTTGTGGAAGAGTCTCTTATAAACACTTTCCAACATATAGTAGTTGAAAAGCGTTTATGAATGTCGTTTTTCTGTCTGGCCGTCAGGCCAATTATCCATACTCTATCTCTCATAAATATCGTTGTATTGCCATGTAACTTTTACTATAGAATATTCGGTATTGGAAATGAAGTGTATATCATTTATAGTTTGTTTACAGGAACAAAAATTTTCCGTTACATTATGGACTATGGGGGAAAAACTGTTTGCGGGGCATTTTATTGATGCTATTATACCTCAAAGATAATGAAATAAAAAATGATCACTAAGGTACCCTACAACATGCTTTCTATAGATTATGGAGTGCGTAGCATTTATCGTTCATTTACAGAGAAGCACAAAAAATTCAGTTACAAGACTGACTTTGATCGATAATTGCTGGAAGTGGCAATGTGCTGTGGTATGCATTTGTAAACTTATACAATTGTTAGTGTATTACGTGGGGTCATAAACAGGGCTGCACGAAAGAATTCGTACATCTTGCCGCACATCGACAGCAATGGCTGAAAATGAATTTTTACTGAGTTATGTGTTTTCTATATTGCTTATTTAAATATCTCATTTCTATGTATGAAAAAATGAAAATTTTAATAATTTATAGTAGTGTTGGAAAGCGTTCTATGCATGATTGTTTCGATCTTGTTTCTTGTTGATTTTAAAAAATAAATTGTGTTACTTAGTAATATCAATTTAAATTGTTCTTCCATTTCCCTTCCCCTTCGTTAAAAAAAGACTATATGTGTATATATCCAAGTTTTATGTATTTCTCTGTATAAAAGTACGCATTATTTATCGAAATTATTCAATGTAAAGAAGGATTTGTGATTTTTACAGATTTTGTCTGTTGGAGCTAATATTATTTTTTTATTCTATTAACTTCTACTTTATTATCAGAATAAGATTAATACTATTAATTAATGCTTGAACATATTCATAAAATAATAAATAACTTAGGTAACAAATGCAAAAAGTAAAAGATCTTCATTCTGTTTTTGCAGAATCCCACTTTTTATATATTTATGCATTTCCTTTACATCACTTATCAGGAGGAAATGCCAGATAAACTCAAGTTAAAAATATTTATATATATTTTGTACAATAAAACTTTGACGCATTTTTCTATTCCAGGATTTCAATAGCTTTATTTTAGTTTAAGTGATTTCATGAATTTATTTATTTATTATTGATTTTAGTTCAGTAGGTGTCTACACGTGGCACAGTTAAAGCTCGAATTGGCGAAAAACTATGGCATTTTCCTTTCCTTTTTCAATAATTTTTTAATTTATATGATTTGTAGAATTGTAGAAAATAGTTCTTTTTTTGAACGTAAACAAAATTTTAGGCAAACCTTTTGCAATAAATATATGTTGTAAGGTTGTTATTAAATTGTTTTCTGCCTTATTAAACTTTCTTTGTAGTTAACACTAAATATATCACGCACCGGTCTTTTGACCGGTATGACCGGTTTGACCAAATGAAAATATTTTGATTCGCACCGGACATTTTTTCATAAAATAAAGAAAATATAAATCACACAGAAATAAGTTAAATAGTCTATCTATACTAATAAAAGAAAGTTTCGCTCTCTCTGTGTGTGTGTGTCTGTCTGCGATGGCTAGCAAAATCTAGCCCACCTCGAAGCCTGAAATTTTAGGTGTGGATAGTTCAAGGCCTCTCCTGGTGCACCTGAGTCTCACAGTTTTAATATTTTGAAAATTAGCCAAAATATTAATTAAATTCATTACAAATCGCATCGAAAATGTCATCTTTTTTATCAAAATGGCTAAAGAAAAGAACTTCTGTTCTCGATTTGGAAGTAGAAATGAACGAATTTGAAATTTATTTACTAATTAACTAATTTTAAGAAAATTAATTAAGATATTGATTTGAAACTTTCTGAGCATATGTTGAAAAACGACAGTGTAATTTTTGTAAAATCTGTCTGTATTTGTTTTTAATTTTTGCAAAAAAGTGCAAAAATCTGGCGGCACCAGTTAAAAAAATCCGAGAAAGTTTCAGACAGGGATCGGCTTTCATGAAAAACTGAACTACAAAGAGATCTATTTCTCTGGCCGAGCCCTCCATTTAGTTTGCAAAAATGAAAGGAAATAATTGCCAATTTTTAATAATGAACAAAAATTAAGATAACTAATTGAGATATAGAATTTTGAATTTGAGGATGGCGACTATTTTAGAGTAGCGTCTTCATTATGTTCTAATTATCAGAAAAATATAGTTATTTTTTTAATGATCCCGTTAATGTCGGGGAAAAGGGGTTTTTCTTGAGCAAATTATTCGTTATATTTGTGGGTAAGGGGGAGGGGGTTAACAACGTCTTTTTATTTAATATAGCATTTATTGTACTTCACAACTTCACATCGCGCCCCTTGGTGGCGATTTTTTCATTAATTGAGAACTCTTATTTATAAAAACAATTGTATTGCTTTGATTTTGATGAAACAAATCCCATTTAAGAAATTTAACATTTTTAGTTTCACACATAGCGTTTTATAAATGTTATATATAGATAATACCGGAAACTTCAAATAACGATATTCGTAAAAATTAGCTTTATGTTCCTAATAAAAGTACGCAACCCGTATTCACTTGATGCATACCAACAATCAAAGTACGCGATTTGTTGCTGTGCACGTGACCAAGCGCCCCCTGGCAGGTAATCCTACAAGGTTTTTTCTCTAGCTGTGCATTCTTGTATCGGGTTCTATGTGCCCGATCAGAACGGGGTTTGGATGATTCGACTTGGTTTTTGATCGCGTTACATATTTTAGTTCCACCTTCCATCGCCAGGGGGCGCATTATTTCCTCGAGTTCTATGGGCCCAATTTCGACGGGAATTGGTTCATTCAACTCCTTTGATACAACGGGTACCCGTGTCGGATGTTCGTATAGAACAAATTGCGCCACCTGGTGGTGGAAGGTGGAACTGAAGGATTTTGCAGCGCACTTGTTATACGGTGCGGGAGGCAGCGGAGGCACGTATCGGAGTTTCGTTCGGAAGGTGGATTGTTTGGAACAGAGTGCGCTCCCTAGCGGCGGAAGGTAGAACTAAAAGATTTTGCCACAGCACGCTTACATGCGTCAGGCAGTGGCAACACGTGCCGGAGGTTCGATTAGATCAGAATGCGCCCCTGTCGGCGGAATGTGGAAATAAATTATTCTCCGTCGCGTGCACAGCACATTTAAATAAATACTTTCATACAAAATCGTGTTAAATATTTAAAATAATACCAGCTTGAGATTTGTTTAATTTTATTATCACTCTTCTGATGCACCTGAGTCACAGAGTTTTAATAAATTAATATTTAATCAAAATATTAATTAAAAACTGATCAATAACTCATATTTTTCTTTGCGAGCCAGCTTTCAGCTCTCGCGCATGCGCAGAACCCGATTTACGGTATAGAACAAGAATGAAGAACCATTTAAATGAAGAATGCGTTTATTTCGCAATTTTCTTTTAACTTCTATCGACTAAACCGTTTGGTTTATTTAAAAACGAAAAATATATCCTGAAAGATCGTATTCTTATATCCCAATTGACGCAATCAATTAAAAAAAACTATGTTAACCCTTCAAAAAACATTTTTGAAAAAGGGTTGTTTTCCCCCTTACGGCAACGCCCCTCAACAGCGCAATTTTAGAGATACAGACAAACCAAACATATGCTCTTAAATCCAAAACCTTCTTGTAATAGACGGTATAATTAGCTTTAAAAAATACTAATTTTAACCCTTTCAAAAACACCGGCGAAAGCAGGTCACTTCGCACCTCAGGAGAAGATTTTTTTTTCTTATTTTTTTTTACGCTAAAAGTTACTAAACTTTCGTATTTTGACATAATCTTTTTAGAGCATCCCGGTTGACCATATTTACATCGCCTTCAACAATTTCGAAACGTTCGAACGAGAAGAAATACATATTTTTAAAATAAAATCTGCGAAATTTTCGGAGAAAACCCATAATAACGGGGTGTTTCTGCGCGGTGACACTCGGCTTCGGGCAACGCTTTCACTATTTAATATGCCTATATTTTCTCATAATTTCATAGAGGACTAGGAATCAGTTATATTTATAAACGACTAAAATTTTAGAGAGTTCGGACGATGAAAACTATTTTTTTTTTGTTAACGTACCCGACGCGAAAACAAAAAAAAGCGAAAAGAAAAAAATATATATTTTACAGCCAGATGACAATATTTCTGACATAATTTTTAAACAGGGTGTAAAATCGTTACATTTATCTCCATTAAAAATTTCAAAGGGTTTGGACAACAAAAGCTATTTATTTTAAACTATGAAACGATCCTACGTGAAAAAAGAAGAAAACATTTTTTTACGAGCACTATTATTACTAATTATCAGTATTTTTTCGCGATTTTGTCATTAAAAATATAAATTTATACAAAATTGGGTTAAATATATAAAACAATACAAATTTGGTGTTTATTTAAGCAGCTAGTTTTAAATGAACATTCTGGTGTGAAATATTTTTACAAAACTTGTGTAAAATTCCCAGTATGTTCAGTGGTAAAAGAAAGAAGTATAATAATATATTCCATTTCATACATCGAATTTCCTTTGTAAATCTTTTATAGACTGAATTTAATCTAAGATGTTGAAAATATTAAAATTTATACTTATAAATTAGATATTTATGTTGATAATTCAATATGGTCAGTAAAGTATTTTTAAATACAGTTAACGGATTATTTGTTAGCATTTTATTTGTGAACAAAACAAATATCTGATTCTTTTTAGATTCTGGGAGCTTTTGTGAAAAGTTCTAATTAGAAGACAATAGAATTAAGAAAACAAATACTGAAACGCTTCCTACAGAATAATAAAATACGTTCTGCATAAAGAATTCGTAATCAGTTTGATGCTTAAAATTAGTTGATGTTCGGGAAAACATAGAAATGCAGTTTAATTCTTTTATTCAAATATCATTCCAAAGAAATAATGACGAAGAAAGCTTTTCTTTAAAATATTTATAAAATGTACTTTTTCGAACCATATACATTTAAAAAATATTTATGAACTAACTTTTGTATTTTCTAAAACTTTTATTGAGTAAATTAACATTAAATTAAAGCATTCACAATTAAAATTTATGTACTTAGTTGAACCAACATTTGGTGCTGTATTAGCTGCAATCATAAGATGGCGAAATGTTGTTCCAACATTTGGAACTGTGGTTCAACCGCAGCTTCACATGTTAGAACGAAATTTCGTTATCTTATGATTGCAGTTACCGCAGCGCCAGAAGTTGGTTCAATCCAGCAAAATTTTTCGAACAGCTTATGATAACATAATTACAACTGAAAAATCAATCAAGTCTATTAATGTAAACCAATATCTTTACGACCAATATCGACAATGCATATAATCTAACTTTATTTGGTAACTTTTTTCTATAATACAATATTTTATTTTAAATCAAGTTTTAAAACTCAAAAGATTATTGATATATTAAATACATTTTATGTTATAATTTTTAAACAAAATAAGCCCAGTTTTGTATTATTTCTTTCATCATAAATATTATGAAAGTCCAATATTTTATTTAATCATCTCCGGAATTTTTTTCCAAAACAGATTTTCCTTTTGAATTGAACAGGGTGTCGTTAGTAAAATATATTAAAACAATTTTTTTTCTTAATTTCCAAAAGGTTAAAAAATTATTAGATAACGCAATGCTATATAAGTTGTTCATATTAAACTTTTTGTTGTTAAAAAAAAAATAACACATCAAAAGAATAAAAAAAAACATATATTTTCATATTAAATTACACAATTTTTATCTGTAATTTAATTAAAAATAAACGAAAGCATTCGTTAGTAAAATCAATTTATTTTTTTGAAAAAAAAAATATTGAATAAAACTAGGCCATACCTGTACCACAAATTTTACTAGGCAAAATGTACTCGTCAAAGACGAAAAATAATTTAATTTTTGAAAAAATAATAAATATCATTATTTCATATTTTTCATTGTAAAAACTAAAATATTATTATTAATAATACATATTAACTATATAATATTAAATATTAATAATAATTACTAATTATTCTAAAATATAAAATGGGGTACAAAAGTATGTTGTTTGTAGCAAACAAATTACATTCTAAAAATGTATATTTTTATTGGAAATATTAATAAATTGTGAAAAACAATATTTGTATAAAGAAAAAAGAACGTCTAAAATCATTTTACACTGATGTCAAAAAATTAAGCGGCAGTGACCGATTTTTTCGATTTTAGACGTTTTGTCGAATATCTATTGAATTTTTTTACGAATTGTCCTTGAACGTCAAGAATGTAAAGAACAGGTTTGACTTCATAATTTTCAGTGTAGATTTTGTCGCGAGGACAATTAGGAGGGGGGGGGGGTGCAATAATAATTTTAATAATAAAATAATATTTGCGATCACCCAAGTAATAGAAAATGCACAAAATGGTCTGTCACTGTAGCAAATGACTATGTAGGTCCTGTTCAACATTTGTGTGCATTTGTGTAATAATAGCACGTATATTCCTGAAAATGTTAATGTTTCTGTGAAAAATTCAAAAGTTTTTTGTTAATAGCATACAGAGTTTTCAACCGAATTTTACACCACTTTCCCAAAACTTGACAAAGAACAGTAGAAATAGTATACTGCAATTAAAATATTAATATATTGAATATTTGATGAGATATGGGTATTTGTATGAAATAAATTTTAACTGCGCATGCGCGAACTACAGCAAATTTTTTTTTGTCCTGATTTGGTACTCAATACTACAGAGCAACTCATATAAAAAGAACAGTCAAATATCAAAAATATACAGGCATGAAAACTCAAAAAGATACAGGCATGAAATCTCAAAAAGATACAGGCAATAGAGTGTGCTAAAATATAAATAGGTGTGTGTGTGGGGGGATTCCATATAATCCTATGGGATTCCTTCCCAATTTGTCAATTAGCTTACTGTATTGCCTGTATCCTTCTGAATTTTCACGATATTTGAGTGGACTATTTATATACGTTGCTCTATAGAATTGACTACCAAATCATGAAAAAAAAATCTTTGATGTAGTTCGCGTATGAGCAGTTAAAAATTATTTAATACAAATATCCATATTTCATCAAGTATTCAATATATTCATCTTTTAATTGCATTATACTATTTCTACTGCTCTTTGTCAAGTTTTAGGAAAGCGGTGTTAAATTCGGTATAAAACTGTGAATGCTATATATATATATATATATATAAATGAATTTTTCATAGAAACGTTAACATCTTCATTAATATGCGTGCTATTCTTACACAAATGCACAAAAACGTTGAACAAAGACCTACATAGTCATTTTCTACAGTGACGGATCATTTTGAGCATTTTCTGTTTCTTGGGAAAACGCAAATATTATTTTATTATTAAATTTATTATTACCCCCTAATTGTCCTCGGGACTAAATCTTCACTGAAACACTTGAAGTCTAACATGTTTTTTACATCCTGAAAGTTCAAGGGTATTTCGGGCATTTCCTCACGAATTTCAGTAGATTTTCGACAAAACGTTTGAAATCGAAAGTGTCCGGCCTCTGCCCCTTAATTTCCGGACATCAATGTACTTAGATTCATAGGACAAGTTAGTAATATTGCCAAATATTTTGAATTTAATTCCGTTAGTAGCAGAAGGACGGGGTTTTGATTCGCTATAGAAACCATCATAAATTAATATATTTCTTGAATTTTTTTATTTAAAATATAATGAATAAAATTGTGTCACTTCTCTATCATATTTTATCTTGCATTTTTTTTAATTGTAATTTTTGTTTCTACATAAAAGAACTATTTAAAACGCATTATTGTTCATTTTCAGTCAAATATCTGTTCCAAAATATAAAATGTAGATGGAATTAAGTTGATTAAACTGAAAATCTTCAAATCTGTTTTCTTCAAAGGAGAAGAATAAAAATAGATCATGTGGTCAAGTAGTAGAATACTGCTAATCTATTTCTATTTGCGGGAAAAGTACAAGACTTTAATTTGCTGAAGGAATCACCAGCACCTGACGTATTTTTTTATTGAAAATTCGTGAATTTTAAATAAAAACTCCGTAAACTTTTGTTATTTTTCAAATTCTATATGAATCCATATTATTTCTGGGAAACTGTAAGAAAATTTCTATCCAGAAAAACGGATTTTTGGTCAAAGAAGATATTTGATGCTGGTAAACGTTCCGTTCACATTGAAATATTTTATTTTTTAAACTTGCGACTAGAAAAACCTTTTATTTTTTTTGAAAAATTTTACCAAAATTTATAACTTAAAAAAATAACATTTGAATATGTGTGAAAGAGGTTCTATTAAAATATTGCACTTAGAAATATTTGCAAATTAATTTAATATCTCCACAATTATGTGAGAAATCAACCCAAAATAAATCTATTCAAAATAATGTATACTAATTTACCGATCAGGGTTTTAGTATCAGAAGCTAAAACTCAATTTTTTTACCTTTATTTTATTTGTGTCTAAAATCCTATTACCCGCAATTTCATTCCTTTTATATGAGTACAATGGCAACCAATTAAAAAGAACCGAGAGAGAACGTAGAAATCGTTCGTTATTCGCGAACTTCGTTATAATCATTTTTTTTTTTTTTACATAACATGTTGCTCTTTGCGTGGAATTCAAAAAAGTTCGATTTGTCCAATATTTCTATTAAAATGACTGGTATTATTCGGCTATTACTGTATGAAAGCTTTCAAATAGCTGAAATAAACGAAGTGTAATGCATGGAAATAGATGTCAAAAGTGTAAGCTTTGCACTGCTAAAAAAAAGGACAAATGTTTCTTAATCTACGAAAATATAATATAACCACGAACGAAAATATGCAATAACCTCTTCCGAGTTACTTACGATTCACAAAAGAGTTCATAATTTTTAGAAACCTTAGATCGAATATATTTTTGAGGTTTAAATAAGCATTTATAAAAACAAAGTTCCATTTGCTGCCACTAATTTTCAGCAACGTTTCCAAGTAGTTTTTATGGAGTATTAATCAGTTTTCTGAAATCGGAATATCGGTTTTTAGGGTGCTATCAATTTTCGATTAAACATTTCCAGCTGCGTAATTCAATTTAGATATGCAAGAGTAACAGAAATGTATTCATTTTAACGTTAATGTTAATGCTGTTACTTTATCATATTTGTCTGTTTGTTAAATATGAAAATGTTTATTTGAGGCTGGACAATATTCGAAAAACTGATATTTGATATTCCAGGTTAAGAAAACTAATTAATACACTATAAAAACTACTCGGAAACGTTTCCGAAAATCCGTGGGAACAAAGGAAAGTTTGATTTTAAAAATGTTTCTTTAAATCTCGTAAACATATAGTTTTCCGAGGTTTCTAAAGATAGAGAATGCTGTTCGGAATCGTGGGTAACTCAGAAGAGGTTATTGTATATTTTTGTTCGTGGTAATATTTTGTTTTCCAAGACTAAGAAACATTTGTCATTTTTATAGTGTGCGCATGTTTTCCCCCCTCTTTAAAATTGAACATGAAAATTTAAGAATATCTATTAGAAAGATTTGACAGTTTTTTCTAAGACACAGTTTAGGGGAAAACACGACTAACACAGAATATAGACGTACTCATGGGGTATGTTACCATCCGCGAGTCGAGAGGGGTCCGTAAGATAATAAAATACACAAGGAAGGATCTTAACCAAATTCAACGGAGAAACCAGCACCTAAGCAAAGTTCGATACCACACTTAAACAAGAAACAAAGCCCCAGTTGCAATAAAGATAATAATAGGCAAAATTTAACTCAACTGAACACTAACACACTAACACAAACTAAAAATTAAATAAAATTAATACAAATTAACCTGCACAAAAGCGCAGTCCCAACAAAAACACTAGCAGGTTATATGGAAGATAACGCAATAAACATTTCACTAATACAAGATTACAATCAAAACAAACATGCATGTAAAATATCGGGTTTTAATCCTCAAGAATGGTCAAACACAAAAATAAAAACAAATAGATCGGCAACAATCTAGACTAAGAACCTTTGAAATAATGCAATCCCCAAACATTATTTAACATCCTGCCTACTAACCCAAACACTCCATCTCATATTCATAACACGCTACAATGAGAAACTATGGCGCACAAATATTATATTCACAAACAGTTAGCGAACAACAAACAAGTACAAACAAAAGGAAAAGCAGTGATCAGATGGTTAAAAGAAAACATTGACCTAATATCGTAGTAAATATACCTTCCCAGCAGCGAGATCCTTGACGAATAACCCTGGTCCACATTAGCCCCCCTTAGTAAGTATAGTTTAATAATACTTTTAGAAAAAAGTAGCAAGGGAAACTCCCCGCTATGCCAAAAAAAAGTAGCAATGGAACCTCTTTGCTATGGCAAAAAAATAGTTTTTTTCAGCACTAGTGAGAGGTGGAAGTCATCTGTGCGGACTGAATTTCTCCAAATGATGAAGTCAAATAATCAACAAAACGTGAACAAAACACAACAAAGTAATTAATTGTTGAATGCCAGAAGCACCTCTGGCAAAGAAAGTGAACAGTGAAAAAAAAAGTGTCTTATCAAGTGAATACAGCCTCATTGGTATATGACGGTTTAGCGGCATGGAACAAGCCCCACTTCATTAGTGCGCCAAGTTTCTCAAATAACAAACCAACCAAGTTGCACTAAATTCAAAAGAAGTGATAATAGCCATTAGGATTCAATGGACTGATCGCATTAAGCGAATTCGCGAAGGAAAAAATATAAATCGAAACACCCAGCTATAATGCACGGGTGAGTTAAAGTGACAAAACCAACAAAAATGAGTGTGCAACATCCAAAAATGTGACAACCACCAGTAACAAAAGTTGCAATGTGACAAAACCCACGATAGTGACATAATAACCAGTGAAACCGTCGCAAGAAGACAAAGTTTCAAAATGTGACAACCAGCAGTAGCACAAGCTAGAGTTATCAATTTATCAAGATAGAGACAAAAACTCAACCAATGATAACAGACAGAAACAACCTATAATAGGGGTGAGCCCATAAAAGCGGCAAAAAAACCCTGACAGAGACAAATAAAACAAAAAATGAAATCAGCTTAAAAAAGCGGCAGTAACACACCGGCGACAATCCACCGTGAACGTGACAAGCCCACAGACATGACAAACATGTTAAGCTATGTACGATAATTGCATCTGGTGCATGTAAAATCCGTCGTGGGTGGAAAATTCTCAACGTTCCCTATGAATTATACCTCTGGGGGTGTCTAGTCAGATGAAAGTCTCGTCACCTGATCAAGGTTTTAAATTACGAGACCACTTCCTTTCTCCTCTTTAATTTTTGCTTTTTTGAAAAATCTGCAATTCAACAAAGTTAAATAGAAACCTTGAACCGGCAAACAATGAAAACTGTATCAAACCACTAGAGGGCACTGCAGCGATGCCAAGAAGGCTCTTGTCAGGTGGATCACAGCCATTCTGTGATCAGGCGAATATCGCCCCGCGCACAGGTACTAATTCGTCAAACAAAGCACTCATGCACGGCAGGTAGGGGGCCTGGTTAGCGGTAAAAAAATATATAAAAAGTAATAATATAGTAAATATATAAAAGTATAATATTTAAAAGTATATAAAAAAACTTTCATAGGGCTGAAATGGTACAAATTTTTGAGTTCCACTGTTTCCCAATAGTAATCTTCGCCTTTCTTAATTGCAGAATTTCTATCATTAAATTAGGTCGAGACTGCTATTCGAAAGTAGGAAAATTGTGAACCTTGATTTCAGAACAATTGAAAAACGAATTCACAGACCTCTTTTTAAAAATGCAAATAAAAAAAATCTACTTAATTTGCTTTTATTTGTGTAATACAGACAATACGAACTTCTACTGCAATTATACGGTATATCTGATACTGGCCTTTCTTAATGCTTACAAAATATTTCAGTACAAAATAAAATAGTTTTCACAGTCAAAGATAAAATTCAAACTACTTAAAAATTTAAAATTATTAGGAAAGCATAAATCTATTTAACCGACAATCACTTGTGTACAATGAATACATTATCAAGAAGTTCAATTAACACAAAAATGCAGTCTGCTTTTTCCTATATTTAAATCTTTTTAAAATCTTTTAAACGGATATTATATTTTAATTAAATATTTAATCAGAAATAATTAATAGATTAAATGCGTTATGAGTATGTCTGACGAAAATTGAATGCCTACAAATGACGTCTCATAATTTCTAATTCAATCAAATTTTTGAATTAAAGAAATTGAAAACAATATTTCACGATCAAAGGCATTTCATTATAATAGTATTTAATTTTGTGTTGGACACATGTAATTAAAAACTGCGTAACCTAGCTTCCATCAAGAATATTTTATCCTTTATTAATGTCTTTACTGTTTATCTGTTTTCTGTCTCTAAACGAGAAAATTTCCATTTTTTACTTTAATTGCGGGGCCATTTTGATCCTTTAAACTAGAAACACAGAACAAAGCATTTAAGAAACAATTACCAAACAATGAGCTCATTAGGTTTCCCTTGAATCTAAACAAACACAGGAACTTCTAATAATGCCCCTTTTAATTCAATTGCTTTTGCTGGCTGCCATAGGGAGGGAAAAATCATTTTTAACGTATTTCACCTTTGCTTTGAGCAATTTTATTTCTCGATTAAAGAAAGTCGTTCAACAAGAGGAAGACGTCGATAAAATTTATGCATACAAGAAAGAAGAAAATATATTTCAAAGGAAGCTCATTTATGATACTTTGATGAAAAAAAGAGGGTTTTGAATAAACTTCTTCAATATTTCGATTGCATTCTTTGCGTTATCTTTTATTTATAGGATTGCTCTTGATTCTTTGATTATGAAGCAAAAGACACGATCGTCAATATACATTAGGACGCATCGGTGAGAGAAAAACTCACATTGTATGGAGGAAAAAGTATTTAAATTTATAACAGAAAAATCTTAAAATTTTTCATGTATAATTGAATCCATCAGAAAACAATAAAAATTCGAATTTCGACGTCATACTTTGCATTTTTTATTCTTTGGAATTTTTCTTGTGTTTGGTTTTTCTTTTATTGGAAAAGACGTAATATTGTACATCAAGTACTTCTACTAGTAGTACAATTGCTCTTATATAACGACGTGTCGGTGAGAGAAAACGGGATGATAATTTAAGTGTTAAAAAAGAGTACTTAAACGGTATCAAGACAATCGTTAAATTTATTGCATACAATTAAATACACAAAAATTAAAGGAAGACGACGCATTTTCATTTTTTTTAATGAATTATGAAAAAATTGTTATTGCTTTGCATGTTAATATTCAATTAAAAATACATTTTGAAAAATAAAGTATTTTTAAACTACATATTTAATTACATTTTTTTTAATATTGAAAAACTAACATAATTTGTCGATAAAATTAATGCATACAAGAAAGAAGAAACTGTATTTCAAAGGAAACTCATTTATGATACTTTGTTGAAAAAAGAAGGTTTTCAATAAACTCCTTCAATATTTCGATTGCAGTATTTGCGTTATCTTTTATTTATAGGTTCGTTCTTGATTATTTTATTATGAAGCAAAAGCCACGATTGTAAAGATCAAGTATATTTATATATTGGGACGCATCGGTGTGAGAAAAACTCACATTTTAAGGAGGAAAAAGTATTTAAATTTGTAACAGAAAAAACCTTAATTTTTTTCATGTATAATTGAATGCAACAGAAAACTAGTCGTTGGAGGTCACCGTAATACTTACCCATCATGGATATGCATAATATAAAATATGAAAATAAAACACGTGTAAACTATTTATAAAATACATTGCAATTCAAATAAAATTGTGGCTTGATGACGTCATAAACTTTAAATGCTCTATTACTGAATTGCGTAAAAGAAACATCCTTATAACTCCAACATTTATAATCATATTAACTAACGGTTTACTGCGTCGGATTAAGGGTATCATTTCCAATAAGAATATATCTTTGAATTGAAATCTGAATGAAATACAGGGTCATGAAAAATCGATGACTGTGGAAAATATAATTACAAATATCTCGGCAACTAATTATCCTATCGACTTCATTCTTTATGCAAAATTTATGTTTTTTTTTTTATATCCACTCCTTAAAATAAACAATTTCGAAATTTTTTATATACCTTTTATCATAACGAGTATTTTGAGAGTCCGAAAAAATAAATCCGGATAATCGAGGTTACTGAAATTCAATAAGCTTCTTCCTATTATTACATACTAAGTACATACCAAATTTCAAGTCTCTATCTGAATTTGTTCGGGAGATAGAGCGTTTACAGACACACACACACAGACACACAGACAGGCGGACGGTAAAATTATTTTTCTAAAAATATGTTTTTCGAAATCTCCAGTGTCTGAAACGCGTAAAAGCGTCAAAAAAATTTTCGATTTTCAAAACGATTACAAGTCTTATACTACGTATGTGTGATGGGATCAGTAACAATAAAAATATAAATTTCGACTGCATTCTTTGCGTCATATTTTATTCTTTGGAATTTTTCTTGTATTTGCTTTTCCTTGTATTGGAAAAGACGTAATATTGTAGATGAAGTACTTCTACTAGTAGTACAATTGCTCTTACATAACGGCGTGTCGGTGAAAGAAAAACGGAATAATAATTTAAGGGTTAAAAAAGAGTACTTAAATGGTAACAAGACAATCGTTAACATTATTGCATACAATTAAATCCACAAAAATTAAAGGGAGACGGCACATTTTCATTTTTTTAAATGAATTATGAAAAAATTGTTATTGCTTTGTATTTTGATATTTAAATAAAAAAACATTTTGAAAAATAAAGTATTTTTAAACTGTATATTTAATTACATTTTTAAAAATATAAAAAAAATAATATAATTTATTGATAAAATTAACGCATGCAAGAAAGAAGGAAATATATTTTAACGGAAGCTCATTTATGATACTTTGATGAAAAAAGAGGGTTTTCAATAAACTTCTTCAATATTTCGATTGCACTCTTTGCGTCATCTTATATTTATAATATTTTTCTTGATTCTTTTATTATGAAGCAAAGGACACGATTGGAAAGATCAAGTATATTTATACATTAGGACGCATCAGTAAGAGAAAAACTCACATTTTAAGGAGGAAAAAGTATTTAAATTTGAAACAGAATTAAAAAAAAAAAATTCATGTATAACTGAATGCATCAGAAAACAATAAAAATCCGAATTTCAACTGCATTATTTGTGTTATCTTTTATTCTTTGTAATTTTTCTTGTCTTTGCTTTTTTTGTATTGGAAAAGAAGTAATCTTGTAGATCAAGTACTTCTACTAGTAGTACAATTGCTCTTACATAACGGCGCGTCGGCGAAAGAAAAACGAGATGATAATTTAAGGGTTAAAAAAGATTACTTAAACGGTATGAAGGCAATCGTTAAAATTATTGCATACAATTAAATACACAAAAATTAAAGTCAGACGGCACATTTTAATTTTTTAAAAGAATTATGAAACAATTGTTACTGCTTTGTATTTTAATATTCAATTAAAAACATATTTTGAAAATAAAATCTTTTTTAAACTGGATATTTAATTAATTATTTTTAAATATAAAAAATAATATAATTTGTCGATAAAATTAATGGATACAAGAGAGAAAAATATATATTTCAAAGGAAGCTAATTTATGATACTTTGATGAAAGAAAGGGGGTTTTCAATAAACTTCTTCAATATTTTGATTGTATTCTTTGCATTATCTTATATTTAGAGGATTGTTCTTGATCCTTTTCTTATGAATCAAAAGACACGATCATAAAGAGGACGTATATTCACACATTAGGACGTATCGCTGAGAGAAAAACTCACATATGAAGAAGAAAAAAATATTTAAATTTATAACAGAAAAATCTTAAAATTTTTTATGCACAATCGAATCCATCAGAAAACAATATACATACAAATTTCGACTGCATTCTTTGCGTCACCTTTTATTGTTAAGAATTTTCTTTTTTTAGCTTTTTCTTGTATTGGAAAAGACGTAATCTTATAGATCAAGTATATTTTAGCATAATGACGTGTCCGTGAGATAAACGGGTTAACAATTTAAGGGTTAAAAAAGAGTACTTAAATGGTATCAAGAAAATCCTTTAAATATTGCATACAAATAAATCTACAAAACGTTAAGGGAGACATTTTCAACATTTTTTTCATTTTAAGAATTATGATAATCTTTGTTTATGTTTTGAATTTTAATATTCAGTTTCTAGTTAATATTCAAATAAAAGCCCATATTCAGGATATTTTTTTTTTAAATTTCACATTTAAATAAAATTTTTAAAATACAAAATTTTGATTTTTTTAAAATTGCCATTATTTTGTAAAATATTGACAGTTTTGCTGGATTCTTTTGCAAATTTATTACATAAGACTGTGTATGGATTTTAGATATACCTAATATTTGATTTAATATAAATTATACTGTCATATATAGTAAAAAAAAATCTAACACTTTTTCATATAATTGTATTTAAGCCATTTAAAGTTTTGATTTGTGGAAAAGAACACATTGAACTGCTTTATCGTGCACCACTTTACACAATCCTCTACAGAATCCTGTAGACACGTTTTAACCACACGTTCAAAAGATCAGATCTATAATTTCATCTAATAAAATCGGTATTTTGTACATTTTGAGATACTGTCTCTCCTTAAGAAATATGAATTAAACTAGTAATATATTCTAGAATTAGGAAAGCAACAAACTCAAATAAATGATTGAGATTACTCATTTATATATAGACTAAAGTGTAAATAATACATCAGTTTCACAAAAATGAACTCACAGAATCTGAAATCATATGATACCACTATTCTATAGGAAAGTAATGAACAATGGGTATTATATCAGATGTATAGTGGGTAATAAACATCTTTAAATTTTCAAGTGGCGAAAAAAATCTTTTTTCATTTGTTTATTCCTTCTTAAAAAGTTCTAGACTCAAATACAGTTTGGAATCCCAAATTAAATTAAAATAATCGGAAAATAACAGGTGCTTTATGCTTAATACACTCGTATAGTTGCAAACATTTACGCTTTTCTGTAACTACGATTTTCGAATAGTAATTTCTGTCATATTTAATCACATAAATTTTGCGATTAAATAAGGCAAAGATTACTATTACGAAATAGTGATAACAAAAATGTTAAAAGTACACAGGTATACACTCAGTATTCAGAAACTCAGAGATCAAAGTCCCACAGAATTTTCTAAGAGAGTCTGAGAACCTTATGTAAAACTGACATTTTTATATAGGCAATATAAAACTCAGAAAATATACACATTCTCTTCCAAGTATCCTTCTGAATTTGTACAAAATGCCAAGGAGAATATATTAGATAACAAACGTTGAAAATCGAGTGAAATTTTGATTTCGCGCAATTCTTTTTAAAGATAATTAATTCTAATTATTTTATTCTTATTTATTTTTATAATAATAATGTTCTTCAAAATAAAAATCAGTGAGTGCTAAATAACTTTTTACAGTCAGGAATAATTGTGTTTGAACATTCATTGCCATTTTGTTTTAGTATCTAAAATTAGTTGTGTATCGGATGCAAATCCCAAAAACATGAAAAATCACTCTAAAAAGTCCGTTTCTTATAATATATAGTTATTTGTGATCCTTTAAAAATTTTGAAGTACACAAGTAGCTTTTAATATGCATAAGATTTATATGTTTAATGTATCTGAGATTTCGAATCTCTACTGAAAACTACTTAACCTACGCATAAATGTTAACTATATTCTTATTCTGCCCTTATTACAAGGATATTACCCATTATTACCTTAATATAGTTTATTAAAAGTCGTTTCTATTCAGTCCACTTCACATTATTCTCACTTCGAATCGTTTTCTTCCTGATTAGTCAGCTTTTATCTCTCCATTTTTCCTTCTGTATACAATAAAGACTTTCATATACAATAAACTGTAAGCTTTATAAATAGCGTTACAGTACAAGATATCTTAAATTGTTATTGCGTTGAAACATTGTAGGAGAAATGAGTTTTATAGAAAAGCCTTTATATATATATATATATATATACTATACTATATATATATATATATATATATACTCAAATTCAATTATAAATTCACACTAATTACACTATAGACAAAAACAAATAACAATAATTTAACTGAACCCTAAACCCTAATATTTAACTGAACCCGGTATATATATATATATATATATATATATATATATATATATATATATATATATATATATATATATATATATATATATATATATATATATATACCGGTGCGCTAAAAATTAGTCAAAAATTTAAATAAATCATTAAAAAGGACTAAATGATGCTAAAAAATTGCGGTTTGCACACGAATGGGCTTAGAGAGGAATCGGATTTTCTTTAGTAACAAACATAGTTGTGGTTCAAAATATTACCGATAGATGGCGCTGGCATGCATAATATGAAGCAGATTCGTTGAAATCCAGCTGTTAATAAAATACCTCGATGCATATGAATTCTTCATTCCATGACAACAGTATGCTATCGTTACTAGATCAAGCGTTGTTGGTTAAGGTTTTTACAAGAACGGGGAATCAGCAACCTGTGCATTGTGAAAATCCCGCACGGCAAAAAAACTAAAGACGAGAAATGTGCTTGTTTCATGGGCTCTTATACCAAATCTTGTCAAACGCTTCAAAGAAACGTGTCTTTTACTATAAACATAATTTTCATTAATCTGCTTCATATTATGCATGCCAACGCCATCTTTCGATAATTTTTTGAAACACAACCTTTTTTGTTATTAAATTAACCGCAATTTTTTAGCACCATTTGTTCCTTTTTAACGAATTTATGGCGTACTCGGTAATTCTTATTCACGCTTTAAAAAGAAAAATATTTTCATAAAGTATATTGCCGTGTTTTCCAGAAAAATAAGACCTAGCATGATATTTCAGGATGTTCGTAACTTAAGTCCTACCCCGAAATTAAGCCCTAGGGCAAAATAATTTCTGCATCAAAATAAGCCTCACTCCTGAAACATGTCCATCTCAATTATTCAAATAGTCAATATTTAAGATATCATCCTGACATTAAAATTTTGACAAAAGTGTCGCAGAGTTAAAAAACATTCAACTTTTGTACTTTCGTGGCAGCGAGAGGACGAGATTTCTGCTGGTAATACACTTGTTCCTTAATTGGTAACATTCGTAAAAACTTTTTACTGCAGAGATAAAGATGCAATTGCTATTTTAAATAAACACAGTTTACATATCATAAAATTTATTAAGGCGTTAAAGCACAGACATCAAAACAGATCGTTACCAAAGTATAAACGCATAGCCAGTAAATGACGACGCGACCAACGTTATACATGGCCCACCGCCCCCTGAATACTAGGCCTGAGTGCTGACAACAATTTCGACTGTCGTAGGCCGATTTTTTTTCAGCGCTTGAACGGTCCCTCGAAATTCCACACCAAAAATTTTTAATCAATGCGTTAACACAAACCATCACTAACAAGTAAAGGTACTATAGTCTGTGGCGGCGAATTTCATAGCGAGTTTTATAGCTCATTCGATTCGTCTCATCGAACTTTATACCTTGCATATCGGCTATTGTGTTTTTATAATGACAGGGAACCGGGTCAAAGTTCAAAATGCCTTCAAAGAAATAAGTGCGATTTAAGTTTACTAATTGTTTTCACAGTGCCATACATTGCCAATAACTACTATAAGGTTATATTAATGCTGTTATTATAAGAATTTGTAATTGCAGATAAAATATTCGTATGCTACTTGATAGTCAGGTTTTCGCAAGTTATGATGTCTAGTTTTGTTCATCCTGTTAATGTTGAATGCGTTGTCGATTCAGCTGAAGAAGCCTTTGTTCGTTGTGTGCACTGTGAGAAATATTTTTGTAACAATGTGTCAAAAATTGACTATCATCAATGCATGTCAGTATAAGAACCATAAATAAAGTTAATCTTACTTATTTCTTTGCGGCAACTGATTTTCAATGAACGAAATTCTAAATTTTGACCCGGTCTCTTGTCATTATCAAAACTTAATACGCGACCAACGTTATACATGGCCCACCGCCCCCTGAATACTAGGCCTGAGTGCTGACAACAATGGCGACTGTCGTAGACCGATTTTTTTTCAGCGTTTGAACGGTCCCTCGAAATTCCACACCAATAATTTCTAAAAGTTTTCTTCGCCTTGTTTTTAGGAGTTCAAATAAGTCAAAGATAACTTTTAGATATTATTGGTGTTGAAGTTCGAGGGACTGTACAAACGATTCCGCCTGCGACAGCCGCCATTTTTTTTCAGCGCGCAGGCCTAGTATTCAGAGGGCGGTGCACGGCCGGTGCATGACGTTTAAAACGTCACATGTAGTGGATCATTTTTACACGCCGATTGGTGCAAAACGGGGGGTGACGTTTTAAACGTCATGCACCGGCCGTGTATAACGTAGGTCGCGGTTAATAGCCGATATGCGAGGTAGCAAATTACTTAGCTCGATGAGACGAATCGAATGAGCTATAAAAATCGAAATTCGCCACCACAGACTATAGTACCTTTACTTGTAAGGTATAACTAGTATGTTTTGGCCATTACAAACTTTCTTCTATATAATCGCATATTTCAAACAAATTACGGAATTTCAGCAATCCCTCTTAGATGATCGAACTGAAAATTACTGATGAATGACACTCTATTCCTAATATGAGGATTCTAAATTTGAGTTTCGTTGAATTCTGCGCACATAAACTGGAGATAGAGGCATCACACAAATCGAACAAACCACCAATTGGGGGATTTTGTCCAAAAACTAATAAGGTGCAGTTCAATAAGGATAGAACATCATATGAACATCCATTCTATTCTGCGCAGTATTCGTGAGTTAGATCGTCCACAAAATTTGTGTCACATACAGACAGACCCAGAGACTCAAGGACACACATTTTCTAAAAACAGTCAAACCGTGTTCAGCCTAATGCGTATGAATCCATGGAAAACCGAAAGTCCCAATTTTCAGGAATCCAACAATTTCTTCTTGTATAGACAAAAGAAAGTAGAAAGCATATATAATATATACGAAACACACTACTATTTAAATTTTATTCTCATATCTACCGCCCAAATAAATTGGAACAAAACAAATGATGAAGAATTGATGAAGATTATATCACTGCAATTGAATATACATGTAAATTTTTGTCCAAGAAAATGCATGAATAAATGTAGTTATTTTACATGAATGCATGGATAAGTGTAGATTGATTTAAAATAAGGAATGTAAATAATTGAGCAATAACAATATATAAGGCATCATTTTAAAATATGCGCTAACATACAACTAAAAAATAATATCCTGTTTTCGGGAAACCATATTTTGATAATAAAGCTATCGAATTAAGTTAGGATAATTGAAAATTTAAAAAAAAAGTATTTAATCATACCTTCTATGTGCCTGTTATAGAAATATGCCGAAAAAGAAATAAACAACTATGCTTCTCATTAACTCGCAAAAATTAAGCTTCGTAATTTTACTCTGATGTATTTCAGTATACTTGTGTATAGAAAATGTAAGCTGTTTCGATGGGGAAAAGTGCTTGCACTGAATTCTAGAGAAGTGGAATGTTAGACATGATAATTTAAACATTCTGCATGCTTTAAATGTTGTTCACAGAGGAATGGTATTCCTGAAGTTTAGTTGAAAATTTAGCAAAATAAACATGGTGGAATATTCATACTACCAATCTTAGGAACTGTACTAAATTTGTTTGCATTTTTTTTTAAATTTTAACTAAAAAAAGTTAGTGCACTTTTTAAAAGTTTAAAAGCATCATTTATCTTTTTGTTTTTGGCTGTATAAATTAAAAGAATTTGTTACAATATTTAAACAGCTCAAAAGTTTCTCATGAAATAAATTTTCTGGCAACATTTTTTTTTCTGACTATATTTGAATAAATTATTTAAAGATTCTTTATAAATAAATCACAAAGAAAAAGCACTTTTGGTGAGGCAAATTTTACAAAAATGTGTTGACAACAGATTTCAAAATGTAAAAAATTATGTGTGTACCAAAATATTTAATGGACAAATTTCGATTCATGTGTGTATCCGACAACATATGTGTATTATTACATATTTTTCATGTTACAAGCATGTTGTTCACATACATTTCATATATATTTATATTTTATAATACAACGAACCGCTCGGACAAAAATAAAATAAAAATAACATTAGCCATTCATAACTTTGTAAAAATGTAGTGCACTTTTTTTTATTTACAAATAACATTTCAGCGTAAAACATGTTGACTGCATGAAATTAAAATAATTTCTTACCATATATAAATGTTGCAAAAGTTTCTCTTACACAATTGTTTTGGCAATGTCTTTACTGACTATACTTGAATAATTTTTTCTATGGAATTTGATATGAAATCATAAATAAAATGTATTTTTGGAAGAGAAAAATTATTAAAATCTGCATTTAGAAAGTTTTAAAATATAAAAATTTAGATTTTTTCCAAAAATTTTTCATGAGAATTTTTTTTATATGCGTATAGGAAAACATATTTGCATCATCGGATATATCCATAGCTGCCAACTTTTACGCTTTTTTATTACCAGTAAAATTTAATAGAAATGTTTGCCAAATATAATTGCAGATCTCGGCGATGAATTTAGGAAAACATTCCTACTAAAATTTAGCGTAAGATTTAGTAATAAAAAAGCGTAAACGTTGGCATACACGATGTACCTTCATACACGATGTAAATATTCATATTTTCTCACACAATGACCTGTTTGTCGAAAAAGTAACAATATTAGAAAATAACACTTCTTAATAATAACAAAGCAATTATATAATGCACTTTAAAAAAATAGTATCAGCAACATTATCTTCTAGTGTAAAACTTTTTGGCTGTATAAAATTATTAGGTTAGTGCAAAAGTTCTGTCGTATTTTAATACCTAATTTTAACACCTTTAATGCTAGTAAAATTTTAATACCTGATAATTTAACCTATCAGGTCAAAGCAAACACGTATAATAAAACTCTCATGTATTAAAATTTTACCTGTATCAAATGTATTAAAATTAGGTATTAACATACGACAGAACTTTGGCATTAACCTAATAATAAGTAAAAGTAGAAAAAAGATTAAAATGTACAACCTGACGTTTTTCTAAAAATATATCTTATAGGCAAATTTCTATTTATGCGCGTATCGTACAACATGTCTGCATCATTGTGTATAATTCATGCATAAGGTATGCATATATATTTTTTCAAAACAAGGGAAAAAAAAGCATCAAAACATTACACTTGTCATTAATCCATGAACTCAGCACTAGTGCAAATTCGCACCAGCAAAAATTTGAAATGTCGGCCTTTTTTTAAATATGCTTTCATTAATTTTCATTTTTCATTAATAAAATGAAATGTTTGATAAAAATAAATATCACAGTTCGATTTCTCGTTAAATTTTGTATATCATTGGAATCATGTGTTATATTTACAAAGTTATACAGAAAGTTATACAGTTGAAATTACAGAATACCAAATCGCACTGATGCCACGGGTTAATAACTTAGCAGAAATGTAGTGAACCTTTTGTAAAATTTACAAACAGGATTTATGTTTCAATGAAAAATATTTGACTGCATAAAATTAAGATGATTTCTTTCAATCCGGGGTTACACGCGCAGGGTATGACATACTTAGGGGGAGGGGGGGATGCGGTTTTTACATTTGCCACCACTTTTTATTTAAAGTAATTTTCAAATTATTTAATCGAAAAATTTGAAACAAATATCTACGATTAAACAAGGTAACGATTTTTATTTGAATTTATTGGTGTCAAAGCATAAACCGTACATAACCTAAATATGCGCGACCATTCCCGGGTTAATGTATAAACATATTAAAATTTCTCTTAAAACAAGTCTTCGGGCAATGTTTTTACTGACTATATTTCAATCGATTAGTCAAATCTATTTTATATGAAATCATAAAAAAGTAGTATTTTTGAATGAGATAAATCTTATTAAAATGTTCACACAGCTTATTTTAAAAGTTAAACGTTTTTTCATAAATATTTGATGAGGAAATTTCTATTCATGTACGTGATGGCCAAAATATCTGCATCATTGCATATACTTCATGCACATACATTTCTGTTTTTATAAAAAAAAGAAAAAAAACAGCTTTAAGAAATCACACTCTTCAATATTAACTTGCATTTAAAAAAAAATTAAATTACAACCATGATTTACGTTTCAGTGTAAAAAAATCGCCTGCTTAAAACTGATTTTTTACAATGTACAAACATCTTAAAAGTTTCTCTTATTCAAATTTTCTGACAAGATTTTTGCTCAATATATTTGAATAAATTATTCGAAGCCACTTGATAGGAAATCATATATAAAAAGTAGTATTTCGGAATAAAAAAATCTTATTAAAATGTTCACACATCCTATTTTAAAAGTTAAACGTTTTTCAAAAAAATATATAATAGGCGGATTTCTATTCATGTGCGTAAAAGACAAAATATCTACATTCTTGCATATGCTTCATACGCAATGCATACATTTATCTTTTCTGAAAAAAAAAAAAAAGAAAAACAGCTTTAAGAATTCACACTTGTCATTATGAACTTGCATTTTTTTTAAAATTGTGCAACCATGATTTACGTTTCAACGTAAAAAATTCTTCTGCATAAAATTAAAATGATTTGTTACAATGTACAAACATCTTAAAAGTTTCTGTTAAAACAAATCTTCTGGCAATATTTGTTACTGACTATATTTGAATAAATTATTCGAAGCTACTCGGTATGAAATCATAAATAAGAAGTATTTTTTTGTATGAGAAAAATCTTATTAAAATGTTCACTCGGCAGATTTAAAAAGTTATACGTTTTTCTAAATGTATCTTATGGGCGAATTTCTATTCATGTGCGTATCAGACAACATATCTGCTTCATTGCATATACTTCATGCACAACGCATATATTTATATTTTCTAGTTTGGAGAAAAATAACAGCATCAAGAAATCACACTTGTCATTAAATAAGGCGATTCCTAGCCCCAACGAATCATGTCGGGCAGTATGGAAATTCTTTTTCGGAGTTTATGATACAAGAACTCCAGTTTTCGTCTCCTCATCATCAGAGCAAAGGAGCGATATTTCCCTTTAGCGTTTATCTTCTTCTGTCTAAAAGCATATCTTACGCTTTTAGAAACAATATTCAATCACGAAAATCTCATCTCAAACAAAGCAAGCATAAAAACTTCATTCCATTTATCAAAGCAATCAAAAACTCAATTTACATATTATGCTAACTTATGTTGTTTTGGCTGTGAGCCACGCAAAGACTGTTTCTTTCTATAGCTAGGACTATAGTGCATGATTGTATGGATGTATGACTGCTTGAATATCAGCATTTTGGTCTGTCTAGAAGAGATCAGGAAGAAGTCAACAACATAAAAATAACAAAGAAACAAGTTGGTAAGAAAACAAAGATGGTAATAATCTTTGCGTTATTACGGCTTTATTTTTGTTTTGTTTATAAAAATGCCAAGATACTGCATCTGGGCTTTCATGACGTATATAAATACACACATACATACATACATTTAATGCATCCTTTCTATTCTGTTTCAATTGGCGCTGGTTTCATTCAATCGTTTGAACAATGGTTTCGTCACGTGTTGTTTTTTTTTTTTCAAGTAGAATGTGACTCTTTCTAATAAGATTTTGAAGAATAGCGATTGAACATTTCCTAAAAAAATGATTGATAAATTTTCTCTATACATGTCGGAATATTTGAAGCTGAAAGATATATGACTTATTTTTATACAAGATAATTATAAATGAAGCTTTAAAAATATATTTAAAATGTGATTTTTAAAAAAGGAACATATAGTAATAATTAATTTTGAAATTTTTGTATGCCATTTAGATAATTAAAGTAGAGTATATATTTCTGTTAGGTAATAGAAGTTAATAGATTTATTAGATATAAACTTGTTTCCAAAAGAAACACGCGGTAAAAGTTATACATACTCTTTAAACAAAGACAAATGTTTCTTAATATATAGGGAAATATAATTAACCGCACAAACTTTATCTTTATCTTTAGGAACCCCATAAATTAACATATTTTCGATATTTAACGAAACCTTTATAAAAGCAATGTTTCTTTTGCTGTCACTGATTTTCGAAAACGTTTCCGAAAAGCTTATATAGTGTATTAATAAATGTTTTCAACCTGTATACAAGTTTTTCGGATGCTATCAATTCTCAAGTAAGCATTTTCATGTTCAACAAATACGTTTTACAGACAAACATGATAAATTAAAAGTAATAACATCAGCATCAAGATTAAAATTAATATTATTTTTTTCATGTATAAATTCAGCTAAGCAGCTGAAAATGTTTAATTCAGAATTGAAAGCATCTTTAAAAGCGATATTCCGGTTTGAGAAAACTGATTAACATACTATAAAAACTTCTCGGAAACGTTTCCAAAAATCAGAGGCAGCAAAAGAAACTTTGTTTTTATAAACGCTTCTTTAACACTAAACATACCAACAGCCGGTCATTTGACCGTTACCGATGGAACAAATGCCGAGTCGAACCAGAAATTTCTCCATAAAATAAATAAAATGTAATTCGCATAGAAATCTGTTAGATAAAAATGTTAAATAATTTTAAATAAAAATTCTGATGTGAAATATTTTTATAAAAATTGAGTAAAATTATCGGTATGTTTAGTGTTAAATAACTCAAATATATTAGTTTCTGCATGGGGTTTCTAAAGATAAAGAACGAATTTCCGAATCGTGGGTAACTGGGAAGGGGTTTTTGTGTATTTTCGTACGTGGTTATATTGTAATTTTGTATATTAAGAAACATATGTCTTTTTCTGCAGTGTAGTCAACATTAATAGTAAACTTTTTCCTGTCTAAAACTCTTATCTAAAATTATTAAAACTATATATATATATTTTCATTTTAAGTCTAGTTGGAAAAGTACGGCTCTAGTCTATTACTCTTTGCTATTTGTAAAATGCTCGAGAAGCGATTTTTTCTTCTTTTTGCTTGCTTCTCCAAGTTTTAAATGATATTTGTTGTTAAATAAATACATTAGTGTTTTCATTCAAGAAGGGTTAGTATTGTGCTAAAAGTTAGTAAGTTCCTTTAAAATGCAATTATAAAATCTTTATATTCATCGCAATAATTTTCAGTTATGCAAAAATTAAAACTACAAACCAATTTAGGGGAATAAAGAAAAGGATAAAAAAATAGCTCTTATATGTCGCAGGTGTGACATATATGTCACACCATAAAAACTACTTTTTTTAAAATATGAAATTGTTGTTTTAGAAAATCGATACTCTGTATTAACAGGGAAGCCACAGGCGACATTTTATTAGCACCACTATTTACAAAAAACTTTCTTCGTGGAAGATTTTTTTTTTTTAAATTGTTGTAGAATTATATGACAAAAAAAATTATTCTTTTGACAAAGTGGTGCGAATAGAAAAGAAAAATAGTCGCCTGTGACAACCTTGTATTAAGATAAAAATAAATTTGCTTAAATAAAAAATATATATAATTTTGGAATTTGCATTGTAAATCCTTTAAATACAAATCTAATTCAGGTATATAAGCGTCACAGGCACAACAATGGATATAGCAATGTATGGTGGCACAGTTCATATTCAGTAATACTAAAATATCCTTGTGTAAACTTTTAAAATTTCTTTCCTTGAAACATCTTAGAAGAAATTTAATAATATTGTCAATGAAAACAATGAAAAGAAGCTTTTTTCTTATTTCCAAAATTACCTTAAATAATAATAATAATAATAAAAAGCATCCTAAATGGATTTTAACAATAATATTACAATGCTTTATTTATTGAGATAATATTTTGATTAGATACCTGTTAAAGTTTTCGAAATTGACCCTAGTAACAAACCATTATTGCTTATAATCGGACCAAGTGTTCCACTGATATTTCATTGACTGGAAATACTGTCAGTGAAATACGATTATACATTAAATATTGATTTTACACTAGAAATATTTGAAATGAAATTATTATTACATTACAGAATTATTATTACATTACTTTTATTACAGAATTATTATTACATTACCATTATTACAGAAATATTGGCTTTTGTTTGGATACATTTGTAATGAAACCTTATAAAATATTGGCTTTGCATCGGAAATATTGGAAATAAAATAGCGAAACATCCCTTGCCCGTATTGGTACAATATTCGCAAAATGTAAATATCCTAAAATGGTGCAATACTTATGAAAGTATTGATAATATTGGCAATATTGACCAATATATAGCATAATATGGCCATTACTGGCCAAGATACAGCCAATACAAGCAATATAGGCCCAATGTTGTCGTGCTACTAAGGAATCGACGTTTAAAAATATTCACTCTAACAAATTTCTTTAAAATTTACTGTTATTATTAACTTTCAAACTAGTGAGAATGTGCTGTTAAATAATCATCTAAAGACTTCAAAAGTTGTTAAATAAGTTGTAATAAAATCACGAAGACAGAGTCTCGTGTATTCATGAAGAAGATTTTAAGTTTAGAGAAATCTGCAACATATGTTCCGTTCATTATTTTCGCAATTACTTTATTTAGTTAAAAAAGATATTTCAACATTTTTTTTAACTATAAAAATGAGTAAAATGTTAGAACCGATAGACATGCATACATATTCTTTGACTTTAGCAAAGTTATCTTACCTAAATTACTCAAACCATAATAAGAATTTGTAAGCAAAAACATGATCAAAAAAGGAAAGAAACAGCAAAAGTTTGAATAGTGATTTGAAAGAAGAATAAAAAATAATGTTTTTTGTTATTAATGAAAACCATTTTTTAAATATTAACCATGTTTAACATATTTATTTTAGATTATATTAAGTTTGAAAAAATTTCAATTAATAAATATTTGACTTAATAAACGAAAATTTATTTAACATATTATTATCTGGTATCTCATCATGCAAAATCTGACACTTATAGCGTGTGTAAACATATCCATACATGCCCACCCTGCCATTTTGTGAATATCACTATTTCCGAATAGAAATATATCCCCCCTATTAAATGACAGAATATCTGACGAAGATTAGCATTCGGAAATGGCGGTACTTGAAAACAAGAGAGTTGACAGCTGTGTCTATGCATAGCCATAAGAATCATATGCAGTTATTGGATTAGTCGTAATAAAACATTATAATTATACCAAACAGACAACGATAACAATTTAACAATTTTGAAAAAGGCATTTTTCTTTATAATTTTGATTAGCGTTACTGTCTAGTAGAAGTAGTTTTGTTTTAATTTATCGGTCTAGGATATGTTCAGTTTGGTAAGTGTAGTATTTAAAAAAAAATTAAAATATAGATAGTTAAAAGTGCGTAAATATGACTAAAATTATCGATTTTTACCAATGGCGAAAAATAAAAAGCATTTGTTAAATCTAAGACAGTTTTTAAAAATATTTTAGTGATCTAATCATTTGTAATAAACAGAATACGAATATTTGAGTGGTTTAATACTTTCTAAAAAGATTAATACATCTTTTTTCTTTTTACGACAGTTCGGCTACATACATTCAATAAAGTGTAAAAGTACACACAGTGTAAAAATAACTAATGTATCTTAATCTACGAAAATATAATATAACCATGAACGAAAATATACAATAACATCTTCCGAAATATTCATAATTCCGATAATTTTCTTCATCTTCAGAAACTTTAGAAATCAATATATTTTCGGTAATTAAAGACGCATTTGTGAACATAAATTACAATAGTTTCTCAATTACAATTTCTTTTGCTGTCACAGATTTTTGGAAGCGTTTCCGAGTAGTTTTTATAGTAAAATAATCAGTTTTCTTAAAACGAATTTCTTAATATGAGATTTTAAGATTCTAACAATTCCCAATTAAACATTTTCAGTTGTGTAGGATTTATACATGCAGGAATAATAAAATAATATTAATTTTAATGTTAATATTAATGCTGTTAATTTATCATGTTTGTCTTTAAAAGATGTTTCTTGAACATGAAAATATTTACTTGAGAATGGATACCTTTCGAAAAACGTATATTCCAGGTTGAGAAAATTGATTAATGCACTATTAAAAACTACTCGAAAACCGTTTCCGAAAATCAGTGGTAGCTAAAGAAATTTTGTTTTGAAAAATGTTTCTTCATATCTCAAAAATATATTCGTTTCTGCGGTTTCTAAAGATGAAGAACGCTATTCAGAATAGTGGATAATTCGGAAGATGTTACTTTATATTTTCGTTCATGGTTATATTATATTTTCCCAGGTTAAGATATATTTGTCTTTTTTACAGTGTATATCACAACAGTTGTTAAAAGAACGCGGGAATCATGAAATCAAGTTTTCAAGTTTCGGTGTGTATACCTTGATTCTTTGGCCACGCCATTATTCTGGTGCTCTGTAATCAAAAATATTTTATACTTTATCATACACTTTTATGAACAAATCTTACACTATGAATAATACATTTGAATAATTTAATCGCATTCATTATTTAGCAATTGTTGAACTGTGCAAGCCTTTCATATGAAATCTTTAATCAAAATATAATCATCGAAAAAGCAAACGTTGAAAGCCAAAAATAAAATTTTCGTAGATTTGATATTGGGTTAATACACTTGTCAACGAGAAATAAGCAAGCTTACCACATTTGGTGCTTTGGCGCAAAATTGCAACTGGTCTAACGGAAAAGTACCAAAAATTTTTGTTTATCTAGAGAAAATTTATTGCGTTCAACAAATATTATTGTTAAAATGTAAACCACTGTTTCTCAAATTATGAGTTTAATCTTAAAAAGTAATATTTTGAGCAAAAGAAAAATGGTGTTTATTGTTAATAATTTTGCACAAAATTATTCAAACTTGAATAAAAATGCATTTAAAGTACCGATATTAGTTTCATTTTAGTAATTTTGTATGAATTGAATTTTTTGTAAAACTAAAATAAAACTGAAATGCAATTTAGAGGAGAAGTCAATATTTAGTTTATCGTAATTTAATTTTTTTTTGGAAAGTTAAAAAAGAAGTGCCAGTTAACTGTATCCGAATATTCATATAACGTTTTTACTATTAATAAATAACATGAAAAATAACTATATCTATATATATAAATTTTTTATGCGTAATTTAGGCGTTATTCATTTATTAATTTCAAAAAAAGTTTTTGAAGATTAAAAAAATTTAAAAAGTGTTTTAAGAGTTTAATTAAAGAGTTTAATTTTAAAGAATAAACAGATAGTTGTTGTTGCTCCATTACTTGAATAGATTTCGGAAAGTAGATTTTGGATGCGAAGGGATTTAGCAACATCTCCATAAATTCTGATTCATTTTCGTCAGTTTGATGAATTCATATTTAAGTTTATTTGTTCTTTAAAAATTGTATATACATGAAACGTTTGTTTGTGATTGCCATTTTAGCTGTTAGGAGTGAGCAAAAAATGTTTAAAAAAAAACTCTTTCGATAATTTTCCTGTGAAAACAATCAGTGATTTTCAGAGAAGCAGATATTTTTGAAAGAATATCCATCTGTTACTGATACATTAAACAGGGAAAGAGTTTAAAATTTTATATAATATCTTATTGATATTCATCTGTTTAAAATTGTAAAGTATATTTTGAGTAATAACTGTGTAAAAAAATTATCGGATAACATTCGCAGTGAAGTCTTAATAAATGTTCATTAACACTCTTGTCCCTAATTTGTTCCTTAATTTTTGGACAAAAAACACCAGAAGAAAGTTAAGGGCCCATCTATTGGCTTCTAAGGAAATAATGAAGGTGTTACTATCTAATCAAACGTTGGTGTTATAACCAGATTTTCTTTTTTTTTAACTTTCCAAACTTCCTTGTGTCCTTTCGACTCGCGAAATTTCAACGTTGCATAAGCTTTGTGCTTACCATGACTTTTAAAATTAAAGACATTCAATATAATGTAAACCACGAACGAAAACATACAAAAAAACTCTTTCCGACCTCTTTGGAGTTACTTATGATTCCGAAATGCGTTCTTTATCATTAGAAACCTCGGAAACCAATATATTTTCGATATTTAAAGAAGCATTTAAAAAATCAAAGTTTCTTTTTTTTGCCACTGGTTTTCGGAAACATTTCCGAGTAATTTTTAAAGTGTATTAACCAGTTTTCTCAAAGTGCAATATTGGTTTTTATGATGCTATAAATTCTCAATTAAACATTCTCCGCTGCGTAATTGAATTTATGCATGCAAGAGTAACAAATTAATTTTAATTTTACTGTTAAAATAAATGTAATTAATTTATCAGGATTGTATGCAAAGCATGTGTGTTGAACATGAAAATGTTTACTTGAGAATTGATAGCATCCGAAAAATCTATATTCTACACTGTAAAAAAAAAAAAAAAACGACATTTCTACAACACAAACTGATGTTCATTTCGCACTCACATTCGATTGCAGTTGAATGTACTGTAGCTTTCTTCGGTTAGCGGAAAGGAAGTTAACTGTAACACATAACCGCCATTTCTTTCGGCTTGTTTCTACCTCTGAACTCTGTCGCTTGTTTGAAGTGATATGCAACTAACTATGTTGCTGTCTTTAGAAAAGTAAGTAAAACTTTAAAAAACACGTAAAATATAATATGTACTTCAAAAGTTTGTTCTCTTCTTTTAATAACATGTTTTATTTTTTCTGCCCTTGAACTAGGAAACCGCATTTTATAGATTTAGTAGGTTGGGTACTGTAAGCCTATTTTAAACATAACAGCGTGTCACAAATAACAGCCGTTGCGTTAACTTAACAGTACAAACTACTATGCAACTAACTCTGTTTCTGTCTCTAGCAAAGTAAGTAAAACTTTAAAAAACACGTAAAATGCAGTATGTACTTCAAAAGTTTGTTCTCTTCTTTTAATAACATGTTTTATTTTTTCTGCCCTTGAACTAGGAAACCGCATTTTATAGATTTAGTAGATTGGGTACCATAAGCCTATTTTAAACATAACAGCGTTGCAGAAATAACAGCAGTTGCGGTAACTGAACAGTACAAACTACTGTAAATTTAACCACACAATGCGCTGTTGAAATAACAGCAGTTGCATAAAATTAACTGCACAGTCAAATTAACAATACAATGTACTGCTAAAAAATAACAGCAGTTGCGTAAAATTAACAGCACAAACTGCTGGCGTCCGAATTGCCAGCACATTGTGCTGTTAAATCTACAGTGGTTTTTCTTACAGTGTAGGTTGAGAAAACTTATCAATACACTATAAAAAATATTCGGAAATTTTTCCGAAAATCAATGGCAGCAAAAGAAACTTTGGTTTTATAAATTATTCTTTAAATCTCGAAAATATATCGGTTTCCAACGTTTCTAAAGATAAAGTACGCTTTTCGGAATCGTGGGTAACTTGGGAGAGGTAATTGTATATTTTCGTTCGTCGCTACATTACATTTTCTTGGATTAAGAAATATATGTTTCTTTTTTACAGTGCATAACAGTTTTAGAGGTATTTTGTAGGAAAATTGTTTAGGCATTATTGCTCCAGAATTTGCTGTACTATAACAACCAATTAAAAACAAAACAAAAAACTCCATTAAAATTGCATATATTTGTCTTATTTAGAATCTAAATAGTTAAAAACAATTGAAGAAATGAAAACTGTTCCGTTAGATCATATGTAGGAACTGGAGCGTTAAGTTTGAAGCATTTCTTTTAAATTTTCATGTAAAATCTACATGCTTAATCACCAGTGTGCGTAAGTTTGATAAGATTTTGAAACGAATAGTAATGCCCTTTATGCAATGGCAAAATAAAGAAGAATATATTCCATATTAAATTCAGTTTTTATGAATGTAGATTTGTAATTTGCGCTGTCAAAATTAAAAGAAACAGTTTACAAAGCAATGTTAACAATCCAATAATTTTACTCACAAAGCCAGCAAATAATTTCAAAGGCGAATTTTTCTTTTTCAGAAAACACATTTAATCACTGATGTCTATTACAATATTTGATCTTGTAGATATATATCCAAAACTTTTAATGCATATTTATGATTAATAACTGCAGAAAAAAAATGTTTATCGAATGATTTTGTAGTCAAGTTAAACACTATGTGTGTCTAATAGGAAGCATTCTTTTTAGATATGCCCCTGTTCACGAAATAATTACATGCTTATTCAGCAATTTGTCATTTTCTATAAGACTTACAAACTTATGGACAAATATATTGTCCTCCTATTTGCATTAGAATAAAAGAGAATAGATTCCGTCGTCACTTCAGTTTGAATAAATATGTATTTACGATCAGTGCTGAAAGAAATTTTTCGACAAAATATTCTTCAATTCTAAAGCATCTTTGTTGAAATATAATCATGTTCCCTCAACATTCGATAGTTCTTTATTTAATCTAAAAGTGACATGTTTGTGGCAATAATATGGTGTCTCTTAACGTGTCAAATGTTGAAAGATTAAATACTGTCAGTCATGCAGTTTTTGTGGAAGCTCAGGCTGATAAGCATTGAAATGAAGTGTGTATTTGTGATTATTAGCGCTGTGATTATGTCAAGGATATTTTATGCGAAATCTGATATAAGTACAAACTTTAATTGTTTTTCTCTCCTACACAGTTTCGTAAATTATATTTTAACGCTCTTGTATATCTTTAAATCTCACTAATTTAAGAATCTATAACTTAACTGATAATGATATTAACAAATATAAAGAATGTCGCATAAGCCACTCATAAATTCATGAGCCATTCGTGTTTCAAAAATTGCCATATCGATTTGTACCATCACTCGTCATCACACGTACCAGACTCGTCAAAAAATTTTCAGTATTTGTTCCTGCTGCTGCAAAACATTTGACACTTCGCTCTTAAATATTTTGTGGTTGGTTGAAACAATTTTGTTACTGCAGTAGCTGCAATCATAAAATGGTAAAACCCCGTTCCAACACTTAGAGCTATGGTGCAACCGGAGCTCTAAATGTTGGAACAAGATTTCACCACCTCATGGTTGCAGTTAGAGCAGCACCAAAAGCTGGTTCAACCGACCACAAAAATTTTAACAGTGTATTGTCAAATGCTTTGTAGCAGCAGGAAAAAAATAGTGAAATTTTTTAAAACTTCTTTTGCTACAAAAATTTCTACACCATACTCTAATAAGACAAATAATAATAATAATAATAATAATAATAATAATAATTTTTTTTTTATTAATTTGAGTTTACACAAATAATCAGACTATCTAACGAGTCTTATGGTGAAATTCGCACTTCGTTACAACTATTTGTTATTTAAAAAAAATAATTTTTGTAAATGTGAACGGACTTATGGGACGTCCTGTATGATATAAAAATATACGTTCTACAAAGAAACTATGTACAGCGTAGAGCAATAAAATATCGTATGTGAAATTACCTCATCTGAGTCGTTTTCAACCTGTTATCACTTGTCGAACCGAAACAAACTATTGTATTATTATTCGTTTAACTACTAATAAAAATTAAAAAAAACTCTTTCCATAAAATATTAGAATAAGTGAATCAGATGATTCACAAATCAACTTATCTCATACATTAGCGATATTTGAATTACTGGATACTAAGTATGCATTCAATATTGAACTTTATTTCATGTTCTCGTCTAGCTTCTAAATGTAATTGTTTCTTTAATAACTAAATTTTTCACATAATTTTCAAAAATTACTGACAACCTTATCATTTATACTTTATCTTATACTAACGCACTTCAGAGCTTCCGTTTAAAGTTTTATTCTTTAACATTAAAAATACTTTAAGACGCTACTATAAAAATGCACGTAGTCGCATAATTTAAAACTCTTTCGTAACAGTTTTGGAAAATTTTCCAAAGTACAGAACCTTAAGCAGACTGTGAAAATTGAATAAATGTTTATGATTTTTCTGTTTTATTACGAGCTTTTGGAAAATGGCCTAAGGATTTGCGTGATGTATCTTTTGGTAAGTTTTTATTAATTGATTTTTGCAGTTACCCTTAATTAGTTGCAGCAATTATTGCTTTTTGTGAAGCTGGAAGCGCATTTTGCCATTGTTGGCACGTTTCATCTTTTGTGACGTCATGGAGAGTAACCATGACGACGTGCAACGCTGTGGGTGGGGCGCCAACTCTTTGGACACTCTGCATGCAGCTGGTAATCCCTGAGTGCATCCTACCCCACACTATCGACCCCGAAGCACGAAAAACATACCAAGAAAATACAATTGGAGAATGCAAAGTTGGCGCGATAATTCACACAACATTGACGCGTTTTGTTACTGACTAACACTTACTAAGTGACTAGAAAAAGTGTATGATTCTTTTCCAGTAATTAGAATGTTTTAGTTACTATAATAAAGTAATTATTTAGAAGATAACAAATCTTAGATAATGCCGTTTTCACTTCTTATAATAAGTTTAATAATTTCAAAATTATTGTTTTCTTTTTCGTGCGTGGAGAACATAAAGACACACATTAAAACAAACAATGTTATATAAAAATTAGCAGACGTATTACATTTATAAATAGAATTTCAATCTGAATATTTTGAATTTCGTTGCTTATAATAGATTAACATAGTGGTAAATATCTTCATTTCATATAAACTTTATATGCTTTTTGTAGATTTGATATTAGTACTTTTGTTAAATTTAGAAATTAAGCGAATACATGATAGTCATAGCTGCTATACGATATTTTTCACCACTTTTTCTGAATATCAATCTTTGACATCATTAAAACCAAAATCCACTTAAAGAACTTTTTCTACGAGTGAAAAGCATTTTATTAAATGTCCTGACTAGTTTTAATTTTACTAAGTTAATATCTCATATTTAGATTTTTTTCTGTTGCTGATTTCCTACCCATAGCATAGCGAATTAAATTAATAAATCTGTATTATAAAACATAAACATGCCCGTGAGGAACGCTGACCTTATATTGGCAGTGGAAACGATCTCACAGCTAAATTTTGCTTTTAGAGTATTTTTTAAACTTTTAAACTTTATAAAATTTAAATTTTTACACCGTCGCAAATAGAAAAAATATTCCTTCAAATGGTATTTGTGTGAAAACTATACTGATTATTTATGGCTTAACAAATAATTTTTAAGTAATATTTTTAAACTCCGCGAAATAGAATTATGGAAGATTAACCCGTTTGCACGTAAATGATTCAGTATTTTTTTATTGACTAAATTACCAAACGAAATTAAAACTTCACAAATATATAAATAAAACACTAATTTAATAGGTATGCAAACGAACTATGCACTTAAGTAATGAAAAAAATCAGAATTACAAAAATTGCTATACATATATATATATATATATATATATATATATATATATAATTTATTGTAAAATTAAACAATTGAAATATATATATATATAGTGAAATGCTTCGAGATTGATAGCTGGCATGCGGCTAATTTGAAAGTATCAAAAATGCTTTCTGGTGTAGTTGCTGGGCAATCTACGAAAATTTACTAAATGTAAAAAATATATTAGGAATTTCAATTAAAAACGATTTTCATCCACATTCTGTACACCGGGCAGGATGCAGGGCATCTTTTAACCCGGGTATACCGAGATGGATTGCCTGGTTTATTTTAAAGTCTAGAATTTTACTGAATGTTTGATTAATATACGGGCGTTTAAAAAAATAAGGAGGGGCACACTTCTATAAACATTTTTTGCATTACAAACTAGGGTCGCAATACATTTAATCAGTTAAAAGTAAGTCTCACACTAATCCAAATCCGAATTTTGCTCACAACTCTAACAATAATGAACATGGGTAACGAAAATTTCAAAAGACTTAATTTGATTTGTGTGAAATGTAACATTAATGTAAATGGTGGGTGCTACACATTTCACAAAATAGGTAATATTACATACAGTGTCACTGACCGAAATACTTTGCACTCTTAGCATGTTTATTGATATCAACTCTATTTCACACAATGTAAGGAAAGTTTGTTAAAAATTTTGGTAAATTATCTTCGCTATTGTTAGTTTTAACAAAAATCAAGTTCGGATTGAATTGGGTTTTTTAATGAATAAATGTATTGCAACTTTAATTCCTTTACAAAAACTGTCGTAATGTCATATACCACTTCTTGAAGTTTCGTCCACCTCTTTTTAGACACCCTGCATTGTAATTGCTAAACAATAAACTTCACTGGAAAGTATCTTCCTGTATTCAAAATGAATGTTGTAGACATCGAATGCATATTCTATTACCTAGAACTTCCAGATACTAGGAATTTTTCTGCAATGGAAGACGTTTATTAAATGTATTCATAATGAATGATATTGTTGTTGACCAGGTAAACGACGACGAAATTCGAGAATGCAATTCAAAATCGGAGAATAGATTTCTACGAAGAGTGTGTGTTGTGTATTCCAGAATTCATTCCCGTTCTTGGATTTTCGTCTCGGGTGATTATTGGAATAATAGATTTCAGCGACTGAAATACCCGCTTTAATATATGTGTGATATCTATGGTGAACTTTGAAGCGTTAAAATTGATCTTCGCGCGCTAGGCGTATCCCAGGTCAGTCAGGTTATTTAAAGGCATTTTATTATCAAAACTAATCATGCCGTCACTGATCAAGATAATTTCAAATAGGCATAAGGAGTAGAAATTGATAGCTTGGAAAATACATTGATTAAGGGAACTGATCCCCTTCAAAGACCATTTTATATATTTTAAGCTTTAAAAATTTATTTTTGATTTTAAAATAATGCTTTTATATAATAGTCAAAGGAAAAATTATTTTAAACATCGTTGTGCAACTATAATTTTTGTTTTAAATTTAATCATGGGAATAAGCAGTATTTTTAAGATTCTTGAAGTTGTAATCAGTTATTATTCTTCTGAATTACAATGTAAAATTATGTGCCACTTAATATTAGTTTCTCTAAGACATAACATTATTTTTATTAGAGACTGATTAATTTTCTTAACCCGTTTTAATAATGCAATATAATACATAGAAAATCAAAATAGCTATAATTTTTTAACTGCACAACCGTGTATTGCTAGATACCGGTATAATAATTGCGAAACCACAAACATCTTCACAATTTTCTTTCTGCAGTTAGAAAGAATGGTATTGACGTCGACTGCATATTTTATTACACAGAACTTCCATATACTAGCATTTGTCAGCAAATGACAACAGACCTATTAAATGTGTTCATAATAAATGACATTGTTGTTGACTAGGTAAACGTCGACGAAATTCGAGAATATAATTTAAAATTGGAGAAATACATTTCTCCAAAGAGTGTCTGTTTTGTAATCTAGAATTCATTTCCGTTTTTGGATGCTCATCTCGGGTGGTTATTTTAATAATAGATTTCAGTAACTGAAATACCCGCTTTAATATATGTGTGATATCTATGGCGAACTTTGAAGTGCTAAAATTCATCTTCACGCGGCAGGCGTATCCCAGGTCATTCAGGTTATTAAAAGGCACTTTATTATCAAAACTAATTATGCATTCACCGATTAAGTAAATTTCAACTAGGCATAAGCAGTAGAATTTGATGCCTTGGAAAACACATTGATTAAAGGAACGGACAACCTTGGGAAACCTTTTTCTAATTTTTAAGCTTTAAATATATGGTTTTGATTTTAAAATAATGCTTTTAGATAAGAGACAAACGAAGCAATTATTTTAAACACCATTTCGGAATGGTGAAAATTTATAGGTAAATCATGAGAATAAGCAGCGTTTTTAATTAGGGAAAACAAAGTTATTGAAGATCTAAGCAATTAATTAATCATTTTTTAAATTGCATTGTAATATTATAAGCAATTTAATATTTTCCCTGTTATATATACCATTGTTTTATTGCTAATTATTTTTCATAATTTACCAGCTATTAAAGCAAAGTAATACATAGAAGACCAAAAGAACTCCTAATATTTAAATTTCATGATCTTAAAACGCTAGAAATCCGGTATAGTAATTGAGAAACCACAAATTTTATTACCATATTCTCTCTGTAGTTAGAATGAATGGTATAGACACCGAGTGCATATTCTATTATACATTATTTCCAGATAGCAAATTTTCTACAAATGTCGATAGGCGTCATAAATGTATTTATAATAAACTAGCAAGCTACGCCCGCTACGCTAGTCAATTTCTTATAACGAACTTTTCATCCAACAACATATTGACATTTCATAATTCACTTTTATATTTTAACAGACCAATAAGGCTACTATAATTTGTGACTCGTGCTATAGCCAATATACACGTCAGGACACGTCGCCCTTATCATTATTTTTTTACGCATGAAAGTTTTTCTATGGTACTCCATTGTGAAATTTCGTAATTTTTCAAATTCAATATTTGAAAAAGGGAATAATCATTAGATTTGAAATTTATATCAAGAAAAATACAATCTTTTACCTTTCAAACGCAGTTTGCCTAACAATTTTCTGGCAAATACTTTTTGAGCTACTATTTTTTTTTTCAGAAACTTCAAATGTTTCATTTTCCGAGTTTAATCTGTGGCAACAATTAGCGAAAAACCCAGTCGTCAGAAACGCATAGTTTTTTATTAAAGAGGCTGTTGGAGCAGGGATTGTCACCATCTATTTGCCAGCATCACTTTTGAAATCGGTTCTGTAGTTCCAGAGATTCCATATAAATTGTAATTTAGAATGTTTTTAGAACGCTTTTCGCTCATTTCACCCTTTTAAATTTCGAATTTTTTTATTTTGTTCTTAGAGAGCATTTACATCTTATACGTAACTACAATGCCAAATTTCAAATTTCTAGCTCCTTCAGTATAAAAAAAAAGTCGCAATTTTAGAACGTTTTTCGCACCTGCACCCCCCGTGGGGTTTGTCCTACCGACATAAAATACAGTCTATGTTGGAGCAGGGGTTGTCACCATCAATTTGCCACCATCACTTTTGAAATCGGTTCGGTAGTTCCAGAGATTCCATAGAAATTGTAATTTAGAATGTTTTTAGAACGCTTTTCGCTGATTTCATCCTTTCAAATTTCTATTTTTTTTATTATTATTCTTAGAGAGCATTTACATCTTATAAGTAACTACAATGCCAAATTTCAAATTTCTAGCTCCTTCAGTATAAAAAAGATCGCAATTTTAGAACGTTTTTCGCTCCTGCATCCCCCTGGGTTTAGTGACACCGACATAAAATATAGCCTATGTTGGAGCAGGGGTTGTCACCATAAATTTGCCACCATCACTTTTGAAATCGGTTCGGTAGTTCTAGAGATTCCATAGAAATTGTAATTTAGAATGTTTTTAGAACGCTTTTCGCTCATTTCACCCTTTTAAATTTCGATTTTTTTTGTTTTTGTTTTTAGAGAGCATTTATATCTTATAAGTAACTACAATGCCAAATTTCAAATTTCTAGCTCCTTCAGTATAAAAAAAATCGCAATTTTAGAACGTTTTTCGCTCCTGCAGCCCCCTGGAGTTAGTGACACCGACATAAAATATATCCTATGTTGCAGCAGGGGTTGTCACTATGAATTTGCCACCATCATTTTTGAAATCGGTTCGGTAATTCCAGAGATTCCATAGAAATTGTAATTTAGAATGTTTTTAGAACGCTTTTCGCTCATTTCACCCTTTTAAATTTCGAAATTTTTTTATTTTGTTCTTAGAGAGCATTTACATGTTATAAGTAACTACAACGCCAAATTTCAAATTTCTAGCTCCTTCAGTATAAAAAAGATCGCAATTTTAGGATGTTTTTCGCTCCTGCACCCCCCTGGGGTTAGTTACACCGACATAAAATATAGTCTATGTCGGAGCAGGGGTTGTCACCATCAATTTGCCACCATTACTTTTGAAATCGGTTCGGTAGTTCTAGAGATTCCATAGAAGTTGTAATTTAGAATGTTTTTAGAAGGCTTTTCGCTCATTTCACCCTTTTAAATTGCGAATTTTTTTAAATTTTGTTTTTAGAGAGCATTTACATCTTATAAGTAACTACAATGCCAAATTTCAAATTTCTAGCTTTCAGTATAGAAAAGATCGCAATTTTAGAAAGTTTTTTGCTCCTGCACCCCCCCCCCCCGGGGTAGTGGCACCGACATAAAATATAGCCTATGTTGGAGCAGGGGTTGTCACCATCACTTTTGAAATCGGTTCGGTAGTTCCAGAGATTCCATAGAAATTGTAATTTAGAATGTTTTTAGAACGCTTTTCGCTGATTTCATCCTTTTAAATTTCGATTTTTTTTATTATTATTCTTAGAGAACATTTACATCTTATAATTAACTACAATGCCAAATTTCAAATTTCTAGCTCCTTCAGTATAAAAAAGATCGCAATTTTAGAACGTTTTTCGCTCCTGCACCCCCCTGGGGTTAGTGACACCGACATTAAATATAGCCTATGTTGGAGCAGGGGTTGTCACCATAAATTTGCCACCATCACTTTTGAAATCGGTTCGGTAGTTCCAGAGATTCCATAGAAATTGTAATTTAGAATGTCTTTAGAACGCTTTTCGCTCATTTCACCTTTTTAAATTTCGATTTTTTTTTTGTTTTTTTGTTCTTAGAGAGCATTTACATCTTATAAGTAACTGCAACGCCAAATTTCAAATTTCTAGCTTTCAGTATAGAAAAGATCGCAATTTTAGAAAGTTTTTTGCTCCTGCACCCCCCTGGGGTAGTGGCACCGACATAAAATATACCCTATGTTGGAGCAGGGGTTGTAAACATCAATTTGCCACCATCACTTTTGAAATCGGTTCGGTAGTTCCAGAGATTACCCTCTTCAAACAAACAAACAAACAAACAAACAATCTTTACTCCTTTATAATATTAGTATAGATGATATTGTTATTAAACAGGTAAACGATGCACATAAGAGTATTGCCACCAAAAACTGGACAATATTTTTGAAAGCTTTTTTTTTTACGAAATCACGAAATTAATACACTTTAGAACAATACTGCAATCATTTAAAAATAAAAATAAAAATATACAATTAAATATGATAAAGAAATTATTATTTTAAATAAAAACTAAGCTGTAATCAATGCGGTAACTAAAATCAAACTATATTCTACTAGAAAAAAATTATTAACAATAACAAACTAACGCATTAGTTTAATCAGTATCTGAATTTGTTTCGTCCCAGAAAGTATTTATTTCATCGTCTAATTTTTATAACTTTTATCATCTACAATGTTCTGAGAATGCTTTGCACTTTCGGTCATTAACTTAAACATTTCCTTTGAAAAGTGATATTTTTTCTTAATTTGTCTAGGTCTATCACAACTTAAAAATAGATCTGAAGTTAATATTGAAGTTAAAATTGAAGTCATTCGGTATGTCTTTATTGTAAGCTCTGCGTGAACATTTTGTTGAAAAATATATTCCTATACTTTTTGATATGCTTATTTATCACTTCTTCCGCTTCTTGTGACAGCTTTCCAATAGGTAATATCCCATGCGATATACCGATATCACATGCGATACATGCAATAAATTTTATGCATAGTTGGTGACATAGGACGCTAATTATACATTTTCCCATATTTTACTCTATTAACGACTTATTCTTTAAATTTTAGAATGTCAATTTGAGACCCATTTAAATTGTTTCTATTATGACTTTGGGCATCTTTATAAGATTTATATCAATTCCAGTAATACGAGATGAGATATCTGGATCGCTAAAACTTATTCTTGATAAAATTCTACGTTTTGTGTTCTCATCTCTAAGTTTTGGTATATCCCACATAATTAATTTAAAATCCTTCGGAATTTTTTTTCCTTTCTTTCACAATTTTTCTTCTGCCCTAGGTGCTTACAATTTCTCCATTGATAATTTACATAACAGATATAGCAAGGAATAAAAAATCTTATTAGGGCAGAGGCCGAATATCAATGCTTATGTACATATTTTTGTGTGTTACTTATTAAAATATGGTGGCATCTGTCGGTTTATTTAGCACATAATTTTTTGTACTGTATCTATCGCATAATTACATGCTTTGCTTTCCGGTCTGGTTTTGATGTTTCTCCATTCTTTACAAACTTTCAATTTCTCAACAACAGACAATCATTACTCATTATTTTTCCAAAAACAGTTTTTGTATAATTTGATGCTGTTTATTTCGGAAGTAACGATTTTTCATCAAGGTCTTTATCTTATCAATTAAAAAAAAATACAAACATACCATTAAATATAGTAAATAAATTATGTTTTCAAATATAATCTAGTATTAATGCACTACCAAAATTCAAATTAAATTACACTAACAACAAATTGAGGAAAATAATAAACTGACTTACTAGTTTAATCAGAGCTTAAATTTGTTTTTTCTCACCGAGTATTTATTTGATCGTCTGATGTTTTATCAGTTTTACCATATGCAATGTTCTGAGAATGTTTCTCACTTTAGGTCATTAACTCAAACGCTTCCTTTGAAAAGTCCGTTTTCCAATAAGTAATATCGCATATGATAATACAGTTACACCATGCAATAAATGTTATGCATGTTTGGTGAATATGGTGTATATAACCTTGCTGTATTAATCGCACATTCTTTTACTTTTTCAATGTCAATTTGAGACCCACTTAAATTGCTTCTAATATGACTTCAGACATCATTATAAGATATCAATCCCCATAATACCAGAGAATATCTCTGTATCACTGAAAATTCAACTTGATGTTTCAATCATTTGTGTTCTCATTTTTAACTTTTAGTATATCCAAAAAAAGTGGCATGTGTTTTCTAAAACCTTTCTGATTTATTTTTTTCCTCTCTCTCAAATTTTTTGTTATGAGCTTCCAATTTATTCATTAATAATTTTCATAACAGATAAAGTAAGGATTGAAAAAACTTTTTAAAACATATATTGTTCAGGGGCCGAATTTCAATGCTACTGTACCCATTTCTCTGAGCATTAATAAGTAAAGAAAATCACATTATAATTTAGATCTACATTAAAAAAATGTAAGAATTGTTTTGCAGATTGTAGATATATTTATATAAAAAATATATCCTTAATTTGTTTTTCCATAATTTCAACAATAGAGTTTAATTTTACTAAACTAACAGCTACAATTCATAATAGTAGTTTTTGTAAAAAAATGTGATCTGTGAATTGCGTCATTGTGTGTCATTGATTGCGTTGCAACTGCTCAAACAAAATAGAAAGAGCGGGAAGAAAAATTCGTAGTGGCCATGTGGAACAATGATTATTAAGGTTTTTAAAATAAACAAACAATCCGTCTTAGGAGATATTATTTTTTTGGATTATTTTTTTCGGTTTTTCTCTTTACTCCTGTGTGCGACGACTGAATGTGTGAATGTAATTCAAAGTTGGAGAAATAGATTTCTCGCAAGAGTAATGTTTATGTCAAGAATAATGTTTAAGAGTATGTTTTGTAATTCAGAATTCATTTCCGTTCTTTGATGCTCGTCTCAGGTGATTATTTCTATAATAGATTTCAGAGACTGAAATACCCACTTTAATATATGTGTGATATCTAACTTTGAAGCGCTAAAATTCATCTTCACCCGCTAGGCGTATCCAAGGCCATTCAGGTTATTAAAAGGCACTTTAATATCAAAACTAATTATGCCTTCACCAATGAAGTGAATTTCAACTAGGCATAAGAATTAGAATTTGATGACGGGGAAAAGACATTGATTAAGGGAACTGACCAATTTGGGAGACCTTTTTGTAATTTTCAAGCTTTACAGTTTAATTTTTTATTTTAAAATAATGGTACTGGATAAGAAACAAAAGAAACACTTATTTTAAACATCATTTTGGAAGTCATAAAAATTTTAAAGTAAATTATGGAAATTTAAAATTTTCAATTGAGGAAAACTAAGAATTCCGATGGTTTAAGTATTTATCAATCATTGCTCGAATTGCATTGAAATATTAACATTTTTCTCTATGCGATACATTTTTATTTACATTCTGACTGATTAATTTTCATATCGTACAGTGTGTAATGGAACTAAGCAAAATAGAGAAAATTAAAACAGCTATTCAAAACAATTAAGATGATACTTGGCGCAGTACAATATAAGCAGTTAAAACAACATTTTTAGCACCAGAACTTTTTATTCTAATGCAAACTAGTTTCGGTATCATTTAGCGTATCTTTAACAGTGCAAAGAATGATGAATTTTTGTTCAAATACATAAAAAAGAAGTGGATTAACGGCTAAATTTCTTGACCAATAAAATTACAGAAAATAACAAGGAACAGCCAATAGGAAATGTAGCGGATTCAACGGATAGGTTTCTTGACCAATAGAATTACAGGAAATATCAAGGAACAGCCAATAGCAAAAGTAGCGAATTCAATGGATAGGTTTCTTGACCAATATAATTACAGGAAATAACAGTAAACAGCCAAGAGAGAAATTGTATAGAGAATGGAATTGGTAATGTGGAATAATGGTATTCGTAATTTATATTTCACAGTCTGACAATGCTAGACGGAATAAATAGAAAAACTTATTTTTGAGTTCAACTTTGCTTTATATTTTCGAAACATCCTCAAAAGTCTCAACATTTTTCAAAACACCATTTTCGTAACGATGATGACCAGTGATGAATTCAGTGGTTGGCGTCGAGGGACGGGGTGGCATAAAATTTTCCATCTAGGAAGATTTCAGAAGGCCAAACCCCCACCCCCTTCCTTCCTAGAGCTGAAAAATTCCATCTAACAGAAAAATGTTAGAATTTAACAATTATAAGGACAAGAATGATAATCAAAACTAAGATAAGAAATTTCAACCCCAACCTCTTTGTTTTACATATTTATATTAAGGGGTCTGCTGCGAAAGGGATTAAGGATACAAAAATGAAAATATAATCTATCTATATTATAAAGCAAAAACGTGTTTGTGAGTAACGCTGAAGTCATATTGACGGTGGCAACACCTGACCAATAAATTTTGGTTTTGATGCAATTTTTGTGACTTCTAAACATCGCATAATTTCAATTTTTACACAATGGTATAAAAAAATGCTCATTCAAATACAATTTGTTTGAAAACTGCATCTGAATTTACGGGCTGCTTTATGGTTTTAAAATGATTTTCAAGCATGATTTTTTATAAATCTATCTCTATTGCATGCAGCCCGATTACGAAACCCTTTTGCACTTAAAACAATATAAATAGTGCAGCATTTGTTCCCGCTAATATTTCATAACGATATTTAAACTTCGTCAATAAATAAATAAAATAACATAAATATTATAAAGCAAGCACAAATTTAGTTTGTGTTCGATTACATGTAGGCATGTAATCGAACTACGCACTTAAATCACTGAAATTATTATTATAAAAAAGTGAGCTCTAAGTACTAAAATCTTCAGAGATTTCCTCGGCTATTAATTCCTGGCATGCGGCTAATACGAAAGTATCGTTTTTAATAAATTTCAAAACTTTATTTAAATACATAATTGAAATTTTTTTGTATAAAAATGCCTTTTGGTTCTATTAGCCCGCAATTAAAAAAAATCTATTAAATGTAAAAAATCTATTAGAGTTTTCAATTTAAATAAAAAATGGTTTCACCTGTATTCTGTAAACTGGGAAGACCGGGCAGGATTTTTTTATGGAACCGAAAATAAACTTAAATTATGCATCTAAAAACGGAAAAAATATATCCAATGAGAAGTGGTAGTACAATAATACCAACGGAACTACAAATAATCTGGAATACTACTCGGCTATCAGGGGGTTAGAAATTAACGGTTGTTAGTCGTATTTTGACACCGAAGTTTTTATTTTGACGAAATTTCGATTGTTGGCATTCATATTTTTCGTACCTTGCCGATAAAATTATTTTTTTACTTTTCCTTACGGCTACATATTCGCGCATGTGAAAATGAAGTTTTCCTTAATCGACCATTCCGCGTAAAGCTTCATGCTACATTGTATATGATCTTTTGATGATTAAACATAATAGCCCAGCATCAGTAATTAAAAAAAATGCTACGCTACAGCTGTCTGATATTGAATTATAACAAACACGCACACACACAAAAAAATCATAAAAAAGTATTTAATCTTTTGAACTTTTATATTGTTTTTATCTATCACTGTAACTTGTAATGTCTCAAAGCCTCTGTATCTTGAAATTTTTCACCTGCCCATGCGATTCGAGAAGATTAGCTTCGACTGTGTTTTTAAAATAAATATTTTTCAGTGTTAACTTATAAATATTAATTATTATTGAATAAATTTTTTTTATAATCTCATATAGTTTTATATCATTAAAGATGACACCAATATATTTTGATTTGACTCCGAAAAAAATTACTGTAGGAATCACCCAATTGTTCAATTTCAATATTTAGGCGTAAAAACTAAATTTTCGGAATTACATTTTCTACTTTGTTTTTGTTTTTTTTATTAAAGAAGTATAAAATAATCACATTATATAAACTTTTATTCCAAAAAATATTGTATAGGGAGTCCATAAATGACTGTCCTGGAAACCTTACCTCATAACTTTTGACTTAAAAATATGACGAAAACTATTATTACATAGTCGTAAATTACAACTCAAAAAGTTTTTTTAGTAACACAATTCAAGTTACATATGCGTAATGTTTCATCTGAAAACGTCATTAAGCAAATAACGATTGTAATAAAATAATAATAAATATTAAAATTTTATCAAATTTATCCAAACTTTAATAATAAATTATGTAATATCTATTTATCTAACTTTTTACTCATAATTCCTTAACAGCTTTTTGTTAAATTTGACAAAAAAGTAATATTAATTATTATTTGATTGTAATCGTTATCTAATTAATAGCGTTATGAGTTGCAACTTTACCCCTATGTAACTTTGTTTGTGTTATTAAAAAAAACTTTCTGAGCTGTAATTTACGAATATGTCATATCATAATATTTTTCGTCATATTCTTAAATCAAAAGTTATTAAAAAGGAAACCGACACAATCATTTATGGACACCCTATATATAAACAAAATTTTCCTAATATTATCAGACGTGCTAGTAGTCTACTGTTCGCAATTAATATTTAAAAAATATTTTTTTAAAATAAGTTGTTTATTGGAATAAGTTTAAAAAAGAAAAGGTTTTCATTATTAAATTGGTAAGTAAAAATTTTATGGTGTCTTTTGCTTGGCTATATTTGGAATTATACATTTATGTGTTCATACTGACGTACAAACAATTACACGCATGCACTTATTGATACGTACTATCTATATTAATATTTAGGGAATGAAGAATTGACTCTGAAGTAATGAAGCGTGCCAGATTGCAACCTGAAGAATAAATGAATTACACTGCAAGAAAACTTATTCCGTCTTCATCTAGAACGAATAAGTAGTCATTTTCTAGATCTCTAAACTAGAAATATAGATATCCGAGTTATGCAAATAAGGTAAACAAATAAACTGAATAGACGAAATGATCGAGAATTTCTAGTCTGTAGTTTTCTAGGTGATGAAACGATAAACTACATTATAAATCGTTTGAATTACGAGAAATTATCACTTGATTTCTGGAAAAATATCATAAACTAGAATTATAGTTACTAAAACTAACCTCTTGTCTTCACATTTATTGGCAGAGATTTTTAAATAAGTTTGACCATGATAATACAGGAAAACGCTCTTGAATTTGAGTAGGGGAGACTAGAACTATCTAGTAAAGGGAACTAGAATTTATAAGGATGACATGGAACTATTTTTTCTAGAGCCACAATTTAGTTTCTAGATGCCAGTGCAGAATTTTTTCTCAGTGTAATTTGAAGAATGTACGAAATAAATTTTATCTATTTTCTTTTAAATGTGACTGGATATAATTCCGGTAACTAGATATTTAACGCATGAAATAATTAAGTCGACCAATGAAGTTCTCTCGCATTATCGTATACTGTCATCAGATCCAATTACAAAGAAAAATTGTTGAAAGAGTGTTTCACATGCAAACAGTGCACATGCATTAGTTTGTTGCACTATCTATCTCAATTGCCAGTTATGCGCGAAAACCTCATTGAAAGTTCAAATGTTATTCATAATGAATCTGATGGGACTTCACCCGTGATCATGTCCAAAAAGCTTAATGTTGAATACAATTTGAGCATCCGACTGTGGTTTTCGCGATAACCGGCAGTTGGGGTAGCTGGTGAATACGAGGGTTAGAGTCATGATGAAACCTAGCTTTAGGAGTCCAGTTTCTAACTCTGCTATAATTATTTATATTTCCAGTATTAAAGTTAGTTTCTACTGTGGGAATTTAAAGAATTAATCTTTAAACAAATTACAATATCTCCTGTATAAAAAAAACGGAAAAAAGTAAATAATGTTCGTAAAATGAAAGATAATACATTCATCTTATATGAAAAAGGAAATACCCGTATTTTCAACGAAAATGTAATTTCTGCTTTCTTAAATAAACATAAAAATAGCTCTTAATTATCTGATACAAATCCAAATTTAATCAAAATTGACATATTACGATATTATTTAAAAATATTGTGAGTCTTGTTTGTGTCATCCTGAAATTCTATGTAAGAGAGGTTGCTAAAACGCCAAACATTTCTCTTTCCCGGAAGGCAATATACTTCAGACGCAATTCTGTTTCAGTTTCTTAAAAACACTTATTTTTATTAGCGCCAAAGGGTTATTGATTACAATACTGAGAAATAATAACGTAACAAAATAATCCAGCTATTTCCAGGTAATATCAATAATTAGGCGTCCGTAATATTTTGAGGTATTAAAGGTAAAAGGTATTTTGATTTTGCGAACCCAATATTAAATAAATAACAGATATTACTTTATTTACATAACTTTTTCTAGATACAATGTAAAATAAGAGGAAGTCGGGTTTTATAAATTTTATGATACATTTTATGATAGCATCAGTAAAAAAAGTTACTTAGACAAGCTAAAATAAAAGAAACCACGCGGTTTCATTTAAATTAAATTGCATTTTAAACGTTTGAGTCCGACTTTTTTTTCAAAGTTTGGGAACAAATTCCTTTTACGTTAATAATATTACAATTGGCTATTCAAATCACAAAAGTTAATGTTTACTGAAATTTTGGGAATATGTTATTTAATGAAATCTAACGAATATAGCTATTTTGCGTACTATTCGTAAGACAATAGGCTAAGGAAGAATTCTTGAAGATGTTTGGAAAATGTCGTACTACAACCGGATTAAATAGACATAACAACTTTCTAGTATTTTTTATAATTTATTACAAATTATTCGTTCGGAAAAGTAGCCCCTATTTTAAATTAAAAGAAAGAAACATATGTTTAAAATTACAGAATCACTAATGGTGTAAATAAATAAAGCAAACTTCTATTGTTTTTATTATTACTAAATTCTAAAGCATAAATGAAGGCATAATAATAAATGTACAGATACATACCACATGCTACATGTGTTTTACATGCAAACAATAGCAAAAATAATTGGTATACTCAATGAAAAGACATGTTCTATTAATAGGACGCCAGGCCCGAATGGGTTAAAGCAGGGGTTTGACTTCCTCGTGCCACATTTAAGGGAAAGACATGGCTTAAGCAACACATACTATATACGATAGTCACAATAGATGAATTTTAACACAATTATTTAAAAATTGGTAAAGAAATCATACGAGTTGTAATTTTCCAACTGGACGAAAAATGTCCGGGCCAGGATTCGAACCTGGGATAGGCAAGGCTTGCTGGTACACAGACAACACTAATATATCTCTTAATACTAGTCAAAAAATACTGTACTAAATTAAAGTGTAACAGTCGATATTTTTCTGTAAAAGTGAAGATATATCAGGTGTAACAACACATTTTAGATTACAGTTCGAGGTTTTCTTATAAACAAATAAAATATGAGTCTAGCTAACATAATACACAATCGAAAACTGCAAATAATATGAGTTTTGTTTCAACAAAACAGCTGCAATTCGTTAGTTACATAATATTCCGGAAAAGAAAACTTGAGTTAAATTTTAATGATGACTAATTACCTTGTACAAATAATGCCAGAATTCACAGACTTTAAAGTTGTTCTTTGAGTCATGCTATGTAACCACCCACGTACTTAAACACTAATTTTTACGTTTTAAAATCTGTTCTAACTTAAGTTATTTTGTAGATTTAAGATTCCCTATTTCGTCATAAGATAATAATGGTGCACGCAATTATTCTTTTCTTTTGAACTTTTAGATTGCCTGAAATGGATATTTTATTTAATTGTAATTTTTCATGAATATAAACTAACAAATTTAATTATTTTCTGGAAATTTTCTTCACCTTTTGAATTTATTGGTTTACATAATTCAGAAACAAATTATTTATTTTTTGACATAATTTTTCAATCAGCTGTTAAGTTTGCATATGTATTTACTTTTAACAAATATATATTTTTAAAACATATGTTCAGGTTTATGTAGGTTTAAAAAAGTTGTAATTAATAAAAACAATACCAATTATTTAATCAGTGAGTGGCATATGGAACCAAATGTTTCAAAGTGTTATAGTAGATTTAAAGAGTGCAAAAACTATTTAAATTGTATGAGACTAATTATATACCAGATTTCATAGATATTGCTTACAAGGGAACTCTTCAAAGTAGTAACCCTTTCAAACTTGATAAATAATAGATAATATATATTTTGAAATAAATGGAAGTATTTAGGCGTGATACCAAAAATAAGCCTGAAAAAATACATTTCTTTTGATTTATGTTTCATGTAGAAACATGGTTTAGATTCTTTCGATCATGCACTATAAAAATTACAAAAGTGTTTAATAAAATTCAATGTATTCTCGTATTTCCAAGACTTCTGTAAAATTTTTGATTATCTTCAAACACTTATAGGTTAAAATCTAATCCCAAAACCTAGAAACTTATAGCACTGAAATGACTTTTCCGAAATTTACGGACAGCAAAGGGTGCATTTTCATTTCAGAGCATTTTCGAAAACCTAATGTTCCCTCAGATTTATTATTGGTCTTTTCCGTAGGTAGCACAAATTGTTCCGGATTTCTGGGTAACTTTGAAGTTGCTTTGAATTTTCGTAAATGTTTTTGGCATACCCAGTTTTTTGTGAAATTTCGTACCATGAATACTGCGTGCGATAGCGTACTATCTCATTACCCAATATTTTATCTGATTGTCAGGGATCAGGCTAATAATTGGAATGTGCTAGATTGTAGCTTAAATGTTTGTATTTGTTCGTGATCCACTCTAAACCAAAAATATTGATCCGATCTACCTTAGTGGGTAATCAAGGCTAGACAACTTTTAATTTTGTAAGCGGGGGAAAAATGCTGTTTTCTGTCATTTTTTAATATTTGTTTTTAGTCCTGGGTTTTCTTAATATTTTCTATGCCTAGAAAAACAAATTGCTGATATTCTGTGATTAAAGGGATTATTTATTTTTTTCATTAGTGTTGAAATCTCCATATTCGTTAAATTTCTAATTTCTTGCGAACTTTTTATAGTTAAATCTGTTTAAAATCTTGCGTATGCAGTAAGAAACATTGTTGCAAAAAAATTATATATTATAATAGTAAACCGCTATTTGAAGCCAACATCTGCAATTTATGCATTAAATAATTTTAATTCGCTTATAGTTGGTAATTGGGAACTGCACGATTTTCGAGCTGTATTAGTATATTTGAAATACATAATCATTCTTGCCTAAGTTTTTCTACATTTGTATTGAATGGAAAAAAATTGCAATGATAAATTTTTTCATGAAAAAGAATTTAAATTTTACAGTAACTAAATGAGAATATATATAAAATTTGAGTAAATCTGAAAACTGTAATAAAAATTACAATTATATGATGGACCTGAATGTGATAATGCAAGTTTCGTCACCCATTTTACTCTCGTTGGCCATTTGAATTTCTTCATCATTTTTCTACATTTGCTACAACTATTTTAAAACAGTAAAATATTTGGTATAATTCTTTTGCAAACGTTAAAGAAATTTTCTATGAAGATTTTAGTTTAGAAATATTGAAAGCACAGGTAGAAAAATTTAGGAAAAACCAAATTTATTACTTTATATAAAATGAAACAATCATATTTTCACATGTAAATTTATAAAAACTTTTCAGATGTAAGAAAAAGGCTCGGCAGTCGTACGTGTGCACGCGTTGAATATTTCTGTAAAAAGCAGGGTTCGCTCTATAACAGATTTATGTTGCTGGTTTATAGTGTGCATGAATTACCAACGATTTACACACGAATTATACAAGTAGAATAAAGTAGAAATAAAAGAGAATATTTGGCAACTGATGACATTTTGAAAATATACTATCTTTTTTTCATACAATTTATTTTTATCATTGGCGAAGATTTCGTGATGGGAATTTTTCTGTAGAAACGGTAATATTCATTGAACAAAAATGAAAATACATGCAACAAAATACAAATTTTTGCATAATATTGTGTTTGTAAACAGGAAAAATTATGTACATCAATCATTAATATTGTTTACGAGTTACATGATATTTTATACAATTATTATGACTATATGTGAATCATGTATCTTCACAAAAGCATTCATGAAAACGACGTTAACTTCATTAGTAGACAAGTTACGACCTCTAATTTTACGATATATTTCATCGCAGATGAAAGGCAGTATGATACACGTTTCAGTCTATTTAAATAACGCAAGAAATATAATAACCTTTTTTATCTACAGTTAACTTTAAAAACATCATCAAGTACATGTTATGTAAATTGAACTGTTATAAGTTAGTATGCGGGATGTCTCTTATATCGCTAATTTCTAAACTGATAGTTTTTGCTCCAATTTAAAAAAATGTTTCCAATGTTGGTCTTCATTATATGGAAATCAATTTACGTCCATTTACATTTTTAACTGTCTGTAGGTCCTATACGTTTAATTTATAAAACCCTTTTCCGTGGTCTAACAAGTAAAATAGCAAAAAATTCATTTTTCTACGACCAATACTCAACAAGTTATAATACTTTTCTGGTAGTTAAAAACACTTTTTGTCGTTTTTAGCTATTAATCTGGTGTTGTATCTATTGGTCAACGATAATAAGAGACATCGTGTATAATCTATTGTAAGCCGTTAAAAAAAATACACATGAAACTTTTGCATAACATCATTATAAAATAAAAACTAGAAATATTATATCAGATTATTGTTCATATAATAAATTATTATACCATTATATTAAACAATATCAAATTAAAAAATCGTATTATGATAATAGTTAACTTTTGTAAGGCTATACCTCAACAAAGTAGCCGCGTAAATATTTTTCATAAAAATACTCATTCTACTGACTTTCAAATTTTATGACAAGCGTAGTTTTTATGAGAATTTTTCTTCCCACAGCGTTTCTAAGAATGCATGTTATTTCTTTTTACACCTCTAAATATGCCTTAAATAATACAAGTTTAAGGTGCTGTTTCACTTAATTGGGTTAACATTCAAAAATGTTATATAAGTATGTAGTGCTCCCACTTGGTCCCACTTGGCCCACTGCATAACATCATTATAAAATAAAAACTAGAAATATTATATCAGATTATTGTTCATATAATAAATTATTATACCATTATATTAAACAATATCAAATTAAAAAATCGTATTATGATAATAGTTAACTTTTGTAAGGCTATACCTCAACAAAGTAGCCGCGTAAATATTTTTCATAAAAATACTCATTCTACTGACTTTCAAATTTTATGACAAGCGTAGTTTTTATGAGAATTTTTCTTCCCACAGCGTTTCTAAGAATGCATGTTATTTCTTTTTACACCTCTAAATATGCCTTAAATAATACAAGTTTAAGGTGCTGTTTCACTTAATTGGGTTAACATTCAAAAATGTTATATAAGTATGTAGTGCTCCCACTTGGTCTGTTTTTTGAATTTTTCAACGATAAATCTTCTTTTTAGATTTCTCTTGTCAGTTTTGTAAAAATTTACCCCTAAGGTTATTTTTGCTGCAAATGTGGCAAATACGGACCACGAAAATTTATTTTTCTTCAGAAATACTGATATTCTAAAAACGGACCAGTAGGAGCCTCGAGTATGTAACTGTTTTAAACAGTTTTCAGTATTTACAAAAGCCATACATACCGCAGCACAGGCTTAAAACGTCGGACAGTGGCTTCCGTCGAGTACCATTAGTCCAGACAAAATGCGTTACGTATGGCTAATCGCTTACATGATATTTTTTTCTAAAAATCTTAAGTTATTTAGCAGTAGCCTCTGAAGTATGAGTATCAATTAACTCTAACTCCGTGTATTCGCCAAATTTACAGATGAAATATTTTTAGCAATAAAATAAAAATTATAAATGGTTTCATTTATGAACCGATTTGCTAGATAGTTTACATTTCAACTCGTTGCTGTCAAAGAAGCGTTAAATATGTTTAAGTATGTTTTAGTAGAATGGCTAATAAAAGGAAATATTGTTCGCAAAAGCTCATCTGAATTTCTAAAATTTAAAAACATGCTGGATTTAAATACACAGTTAACTAAATATATAAAAGCAAAAAAAATATAATTTTGAATCATAAATTATAAGCATATATTTTTCAATATGTCAAATTAATTATCATTGCCATATCCTTGGTACATCTTTTCAGAGTTATAAAATGTCATATAACATATTTTTGTGCTGTTATATTCTCAGAAAACAACAATTATAAGAAACATACTTATAAATGTGGAAAGAAAAGCTTATATGTTATTACACGGCAGTCTGGTCAAACTGTTGCCCGCGAGGTCTTGTTAGCACCAGTATATCCTAACAGTCATCTCCAACTTATTTCACTGCAGAAATTTTGTGATTAAATAAGCCAATTATTACTAATCAAATATAGTGGTGCTATCGAGACTTCGTGGTCCACACTTGGTTCATGCTGATAAATGATATTAATGAATATATTTTAGGAATGTATTTAAAAATAAATTTTTCTGTTACGTTTGAATGGGCAAAAGATGATGAAGTTTGATTCCAATTGAAGTACATTCGTATACATTGGGAAAAACTGATCAAGTAAGATTTGTGTTCTTATGATCATGTTTGTAACAATATGATAAGATATAAAGATCGATAGTTCTTTAACATAATACGCATGTATTTATATTTATAACCAACAGCTGGAGTGGATCGAAACAAATCGAAACAAATTAAAATCAAATTATTAAAACCACACCAATTTCCTGAAAAATGGGAAAAATTGCACTTACCAGAATTTAATAGTTGTAAGCGTGCATGTCATATAATTACATACGCATGAATAACAAAAAATGACAAAAAAGGCATTGATAATTTAACAACCTGTTAAGGTGAAAAAAGTTAGAAATCCTTCCTTATTTGTCTTATGTTATGAATTCAATGAATAGTTAATGTTTAAAACAATTCAAATATTGAAATTTGAAGATCGTTTCAGAATTCGTTGCTTTCTTTTTTTAAAAAAATTTTCAATTAAAGGCTTTTTGACACGTTTATGAATTCGGTTTTTCTGTCCGTTTGTCCGTGCTCTAACTCGCGTAAATATACTCTGATTGACATGAATTTTTGTATGTTAGTGCGGTGCACTATAGTATGTTCTCTATTGAAAGTTGTGTGCTTGCACTGATAGTTCGTTTATAGAGACACGCAAAAAAAAAATTCGCTACATTATGGTCTAAGGGGAAAACATTTACGGTGCTTTTTATTTAAATTATCTCATGTCATTGTGTGAAAAAAAAAGAAATTTCTTAATAATATTCTGTTAGTGGTGGAAAGTGTTGAATCTACGCTTTATGCAGGATTTTTCATTCTTGTTTATATTTATATTTCCCTTTGAAAAAAAAAAATTCAAAACTTCAAATACTCCGTTGCCATCATATGGTTTGTGTTTATCTGATGAAAGGATTGTATTTTTACGCATCAGCAAGTAGAAGTAAAAACGATTGTATTACTACATATTTTTTTTTCATTACAATCGTTATTATTCATCTTAATAATGCAAATCTATGTATTCAATGTATACGGTCGAAAAAACAATACAAGTCGTAATATCTCTGTGAAAATGTTATATTTAAGACATTTTCTAAGCAACGATAAAATTAAAACAAGAAAAGCAATCCTACAAGAAACTTGAATTATGGCATGCTTTTCAGCTTTACAGCACATACCCTGAGTTATAAATTTTATGCTAACGTCTTTTAAAAATTATTTACAGGACACATTAAAATTATTTTACAAAAAGACCAATGATAAAAAGGCAGAGTTTAGATATAATTTAATAATGAAAATTTGTATGCACTGTAAAATTTTTTTAAAGGTAATATAAATGTTTAATGCACCTCAATAAATATTTGAATTTTGATATTTGAGTTGCTTCAGGAAGATGAAACAGGAAACGGACACAGAGAAATTCCGCATTGATGACACATTGATACAACACACACAATCATCTGATAATGTTTTTAAAAGACATGGTTCATATATGATACATTCTTATTTTTGTTGTTCACAATCATCAGAACGTGTAAAACATTCGTAGCATAGAAAAAAACAGCTTTAACGTCAGTGTACGTGTATACAAAAATTAATTTAATTGAAATAAAATCTTAATGATAACGTAAGACAGTTGTGCCTAAAAGTGGTGTGTTTTTTGTTAATTTAGCAATGAGCACATTTTTAATTCATCAGATGTGTGAGGTTCAGTGTAAAATATTCTTTCTGCAAAAAAAAAAAAAAAAAAAAAAAAAAAAAAAAATATAGCAGTATAAAAAAGGAATAAATAACATATAAAATAAATAAATGCGCAGTTCCATGTGCAAGTTAAAAAAGTTAATTAAAAGTTATTTTGTTCTCACAACTTCATAACTGCATATATTCCTCAGAAGTTAAAAGTAAAATGCAATGCTTGCTGTGTGAGATTTTTTAATCAAGGAAAATTTCCTGTAAATGAATTTGTTTTTTAATTCTTTTGAAATATCTATTTTAATTACAATGTGCCTTATTATGTTAAATAAAGAGTTAAGAAAAAGATAGCATGCATTAGAGATATCATAATCTCACCAGTGGCACTGTGCTTAAAAGCAGGAAACTGGAGTATTCTTCTGACTTCAAAGATAAGGGTTTCATTATGCTTCTCCGGAATTTTGGATAATACAAACAAGGGTAAAATGAATGCAGGCCAGATAGTCTTAAATTACTATGTCTGATACCCTGTCTTTACAAGCAAATACTAGCGATAAAGCTTGAGATTCTAGTGCAACCTTATTTCTGAAGTTATAATTGCAAGTCAAAACTTAAAGAATGCACCGAAACTAAATTTTCAAATGTAAACAAGAACGAAAAATCATGCGTCAAGCATAGATTATGATACACTTTCCAACACATTCAGAAAACTGTAACGAAACTTCACCGTTAAATAAGGCGAAAGAACAATTTAGAAAATATATAACACATTTAAAAATCCAGTTTTAGAAATTACCTTTCACAGTCAAATAAGCTGTCGAAATTATTCTGTACAGCCCTGTATATGATATATAGATTTGCATATATACTACAGAGCATGTTAAAATTTAGTTGAGTTAGAAAATTCACTTTTATAAATTTTCATCAATAGATGGAAATGCACTCGAATTCTTTTTTACAGCACTGTATATTATCTAAAGGCTTTTGTACACACCACACCTTAAGCTAGAATTTAATTCAATTAAAAATGTATAACACAACTTAAAACACACTTCCAGCAATTACCACCATAAACGGCAATGTATCTTGTTCTTTGCGAAGCCCTGTGTATAAATTTATTATTATTATACAAACGTCTGTTAGTATACTAAATATACTTCAGTAGGAAAATGCATAACGCAAATAAAAACAATCCTTCACCCCCATTGTAGCAATTCACCCCGATTGTCAGGAGTACTTACGAAATCCTTCGTGTAGCTCTTTATATAATCAACAGAATTAATAAACGCCCCCTACTATGCAAAAATTTAGTTAAACTTAATAACGCAAACCAAAGTTCAAAACGCACTTCCAGCAAATATCGTTCGTAGACAGTGCTGTAACCGAATTATTTATGTATCCATGTAAATGCACGATAGAATGCAATGCACACCATGCTTTTCAGTAAGCAACTTATAGTGTAACTCAGTTATGCATATAAATTACATGATGTTTAAAAAAGTGTAATACCATTAAAATACACTGCAAACAATTTTTCCTCGTGGACTATTCCGTATCAAAACTCTTTAATGTGATACTGTAAGTGAATAATAAATACTTTGCGCCCCATATTCTACAGAAAGCATGTTTTAGTGCACTTCATAAATGCATATCAATTTCATTATGTTTGAAATGGTGTAACATCATCAAAATTCTCTTGAAACTGTTTTTTCCGGTGACCGTAACGTAACGGAATAATTTTGACTGTCCGTGTACACGAACTATAAATGATACACACTTCTTTTTCAATAGCGATCAATACCATAGTGCTATGGTAAACGTCAATAACATCTAAAAATTGCAGGGCAATCCGAGTATATTTACGACAGTTAGTGTACGGCCAGACGGCCAAACTGAAGTTATCAGCACTTTTCAATTATGTTGGAAAGTGCTGAAAAGAGTACTGTAAATAAATAAATAAAAAATACATTAAGACTGTTAATTTAAAAACGTTTGTGAGCAAGTTTTATAAATATTTTTGAAAAGGATGTCTGTGTTTATTAGCATATTGTTTTTATAACACATCGTTATCCGACGATTTAATTTTAAAATTTAATTTTGGAACAAAACATCTTTCATACGTCTTTGATACATTGATTGTCTAAATAGATTTTTTTAATTTTATGCATCAGTAAATATGTTACGATGTGGATTTAATCTAAAATGTTTTGCATTTTAACAAAATATGCCCATAACTATGACATAAATACATATTCATTTTGACAATTGCTTACCAATATTTTATGAATGAAAAAATACAGGGTGCTCCAAAAGTCTCCGTACAACTTCAAAAATTTATTACAAAAAAAAAAAATAATTGGCCTACAGCAAAAATAATTACAACAGTACATAGAGTAACTTAAAAAGTTTTTTTCTACTACCTTAGTATACTTGTACATGAAATCCTTTCGTTGCACGAAGAATATCAAGTCGATATTCCAATTCCATCCACGTGCGTTTCAGCATCATACATCAACAGTAATATCATCTAACATCTAACATCTAACATCATCTAACATCTAACATCCAACATCATCTAACATCTAACATCATCTAACATCTAACATAATCTAACATCAACAGTAGTTACAACTGTTTGATGAAATCTGAACAAAAGTTAATGGTCTCATGGAATTGAAACAAAAGATCCAAACAGCAGTAGCTACTGTTGATGTTACATGAAAAACGTTCGTGGATGGAATTGGAATATCGTCTTGATATTGACTAAGGCAGTAGAAAAAACTTTTTAAGTTACTCTATGCACTGTTGTAATTATTTTTGCTGTAGGCCTATTATTTTTTTTGTAATAAATATTTGAAGTTGTACGGAGACTTTTGGGACACCCTGTACATAGATGGAACATAGATACTGATTACCACAGGGACAAACTTCCATAAGTATTTCCGAATGGTAATTTTTGCCTTATAAATGACAGAAATCCTACACTTAAATAAGGCAACGATTATTATTCAAAAATCGTGGTGGTACAACACAAGGAAAACAGATGAGAAATGCAGCTGCGTATTTTCAGATAGAGATTTAAAATCATTAAAACACATATATAATCGCAAAAATTTCTATTTCGAAAAAAATTCTCTTTTGTTTTACGTATAATGAATCGCGCATAAAAGTATAATTAAAAAGGGAAGTCATACATCTGACCTATTATAATGGAAATTGCTAAAGTGTTCCAGCAAATCAGGAAACAAAGGTTTTATTGTTAAGTCTTGTTAAGTCTTGAAATTTTCAAATTTGTATAATATACTTTAATGCATTTCTAACAAATAGAATGCATAAGTTTTTGGAGTGATTTTAAAATTAAGATCACGAAAATACAAAAAGAATTAACTGAAAAAGAAAGAATATTCGTATAGTTTTTGCCAGTAAACTTCCTGTAAATGAACTTAGACAGAAGGAGAATTCGATAATAGAACCTTGATGAAAAAGTAAAATATTTTTCAGCATTTATGTATTATTACTTAAATGAAGGATAAAGATATATTGTAAATTTTTCAGATCACAGGGAAAGCATTGATTTTGCATTATATAAAACGACAGATTTTATACAAATGCGCATAGTTGGATTGAACAAAAGCAATTTTTAAAATGCGTAGAGATTCTTATTTTTTAGTGCTGCTATTTCGAAACTTTGCTTTATTTAATTGCAGGATTCAGCGATTAAATAATAAGATTTCTTTTTCTTTCGAAAATAGTTTAACCCAAAAATAAACAGCTTTACGCACCCTGATTTGTAGTACAGAAACCTATGTGAAAATAATATATTTTCACATTTTCTCACATTTTGTGATAATACAAACATAATCTAGTATGGTGATTTTGATTATGTTTAGCTATAGATAGAAATTTTACGATAAAAAAAATTACGATAAAAAAAGAACTTTTACGAAAAAAATACACTCTAAAACATTTTGCAGCAAAGTAACCGGTCATTCGACCGTTTTCTATAAAATTGGTGGAATAACCGTACTTAACCGTAAATAACCGTAATTTAACGCTATTTTGACCATAATATTGCTCATATTAGGGTCTAAATACTGTTAAATTACGGTTATGTAACCGTTTGTTATAAAAACGGTCGAATGACCGGATACTCTGCTGCAATTTTTTTTACAGTGTAGAACGTTTACAATAAATATAGATCGTATACGATAAAAATAGAACTTTTACGATTAAAAAAGTGCTTTTACGATAAAAATAGAATATTTACAATAAAAATAGATCGTATACTTTAAAAATAGAACTTTTACAATAAAAATAGAGACTACAAAATTTTTAAAAATCTCTTTGCTATGTATATACTACTGCAAATGAACGAGAAGTTATATTTAATAATAAAAGGAAGGAAAAAGTGCGTAATCCTCCTCATTACTCACGGAAAATTAATATAACTAAGTTCGTTTAAAACGTATTTCCCCTTACAATTAACCTCTTTCAAGACGAGAGTCATTTAAGAAACATTTAAATATATAAAACGAGAAATTCCATATAGAATTTTTTGTCATATTTTATCCAAGAATTCTACGGTAAGACAAGGCAAAGATTGCGACTGAAATATTCTGGTATTAAAAAATAAAAACCATGCGCACCTTATGTTTAACGTATGTAGGACACCCGTTTTGAAGGGGTTAAGGAATAAAAATCTCTACACCATATAACAAGGACGTTTTTAGGAGATATTTAGAAAAATTCCAGTTTCTTTGGGAATTTCCAATACGTATTTTGGTAGAATTTTCTGTGCGTACATTATTTTCGATTCTGAAATTATCCTTTTATTAACTATTCGAGAAGTGCTACAATTATGTACATCAAATAATGCATGTGCAACTTTTAAAGCGGGTGAAACGTGGAATTTTTGAATAAAAGAAAATTCTGTGAACTTATAAATCAGGTTGTGTTTAAAGTTCCACCTTCCCCGAAAAATTCAATGAGTTATTAAAAATTTAATGAAATTAGTACAAAATAGAGGAATTTAGGAAACAGTAACCATTTGTATTTGAAATAAAGCATTTGATTTTTTTTCTCGTACGCTTTCAGAAAAATCACGCTACAGTATCCTTGAGTCTGTGGAAACTATTATAAACATGGTTACATTTTGTAACTCAAAACTATTGTTAAAAAAAAAAGGCTTTAAACATAAAGTACATATAACATTTGCTGTTATAATAAAACTTAAAGTTGTAATCGATTACTAAATATTAAGATTTTAAATTCAAAATAAGTTAAAATAAAATCTGACAAAGTGTTTCGCATATAATAAAATTAATAGTTATGCATATAAAAAAATTGTGTCAAATTAAATTTTTAAGTCCTTGGATAATCTTAAACCAAAATATTTGCATTTGATGAAATGTAAAAATTAACACAAATAAAAAGTGGTTCAAATTAAATTTGCAAGACCTTGGCTACCTAAAACCAAAATATTTGAATTTGATGAAATTAAAAAATTAACATATATAATAATAAGATAATAATATCACAAATTTTGCATATTTTTAAATTGTAATTCTTAATGTTTCTAAATTCAACTTTTGTTTTGTTTTAGCAAGTAGACTGTCCAATAAAGTGCATAAAAATATAATTTATTGTCATCATACTTTTTTTTAATTCGAACTTATTTTTTTAAGCTGAAATATGGTCTTATTGGTATAGTTTTTAAAAACAGTTTATAATTCCGGTATTCGAGTTTAATTTTTTTTTTCTGCGCAGGTTTAAAAATGATTGAAGAAGAAACTAAAATCAGATAACTGATTTTTAGCTTACTTAAATATACTGGCCTTAAAATGAATTACCGATGATACATATACATACATATATATACCAAAGTTACTTTTGATCGTATTAAAAATATGAGTATTACATTTAATAAACTGTTTAACCTAAAATCAAGTTAAGAATAGATTGATATGATTGACCTAATAACAATTATTTTATATTAATTAATTTGAAGCAAACATATAATTTTAATTGTAAGTGTGTTAATACTTTTTAATTATTTTACTGAAAAGGAATAATTTATAATATGAAATACAAACAATATCCATTTAATTGTAAGAAGAATGCAAGATGCGCATTTCTCTGATTTTCGCTAGATTCTTAAATAAAGATGTCTATCGTAACGACAGAATTATTACAATTCTTTATGATAGCAATTTATCTTTCGTAAAAATTTTTAAGTACACGTTTCCTTCGATTAATGTTATTATATGATCCTAACGCCTGATTACCACTTAGGCAAACTTCCACTACTTTTTTCTTTAAAAAACTATTCGCCTGATTTAATCGCATATTGCGGCAATTAAATAAAATAAAATAATCTTTAAAAAATTGGTGGAAGTTTGTATAGGCGGTATTCAGGCTCTGGGATCAATTAATCGCATTAACCTTTTGATTATGGGGCAAGACCGGCAACTATTTTTATATTCAATCGTAACACAATTTACAAAAAAAAAAAAAATTCTTTGTGGTAGATATATCCTGAAAATATCCTAATATAAGTGTATAGCAGAGGTTATTTTTCAAGAAGTGGTACTAATAAAAAAAAAAAAAAAAAACAGTCGCTGGTACGAACGGTGTTCCAACCCTGTAATCAAAAGTATAATAGAGGGATGCCTGTATGTCATATCAAAAGCGAAAGTGAATTCAAAATTTTAAAACTATTTTTTATACTGTGATTTTTCAGTTAAAGTACCAATTTCTACGAAATTTTCAATTTATTATAAAAATTTTAATGAAATTAACATAAACTATACAGGGCTCTCGAATTGTGCGTCTTTTAATACCACTTTTTCCCAAAGTATTTTTAATTTTTGATTTTTTTTTGCAAATTTTTTAAGAATCTATTCCAAACGTTACTTCTATTGCAAATGTTGTAGAAATCAACCTCCGAGTTTTTTCGGAAAGACTGGCATTCAAAAACGGAACATTTGGAAGCTCTAAATATGGAAATTTAGATATCAGTAAACAATTGTATTTTCACTACATCAATTTATTTTTTGATAGGTTTCTGAATCATTTAAATGACGACTAGTAATACATATATCATATCTGTCATTTTTTTCGATTTTCAACTACTACCATTTCCGAATAGTAATCTTATTTACTCTCGCAACTACTCGCAACAATAAATCGAATATTTCTATTCGGAAATATTGGTGTAAAAAAATGGAAGGTTTGTCAGCTATGTGTGTACTACAGTATATTTTGGCATTATATAAAAAAAAGAAACATTGAGTTTAAAGCTAAGGATGTGTTTTACCTAAAATCAAATTAAAAATAGATAACATTAGTTGACCTAATGTTAGTTATTTTGCAATAATTAATTTAAAGCCAACATATAATTCTCATTCTAAGTGCATTGAAATTTTTCTAATTTCTTCTCTGCAAAGGAAAATTTATGATACAATATATAAATAACCCATTTACATCCAAGATGAATACATGATACGATTATTTATGATTTTTACTAGATTCTTAAATAAAAATATTTATCATAAAGGCAGAATTATTATAATTCTTTAATGTAGCAATTTACGTTTCGTTAAAAATACGAAACATAAAAAGCAAGAGTAATAACATTGTGTTTATTTGGCCTAACGCCAGTTCCAAATCTCCAGTAAAGAATGCGAATTTCGATCTAATTTCTTAAAATGATAATGAGATAGCATTGATTGCATTTTTTTTACATATTATCTGCAAAATATATGCATAAGCTTCAACATTTACAATCTTAAAATTTAAATCAGCGCATAAAAGAATGTATAATTTGTGATGATATTTTATACAACTGATTTGTTTTTCATATTAGAATTAATGCCAAAGGAAATTGCAGATAACTTCTTCATGAATGCTAGAGATATTTTAAAGTAACGTGCAATTGTATCTCGATTATTAGATTTTTCATAAAGATAGAATATCATTAGACTACTTGCAAAAACAAAATTATCTCTGAATCAAGGAATGAAATAAATCCAAAGTATCAGAAAATCCATATATTTTCTATTTCTATTTGAATATCTTTAGCAAAACTAGCTCTAACGTATCGTTTAAAGTTGAATGAGGAATAAAAAAAATTGTTTATTCTGTTCATAGGGAGATAATTAAACAATTTGTAAACCAGAGATATTTTAACGGTATCTTAAAGTGTTTCGCGTTTGTTTGTTTGCTAAATACTGAATTTAACTCTCTCTTGTATTTATCTTTTAGTTTATTCATTATTATTTAACTTAAAGATAAGAAAACAAAGATAGCAAACAACTAATTTATTAGTTTCAGAAAATAAAGATGATTTTAAGGGATATAATTACAACTTTCAGATATTTAGGGAAGAATTATGGAAACATGGCTGTATTTCGTATTGCTGATATGTTTAAAACTTTTTCAGCATAAAATCCCTTTGCTATTTATTTTGTATATTTCATAATTAGTGCAATGTTTATAGGTGATATATTATTTCCCCTAAATTATAAATAAATTATAAATAAAACATTACATGAAATAACTTTTTATAGCTCTAGACAAACTTTCTCAGTACGAAATACAAATATATATATTTGTAATTCCTTATAAACTATCTTCTTTGTTATAATTCTGTCATGATTGTCTTAATTTTAAAATGTAGGAATGTTAAAATAAAATTAAACTTTTGAAGCATTTGTATATTGTTTGGGAGAGTTTAAGCATGTAATCTTAAATCTAAATTCTAACGTAACGAAAAACCTACAAAAACAAAAACAAAAAATCTAAAATCATGCCTATAACAGATTATCGTAGACATATTTTGTATGATAGATGATAATGATTTTTCTCTTACGTTGTTCACAATAATTATTTTTTCGACTGATTGAGTAATAACTTTTAAAGTTTAGTAAAATTTATTAAAACGACGAGGATATATATATTTTTACTGAATGATCCACTGGAAATAATGCTATTTTTTGATATTACGTTATCTGTCGATTTATTGGTAGTCAAGAATGAAAAAAAAATGCTTCTCATACTATTTTTATGAGTTTTATGAAAGTATGAAACTTCTCATGAAAAAAAATCATTATGCATTTTAAGTCGAATTGCAACAAAGATAGAGTGTTTTCTTTTCTGCGCATTGCGGTGGATGAATCAGAAGGGGGATCTGTATGAACATTTATTTCCTTTCGTTCTCTTTTTTTCTATCAGGAAGTTGAACTTAAAAAGCAAATGAAGATCTTCAAGTCTTGCGAAGCGATGGATAAATATGTTATCGGAATAGAAGCAATTTTTTATTTCCTCTCGCAATGCGAAAGCAATGTGGTCGAAACGGGGTCATCTGCAATGACCAGTGTCTGTCCTCATGGCTGAAAGGAGCCGAGTGCCCAAGGCGAGTTCTAGATTTCTGACCCTCCCTACTTTAAAACCCTCGACGCAGCACTTCTGATTTTTAACACAGAACAGATATTTCATTTTGTATCTAGTCTCATTTCACAACAGTACATGTGTTTCTGGATGGATGTGTTTGTATATAGTGCTCGCAAACACATAAGAAAAATATTTGCTCTCATGTGCCTGCGCATGAGCAAGTGTTCCTTTTTATTTGAAAGAATTCCCTTCAACCCCACAGCTCTCTGCCTTTATCCTAAAGTTACCGGACTACACAGCCGCGTTTACCCGGTCATATATTGCTCCATTACCCCGGCTTTTATTCTTTTTGCGCATACTTTTATGTTTTTCTTTCATTTCACCAGTCAGTAGTTTTAGACTACGATTACTGCGTAACTTTAGATAATGCTTTTAGATATCTCTTGTTTTTATATTTTATCACGCGTTTTCGTTTGTTCTCGCTTTTATTTTGGCTCACTTACTCTGCCTCTAAGACATTCCCTTTTTCCCAAAACTGCACGAAAAGAACATGAACCTTCTTTGGTGTTTCAAACGAGTGAATTTTCTTCACCGAGATCAGGGTATTGTACACGCTTGGGATATTACGTTAGAGATAATGCTGAAATAATCGCACTTCCTATATTTCTAAATGTATCCGTGCGAACAAAACTCATGTCACGCAAATAACTCAACTATTTACGTTTTATTTGCTTTTTTGGATTCCCTCACACATTCTTAGAAATAATCAATAAAGGCGTTTATTCACTATTCTGGCGTCTTTTTTGTATTTTTTTTCGCATTACAATATTTTTTTTGTTGCACATTTTGATGAAAATTTACAAAAAAAATGTGTGGTTTCAGTAATAATAAAATAAATAATTTTTTTATAATGTTTATTGAGCTATCGGATAAAAAAATAATTTATCAGTAATATTACGAATTTCTGGCTACAGAGTTTAGGAAAGTTTAATTTATTTTTCGCTAGTGAAAAGGATTATCAATTATTCAGATTCATTGCATGTTTAAAAGTTCAGATGGGTGATGTCAGTTTTTAATGCATGATTTACGATGGCTATTTAAATTTTATGTAAAACAAAATTGTATGGAAAATGTTTAAAACTTTTTAACTTGGTCACATTTTTCCTGTTTTCATTATGCCAGAAACACATTATACATGAATATTGTTATCAAGATTTGAGATAATTATGGAGCAAAAATATCGTAATAAGGTGTTCCATTTGGAATATTTATCATGTTGCCTGTGTACGCAGTAAGACTTAATGTACCTTCATCTACATATGTTTACACATAAACATATACCGTCGATAATGCAGGACTATCAAATACGAGAAAAAAAACTTTTTTTTTCTGGTGAATTCAGTTGCGTTTGATAGTACGGTTTTGGAATGTGGAGGATTATAAAAGCGTTTTTAAAAAGCTTCCTAAAACTGTTTTGCATTTTACTTTAAAACAATTCTTCAAAAAGCATTGACTTCAACATTCGACAATTCTCCAACCCCTACAATTAGACCTCTAAAATTTTGCCACTTTAATAGTAAACCAGTTTAATAGCTCCAAAATATTAACAAGTTGTTATTACAGATTAAGGTTTATTTTATTTTATATTATTGTTTGCAGAATTTTATTATTGTTTTTTTTGTACTGATAAAAGACATTTCTCTTATAATATTAAACATATGTTCATGTGTTTTATGAGTTTTTCGAATGGGTAGAAATATTCAAAATCGTCAGAAAATTGTATGTTTTTTTTTCATCTATAAACATTTGTAATAGAGACAAGCAAGGACAAAGCGTTGTCAAGGAATGTTCTATATTTGCTTGTATATTGACTATGGAATAACAGAAAAGAAATCAGTAAAAATACAGTTAACAAAGCGCGAATTTCATAAATATTTTATAAAATTTTAGAAAGAGCAACACGTTTCCAAAAAATGAAACCTTCTTCTTAAGGCTAAATAACCTGCAAGCAGGACTTTCTTTTGAAATGTATTACTATTTCTATACCTTTATGGTGAATTCAGGAAATTTATATTTTATTAAATACACATCAAACGAAACATACTCTTCACGGAAATTTTTTTAAAGGATACACATTTTTGTTATAGGATGCAAAAATTGTGAAAAAATTCTCGTTGTTAAACTTTCTAAGAGATCATGAAGCATGAGCAATAATATCTAAAATTTTAATTAACTGTAGGAGCTAACATTTTTGGCACGAAATGCATGACTCAAACTTTTACGCTTTTTGTTACCGCTTTATTTTACCACTTTCCTTTATTTAATCTTAAAAACTCCGCAATTATATAACGCGAAGATTTCTGATAGAAAATAGTGGTTTCAAAAAAGCGTAAATGTAGCTATACATGTAGTGCCGTGAAACGATAGTCACAAGCCACCACATTTGACTGTGTGATTAAAAATATAGTGATGTCTCTATTTCATAAAATGTAAGTTTTCTGTGGCAAATAAAAAAGTGTTGATATTTGTTTTAAATCGTGTTTATTTCTTTAAATTTGTTTGATTTTTCTTAAAGGAATTAAGAATACGTTGTGCTTCTAATATATTGCGTATAAGTTTTAATGTACCGTTTTAATGTTATCTCGACAGCTTTAACTCATGTACTTTCCCAGTAAATTGAATAAATAAATAAAAAAACAATTAGATTTGTTATGATATTTAAAAGAAAATCAGAAAATTTACGAGGGCTATATTTATATACAAAAAAGGGTTATTAAAAAAATATCGGCCAAAGTATGAAAATTTTTTGTTGTACAAGAATATGAAATTTAAACTATTAGAAGATAAGTCTTCGAAAGGTCTAAAATATGTTCAATAAATTCAGCTGAATGATCTTAAATTTATTAAATATTAATGTTAATATTAATGTTTCAAAAACTGCACAAAAGGTTGTTAGCCGAATGTTCAATTTTAATACTTCTTTACGTACTAAAATTACAATTCCAGCACCATGTTAAATCTAAAATGTAATATTTCTTTTCAGGAGAAGTATTAGAGATTTGCTGTATAAAATGCAGAAACCTTTTCTGATATAGAAGATATTTTTACGAAAATTTACTGTTATTTAGTAGTTAGCCAGGATTCTTGAAAACGTTCCCTTATCGTTAGAAACCTTCAAAAGAAGGAGGCCTTAGAAATAATTATGTTTTCAGAATTTACGTGCAGGAAAATATATATTCCGGATTTTTTCATAAACGTTTAGTACACTACAGAAAAAGATTGTTTTTAACACTTTCCAACCTAGTTGAAAAGTGTTTATGACGGTTTGTCTGGCCGTCTGGCCGTCTACCGTCTGTCCGTCCTCTAACTCCCGTAAATATGCTCGGATTGCTCTGAAATTTTTATATGTTAGTGTCGTTATCTATAGCATGTTCCCTATTTCAACTGAAGTGTGTAGCACTTATAGTTTATTTACAAGGACACTCAAAAGAATTCCGTTACATTACGGTGTATGGGGAAAAATCATTTGCGGTTTATTTTAATGATGTTACACAATTTCAAATACCTTGTAATTGATATATATCACTAAGATGCATTACAAGAAGCTTAATATGGAATATGGTGTGCATAGCACTTATAGTTACTTTACAGGGACAGTCAAAAGAATTCCGTTACATTACGTCTATGGAGAAAAATAGTTTGCGGTTTAATTAAATAATGTTTCACTATTTTAAGCGCATCGAAATTTATATATATCACTAAGGTGCATTACAAAAGGCTTACTACAGAATATTGTGTGTATAGCAGTCATCGTTCATTTACAGGGACACACAAAAGAATTCACTACTGTCTGTTAAAAATAATTCCTGGAAGTGCGTTTTAAGTTGCTGAACGAGATTTTAAATTTAACTCACTTTTTGTCTATTACTTGGTGTGTATAAATTCTGTATTTCATATACAGGGCAGCACAAAAGTTTTCGAGCACATTTCCGTTTTTTGACAGAAACTCCAAAAGTAGAATTTTAAACTGTGCTACGCGTTTCCTAACTAACCTAAAATTTAGCATCCTATGTAATATATATAAAAATCTATAGATCATATACAGATCATATCCGAATAAAAGTATTCGGATAATTTTCCGAATATTGTATATGTTGGAAATTTCTGAAATTACGTTTTTAAATATGTTATGCGTTTTCCAAATTGTTTACTTAGAGGTTATGTTTCAGGATATCAAACGGTAATGATTTGTAAAAATTTTTTTGAAGCGTTAGAAAGCGTTACATAATCTATGCTTGACGCATGATTTTGCGTTCTTGTTTATTTTTCTGATTGGTTTCTTCCGATTGTTTCAATAGATTAATGAAAGATTTCCAGAATCGTAAGTAATTTTGAGGTTAGATTGTTTTTCACAAATGTTTCTGCTATATAAAGGAAGTTTTCAGCAACATTCAAAGTAAGTCATAAAGACTTCGTCTCATGCAATGAAAAGAAAAGTCAGAGTTTACTTCGTATAATACAACCTTTCGGGAATTTGAAGTTTATTGGAAGATAATTTATTTAAAGCTTATTTGAATATATATTCCTACCAAAATTTCTCTAAAACAACTCGTAAGAATAATTTAATTCGGTTTCTTTTAAATACATTTATTTATATTAATTAAAAATAATCCAATAACGTTGAAGGATCTTTTTTTCCAATTAGGTAAAGAAAAAGCTTATAATGATATCCTAATATAGGGTTCCTACACTTTCAGGGAATATACCAGTAATTTATAAAAGAAAAACTCGACTTATGAAATCGTGCGATTCCATACGACGAGTTTTTCTCTAAGTAAATACTGGTGTCTATTTGACCAAAAGTCAGGGAAATACCCTGACCTGTAGGAACCCTGTAATATGTACGGTATATACTGATAATTTTTTATATGGTTACATTTAAATAGATACTTTTAAGAAATTTAGTGATGTGTTTAAAGAAGAAAAAAAAAAACCTTGCTGATATGTGGAATTTCTTGAAAAACTTATTTCAGTTTAAAAAATTATAAAACCGAAAATATTCCTTTCTCACTATTTTTTCACAAGTTTATTTATTTAAAAAACAGAAAAATCGGCATGAAACTGAAACATTCACGGAGAAAGTTTATGTTTAAATACACATATCACCGTACATTTCACGGATATTGCCAGAATAACAGTATCTAATTTTTTTGTACATTTATTTATATTAATTAAAAGTGTAACGATTAAAGTGCGAAATTCATTGAGACATTGATTTCCAGTTTGAAAAAATATAACACCGAAAATATGCCTTTCTCAATATCTTTTCACAAATTTATTTATTTATCAAAACAGAAACATCGGCATGGAACTGAAACATTCGCAGGGAAACCTCATGTTTAAATAAACACATCAGCTTCCATATCACGGATATTGCCAGAACAATCTTTTATCCATCATTTTTCTTACCTGGATTTGGATTGAAAGTAAGGGTATGTTAATAAAGGGTTGGGAGCGAGAATTTAGCATGGAAAAGTTGGAGTGTATAGAAAGAGATATCCTTTGGGAATTTCACCCCAACGAATCTAAATTGGAAGGGACGCGACGTGAAGCATGTAATGCAGTTCGCGGTCTCTAGCGACCAACGAGCTAAGTGCTTGCGAGCCGCAACATTACTCGGAGAGTGCTAAATGCTGAACTGTCCGTCTTCGGAGAAAACTGATGAATGTCCGGCGGGTGTCTTCATCACTTATCTTCATCACGTAAGACACGTGTGATGAAGAATATTTCGAGCGAATAACGGACAAATGTTTATGGTCTTCCGCTAGACCGAATATCAGCCCAAAGAAATGATAATTTAGAGCAATCTAAAATTTAAAACTGACCATTGTAACGTAGGTCCGGTTTATATCCATGGTAACTGGAATGATAAATTGTTCCAAGAAAGAGGGAGGAAGGGAAATTGTGGATGATTTATTCTGCATTTTAAAGGAAATCTAAATTTTAAGAAGAAATTTAATGGAAGTAATAACTCAGTGCCAAAGCTCCATACAATAGATCCTTTCTGAATTTAATTCTAAGCGGTATAGTCTAACTCTTAAGGGTTTTCAGAAGTGATGACATGAGAAAAAAGCATTTTCAGGCAATCTTCTGTGACATATGTTTCAATGCGTGCATTTTGCTAAATTAAATTAATCTAAAGAAGTTGTTATTTAATTGTTTAAAAAAATCCAAAGTATTCAAATGGTTGTAATTTTTAACAAGAAAGAAAAAAAAATGCGTCAAGCATAGATTACGAAACACTTTCCAACATATTTTGAATACTGTAACCAAACTTCACCGTTTAAAAAGATGAAAGATTACGTTTGGAAAACGCATAACACATTTGAAAACCCAATATCAGCAACGACCATCTATATAGTCGGAGAAAAATCCGTTTTTTAATTGGTTAAAAAAAATTCATAGTATTCAAGCGGTTGTAATTTTTAACAAGAAAGAAAAAAGATGCGTCAAGCATAGATTACGAAACACTTTCCAACATATTTTGAATACTGTAACAAAACTTCACCGTTTAATCAGATGAAATATTATGTTTTTAAAACGCATAACACATTTGAAAATCCAATTTCAGAAACTACCACCTATAGTCGGAAAAATATCCGAATTCTTTTGTGCGGATCTGTAACGATCTATAGATTTGTATATATACTACATAGTATTTAAAAAATAGTTCAGTTAAGAAGCGCATCACATCATTCGGTCAAGTAGTTCAGGAACTATGCAGGTTTAAAATTTGGAATTCCTAATGTTAAAATAATTTTAGTCATTTCAAAACTGACTACAACTTTTTAACCGTAGTTTTTAAGCATAACTCAAAAACTATTTGGCAGAATGAGTTGTAATTTTGAATTCGCACGTTTGAAGCTTGATTTGTGTTAGAAAATTCAAAAGTTACAATTCATACTTTTTTCGAAATTAATTTTGAAAATATACATTTTGAAATAAAGTTTTGAAAAATATACCAATTGCAACCTATGGTTTTTTTTAAAGAAATCGTTTTCTAGAAGCTTCAAATATACAAATCCAAAATTACCGATCATTCTGCTAAGTAGATTTAGAGTTAGGCTGGGAAGAAACACCTCGCATTGCAATGTGTTTTGCAACGACTAAAAATGAATTTAACATTAAAAGTTCCAAACTTTAAACCTGCATAATTCCTTCTCTATTTGACCGAATGACTTCCCGCGTTAGTATGGAGTGTTCTATTTTATTTACGATTATACATTCTTTCTAATATTATCAACCAATATACATTGAACTTTGTTACATTTTTGGTATTTGAAATATTTTATTTGAATATCAATATTAGTGAAGATATCCAATTAAACTGGCAATATTTCTAACTAAGTTCCAATATTTCTGCAAAGTTATGAAAACTGAAGCAATATTTATACATTATTAGTCCATAGTCCGCTTGGTAAAAATGTCTCAAGGGAAGACTTTCGGAGTAAATTGTCAAAGTAAGTGTCATGTTAATGAATTACGTTTTTGCGTATGATTTTATTTAATAACGGGATTTATTCTAACACAAACAAGAGTATGTTATCATTTTGTTTGTTCTCAATAGTTTTATTTTGAAAAGTATCTAATTAATCAGTGATTGATTTCGGTCACTTTATAATATTATAAATATTTCCAATGTAACATCAATGTTTAAGCACGAATAATTATGCTAGTGGTTCTAACTTAAATCTGAGAAATACAATGTAAACCAATGGTGCTTTGCTGCTAAGAAGAAAATATGTGAAACATTCGCAACTGAAAGTTTCCTTTTTCTATTTCTTTTTTTTCATAAATAATTATAAATTTGATGAAAAGGTTAATAACTTTCATACATATTGATATAAAAAGACAAATGTTTCTTAATCTACGAAAATATAATATAACCACGAACGAAAATATACAGTAACCTCTTCCGAGTTATCTACGATTCCGTAAAACATTCTTTATTTTAGAATCCTCAGAAACCAATATATTTTCGACATTTAAAGAAACATTTATAAAAACAAATTTGTTTTGCTGCCACCAATTTTCGAAAACGTTTCCGAGTAGTTTTTATACTGTATTAATCAGTTTTCGCACACCGGAATAGAGTTGCAAAAGCTAGAAAAAACCCGGTTTAAACCTGGGAATAAACCGGGTTTTTTGGAATAAACTTGGTTTTTTTGAGAATAAACTTGGTTTTTTGGGAATAAATCAGGTCTTTTGTCAATAAACCTGGGAATAAACCGGGTCTATTGGAAATAAACCTGGGAATAAACCGTTTTTTTGCATCTCTATACCAAAATATCGTTTTTCAGGATGCTATCAATTATCAATTAAACATTTTCAGCCATGTAGTTGAGTTTATACATGCAAGAGTAATAAAATAATATTAATGCTAATATTAATGTTAATACTTTTAATTTATTATGTCTGTAAAACATGTTTATTGAACATACAAAATTTTTAATTGAAAATTGATAACTTCCGTAAAAAATATATTCCGGGTTGAGGAAACTGATTAATACGCTACAAAAATTATTCGAAAACGTTTCAGAAAATCAGTGGCACTAAAAGAAACTTTGTTTAATAAATGCTTCTTTAAATCTCGAAAATATATTGGTTACGGAGTTTTCTAAAAATAAAAAATTCTTTTCTTAGTAGTTAGTAATTCGGACGAGGTTATTGTATATTTCCTTTCGTGGTTATAATATATTTTCCTAGATTTAGAAACACCTCTTTTTTTTTAATATTGCAGACCATCATTCTGTGCAAGTACTTGACAGTGCCTATAAAAACGTTACATTTTTGTTGGTCTTAAATTATGACATTGCGTGTCTTTATTTATTTTAATTTAGAAAATATCGCCATATCGCTATTGTTATATATGTTTACGTTAATCTTAACTGCAAAATTATGCTCAAGTGTTTTCCATTACACTGTTTCTTAAAGGTTTTGTTGATATTAAACTTATTATTTCTCACGGTTTTGTCAGGGAGTGTGAAACACCCATTGGTGTGGTCAAAAGGGGGGGGGGCAGATTAGGGACACCAGTAATTTTTAATAGAAAATTTTTTAGTTGTTTAATTGCAGAATGCTACAAATAACTAAGACAAAAAATTCTTTTAAAAACGTGGTTTCCATAACCCTCGTCCCAGGCTACGCCACTGGAAACAACATTTCTTGAAAGCTTAGAATTTAACTGCTTACTGGATATATAATAAACACAAGTATGCAGATAATATTTCAGAACAAGCAATGTAGGATTTGGCAGCAATAATTAGGTACTATTACTTTTGGGCATATTTTTGCATTTAGGAATCAACTGTTATGAGTTTTAAAAAGCACTGTAAAAAAGACACATGTTTCTTAATATAGGAAAATATAATATAACCGCAAACAAAATATACAATAACATCTTCCGAGTTATCCATTATTCCGAAAAGCGTGCTTTACCTTTAGAAACCTCAACAACCCATATAATTTTGAAAGCTACTATTCAGAAACACATATATTGAAAGAAGCATTTGTAATCAGTTTTCTAGACTCGGAATATAGGTTTTCCGGATGCTATGATGCTACAAATTCTTAAGTAAACATTTTCATACTCAACAAACATGTTTTACAGACAAATATGATCAATTAACATTATTAACATTAACATTAACATTAATATTGTTGTGTTATACTTGCATGTACCTATTCAATTATGCAGCTGAAAAGGCTTAATTAAGAATTGATAGAATCCTAAAAATTGATATTCCGGTTTTAGTAAACTGATTAATACACTATAAAAGCTGCTCGGGAACGTTTCCAAAAATCAGTTGTAGCAGAAGAAACTCTGTTTTTATAAATGTTTCTTTAAATCTCAAAAATATAATGAGTATTTTCCAGTTTATTAAGTTTCTAAAACTGAAGAAAACTTTTCGGAATCATGGGTAACTCTGAAGAAGTTATTGTGAATTTTCGTTTAGAGTTATATTATATTTTCTTAAAATAAGAAACATTTGTCTTTTTAACAGTAAAATATTTCTATATCTTATATATTTTTTTTAATATTTATGATTAAAACCTATCTAATAGAAAATGTGAATGGTTAAATCAAATACCGTCTTTGAAAATTGAAGTGAAATCTCGTTTTATAAATTTACAGATTCAGAACATTATAGCCTTAAATTTTGCAAAACACTGGAATATACATTAAAGGATATGAAAAGACCTTTGAATCAGACCAATTTATTTTAAATAGCATTGAAATATCATTAACGAAATGTTTTTCATAGAATCTTAGCTAGTATGAAGAAGCAATGTAAAAAAGATTTTTAGAGTAATTAGTATCACATTTTTTTAAGCTCTCTCTTGTAATAAGTGTAATGAGTTACTAACGATCGTATTAGCTTATAGAATTCTTACGGTTTTTGGTTTAAACCACTGAGATTTAATTTACTTTTTATTAGAACTAGTCTGTTTCTTTTCTAAATGTATCTTTGTAATTTTTTACAAACTGAGATTACTTAATAATGCATATATTTAAAATAACTGATTCGAAGCGTTTAATGAGAGCGCTAAAATGTATGTATTTAATTTTCTAATTTAAAGTAAGATTAAACAATTGTTTTTATACTTTATAAAATGTGAAATTGGACGTTTTACAAATTAAAAAAAAATAAACTTATAGCATACAATTATATCTTGTTAAAAATAATTTTAATTGTTATAAAAATAAAGTTTATATATTGAATATAATGGTTGTGTGCTTTTTTTCTGAAATGTTTATTTATAACTTGACTGCATATGTTTTCGATTTAATGATAGTGCCAAAATATGTAGTTGTGAAATTGTAGAGTAACGAAATTAGATTATTAAAGTGAGTACCCAGGTTATACGTTATTTCAAAATTTAATTTAAAAATTCTATGCATGATAAAAATATGCAGTTTTTAAAAAGTTTCCAGCAAAATATTTTATTTTTTATGTTAGGTAGCAAATCTTTTTCTCTCCACTTTTCTTCTCCTCCTTTTTTCTCCACCATTTTTTTTTAATAATTAGATCAACTCTTTTGTAATTTATTCAAATATTGTTACAAGAATAAAATACGCAATGTGTATAAATTATGCAGTGTTAGATATAATTATATATCTAGGTCATAGGTAAGGAATATAATATTATTGCTATGAGTATAAAATGGTAAAAACACGTAACCCAACCTAGTAATACATTCTGGATTCACATTGTAACACTCCTAATATAATAAATTACAATAATTTGAAAACCTTCAAAATTTGATTGGTCGTTTAATATATCTCATATGTAGCAGAGAAAAACATATACGGAATCGTGATTATTTTAAAGGAATTTTAATCAACAAAATCCCAGAAATACACCTAGAACTTTTTCCATAAATCATTCTATAAATATGTATGCCAATGAGTACTATATTTATAGCACTGAAAGTCATAATAATCTTAACTAAAACTATATATAAGGCTAATAATAAACCCAATTTAGTAAGTATTGACCTGTATTGGATCAATTAATTCCATATTTTATTTAAAATAAAAAACAACAAAAAAGCAAAATACTTAACTGTTAACATAATATTAAATGTATGTGAAAAATCTTACATATATCTTATTTTTTACTTTTATCAATGCGATTTCTTTTCTGACTTGATTTATTTGTAAATAATATTTTATTAGGTAACTAAATTGACTCTGTCTTATGTAATATGGCCATAAATAGTATAGAAAAAGGTCCAAATATCAACTACCACTTTTATTTTCAATCTAGGTCGTACAATTTTGAAAATTAGTTAAGGAAAATGTCATGGTAGGGTACCTTGATATGTTTCACATCAACTTAGAACAAGAAATTTCAGTTTAAAAAGCGTTTTCTGTTTATAGAAAGGTAAATTCCGAAAGTCAAATTTTGAGTTTTGAAAATGGCGTCTAAATATCGGCTACCTCAGTTTTTTTCCAAAAAAATCACACAAATAGGCCTAATTTCACTAATTAAGAGAGGATAATATTGTTTTAATAAATTTTATTTATTAATAACATTAATATATACAGAAATAAAATGTAATTTTTAATAAATACGCATTTATGTCAAATTTACAAAAATCTTAACGACTATCTCTGACAATCTGCTTTCCATTCTGTTCCTATTGTTCTTTTTTAATGTGTTAAACAAAAAAATGCCTACTGCTTGATATGTAGAAACTACAAAATTTACAAACATCACTCTCTGCATCGGTGCAGTGAGCCCACATACCGCGTTCTAAGCATCGAGCCCAGAGTTTTTCGTTCTTGTCCGCACAGATAGCACCCTAGCAGAAGACGAAAATTGCATAATCTCCCTCTGTAGAATATCTTCTTTTTTTTGCCTTTTAAAAATCCAATTTCTGCACCTTTCGCCTATTTTTTCTTAGCTTTTCCTCCGTCATTTTTATTCTTTCTCTTTCCATTTATTGCGAAAGATTTTGACCAGCATTGTAACCGTAGACAGATTGTAACAGTTAAATGACGCAACAAAACCATGTAGTTTTACCCCATAAATTAATTTATTTACGGAGTAAACCTAGAAAAGTTCAAATGCCTGCTAGCCGGTATTTAAACCACTTTGTGTGGCTCGATATTTGGACCACTTCTATGTTTAAGTTAAATTATTCATTCATATAGTAAAACACCAATAACGTGTTTGCGGTATTTGGTAGCTAAATATGTCTAGAAATCAATTTAATCGTTAATTCAAGCCAATACACAGTCAGCATTTTTTTTTAATGATAAACGTATGCCTGAAAAAGTTTTATTACCTCATATTTCGTCATGTAGACACTTTAACTCTTACTGTTTGTAATTTACACAGACTTCAGCGAATTACTTATCGTGCCATTCTTCTCTTAATTAAATGTACAAACTCTGCCTGTCACCACTAGGCTGAGCTGCTCTCAGTTCTCAGAACGCCTACTAGTCAGTATTTGGACCATCTCCTTTATAAAATAAAATGATGAGGGCCATTTTGGACAAAAATATAGTCAATTAATTCAAAATATCCCAGCCCATTTTCATTGAATTTTGCATGAACTTCACCATGCAAGTATTTTTGTTAACTTTTGAAACTACTGAGTTATTTTTCGGTCTAAAGCGACCGCCATTTTTCCCCTATATGAGTGTGTACAGACGGTTAGGTCTTATTTTATTGACAAAAGGATTTCGAGCATTGTATTAATTTAAGGATTGATTTGTTCACATATTTCGCTTTTTGAAATTATGAAAGGATAGAGCATTCTGGTATGGATAAAATACAAATTTAATCAGAAAACAAACTGTAACTATTTCTGTACTATTTCCTTATATTTCATTCTGTACTATTTCCTCGCACAAGTACTAAATTGAATGTTTAATCGATATTTATATTACATACCTGCTAAACCTTCAGATGTTTGAGTACCACTATTTATGACTAATAATCTTAGTGTCTTTTAATATAAATTTTCTGTCATTAAATGAAACGAAAATTTCGTTTCGAAAATAGTAAGACTCCAAAAATAGTAGCTATGATATTATTATTCTTACATGAAAAAAGCCTTTAATTTTTTTAAACAAAAATCCTTATCGAAGTATCTTAAGTATCGAGAAATAATTTAATTTATATCATTACAAACTCAATTTTGAAAGAGAATTTTCCATATACGCTGAAAACCTAATATTTTATGTGTGTAAAGTTCAGCCAATAAAAAAGACAGGTTATAACTGTAAAATAATCGTTTCAAATACACTCTGTAACTTTAATGACACTACAAAGCTTTAGAAGAAGTTACTGCTGTGAAAAAATTAATTAATTATTATTATTGACCGTATTTTTGAAGTACCATGACCAAATTATCTCACTAATCTTTTTTAAATTATAGTAATGCGCCTATGGATGTTGATTTATCTTCATACTGTTGTCAGTTTTTACTCGCATATGGTTTGTAGATTTATATCTATCATTTTTTACTTTGATATTCAGTTACTAGTTTTTAATCAATAAAATACGTAAAAAGTAATTTTGCAATCAAGTTGTGTTATTAATAAAAAGACACATAGAAATACCTTTGAAATAAATGTTAACTGTTAATATGAAATAACTTTAAAACTCATTGATAAATAACCGGTAATTATCAAAAAATATATCCTCTTTATTCATAAAGTTTTTTACGAAACATAAATTATAAATATATTTCAAAACCTCTTTTTTACTTTAACACAGTTTTAAAAACTATTTATTTCAAATCTAGAGTTTTATTATGATAAAAGTAACTTTATAATACGTGAAATACTAATTATAAATAAAATTTCGCTGAAAATAATAAATAATTTTATATTTCCTTCATTCAAGTTACAGTATGTATCATTTTAGTCTAACATGGCTTTGTTAATTTTTTGTATAAATTAGAACAGTTTTACTCATTCTATTGCAGTAAAATAAGTTTTGTTTAGTTCAGAAATTTTATAGTCCGGAAAATGTGTTTTATGATTTATTTTTGAATTTGACTGATATTAAACATTTTTTTATTATCATAATTTTACATGCTTGTTTATAAACACATTTAAAGCCGTGTAAAATATTACGCGGTAGTATTACTTGTAGTAAAATTGCAAGTTATAATTTTAAAAAATCATGCATTTATTTCAAATATGGGTAAATAATGCAGGATGATGAAACATGCATAAGTTTTTTATCAAGAAATTATAAACACACCGGGCAAAAAATTAGCCACCTTTGACTGGAAGCATGATGGTTTCGCTTTGCTAATAAAGATGGCGTTGGAAAAGTGTCTCGAGGTAAACCGAACCTTGATTGCTGCTCCCTGATCATAACAGTAATGCTTAGTGGATATTCTAAAAGGCTAAAACCCTTGAGCAATCTCCATCTTTCCGTCCAAGATAACCGCCATCTTTTCGTCTAAAGCTGCCCTTTGTCCAATCGCTGCATTCGACACCTCCTCCTGTAGAGCTTTTTCGTCCCATTAAATGACAGATAATTCAGCCTGTATCATCCTCTTCGCTACTAAGTGTTAATGTAATATTATTGATTATTACTGACTTATTTCTTCGCCAATTTGACTTCAGTTTTAATCTAAACAAGAATTTTAAATCTATTTGCATTTCGAATCTTAGACATCCAAGCATATCATTCTGAGATCGAAAGTGTAATTATGTTCGAGTATCCTCTTTAATAAAAAGCTATGCGTTGCTGACGACTGTTATTTTCGATAATCGTTGCCACAGATTAATCTCGGAAAATGAAACATTTGAAGTTGCTGAAAAAATTAATATCTGGAAAAGTATTTGTCAGAAAATTGTTAGACAAACTTCGTTAGAAAAGTAAAAAATTGTATTTTTCTTGATATGAATTTCAAATCTAATGATTATGCAGTTTTTCAAATATTGAATTAAAAAAATTACCAAATTTCACAATGGTGTACCATAGCGAAATCTTTACGCGTAAAAAGATAATGATAACGGCATTGTGTCCTGACGTATACTGGCTATAGCACGAGTCACAAATTATAGTAGCCTTACTATTCTGTTAAAATATAAAACTGAATTATGATGCCACGAGTGCGTGATTTTTATTTAATTTTAATATAATTATCTTAGAAACAAGGTTTTGGAATTTTTTTTCGAATGGGATTAATAAATTGGCCAAAACTGTATATTATTTTGAGTTTAAAAGAGGAAAGGTGGGGGAGTGCTTTATATGATTTAGATTTCCTCAGGAACTTTTAGTCAGAATTGAAAGTTTAATATATCAAAACGTCAGAAATTAAATCGACATTAAATCGGCAATAACTATAACGACTGTCCTTTAGTTCGTTTGGATAGGTTTTCATTTAAAAATATAAAATCATTCAACATTGATTTTAGATATTTTTAAGGTTATTATCACGGGCCCGGGCAAAGCCGGGCATGTCAGCTAGTAATTAATAAAAAGGGAAAGTACGGAGGTCCACAAATATTAACCTACGGAGTGATGAGGTTAAAGTAGCTCTAAATTAATCCGTTCCAAAGTAGCGAAATAGCGTGTTAAGAGGGGTAAATAGAGGAATGTGTCAGAGTGACAAAAAGATGCGGCCATGTTGGGCGTTATTTTCATTTATCGAAGCGAAATGTCCTACATGTCTGCAAAGGATATTGTACCCCTGGTGAACATGAATCATTTTGTCAAAACTATGTTTAGAAAAGATCCTAACCCAGAGGGACTTGAAACAAGTGTCACGACTTGTCGATGAAAATTGTTTACAAAACCAGCAGGAATTGCTTCCGTCAGTGAATGAAGGTCCATTACAACCTTTTTCCAAGTGAACATTACGAAAGGAACTTCATACAATAAACATTTAGAGCAGGATACTTCGCAAGAGGCAATTGTCCGTGAATTACAAATTCACCTTTTTTGCGAATGATACAGATTTCGAGTTCAAAGAAGGCCAAATGAGGCATTCAAGCGACAGTGTGACTGTAGTTCAACTTGAGGTGGTTTTCTTGTGGTTTCGTGGTGTTTATTTTACTATAAAATGGGCACTGATTAAGCTGACGATTAATTTAAACCAGTGTGTTTATTTGAACATTCTCGGTGACCAGGTGTTACTTTCATTCAACACTTTTTTAATGAATATGCTATGAACAATTTTCGTCTTTTAAGACGACAACAGGCTTGTTTTCAGGGCTGCATGCATACGTGGCTAGTTTGATTAATATTCACAGATCCTATAGCACCTCGACTGTCTCACCTGATTGATGCCCCAAAGAAAATCTGGGGAACTATTTGTAATCGGGACTAAAATGCCGATACTAGCATCCTCGCAATTTGGTGGTCTTACGTGATTCACTGATGCGCTACAGGCATCATCTGAATGTGTCATACCCGTAGAACCATGTAGATTCCATTCTTTGACGAATCCAATTGTTTATCTAGACGAGACGATTTTACACTATAATAGAGAGATATCCTCAGGGATGACTAATGTTTTGCCTGGTGTGTTTATATACATTTTTCATCAAGAAATTATATATACACGACGAAATTATAATTTACCCCAAAGCTTATACATTGATTAACATAATAATTTAAAGTTTTTATTAAACTATAACGTATATATATATATATGCTTTTACTGAGAAAGTTAAGTTTTTAACTACAATTTAAAAATATGAGTACGTAACGGCATGAACATGGTAGAAGGATTTTTTAAAAGTAAATGTTAGATCTTAATGGCTTGCGGTTTGATAGAAGAGAGGCTTCATTATTTAATCATAGTTTCAGATTTCCTGTTTAGAAAGTATCCATCGAAATTTTTAGTTGATGATCGCCTAGTGTTCATAGTATACCTCATGTCTTCAGGATTTCTGGTTTCAAACCTTGCTCTCCATAACTAATAAAATAGCACTCTAAATCTTTTTTTAAATAACCTACTGTTGGGTGATAGTGACAGAAATGGAAGGAGTATTTTAGGTTAGCTATCAGAACTATACATATGTTTTTTGGTTGTCCTTGCTCTTTCGACTAAACCCAAGCGTTTTGTGACCATACGTGTATAGATTTAAAAACTTGATGCAGCTTAATTTTAGGGCATGCCGATTAGTAACAAAACATAAGTAACCACAGAGGACACAGCTAAATGAAATAAAGTCTATGAAGAATGTTTTTCGCAACATTCTATCATAACCTTTTCATGTTAAAAAAAAATTTAACCTTATATGCGATGTACCCTGCATGTAGAGTAGAGCTTATACGGTGTGGGACTATAAAAAGGAAATGTGTTCGGACTATAACAGTGAAACTTTGCACTTTATAGTTTTTCTCTGTCAGAAGTTACGAGTGAATTATATATCAGTATTAAAATATAGAGTAAAAGTTTGACGGTATTAACATTTGCTTGATTTGTATTCACAGTGGCAAAATAAAAACAAATCACTGAAAATTCCACTGGCAATTTCTTGGAAAACTAAGCGTAAAGTAACGAGTTTACAGAGGCATAACTTAAAAAGAATTATCGAATTCTATGCATGATAAAAATATATACATGGATCTACACTTTCATGCAACAATGAAAAATTTGTGTTGTGCTATTATTAGTGCCAAACAGCGCTTTAATAAAAAAAAACTAGTTGGGTGCGCCAATCTCACAACTTTCTTCTATCTCACACAGATTTCGCATACATTAAAAAGAATCAGCACCAATTTATATCAAGGTCTAACTGAATATAAATTTTATTAAATTCCGTGCATTAGTGCTTGAGATATGAATATTGCTAAAATCGTGTAAATCCTGCAAAATGCAGCATAGCTGCGCCACCTGTTGGTATATGTACCTAATCAACAATAACTTATGTCAACGTCTAACTGAATCTGAAGTTTGATGAAAATCCATGCATTAGTTCTTGAGATATAAGTATCGTAATAATAATGACAAAAGTAGCACAGCAGCACCACCTGTTGGGCTATTTACACTAAAAAGTAAGCAGCATCTATTTATGTGAAGGTCTAATAGAATCTGATGTTTGATGAAATTCCGTGCATTGGGTCTTGAGATATAGCTATCGTAAAAATAATGATAAAAGTGGTATAGCAGCGCCACCTGTTGGGATATCTACACAGAAACGTAATCAGAGTCTATTTATGTCAAGGTATAACAGAATCTGAAGTTTGAAGAAAATAAGTGCATTAGTTCTTGAGATAGAGCTATTGCGGAAATCGCGAAAAATGCATCATAGCTGCGCCACTTTCTGGGCGATTTTCACCAAAAACTAATCAGCACCAATTCATATCAGGGACTGACTGAATATAAAGTTTGATTAAATTTCGTGCATTAGTTCTTCAGATAGAGCGCACACAAATTTTTTGTCACATACAGAAAGAGACATACTGAGTCACAGACTAACAGACAGACACTTTCTAAAAACAGTCAAATTGTGTTCAGGACCTTCTAAAACGTATCAATCCGTTGAAAACCGGAAACCGAAAATTTTCATGAGTCCAATACTTTCTTCTTGTAAAGATAGAAGAAAGTAAAAATTATAGATGTCAGTCTCTCCTAAACGTTAAAACAGTGATCTAGTAGTTATGTAATTTGTAACTACACTAAATGAGTGTGTAACATTTAAAAACTGGTAATCAGCTACGCAGCAGATTATTGAACGTTATTAATAACATAATTATTAAAGGGCGAAATTTCTAACGTATTTTCAAATTATAAATTTAGGAAAATATGTGTGTTACGCTTTAACGAGATATTGTTTCGGTATAAACCAACATAATAAGATAAAACAACTAATGGTTTGTATTCATACCGCCCAAGGAAGGTTAACAGACGGGAACACCAAGAATTTTATAAGACGACGTTAAAATCTCGTTTTGTGATTCCCCTCTTTCTATTGCAATGCGTCTACATTATATTCGGGAATTTAGATAAGCTAAACACCAGTTTAACGTAATATTTATTAAGATAATCTAGGCGAAAGTCTAAATAAAAATAAATACAATTTTTCAACGATTCTTTTATCTTTAAAACTCAAAAAGAACTACATATGGAGCATTAAAGTGGTTCTCTAATTACTAATAGTACCCGAATAAGATAGAGATTCCACTCTAGACTATTCCACAAGCAGGTAATAATGTAACCACTACAGAATAAGACGTATCTAAACCTGTTACAAATAATTTCACATGTATAATATTGTTTTGCTTTTTTAAACTTTAGTAAATAAATATTTTATATCTTTACTCCTTTTCAGTGGAATACTATATTAAAAAATGTGTAAAAAAGGGCATTTTTTCCCTCTTTAATTGTGTACATTATAACAATAAAAATATTAGAAATAGGTTATTTTGTTAAAAAACAAATTTTTAATAATATATTTAATATTTTCACATATATAAGAAAAAATAATGGATTATAGTAGTTATATTTTACTCAAAATTGTTCAATTATAGCAAAATAAATCTAATGACATAGTAATTAAATTACATTGCACATTTGCTTGCTGTATAGAACCACTGATTTTTCTCCAGCCAAAAGCCAGTTCGGGCATTTCAAATATATTGCGTTTGAGATGCCCGAACGAGATTAGGACAACACTAGCAAGGTGGTAAACACAATTTTGTATTTTTATAATATAAGTATCTGATTTTTGTTGTATTGTCTATTTGTTTGTTTCCACTATACCATATTTTAAACACTACCAGGACTTAAAGACGAAATTTAGAAGGATGGCAAATATTCTATATAAAAACCATATACGGAGCGTTTTTTTTTTCAAGTGAATGCTTCTACCGTAGGGGAAGGAAACGTAGCACTGCAAAACTGCATCTGAGATTCTATTTAGTGTTTTAATAAAATCTGCAAAGTGTTTAATCTTGGAACATAAACATGTGATAGGGCACATTAAAAAAATTAATCTTATGCAACAAAGGAAAAGAAATTTGGCATGATGATGGCACGCAAAATATAGGCAAATTTTAAAAACGAAATTCTAGCAATCTCCCTCTGTGGACGATTGGGGTTTAGCACCATATTCCATAATATATCTATAGGCTTAGCAGAGAAAAAATCACGGTGATGACTATCAGGACTTAAGAATAAAACATAAAAGATACATTTGAAATTGGGACACTTTGTTTAAGCCCCTCGCCCCCTCACAGGGATTCAAATCATATCGCAGAACCTGTATGGGTCTTAGAGAACAAATTTTCCGGGATAGGGAATCTCGGAAAATAAGTACGAGAGTAGGTGGATTTATTCGAAATTGCGCCTCTGGGAAGATGGCATTCCTACCCGACCATCCGACAAAAAATAACAAGAAAACCCAAATTTAGAGAACAGTTCAAACAACATAAGTAAAAGAAGAGATTCTTGCTGTTTTTGCAATTTGAACGATTTGCCTGTGAAACACTAGAACGTATTTTAATTAATAGATTATATAATGTTTTATTTAAAAAAAAATATTTTTGAGAAAGATTCAAGAAAATGCATTCCTATAAAAAAATTTGGAATAAACATTTAAAACATTTCTAGATTATAAATTTAAATTCCTTGCAGCATCTTGAGCTTAATTTTATTATTGGAAATCCGTGGAATTTTTTAAACGCTGAAACAATCAAACTAAAAAGAATACTTTTGGCTTAATACTTAAAAGTAAATTCATAAATATTCTTTGCTAATAAAAATGTATTTTAGTAAACGTGATAGAAATTTGAAAAGATACTTGCATTAATTGTTGAGACTTTTATGTAAAGCTTTTTAATCCTAGGAATAAAATGAAAATTTTTATCTTTTTAAAGTATGTATAAGAAAACATATCATAATCTCTTCACTGGATTACCTTGATCCAAGGATCATAGAACTAGTAACATAAATATTCCTCTAAAGAACTAAGTTTTAAATTTAACGTAAAACAGAATTATGTTAAAAAACGAAGTATAAATTTTTAATGGCTGTAATCACAGTTTAAAAATGCGACTGTTTTAGGTTGTATTAAAACTGATCTTGATAAGGAAATTCATAGGCGCTTTAAGATAAAAATAAAAAGAATTACTTAAAATAGACACACTGTAGCATGATAGTGTTTGCTAAAAAGAGAAGAGCTCATAACAAATAATAAAGAGAAACAATATATTTAGGTAATTAAACTAATTGGAAACAGAATTTCATGTTCCGAGAGAAAACATGTTGAGTAACTAATGATCTCGCTAAAGCGATCTCTTTATGTTAGTCTGACTTGGACATTTACCATTAAGTGATTTGCTTTTGATTACACTATTTATTGCTTTATTAAGAACTAAACATAGTTTATTGTTCCATAAAAGTATTTCTTCTTGTTAGAAAAGTAATATATCTATTATAAGACCTAATGTTAATTCTCTAATATCTGTTATTAATCTTCACAATCTACGTCTCTCTACCATTTATACCGTTCTTTAATTTTTTATAAAGGACGAAGAAATTAATTATTTGAAAGAAGAATGTCGTCAGTAGACTATAAAACCGTATTTGTATCGACAGAATGCTTGCCACACTAGAACAAAGTTTGAGACCCTATGGATATCGGAAAATACAAGGTTTCTTAATTTCAGTCAATTTAACTAGTTCCCTGATTGCAAAACGAAAATATGTTTCTACATATTGCATTCAGCTAGAAGTTTGAATACGGTAACTTATGTCGTTTACTAATAAACACAGATTTTATTCATCTGCTAAATACCATAATTTAAGCACCTGACTTAATGGATACTGGAGAACTATCGCAGAACATCATCAATGTGCTTTTTATAAACAGACCTTCAAGGCATGAAAGGTCATATAAAAAAATAGCTTGTTTTCACATTAGATAGAGCGCATGTGATGTGGCTTGTGATCGTAAGAAACGAAACAAGATTTATCATCTGACCGCCAAACAGGCGTTCGCCAACATTTAACATAGCTGCCAAATTTTACGTTTTTTGTTACTACTAGAATTGAATAGAAAATTTTGCCTCATTTAATAACAGATTTCGAAGATTAAATAAAGCAAAATTTACTATTCAGTTTCATTCAACCAAATTTATCTCCACATTCAGAAGACTTTGCAAAATACAGTACAAATGGCTTTATAATTAGAAAATAAATTTATTAAGTATTTGATGAAATATGAGCGGTTGCATGAACTAGTTTTTAACTGCGCATGCGCGAATGATAATAAAAATGTGCTTGCATAATTCAGCAGTCAGCTATTTACGGCAACTTATATAAAAGGCTAATCGAATATCGTTTCGGCGATATAGTGAGCTGAATTTCAGTTTCTTCTCAAAAGCTAATAAAACTGTTTGCTAAGGGATTTTCCACAAATTGTCATTTTTTATTAACTGATTTCCAACAAAGGAGTTAGTATTTAACGCATGACCATGCGCAATTTTGGAACGGGTGTTTCGATTTTGATTAAACTTTTTTGTTGTTGTTGTTGGAACGAGTTCATTTTAATGATTCTTCTAAGGAGCATTAAAGATCAATGAAAAATTAAAATTAAAAAAATAGTAAGTAAAAATGACAATTGTTGAAAATCCCTTATCATCAAGTTACTTTTAGCAAGCAACTGAAATTCATCTCATTATCTGGCCGATATAGTTCTGTATTTTCCCGATATTTGACTGGCTTGTTTATGAATTCGGTTTGTCTGTCAGTCGGTCTGCCGTCTGTCTGTCTGTCTTTGGCCTAACTGTCGTATATATACTCGGATTGCCATGAAATTTTTATATGCTATGGATGTTTACTATAGAATTTTCGGTATTGAAAATGAAGTGTTTAGCATTTATATCTCGCTTACAGGAATGTAAAAAAGGATTCCGTTACGCTATGATCTATTTGGAAAATCACTTCCGTTGCATTTTAATGATGTTAAAATGCTTCAAACATAATAAAATTGATATGAATCACTTAGGTGGAGTGAAACATGCTTTCTCAGGAGTACATAATAATTAGCATTTATAGTTCAATTACAGGGACGCACCAAAATTTTCATTACATTATGGGAAAGCATCATTTGGAATGCATTTTAATGATGTTATGATACTTCAAACAAAATGAAATTAAAAATAATCACTTAGGTGCACTACAAAGTGTTTTCTATAGATTGAGGAATGCATAGCATTTATATTCATTTACAGAGACTCACACAAGAATTCGATTACCGGACGGACTATAATCGATTTCATTGTACGAAAAAAGGAAATTTCTTAATAATATTCTCTTAGTGTTGGAAAGTGTTTCATAATCAATGCTTGACGCATGATTTTCCGTTATTGTTATATGAGTTTCCCTATATGGGTAACTATTAAATTATTCAGAAAAGACTTATTTTTATCGCATACGCAGATAAAAATTATTTCATACAAATGCTCATATTTAATAATCAAATATTTAATATATTTTTATATTTTAATTATAGTATGTTGTTTTAACTGTACCTTTTCAAATTTCCTGAAAGTGGCGTTACACTTAGTTGAAACACTCCATGTTTTAAACAAGAAAAAAACATTCGAATTTTTTTTAAATTTTTAAAGAAACTTTTATATTTCCATGAACATACCTGCTATTCTTATATAAATGAACACAAATGTTGTATAAGATCAACATTGTCATGTGATACAGCTACGGCTCATTTTTAACATTTTATTTTACAGAATTATCGCATTTTTTTTTTGTAATTTTTTGTTGGTTCCCAAATTGCGCTCATGATCAAACTTTTAATGAAACACATGATGTCTGACATGTTCTTTAAATTCTTGAATTGCCAGAAGAATTTGTCATGCTTTTCTCTAAATTTTCGACAAAACATCTAAAATCGAAAGTGTCCGGTAACTTTCGGCCATATAGTCTAAATAGAATTTTGCTCATACATAAACGTGTAGCTTTTATTCAAATGTGCCGTAACGGACGATGGTTAGTAATACCTCTCTTGTCCGTTCTCTTTTAAAAATTTTGTTACTTTAGATTTTCCATAAGGCACCAAAAACTTGGGGGTACTTGGATCAAAGAGCTTGGGCCCAAATAAAGATTGTTTTAACTCAGCCCTGGATGTACTGAGTCACGAATTAGTGTTGTTACCTGTAGAGTACTGGTGAATCACGTCAATACTCGCAGCACAGCATATTAGCACAACTCCAGGGCCCGAAGAACCCCAATTTACTCTATAGGAACTACCCGTATAACATTTTTAAAAGAGAATATAAAAGCAATGTACTATATTTCTTTCATAATAACAATAATTTTTACACAGAAGTATTTGTCATGCAATGTGTGTGGAAGAAAATAATAGAAAACAAACAATAAAACAGTGATAAATTTGTTAAAATTCTTTAATAGACTTTCTGTTAACATATTTTAAAGAATGGTCGTAATATAGTTATAATTTGTAAAAAAAAAGAAAGTTTACAATGTATCAGTAAATAAAACCTGAAATATAAAATAAAAAGTTATTTTAAAATATCGTTTCTCACTTACATTTTATTTGAGTAAGAAATTAACGAAAAGAATTTTTATTTCTGGGAAGATAACATAAAAAGTACTTTTAGACAAAAAGAATAAGATCATCTATTTAATTGAATTTAAAGCAGCAGTAAAAACATAATTCTCTTTTTTTTAATCTAAAATTTGCGTTTATTCGTTGCACTTTTTAAAACTTGCATATCTCTCGTCGTTATACTTATCATTGTATAAAAACGAGATCTTTTTTTCCCGTTAAAATGAAGAGATTAAGAGATTTTTCAAAACTGAAAGAATTTTTTTATTCAATATTTACAAAGCCGAAATATTTTTTGCATTTAAAAGAGAGATTTTCACTGCGCTAAATAGCATTAAATTATTATAAAATAATAGATGTTTTTTTAAAACATAAAAGTAAAAAATATATATTTTTTAATGTTAGCTATAATTAATATGTTTTGTAAAACTCACACTATATAAACTGAACTTGCTACAATCTAAAAAAAGTAATCTAAAAATTAGTTTGATAGAAATATGAATATTTTATTTATTTATTTTTTAAAGCGATATTACTTTTTGTCCATATTTCATAGAATTATTATAAAATTTATAATTCTGTAATTGTGACTATGTTATTATATGTGAAACATTAATTATATGACATGAAACTGTATGCCTTAATTTCTTAGAAAAAAATGAATCCACCCTATTTTAGTACTTAAGTTATGCAGTTTCTCAATGTTTATCCAAATATATTTAAATGTGGATGGAAAAAAGTAAAAAATAATACAAAGAGTGAAAATAATATAACAAAGTAAAAATAATCAATGCATAACAAATTTATAAGAAGTATGTTATACCGTGAAGATAGCATAAAGAGTACTTTTAAATAAAAATAATAAGATTATTTGTATAATCTAGTTTAAAACAGTATTCAAAACACAATTCTCTTTTTTTTTTCTTCCAAAACTTGCATTGATTCGATATACTTTAAAAAAACACATTTCTCTTATCGTTAATTTTTCTATTATTGAAAAATGAGCATTTTTTCCAATAAAAATACGTTATTAAGAGATTTTTCAATAGTGAAGACTGTTTTTTTTTCAATAGTAACTGAGCTGAAATATTCTTTTTCTTCAAAAGAGAAGTATACTGTGCTTGATTTTAAACTACTTTAAAATAATAAGTGATATTTTTAATTATGAGATTTAAAAAGAGGAAAAAGATTTTTTACATTTTTTAATGAAATTTCTTCATATCAGTATCTATTTGAATTATTATAAGCTTTATAACTGTGATAATGTCATTATAATAGTAAAATGATAATTATATGCCACAAGATTGTATGCCTTTAATTTTTACTAACAGATGAATCAACCCATTTCAGTATTTAAGTTATCTAATTTCTCATTACGTATTCAGATACTTTTAGAAGAATATGCATAAAAGTTTAAAAAAATAAGAGTAACAATAATCAATGTATGAAAAAAATTGAAAATAAATAATGTTATGTCTGTGACAATAGAAAAAAAAATTAAAATATATGCGTTTGTATAATTTAAAGCAGCAGTAAAGAGCTCTCTTTTTAAAATGTGTGTTGATTTGTTGTTTTTCTTTTAACTTGCAAATTTCTTATTGTTATATTTTTCTTATATAAAAATGACCTTTTTTGTCAATGAAATTCTGATATATTATGATATTTCTCAAAACTTAGTTTTTTTTTCAATATTTGTTAAGCTCAAATGTATTTTTCTCTTCAAATAAAACTTTCTTTGCACTAAAAATATTAAACAACTTTTAAATAATAGTATTAAAAAAAAACAGTAAAAGAGTTGCTACTGTTATTTAATATTTAATAACTGCTTTTAAATTTACAGTGAATGAACTGAACTCGGTAAGATCCAAATAGCTAAAAGTTCAATTGATACGTATCTGAAGACTTTATACACACACACACACACACACACACACACACATATATATATATATATATATATATATACAGTGAACTTCCGTTTGTGTGGACTTCCAATGAAGGGCATTTTTCGCCTGCACTGTTAGACATTTGCAGCAAACTGTCCAGTCACTCTACCGTTTTTATGGAAAATGATTATATAACCGTAAATTAACTCTATTCTGAGCATAATATGGGCAAAAATACGGTCCAAATTGCGTTAAATATCGGTTATGTAACCGTTTTCTATAAAAACTGTCGTATGACCGGACAGTTTGCTGCAAATTTTTAACAGTGGGCAGTAACCGAAAGTCTGCATTAATTAGAATATGATGTGGGAAATATATTTGTCTGCATTAACCGGTCATATGTCTTAAGTGGAGACGCATTAATGAGAATCCACTGTATATACTGAAAATGAAGTTACTCTATGCTAGTATCTATTTGAATTATAATAAGCCTTATAATTATGTAGCACATAGTCATATTTTTATAAGTAAAATGATAACTATATATCATTAACTTGCATGCTTTCTTTTCTTATTAATGAATCGTATTTTTAAATCATTTTTTTTCAGTTAAGTTGCAATTATTTATGCTTGTAACAGCGGAGTGTAATAATGGATAAAAAATAATCTTAATGTATAATAGCGAATTTAACAGAAAGAATTGTATATGTGAAGAAAAATAATCACATTACTTATTTAGTTGAAGTTAAAGCAACAGTAAAAACTAAATTCTTTGTTTCTCGTAAAATATGCACTTAATGTAAAGCTAGCAGAGTCTGCGCACAATTCAAAAGAATAACAATAAAAAATTTAAATATTAATTTTTTGCTAAACTATCCATGAATAATTTTTTCTTCATTTGTTTTTTATGCATTTCCATTGCTATTTCGTTGTTATGTTGTAATTTAATAGAACAGTTGTAATAAAACCAAGAAAGTTATTTTGCGCAATCTGTCCTTTCAGGGTTGGTGTTATTGCGCACATGGGTAGGGGAGATTGTTACTAATAATATTTACAATTAAATTGTTAACAATAATAATTACACTTAAATGACATTGTTGTAAGGTTTTTGTGAACAATTATTATTGTATTAGGAGTGAATATTTCAACCTAAGGATTGAAGAATCAGAAAAACGAAATTCAACATTTTCAACCTAGAAATTGATTGAATTTTTAAAACAATTAAAAAATTTTACTTAAAGGGGAAAAAATTAAAGAATAAAAAAAAGCAAGTCCAGATAAGATTACAAAATAACATTAAGTTACTTGATAACACGATCAACTTAAAATTAGTCCATTTTCATTTTTCATTTTTTATACAAATTTACCAATAAGCTGCGTAATCTCTCCTAGCATGGAAACTAATTGGAACAATGCGCCATCTCTCCTAAGTAGCAGATTCGCAAACTCTCCAATTTCGGTAGGAGAGATTGCGCGGCCTTTTATTTAAACATGGCCACTACTGAATCGAACCGTTGATGTTCACATTGTTAGTCTAGATTAGTAGATTATGAAACTAGCTATATTAGCTATATAGAATTATATAGCTAACATTTTAAAAAGACGTAAAATAGCGATATTTTCTTTTTTCTTGAAATATCACGTATCTTTTCAAATACAGATGTATGCATTGAACTTATATATCGGAATATATAAAAATTGAGCGTTTTTCTGTGACATTAAGAAAAACAGCTATTTTTAAGTTCAGTCGATTATTTAGACGACGCGACGCATAGTCAAAAATAACATAAAAATTATTTTCTGTCTGTTTGTATGGAATAGGCTCAGAAACTGTAGTGTTGTATAACAGCTTTAGTGTTGTATAACAAACACTAAACTGATCAGAGGCAGATACATACTGAATGTTTCTGGCTACAATCTGCAGTTTGTCGTATTCCGATATTTTAAATAGTTTTTGAGACAACATGGAATAAATGGGAGAATCAATCAATCATCCAATTTTCCAATAATTGAAAACTCGGGAACAAATTGATTAATTTTAAGGAATCTTACGGCAATTTAAGGATCTAATTAAGATTTAAAATTGGTAATTCTGGCTACAATCTGCCATTTTTAGCATTCCGATATCTAAAATATTTTTTGAGAAAACAGGAAAAAACAGGGAAAATCAACCAATCAAGAATCTTTAAATACACAAAAACTCAGGAACTAATTGATCAATTTTAAGTAATACTGTAGCGAGCTAAAGGTCTAATTAAGATTTATAAATAATAATTCTGGCTACAATTTAAAGTTTGTAGTATTACGATATCTAAAAAACTTTTCAAACAAAATGAAAAATTGGGAGAATCAATCACTCAATCAATCTTTCAATGTTGCAAAACTCGAGAAATAATTGATCAGTTTTAATGAATATTACGGTGATTGAAAATGTAATTAAGATTTATAAATGATGATAATTACATTTTTAACTATTATACAATATATTAACAATTATACATATTAATTTAAAAATTGGGTTGGTATAAGTATGTTCCCAAAAAACTCGAGACATCTTTAAGAAACAAATGCAGAACAACGGGTTGCTACGCAGCTATTTATGATATAAAAGTGTAAAAACTCAATGATTATATATATATATATATATATATATATATATATGATGGATTATAGAATAGGATGGAATATTTAATACATGATGGATTATAGAATAGGATGGAATATATACGATATGATGGATATGAAGGAATATAGATGGAGGATTTTTAAATTCATTTCTCAAAATGAAACCGCTTCAAGAGCTTAACTGTTTTAAGTATAAGCCTTATAATCTTTTAATACTTTCCTATTGTTATAAATAAGAGGATGTTATATTTCACACGATATGATTTTTTCCAGATCTGATAACACTGGTTGGCACCAAAATACCAATAGTTGATCCTTATAGATTTCACTTCACAAAAACAAAATATGACAATGCAATTACTGCATCACGTACTATTTTTTAGGTTGGGTGGAAACATAAGTGAAAATTGCGTTAAAAAAATATGTATATGGCAATTTGTAAATAATTTATAAATAAATGTATACAAACATAAGTGAAGATACAGCGTCAGAATGAATTAAAATAATTCTGGTTGATACTGCTCAACACGAAAGAGTGGAGAGGCACCCAAAGAACAATGCACGAGACAAATATCAACAAAATATATTTCCATAATCTGTTTTATTGATTTGCTATCTAAGACAGTTAAAATACCCATTCATGCTTTCAATTTTATATAGCATTGTAAATTAATATAACAATCCTTCATTATTTGTTATTATTAGAAAGCTGTTTCTCGGAAATATGGTACGTGTTGGAACAATTTCAATGCCATATTTAAAAATAGGAATGTCAGATCTGAATACTACATATATTCGTCTCGCACAGAGGCAAAATGTTTATTTTTATTTTTTTGCCGATCAGCGTAAATGCTTAATAAGAAAATCAACCATATTTAATAATTTAGATTTTATAAACATTCAAACATATTGAAAAAGCGTAAAATAGCAAAGTTTTATCCCTTTCCTTGGCAGATCACATAATTAGTTATACAAAGCAAGAAAAATTTTGTCTCTGGATGAATTAGGCGTCGAGATATTCTGTTATGCATTCGAATGTATCTCACTGTAAAAGGACACTATTTGAAACTAAAAAATTGTTTTTCAAAAAACTACATTTACTCATTATATGTTCCTACAAATCAAATTATTTCAAATATTTCAAAATATTTCTATAATACCTTATAACTCAATAATATGTTGTTTCTTAAAGATCGTACTAAAATGATTTTTGCATTTGAATATTTTTTAGAATATGGCTTGTTATCACATCAGAAATAATATTAGAAATCTGCCGAGATATTCGTCTAGTTAATCTAAAAAATTGAATTTTTAATAAATTTTCTAAATAAAAGTAGCGTATTTTAGCGATACTTTAAATATTGTATATTTAATAGTTTATCCTATAATATTTTTCAAAAATTCCTTAAAACTGTATATAATTAACCTTTTTGAAAACTAGTAGGCATGTATATGAAATATTATCTTTTACTTATGACTTCGGAAAAGAACCAATGCAACTAATTAAGAATAATCATACCTCCCACCTGATTTTCAAAATGTGTCACCCCGATTATGAAAACAAAATTGCACCTTAAACCTGGATTACGGAAAAGAAATGGCACCTCAAGATAAAAAAAAAAATGTATCTGTGGTATGAAAAAAAAATGAACGGCAAAAAATCACTTCAAAGTCAAATTAAAAAAGACAAAGTCGGTTAAAAAAAAAACTTGTTCAAAGTGTTCATGATCCTTTTTCTACTCCTTGGAATATTATTTAGCCGAATTTCGTAGCGGTGTGTCTTATTGTCACCACGTTAGACTGCCTCGTTTTTTTAGGTAGCTTTCAATACAAAAAAGTATAAAGCTACCTATTGCAGCCGTTCGGAGGAAAGCAATTCCGGAAAATTCCGATAAATTTTCACCGATCATGACCCCCAGACCCCAAAACCACCCTCCGTTCAAATGTTGATTTATATATATAGATATATCCATATATATATATATATATATATATATATATATATATGACATATGTCATACGATAACGCTCGTATTTATAAATCAATTTTGATTAAACTAATTGTGTGTATTAAGATAACCAATGTCTCGACCGAGTTCGTTGGCCAGCTTGGTCCGCCATTTTGTTTCAAGATGGCGGCCATTTAAAAATTTAAAACTAAAATAAATATACAAAAAAGTTAAAAATTCAAATTTATTTTTAATTACGTGTTAGGCCTTGATACAAGGATTCCAGAGCATTTTTTGATTTACCTCTATCTTACAAAATGGCTGAGATAGAGCAGTTTGAAATTCTAGGGTGTCTGACATTTTGAAACAAAACAGCACATTAACGCGATTACTCGCAAATTATTTTCTTTCATTTTCTTTCATTGTTGTAATAATATTCCCAATCATACGCATAAAACTATATATTCATATCCATTAGCGCCAAAATTGGCGACATTGGCGACAAAATTGGCACAATTGGTGATATTTGGCGAAATATCGCCAAATTTGGCGACCAAAATTAGTCTTCATAAATGAAGCCAATTTGGCTATTGCTCAGTAATTTGGCGAATTTCTTATTCAAATTCAGTATTAATGAATCTTTTCTAAACGTTTCTTTGCATTTTAACTTGCTGTTTTCGTGTAACATTAGCTAAAATTTTAAAACGAAGATATAGGAAAGCTACCTTTTCCTCCCGGTACAGGCCGGAAGGACTTTTTATATTATAGATACACAATCACTATTCTTATTTACAAAAATTAACAAAAAATGCAATGTAAAAGAAGTATTTAGAGTATAGCCAGGGTGTTCTAAAACGAACTAAACGTTTAAAAAATCCTATAACAAATAAACAGTGACAGTTATTGAATTTCTTCTTGCAGTGAGAAGTTTTTCTTTCAAAGTGTGAAGTCATAAATTTCTTTACTATGCTTTCTTCTTTTACTTCCAAATATAACCGATAGATGGCACTGCACTATCTCAAAATGTAATATTATTCAAAACAGCCTTGTAATTTTGAACCGCGAATAACTGTTTGGCGTTTCAACAGCTAAACAGAATGAAGTTTAAAAGTCGAGTAAGCGTTGATCCAATTTTTCATATGTTATACATGCATCGCCATCTATCCGTGATGTTTGGAACTAAAAAAGAAATAATAGGAAACAAATTCTTGGTATCATGCATTAATCCCTTTGCAAAAATTAATTCCATAGTTGTCGCCGTTTTCATATTATTGAATTTTAAACAGGTTCAGTCCTTCTAGCTTCTGAAAAGCTCTGTGAATGCGTTTGCGTATGAAATATAAATGGATGCAATACGCAATATAAAGGACGTATTTAGAGTATATACAGGGTATCCTAAAATGAAATGAACGTTTTCAAAATTCTTTAACTAGTAATCGGCGACAGCTATCGAAGTTATTCCTGCAGTGTTAAGTTATTCTTGAAATATATGAAGTCAAGAATTTATTGACTTCACTTCCTTATTTTACGCCCCAAATATAACCGATAGATGGCGCTGACACTGTCTCAAACTGCAATATTGGTCAAGATAACCTTGCAATTCCGAAACGAAATAATTATTTTGGCGTTTCAACATCTAAACAGAATGAAAAGTCGAGTAATCTTTGATCCAATTTCCTATACATTAGTTTGAACTTTCTTACAGTTTGAGACAGCGCATCGCTATCTATTGGTCCTGTTTGGAAATAAAATAAGGAAGATTATGAAAGAAATTATTGTTATCATGCATTAATCTTCTTGCAAAAATTAATTCTTTAGTTGTCGCCGCTTACATATTATTGGATTTTTAAAACGTTCAGTCTTTTAAGTTTCTGGAAATCTCTTCGAACGCGTATGAATATACAATTTAAAGGATGCAATACGTAATACAAAGGAAGTATTTATAGTATATACATGATATTCTAAAATAAACTGAACAATTTAAAATCCTATAACAAGTTAATGGCGACAGCTACTGAAGTTATTCTTGCAGAGTGATGTCAAGACTTTCTTTACTACGCTTCCTTATTTTATTCCCAAATATAGCCAATAGATTGCACTGCACTGTCTCAAACTGTAATACTGTTCAAAATAACCTTGCAATTCCGAAACGAAAATAATTTTTTTTTGCCGTTTCAACAGTTAAACAGAATAAATTTTAAAAGCCGAGTAATCTTTGATCTAATTTCTTATACATTAGTTTGAACTTTTCAACAGTTCGAGACAGCGCATCACCATCCATCGGTGATGTTTGTAAGTAAAACAAGAACGAATAGAAAGAAATTTTTGATCTTATGCATTAATCTCTTAGCAAAAATTACTCCAATAGCTGTCTTCGTTTACATATTATTTAATTTTAAAAACGTTCAGTCCTTTAAGCTTCTGAAGAGCTTTTCGGACGCGTTTGGATACTGTAAGGCAGTGTGTTACTCATTATAAATGAGTATATTAGGCTGAGCTATTATAAGGGTGAGACCTTATAGGGGTAACCTTAAGGGAAAAGTAACATTAAGTAACCTTCTATTTCTTTGAGTCAAAATTTAAATTTTATTTTCATTTTTTAATCCCTCTAGTGTGCAGATTGTTGCGCCAAAGCAGTTTCGCAATATTCCAATAACTTACAATCTTTTTCGCTAGTTGAACATAACGCCACAACAGTCAGAAAACGACTTTCTACGTGCTTTTGAAAGTTTATTGAGTATCAAAACCATGTCAAAAAAATTCTCGAAATCATGTCGAAAATGTGTTTCGAAACTATGTCCAAATCATGTCGAACAAAACCATCTCGAAACAGTATCGGAACCCTTTTCTTTCAAAACCATGTTTTTCAAACTGGACGGCGACAACTTCCGACCGATTTCCTTCATTAAAAAAAAAAAAAAAAATGTAATCGTTTTTGCTGTATCTTATAGCACCGGAAAGTATAATTTTCATCGATTAATCTTTTCGAGAAAAGATTAATTTTTTTGCAAAAGATAAAAAAATTACCTTTTTTGCTCAAATGACAGCCATTTTGTCAAAAATCAACTTTTTACACTAAATGTTGGTATAAGCTCTAGAGAATTTAATGGCCTTTCATAATTTGGTGACCAAATTTGTTTCAGATGCTTGTGACAGGAAAACAAAAACTGTCGCTATATTGGAAGCTTATTGGATGCACCTGCAAGTACTCCCGTCGCACAAGCCGTATTATTAAATTTTTTAACTAACAAAAAATTAAATATGTGAAATGTCAATAAATATAATGCAAAGTCCGAAGGTGATATCTCTCTTTTTTTGTGTAACCGAAAAAAATCGCAAAATTCACGTGAATTTTAGACCAGACCAAAGATGTAGAACCTTCTTTTAAAGTATTACGAATAAAGATGTACAATCATTCCATTTAATTGTTTTTGTATTTTTTGCATTCAGTGGATGCAATTACGCATAGCCGTGGTTTTAAGACGTCACTTTTTAACAACCTAAATAAAAGTTTTGTAAATTTAAACTTTCATTAAAAGTTAAATTAATATTCTTGGTTTCATGATAACTTATTTTTTTTTGTAAATTAACTTTATTAAGCTTTATCATTTTGCTTAAGATTTTTGAAATTTCATTTCGGCGATTATTTAAATTAAATTGACTGATTTGACAATTTTCATTTTCCTCATTACTTCATGAGTCTGAATACAACTTTTCAAAATAATCTGTTATGTAATTTAAGTGATAGTTATGGGGGGGAAAAACACATATTTTTTTCATTTTGATGTATTACTTTATCATTTAATTGATAGTTAGCCATAAGAACCTAAAATTTAGCTATCTATTTTCAGATATAAGCTTTTGCGCAAAGCATTCAATATACTTAAGGGAACTAGCTACCATTATTTGGCGAAAAAGAATGAAAAATTCATTTTTGCAAGTTTTTGCTTAAGGGGAGTTACCAGTTTTAAACTTTCTAAAATTCTACTTGTTTTTCATAACTTTAAATATATATATAGTTCTGAGTCGACCCAGAAAACTACATGAGAATATTTAAATTAGAATCCAATGAATTTGAAATCGGCAATGTGTACTTTAATGCAAACTCTATTTTCTATAAAACTTCGCTTGGGTTTTTATCAAATCATGTCTATGCTAACTTCGCGTACTGTAACGAAAAAACTTTTTAGAGACGTATAATTTATTTAGCTTAATTATATATAAAATGATCATATATATAATCTCCACCCATTGATCTGTCATTTAAATGGCACAAATTTGAATTGTTGCGATTAGAATATGCTTTTTAAGATGCATCCTTTTAAAAAACACAGTTGGAACAAATAAAATTTACGTCATATAATTATCAAACCAATAAATGAGATTACAGATATGATTATTTTATACATATTTGAGCATAAGTATTATTTCTCTCGAAATAGTTTGTTTTTTGTTACAGTGCGCGCTATTAACAAAAACGCGATTTGAGAAAAACGCACGTAATGTTAAAAATCAAATCGAGCTTGTGTAAAAGTACAGATTTTCGAGTTCAAATTGACTCACTCTTAACTGTAATTTCTTCACGAGGCTTTTTTCGTTCGATTCAAAATTGTATAAATTGTTATAAAATATGAAAAGAAAAATCGATTTTTTGTATAAAATTGATGACTTTCCTTAAAATGTATTTAGACATCCATAGGACATCCCTATTACGAACTGGAAAAGTTCGTAAAAATCCGATAATTATAACTATGAGAAAAAGGCTTTTTAATGAATCCATTTCCCTTTAAAAGATTCAGAGTCACAATCTCTAAATTTATATTTCTCGATTTGTGTTTTTTCAATATATCAGTATGTTAAAACTTCCTAAATTTCAACATACATTCCTCAATTTTCTTTATTTTGTTTACGTTTCTTATAGTATGTTTTATGAAATTATGGTTCCGATTTTTAATAATATAAATAGTTTATTTTTTTAAACTAAAAATGTTAAGCAAATAGTCATTTTTACTGCATTTTTATATACTTAATGATAATTTATTTACTTTTTCTTAAAATAATTTACATTTTGGAAGCCTGGTCCTTACAGTTATAGTTCAAAATTATAGGACAAGTGTTTTTTAAATTGTCTTACATTGAGAAAAATTAATTTAAATAATTAATTTTTTGAAATTTTACCATACGAATTGATTTTCTTTTTTCTGCATTAAATCCTTTTTCTTCATAAAACTATTTAATAATATGCCAAAAATATATTTTTTAAAACTCAAATAAAAAGAAATAGTTCAAAGGTTACTGAATTCCATTAATTGAAAAATTGTTTAAGCGTTCATTTGAAAAAAATTCTAAATATAATACACTTACAAAATGCATTATTATTAGGTTTATTCATGAATAGAAACATAATAAAAAAATCTATCCAGCATTCTTTCATATAGAAATAAACAAAATCCCAAAATTCTATTATACTGTGTTTATTTTTGTAGTGGGATTTTCAATTCGGATAAACCTGCCCACAGAAAAGCTAAATCGGAGAAGAAATGTTTATGTAATCATTGCCCGTATTTAGCTTAAGGGAAGATGTAGCACAAGTGAACAGCCTTATTTAAGAAATCTATAGTTTTTAGAAATTCAAATTACTATATTTAAATTACTGTATTGAATTATTGGTATCTACAAAGAAAAAAAAAAGTTTTCAAATAGAATTCCAAATTATGTGTTTCAATTGTTAGTATTAAAAGATACTTCTTCTTTAATATATTTCTTATTTTAATTTGCCCAAAATATTTTCTTCGGGAACAAAAAAATCAAAATTGAACCTTATTTGAACATTTTTAGATAAACTATAGTGTCAAAGAATGGTCAGAGAAATTATCAGAAAAACAAATAGGGACTTTGTGAAAAGATCTTTCAAAAAATCTAAATTAAACAATTTAAAAACCATAAGTTTTCAAGTAGAAAGAAAGTTATCAAAATGTGTGCTCTGTATATTAAATTTGTATCAATGCCAATTCAAATTAAAACTTTCTCTCTCTCTCTCTTTTAATCAAATAAAATTAGTGCTTTTCGTTATTTTGAAACTTCAGAAAACAAATTCACTTTTTTCCGACATGTATATAAATTGAAAACATTCAGAAAACAATCATTAAAGAGGCAATATTATTCGTCTTAAGCAAAGCTGGTTTATATAACTGAAATCATTCAGCAAAAATACATTACTTTTATTCAAAGAAGATTTTGTTGAAATTTCTTAGCTCATATTGTATTCCAGTATTTTACGTATTAGTGTATTATTCATTTTTACTATATATTTAATATTATAAATTTCACACTCTCTCAATTTCGTTAAATATCCAGCTGGATAATAGTTGTTTTTCAATTGCATAGTAATTATTTTGAAACACATATGCTTTGAAAGTCAGTATTCACATACGCAATAAATTGAATTGTTTAAATTATTTTTTATCTGCATGCATATAAGGTAAAATTTTGTATTCTGGCCTAAAGGAGCCTAGATAAAATGTAAAATCATGAGTTATACGGTAATCAGTTATACAGTAAAAAATGTTACCTAAAACATTAGGAATTTTTTTGAATTACAAAAAGGTTTGTGCTATATTTTTTTTTTTTTTTTTTTTTTTTTTTTTTGCTGAATTTTTCAGAAAAAAAAAACAGCATTCATATATTTCTTAAAAGAAACGGGATAAATTAGAATAACATAAAATATTTTGACTTAAAAATAAAACTAAATATATAACTTATTTTAAATAACTGACCTTCAATGGTATATTTGTAAGAAAAGCGTTTTCTAATTGAAGAGTTTGCGCTACCAAAAAAGTTTATATTTTTAATAACTATAAAAATTGCAAATATTAAAACGTTACAAAACTTGTAATTTTTTGTATGCAAAATACTTACATCAAGGACATTTAAAAGCGCCTTCTTACGAATTTTGCGGAAAAAAATTATCTCTGTATTAAAAATACTAGGCATTAGAGGATATTATGTTGAATAATACGGTTTATATGTAATCTACCAGTTCTTCATTAAGTTATTACATTTGTACAAATACAATTCATACTTATTTGAGATCATCTATTTAAATGCGTTAACAAAACAATGAGAATAAACCCGAAAGCTATAATGCTGTAAAACATTGAAGGAATTACAACATATAAGCGTCTTTCTCAGTGTCATGAGATTGTTTAAAATATATTTATTGAACATCTATGGAGGTCAGCAAGCTCCGATTTTCAGCAAATATACTCTCCACAAACATAGAACAGTTTGATTTGATTATGCAATCCTGCTTGTATTGTAATATACATCTGGTTTTGCGACTTGTCCTCTGCGTTTAATGGTGCAGACTATTTGCTGTCGATACAATATACTGTTCCTCCTGAATAGCTTTACAATCTAAACAATAGAATTTCATACGCTAAGGCAATAATTGTGTTTCACACAGGAGCTTTAAATTGTCGATGGTAGCGGCGATTCAATATCACTAATTCTGAATCAATTAAGAGTGTTAAACGGAAAAGTTATCTGATACATTCGCAAATGAATATTTTTTTAATGAATTTTATTATCAATCTTCAATTTTAGTATAAATCAATAACTGCTATTCCTTCTTAGCAACTTTTAAAGAAAATCGAGCCTATTTTTTAAACTAACTATTTAGACGTGATAAGTTATTCTATAAAGCGGAACATTTCCTTTTGCGATTTCTATCAATAATTACAACTGTTAAATTAGAAATTGTTTTAAGTAAGTCAAATGAGACATTATTTTTAAATATATAAATTGTTATATAAAAGAAATCTTTAAAAGGATTAAAGTTTAAATTACATTGTATGTTAGTTTTATACTTTCATAACTGCACTTTAAGAGCGCATTGCTTAGTAATAAAAGAAGACACAGATCCTCTATCAAACGCCTGTATCAACGAGAGCATGTAATGCACGGAATTCCGTCCAACTTTTATTAAACTTTTATTAAACTTTCATTAAAGGGTCTTCACTTCTCAAATTTCGAAATTTGACAAAGATACTGAATTTGCAGATTTATTATGTTAAATACATTCATATATCTTAAAGTGAGCATATTAAAAAAACAACGACAGAGTAGTATTCTAATTAGATTGCAATTTACAGATGGATTTACAAACACAAATTGACTTTTTGCGTCGTCAATTCGAAGATCATGACAATTGTTACATCTTACAGCCATCACATCGTGAGATTTATTTGCTACCTTCGAAATGATACATGGTAGCGGCGAGATTTTGTAAGGTTTTGTCAAATGTTTATAAAATTGTTTATAAAGACTTTTAATTAAACATTGCATAACGTATAAAAGATCCAGAAGTCAGAACTGCAAAATTTATTAACCTTTAATATGAAATAAACTGGCTTAGTATTATAAACGGATAATTAATTAATTGAAAGAGTAAAGGCGTTAACCATACATAAAAGTTATTCGGTTGATTTGTGTTATTATATTAGATGTGGATTAATTTAGATCCCTATGAAAAGTTCTAAATGCACTAATAACGTATAAAGTTAAAAGCAATTTCGGAATTACAGAATGGTTTCACAAGTATGCTTTGGTCAAATTTCGCAAACCCGATTACATATACTTGCATAACCATTAAGTAAACATGTAAAGCCATTTAAAGGCATCTTGACTATAATGCAAAACGATTGAATTGTTTCTTTGGCTAATTAATAAATTTATTGCTAATTTGGTAGCTAATGCGAGAGATTTAATTATAGAATTTTATTTATCCCTTAAACCCAAGTAAGAAAGTACCTGAAAACTTTCCTTAGACATTTTAGGCCTGGTGCTATTTAAGATAATGAAATGTAAAGGAATATTTCTTCATGCAGTAAATGACTATACTTCACCCAAGACATAGGATAATTTTTCTTTTGGAGGTGAATAGATAAGAATTCAGTGTGTTTGTAATCAATATAAGATTAATACATACTAAAAGATATTAACAATAAATTAAAACTAATAATGCCAAAATGTATGCATAAATTTCGGCTAACTCGGCTAAGTCGTTTAACATTGCAATAGGCTAAAAATGACAATATTAAGCTCCTCATAACATATCGAAAAAACGCCAAAAATGTTAAAATAATAATAGATCCATAAAATAAATAAAAATCCAACTGCAATATATAATTAACTAAATAAAAATAGACATAACTCACCAGTGGAATAGATAGAGGTGATGATTAACACACATTCAAATATATGAACCATGTGCTGGTCCAAAATGCCTATACACACACAATCAGAGATTAATTTTATGTTTGTACTTGTTAATTTTTATTAACTTTTTTGGTATTCTGTCTACACTTAATGATCAACTATCTTAATTGGAAATTAGGTTTGAATTGTTACAAGAACTTGTTAATGTATTTTGAAAGTCAAAGGTATTACAATTATATATATATAAATTGGAGAGAACACAGGTTTAAAGAATGGTAGGTCTGTTTCTCATCTGACGACCAAACGGCAATAATTTAAAAAAAATTTCCATTCTTGAACTTGATTTTACTTTTAAATTTATGTAATGAATCATAATACAGCTACAAATTTCGCTATTGATCTCATAATTTAAAAGATTATTAAAAAGGTCTTGAAATGATCAAAAGTCAGCGTTCTATTTAGAACAAGCTAATGAAATGCTATTTTAATACAATTTTACACGAGTTAGTGTATTCTATTCTGAATTATAATTGAAAACTGTGTCCTAATAAATGCTTAAACACGGGTCTCTAATGTTATAAATATTTTATAATTTTATTAGACCATATTTTTTATCATTTTAATAGGCTTTTTTTAAATTTTATTGGACTTTATTATAACTTTATTTTTATAATTATCATTCTTCAAATAAGGCTTTTAAAACCTTATTGATGTATAAACTTTTCTTAAATTCTGAAAAACGAGGGTTTTGTGTACGTGTTACAAGGAATTCTAATGTTGTAATACATCTTTGGGTGTTAATCTACAAGCAGCTTCGTTGAGTTACCATTTATACCAGTTGTTCGCAAACTTTATTGTTATGAAAATCACCGTAAAGTTTGAAAGTTTTTGCGACCCAACTAATACGTAGGTATGTAGAAGAGACTTTTGTATAACTAATCTTTGTATTCTAGGAAAAAGGCCAACTCACGTACAAGCATTTATACGAAAATATTAATAGGTATTTCTAATGCATGGCTGCTAAATTTTACGCTTTATTGTTACTACTAATTTTTTTTAGAAATTTTTGCTTTATTAATCGTAGATTTCGGCGATTAAATAAAGCAAAATTTGCTATCAAATTTTAGTGGTAAGACAAAGGCGTAAAAGTTGGCAGCTAAGCTAACGTGAATAATCGCAATAATAATAATGTGGTATAATATAATTTGCGGTAAATTGCGGTATATTATTAATAATAAAACAATACCTTCTTTTCCTAAGCATGAAATAATACGTTTATTAATAATTTTATAAGGAAAAAAATGCATTTTAAAATCCAGTGCAATTTATGACATTGTTTTGCAGAAACAAGATTGTTTTTATAAGAATTGAAAAATGTTAAGTTTAGTAAGTTTAATGAAACATTGTCATTTCACGAAGTTGCTTACCTATATTTACTGATTATTTTACATATATTTACTATATATCACCAATTTATTTTCTTTAAAGATGTGACATTTTGCATTCTTTATAAATTTCAGCAGATAATATGAATAATATATTTTCAAGAACGGATCAATCAATCCACGATCCTCCAAAACATCGCCCGCGACTCACAGTTTTGTAACTATTGATTTGTTGCAACTTTCCAATTAACAGTGTGTGATGTTTAGATAACTTGCATGCGCCTAATGCAATTTTTGAAATTTAGTAATTTACACCACTATGACTTTAAAAATTTCATAAATAGATCCTCATAAATAATCCTCCTATACTCTTCTCCTTCTGACTGCAGAGAATTAGTAAATAAAAATTTTAAATTAGAAAAATTAGGAAAAGAAGATACCCATCTACATTTATTAATCTCCAGTGTGCTTTAATGTTGCTATTTTCATATAGTAAAAAATACATTATATCAAAAATAACTATGCCTAAAAATCAAAATAAAATAAATGAGGTAAAAAATAGGGGGAAATAATATGAGGTAATAAACTTCTGAATTTAAAAAAAGATCTCAAAATAGGAAAGTAAATACGGAAGAGCCTAATGAAGCTTATCATTTTTACCTTTTATGTATTCTATTCTTATTAATTTTTTTCTTCCTAAAAAATGAAAAATATCTATAATTCCTGTTTAGCTATCTATTTTTGAGGCTATTTCTTCATTTTTTTTTATAAAGCTGATTATTTAGGAAAACATTTAATTTAAATTTAGGATAAGATTAGAATATCAGTGTTTAAAGAAAATAAATATATTCAATCAGATTAAAAGAAATATCAACGTGAAATATTTAAAAATTAAAACTCGTTTACCAGCTTTTATACACTTTAAGATTTTTGCAAGTCTCACTTTGAAAAATGTATATACATTACTACTGAAAACTAAGTTATCGATTTACACAAAAGTTGTACTTAAAATTTTTAGTTATTAAGAATGATCTTTTTCATTTCATTTATTGCAAAATTTTTAATTACAAGCCTATTTTCGTACGATTAATTTTTTTTCATTAAAATGTTTACGAATTTTCAAAGTATCTCCAATTTTTTTTATATAAAGAGATAACATTTTTAATCTTGTTGTTCGCCATTTAGAGTACTGGATTTAAAAAATAAAAAAACTTCAAAACTCCTTTGATTTTTAAGGCAATTGATATGCTCGTTCTTGTCCTCAAATGTCTAAAATAATTCTCGAGATTTCGATTAATAATTTCATCTTGTCATAGAATAATTAAGCAGGAGACATGATAAGAAGAAAACAGTGTTAAATGAATTATTAATTTATAATTCGCTTTCAACTGATAATTGAAATTTAGATTTAAAAAAAAAAGACTAGCAGAATCTTTTTAAAACTAATGTTTCGCGAATATAGTTTGCATTATTTCAGTTTGTAAAAATTTCAAATATTTTTTTGGCTTGAAACATTACTTCTAAGACATTAACAGTTCGTGGAATTTTTAAAAGAACTTTTGATTTATCCGTAATCAAATATTTATGAGAAATATATTGATTAATTGAGTAATGTATTCACTTTCAAGAAAGAAAGAAAAGAGTTAAGGAATGACATATTTTAGAAACTTATTTTACCCGAACGTAGTTCTGGATTACAGTGAACAAAAATGCATAAAGGTATCAGTTATAAACTTTTGATAATATTTTGAGTAAATATGTAGATAGATAAATGTGATATTTGAATATTTTGAAATGAAGTTTAGAAAGAATTCTTTAATTTTATATTTTCTTACACGTGAAAAGCTATTTAAAATGAATTTATATTCCAAAGAGAAATAATTAGTAAGCTGGACATAATTTGCATTTAGAGTGAGGAGAATTTTAAATGAAGAATTATGATAAATTTAATTTGCAAATGAAATCGGAAAACTTACATTGCCTAAAAGTTTGTTTTAAAACTGATAAATATTGATAAAAGCAATATTTAATGTGTGTGCACTTGTATCTTTTAAGAAATTTTGAATACTTTTAAGGCATACACAAAACGAACATAACTATGCTACTACAGCAGTTTTAGATTTCAAATTAAGAAACATTTACTCTTAATAAATCTAACCAAATACTTCTTTTTATACAAATTAATGTATTTTTCTCTTTTAATGAAAAATTATATGATAGCATGATAATAATCCAATGAAATAATTATTCATTTTAAACAACGTAGCACATTTAAGTGGTATTTAACTTTATGAGGATCCCACTGTAGGGAACATAAAATTAAGATTAAAAATTTCCACTATACAAATAACATTATGACTTAAGTACCATATACAATACAATCTTTAATCTGTGTACATAAATTAACAATTAAAACTATTTGGAATCATATTAACAAAACATTCAACGAAAGCTTGTTACATTTAAATATAATGATTGTACACTATGACAAAATGATATTAATTATTGTGTTTTCTTCTTTTGTAATCGAGCACTTTGATTTACAATTTTTAGTTTATAAACTATTGAAATTATACCAATGAAGCTGTCTTTATCTAAGGAATACCATATCGAAACTAATTTTTTATATACGTGATTTCGAGATGGATTAGCAACAAACCCGGCATCCTGAGATTGTTTCAGATTTTACAAACATGATTATTTTTATAAAGCATATTTCTTTCAATAATTATATCCTAATTTTTTAGAAATAGTTATTTATACATAAATACTGTCGGATCTGTATTTAACAAACTACTGTTTTACGAATTCTTCTATTTTACGAACTTTCCCTTGGAAATAAGAATATTTTACGAATTTTCTTGCAAATAAACCTCCAAAAATTGAAGTGCATTCTCTATTTAACGAATTTTTCTTGTAATCTAATTTTTGTTATCCGTATACCTAAAATATTTTGGCACATTTCAAACTTATTCTTTCATTTTACACATTTTATGATGCTCAAATAATTTAAAATAATTTAAATTAAATTAAGTTAAATGCTCAATTAATTCGATTTTCAATTAATTTCAACAAAGGCCAGAACCGCAAGAGAATAATATGAAAAGTTATCACTGCACTTGAAAACAATTAAGTGATGTATAAGATAACTGGTGGGAAAGTATAGCAGAAATTTTAAAAGTATGATGTCAGAGATCGAACTATTTTGAACAGTTTTGAAAAAGCGCCTATACTACATAGTGTGGAAACCGGCTATCCCAGAAATGCTTTAAAAAGAGCTAAAACATTGTAGCCGATAAACGTGCAACGATGGTGTACGATAATAGGGCTATCGCAGCGACATCTGCTAGCTCTTTTCAACGTCAACATTGTATTGCAAAATATTAGTAAATATCATAAGTACTTTGAACAGTTATAAGCTGATAATCAAGCAATGACATAAAATAAGTTGCAGAATATCTTTTAAGAGGTTAACTCATTGCTAAATCGCTTCAGTAATGAAACGGAAAAAAATATTTCTTTTTACAAAAATGTGAGAATAAAATTCCAGAAAGCTTTAGCCTCTTACTGAAAAAAGATAAAAATAAGGAAATTTTTATTCAAAGAAATTTCTGAATCACTAATGCACGTACACATATGAATTAGTTCCGCTGTATGTATACATGATACAAATTGATTATTATTATTATTACTTGTAATTTATCAAACAAATGCTACTCTTGAATGCATTTTAAAAGTTGCATTTTACTATTATTTATCATTGCACATAGAGAAAATTGAAAGATATGTGTTAAATTACTTTAATGAAAAAGTAGAGCAAAAAAAAAATGAAAGAAGTAATTTTAAATATTAAAATTACATCGGAACAATCATTCTATTGATATGATAAAGTTATATTAGCTTTATATGTTTGTAAAATATTTTCGTGCATTTTAATTATGTGTACATTTAAATGACAGGGCTTTGCTTACTCTAGTATAGTTTTCTGATAATTGTGCTAGTTTATATGTAAAATATAAAGTTTGAGTCAGCCACTCGCGTGGTTATTGGAGGTATTTTGAGGTGTTAAAAAACTAGAAAAAAAACATTGTAAAGCCTGTTGTAATACAGATAAAAAAAACTATTCATATATTTTTTACAATTTGTCCGAGAAAGTTTGTCAAAAATCTTTCCTATTTGCATTTTTACTGTCAGGGAATTAAAAAATACCCAAATTTTATCCATGCATAGCAGGTTCTTATTAATCTGGTGTATATATCAGAGATAAAGGTACATGAACATATTATGGAGTAAATGGGCCAGTAATGAACACCTTTAAGGATATATATATATATATATATATATATAAAATTTAAGTATTTAAAATACTTATCACCGACGGAAACGTTTCCTCAATTTGATTCTTATACAATGTTTACGTTGTAAAGAGGTAGCAGATGTCGCTGCGATCGAAATGTTATCGTTCAGCATTGTTGTACATTTATCGGATTCAATTTTTTAGTACTACATTTTGCAGCCGGTTTCCGCACTATTTATTCTAGGCGCTGTATTTTGCCAAAGCTTTGTCTTCCAATGAGAATCCAGTAGGTATGGAGGAGGAGGACGATATCGTCTTCGAGGAAATTAAGAAAAAAATAACATAGATACAGCTGAGGGTAAAGGAAAAAATGACTACGACGTGTTGATTGGTCATTTCTTTTGATTTCATTAGGAAGTTGAAACTACAGAAACATCAATTGAGTTGTATATTTTGCACAGAATAAAAAATAAAAACAATACAGCAATGAATCACGATGAAGACGAAGAATATGAAGATTGAAATGATCATGATGAAATTAACAAACTTTGGCATCGTGAAATGTTAAAATTATTTGAATCAACCCGATGTGGATTATAATTAAGAAAAAGAAAATAATCCTAAAGAGGTTGTTAGTGCATCGCAAATATGTGTAACGTATTATGCGAGAAAAACATTTTGAAACAAAAAACTAGCACAAAATTAACAGACTTTTTGAGTAATTAAATTGAAAGCCGACTTTGGTAACGCATGCGTAAACGTATACGGTAATATCATAAAATATAATACATTCATTTTATATATAAATTTATTTTCTTAAACGAAAAATACAGCGTTTTCTTGCATTCTAAAAATGACATTTTCAAAACTGAGTAAAAAATACTCAAATCTGAGTACTTCGCATTGTCAAAATGGCTCCGAATCAAAATTACTCAAGTTTGAAACATGTATATACTCATTTCTGAAAACATGCACACACTCAAGAAGAAAACATCATGTGCTCATGTTTGAGTATGCCGATGTTTCAAAAAAGAGTATGAACTGAGTCCTATGTGCTCATTTTTTAGTATTTCCATGTTTCAAAAATGAGTTTGAACTGATTCTAATCATTTTTGAGTATGTTCATGTTTTAAAAATGATTATGAACTGACCTCTGTGTGCTGAGTTTTGCGTATGTCCATGTTTCAATGTTCTGAATACTTCTGGTATTTCAAAATTGAAAGCATTGGGTCGTCATATTTGAAATAAAAAGTTTCATAACAAAATGAAAACATTGATTTACTCAGATTTCAAAGTGTCATTTTTCTCAGCTTGGACAGTAATGTTGCAATCTTCTTTTTTCGACAAATGATTTTCTATGAATAAATTAACGACAACAAAAAAATGGATATAATTTTAAAAAGAGCGTAATTAATTTCTTATATAATATTTAGTGTTTATGTAGATAATATTCGTCTTTATTTAGTTTAAAATGTGACAAAAAAGGCGAATCTCTATTTAACAAATTTTCCAAATAACGAACTTTTTGCTGGGTTTAGCAATTTTGTTAAATAGAGGTTCGACTGTAATATATTTAAACTGTAAATTAAATTAGTTTTAAATGCCACATAAACTAAAATATGATAAATTTCCTTTACTTACGAATATTTTATTATTAAAAGGTAATGAACACTATTTTGATTTTAAAAATGTAATTGCAGAAACAAATGACTTAGAGTATTCTTGTTTATTAACATGTTTACTTTATTTAGTAATCTTTTTCTATGTCATGTTCTTTAGCACAGTTTAATACAACGATGGATATTTTTATTCACTTCCTAAAAATAGGAAAAATAGTTTTACTGAGAATAGAAAGCATGATTTCATTCTTACATTCTGATTCGCTTGAAATTCTGATGCGTAAAATTTTAAACTAAAGATAGCATTCAAGGTCTTCTTTTGCGGTAGGATTCTTTAGAACTACTGTTTTTATTTCTGTTTTTTTTTTTTTTAATCACAGAATTAAAGGCATTGTGTCGACAAGTGCTGCCAAATCTGGTAGTTTTGTTTTATTCAGAAATTCTGAATTCTCACCAGAAAGTCTGATTTATATTTTATTTTTTATTACTTTGCATTTTTTTTTTTGGTTTAAATAATGATACCCATTCCGTGAATAAAATCAAAGAAAAAAATTTCTGGTATGAATTCGGAATTCCTGAATAAAACATCCACCAGATTTAGCAACACTGGTGCAGATTCAAAATTCTGTAAATTCTATCATTATTGGAAAACACAAGTACACAAATAGTTGAAAATATAACTTTTATCCCATAAAAATCAATTAAACTTCAAATGTATAATTTTAAGGAGCTATCCTCCAAGAACTGTGTGAGATAAAACTGCTTAGAAACCTCAACCCCTTGTGGTTTTGTTCAATTAAAAAATGATGCACTCGAAATCATTACTTAATCCCATCCATCGTGAGTTGAACGCAACGAAATTAACAAATTCATATCAGAAATTTCGAAAGCAAAATATTTACTTTAATTACAAAATGTCTGCCATTAAATAAAGTACATATTTCTGTTTGAAATTTCTGGTAAGAATTGGAAATTTCTTAATTTAAAAAGAGGCCAAACTGACAAAACTGATCACGAAGCAGCTTAAAGCTCTTTGCATAAATCTGCAGAAGTAGATTATTTTGTAATATCGATTATTAAGCAATCCCGAAAATTAAAATGTTTTTTGGAGGGAATAGAATCTGGCGGGATCCCGAGAATTTGAAACCCTGTATCGGGGATTGTATTCCCTATTTTTAACTGAACTGGAAAACTGTCTTTTCAAGTGAAAAGTCTACTGAATAGTGATCGGTATATGATTAACATAAAATTGAGAGATATCTTTGCTTGTGTATGTAACATTTGCTTACTACATTATTGAAAATAAAAACTTATTTCGATGTTCATATTATAAAATAATGCATATGTAATTAAGATATTGCACCTTACTGATTTCGTATGCACATAACGTTTAGTGTCATAAATATGAATAATATATACGTATTTAAGCGACTTCAAAGAATAAGTTTCTGCTTTTGGTCATTATGTATGTGTGTATGTCAGCGGCATGCCCTCAATTTTCTTTAAAACCACTAAACGGATTTAATTGTGACATTTACACTACAATTCTAGTATACCAGGGAAGGTTTTATGCTAAAAAAACATCGTATCTTTTATAGTTTTCTTTTTTTACAGGAACACAGGAAATATTTTAATATAAGATTGTTTAATTAGTTTCAAACATTAGCGGTGGGTAATAGATTGTCTTAATGAATGTAGGAGATTTGGCATGCGAGTAATAAATTTTACAATTGGAAGGATTTTGGGTAAAATATTGAGCGATGACAAACGAGAGTGCCTATATAAATAAGTACGAAATAAGTACGAACATAAGTACGTAACATTCGAACATAAGTACGAAAAGTATACTACGGGAAATATTGATTGGTCGATAGGATTTTGGAGGAATTCCTGTGAGATGAGCACAAATACTGCCTTTATACTTAATAGAGTGGCGGCATGCGAGCAATAAATTTGATTAGTCGAGAGGATTTTGGATAATTATCGCCAAGCTAATGTATGTCCACATGTCTCACTCCTTTAATAGAACTTGTCCGGGTAAGTATTGCCACATTCTGGAATGTAGGTTGAACAAAAACTGCTATTCTGACCATACGTCATGTTCGTGTGCCACTACTCTTTATTTATAAAGGCATTCGAATCGCAGCAACGTAGATAATATTGAATATGTTTTTCCATCCAACAAGGAACCTACTGCAAGTAGCATAAGAAGTTAATTTCATTCTCATTTCGGCTGGAAAATCTGGGATTGGTATTCTTGTAAACCTAAAGTGCTTGACAAAGTTTTGGAGTTTTTTTTTTTTTACTTGTTCGATGTTTTTTTTCAACCACGATTAGTTCTGTAAGCAGCCTCTTTTTAAGTACGAGCTCCACATGTGTCTTTTAAGCCGTTCAGCCTTCAAGTTTTCTTATTTATCTTATTTTAATTTTTTCTTAATATTAAGTAAATAATGTCGTGCAGTTTTATTTTTTTCGCAGTTCAAGGCACAGGAAAGAACCTGGAATTACGTTTCACAAGTAAGTGTTTATTTTATTATTTTCTGTATTTTTCTTTTAATTTTTTAAAAATATTGTATGAATATCTGAAATTAATAACGTGTTTAATATATTTTTAATTATTTTTCTGTTATATTTATTAATTTTTAAAATGGTAATTGAAATATAATATGCAAATCATTTTAAATATAATACGTTAATTATAAAAAAAAGTACATATTTTAAACCCTTGTAAATCATCATAAAAAACTTTTGCTTTTCTGCTAATAATGTGGCCTTTGCACAAGTAATTTGAGGCGTATAATCTGTGGATCAAACAATCATTTTTGACAAAGAAAATTTATTTAATAATTGAAGTCAAATATTTACAGCAATCTAGTAAATTACGATTTTTTTACAAAATAAAATTTCTGGGTCAAAATATGATTGTTTGATCCGCGGATTATACACCGAAAATTGCGGTACATATTTTTATGACTTTTTACATTAAAAAAAATATAGAAATATTTCTTATATTTTTATATTAATATCTGAGTATCTAAAATGAATATTATGTTGATCATATTTTTTAGTACTCTGTTATGCTACAATATATATATAAAATAACTGTATTAAATTTTATATAATCAGCTAGATACGTAGTGAAATAGAGAATAGAAATATATTTAATAGAAAATTTAACTTGAATCCAAATTTTGTTGCAAGGAGTATGTAAAAAATTCCCAATATTATATTAATCTGTTAAAAATATTGAACCAATTCCATAGTCACATTTCTGGTAATAAATCAAAATTTAGTTGTAATAATTAAGTTAAGTTTTTAAATTGTAATAATTAGTTGTAATAGTTAGTTGTAAAGCGAGAAAGGAGTCAAAGAGCGATAAACGCGTCATAGTATCACCCTTTCCCACTATGAATTCTGGGGCTGATCCTCCACAGGCTCAAACATAGTGGCAACTTTCAGGTGTAAAGCGATCTATGTTACGGTATTTAACGTTATCATTCCCGTGATAGGTTCCTACTTCCATATAGTTTTCCCAAAAAATACTTTCTTGTGCTTGTGCCAAACCACCTCTCTAAAATACGCCAACTCATTCTCAAAAAGTAAATACAAAAATAGGCAATGTTAAAAATATGAGTTTTTTGGACAATTGCAAGTGTTTATAAAGAAAGAGTCACTTGAATTCGTATTGATGTTTTTTATTTCAAAATCATTTTTCATTTGTTTCGTTAGCGAATGCATTTTGTAATTATTCGTGCGTGATGAGAATTCAGTCGCTCTTAAGGGCTATGTTTTTAGTTCATGCTTTTCTATTTTCTGTGTTGTATTTAGAAAACATAATATGCATACTGATAAAATATTCGTTTATTAAGTTTAATTCCTGCAGTACCCTTTCAATTGCTTTTTATAATATCTCATGCATTGTTTTTCACATGTGTTTTAATTTTTAAATATATATATATCTAAATTCTAAAACTAATTATAATGTCGTGAACTTCTATGATTGATTATAAATTGATCAAAATTAAACCACTCGTCAATATTTTTTTTAATTTTAATTTAATGAAATTTTTTTATAGAAACATGGAAATATATATGAAATAACAAGGGAAACTAATATTAATGACACTGAGTCACTGTAAAAATTGTAGAAATATAAAAAAAAAATCTTTTGAGAAAATTTAAACGCATACTTTAAATTTTCTGTGTTTCTTTATTTTTTGTTGCTTTTGAAAATAGTTAATAATTTATTTTGCAGTTTATACTGGAAAAAATTATATTTCTCTTAATATTATTCAATAATGATTTCCTACCCATTGCGGTGTTATGAAACTAAACCAGATATAAGCTTGAATTTAAAGCAAGTATAAAGTAAGAGTTGTCATTTAACGTTAAAACTGGTCGCAGGAAATATGTGCGCCAATTCTTTGTAGCAGTTGAACTGCGATTTAATCCGGGTTTTTCATAATAGCGTCCTTAAAGATTTTGTTTACATTTTTGAGATTCCGGTGCTTATTTGGTAATACATTTAGGTAGCAATAACGGGCTACAAATACTATTGATTGGAAATTGCAATTAATGAACTAAACTGAAGATTTTGTGGCAAATGTGAAATTCATTTTCTGCATGTAGCTCAATTTCATAAAAAATAATTTACACATAAAATATTAACACATTTAGTGTTATTTATTAATGATATTAAAGTTTTGTTAAGTTTGTTGTCTTATAATTAGGTTACGGGCAACGGCGAGAAATTCTAGGCATTAATAACTACTTACCAGCCTGCGTCGTTTAGGCATTGGTCAGAGTATTTTTTTCCTTGCAAAATTGATGTCCCTAGTTAATTTTCATACGTATGTGCATGTTTTCAGCAAAACTATTACATCTCCTAAACTATACAAAATATTTTAGCACAAAATAAAATTCCATTTTCCAAAATAATAATAATGAAATTAAATAGTTAAAAACTTTTATATTAACTTTAATAACGTGTTTAGTCATAAAAATAAAACTGTTAGGTGATTAATAAATAGAATTAGAACAAATTAGACGAAATCATCAACTAACAACATTGAATAAATAACTATAAATGTATAAATCAAAGCAATCACTCTAAATTTAATTACGATAAAATGCTCTAAGAACCACAAAGATAAAATGAAGTAAAGTATTCTGGGACAATGCTAGGCCGTTCAAAACAACCACTCGAGGTCTACACTACTAGAGTACCTCGATATGAGAGTGGTGACATAAGGGATATAAAATTTGATTCGTTCAGACGATTCTGAAATCTTCCCGGTTCAATCGTCGAAAAGCATCTTGGCGAGCCTGTCATTATAACCAAACTAATGCTCGTTAGCTTGTCTCACTCGTATAGTCGAACTCGTCCAAGTGAGTATCACCAAGTTAGAGTTGCAAAAAACCGGTTTATTCACAGGTTTATTTCCAATAGACCCGGTTTATTCCCAGGTTTATTCCCAAAAGAGCTGGTTTATTACCAAAAAACCAAGTTTATTCCCCCAAAAACTCGGTTTATTCCCAGGTTTATTCCCAAAAGAGCTGGTTTATTACCAAAAAACCAAGTTTATTCCCCCAAAAACTCGGTTTATTCCCAGGTTTAAACCGGGCTTTTTCTAGCCTTTACATTCCTACACCAAGTTCTGGAATGTACGTTTTTCATGGTTTGGACAAAAACGTCTGTCTAAGTACAGTCGGAGTACAACACCTAGAATAAATACTGTGGAAACTGGCTACAAAATAATACTAAAAAAATTAATCCGGTAAATGTACAACGATGCTGAATAATAAGAGATCGATCGAAGCGACATCTGCTAGCTCTTTTCAATGTAAACATTGTATAAGAATCAATTTAAGAAAATGTTTCGACCGGAAGTAAGTATTTTAAATACTTAAATTATAAAAAGATAAATCCCTTAAAGGCGTTCATTACTGGCCTATTTTCTCCATATTATGTTCATGTACCCTTACTCTGATATACCGGGTGGTTATAATATAAGTATCTCTGTTTGGGGCTGTCTGTAGCTTGAGAAAATAACCCGAATGAAACCAAAATCGGTACACTTACTATTCGAGAAGGGGGAAGAAGAATGGAACGATAAAATTAATTGCAGTAATCGCCGTTAGATGGCGCTTTTGAGTATGAAATGTAATGTGTAATACAAGAGCATAGAATTAAGGCATAAAACCTGATGACAAACCTAATTTATTGGAAAGTGTTGCAATAAATGTGGTTATGCTTTCGCATGGCAAGTTCAGGTTTTGCATTGCCATTGCGCTGGAGGACACAATCCAGGCGGTGCACGACGTGGTCAACTGCAGAATGTAACGCATCAGGAATGGTGTTTCTCACATGTTATGATATGTGATCTTTTAAGTCATTGAGGTTTCAGAGACCTCCACGCTACACAACGGAGTTTGAACCGACACGCCCGGTAGCACCATCTGTTGGCGATAATTGCAACTATTTTTTATTGTTCCATTCTTCTTACCCCTTCTCGAATAGTAAGTGTGCGGATTTTGATTTCATCCGGGTTATTCCTTCAAGCTACAGACAGATCCAAATAGAGATACTTATATTATAACCACCCTGTATACACCAGATTAATAAATGGTGCTATGCATGGATACAATTTAGGTATTTTTCTAATTCCCTGAGAGTAAAAATGCAAATAGGAAAGGTTTTTCCCAAACTTACTCACACAAATTGTAAAAAATAAATGAATGTTTTTTGTTTGTTTTTGAGTGATAGATTCAAACTTTATATTTTACATATAAACCGGCACAATTATTATCTTAAAACTATAGTAGAGTAAACAAAGCCCTGTCATTTAAATGCAAAAATAATTCAAATGCACGAAAATATTTTACAAACATATAAAGCTAGCATAACATTATCATATGAATAAAGTGATTGTTCCGATGTAATTTTAATATTTAAAATTGCTTCTTTAATTTTTTTTTTGGCTCACCTTCTTCATTAAAGTAATTTAACACATATCTGTCATTTTTCTCTATGTGCAATAATAAATAACAATAAAATGCAACTTTTAAAATACATTCAAGAGCAGCGTTTGTTTGATAAATTACAATTAATAATAATAATAATAATGAATTTGCAGTATCATGTATGCATACAGTGGAACTAATTCATACGTGTACGTGCATTAGTGATTCAGAAATTTCTTTGAATAAAAATTTCTTTATATTTATCTACTTCTTCTTTTTTTTCCTTTCTTTCTTTTTTTTTTTGAGTAATAGGCTAAAGCTGTCTGGATTTTTATTTTCACAATTATGTAAAAAGAAATAATTTTTTTCCGTTTCCTTACTGAAGCGATTTAGCAATGATAATGTATAGTTATGCTCTTAAAAGATTTTTTGCGACTTATTATTATCAACTCTGTTCAAAATACGTATGATATTTACTAAATTTTTGCAATACAATGTTTACGTTGAAAAGAGCTAGCAGATGTCGCTGCGTTCGCTCTATTATCGTATAGCATAGTTGCACATTTATCGGCTAAAAATGTTTTAGCACTTTTTAACGCATTACTGCGATAGCCGGATTCCACCGCGCTGTAGTCTGAGTATGCGCTCTGTACTGATGTCGCCTCTCTCATATAAAGGCACTCTATACACTACTAGGAAACTAACTTTCAAATAGGAACTTCCTTATTCATTTATGGTTTCCTGTTATAAGTATATTCAATTACATGCCACAACAAAATATGTTAAGTTCGATTTTCACATTTCAGAAAAGTTTTACAGTTCAATTTAAATCAAAGAATTGTACAGTTACTTTATCGCATTTGTAGTAGCATTTTTTTCGTTCGTGTTTTCAGAAAAGCAATTAAAACTTAAATGAATAGAAAGTTACTAAACTTTATAGAGATAAACTATAAATTAACATTTCTTTGTATATTATATTTTCTCGGTTATATTTTAAAGTTTCAATCAGATCCTTTTTTGTACTTATAAATTTTTGCGGTAACATGGTAAAGTAAAATAAAAAAATAAGTGTTTAGGGTAAATAATTATCAGAAAATACCAATTTGGAAAGTCTTGCAAATATTTTATGCTAGTAAACATTTATCCTAATAATTATTTTTTATTCATAAATAATACTAAAGACTCGTTTTAATATATATATATATATAATTGAAATTGATATTGCGTCATATATATATTATATATATATATATATATATACAGGGTTGTTATAATTAAAGTTCGCCTATTCAGAAGGCTCTAGAGCCGGTTCTATGACTCCAAACGAAACAAAATTTCACTAGTACGTAGTTAAAGAGATGCGCTCTGCGAAAATTGAAAAAAAAAATAGTTAAAATTTTTGTCAATAGGTGGCGCTGCGCCAATATTTAAGCCAATATTTGCAGATTCCTTTATTTTGTAAAAAACAAAATACAGGAAATTTTATTTCACAGTTGGTAAAAGTAAACTTTTTCAGATTCGTTATATCATATTCGGTCAATCCAGATGAAACACACAAAATCACAAAATTTCACCCAACGCTTGAAAAAGATCACATTTTATTCAAATTTTCAACGAACGACGTCAAAGTGACGTCGCAACATCGAAAACTTGAAATACCCTTCTAACCACCTGACGATTTAAAACTTGCTGATAAAGTGTATCTGTGATTTCTTTGACACTGGAACAGTTGATTGTTTCTGAAAAGCATTTGAATCTGCGCTTTGTGGAGAATGGTAACTTTGAAAAAAAGGCACTTCTTGTAAAGTTATTTTATCAAAATAACAGCAACGCAGCTGCAGCTCTTCGAGAATTCCGGAAACTAAAAGATGTTAGACGTGGACTAATGTCGGATCGTGGAGTTCACAAAATGATTAAAAAGTTCGAGGAAACAGGAAAACTCGACATTCTTCCTGGCAGAGGACGAAAAAAGGTAGACGTTTCTAGCATTGAAGATATTGCTACTGCTGCCGTGGATTTAGCAAGCCAGTCATCAATTGGTAATGCAAGTGTGCCAGCTATTGCAAAAGAAGTCGATATGCCGATTTCCACTGTGAAAACAGTGATGCGTCAAATTTTGCGCTACTATCCATACAAGATTCAGAGGGTGCAACAACTAATACAGGGTGATACCGAAAGTCGGCTATCATTTTCACTACAGTATTTTGCACGAATGAATGTGGACAATTCTTGGCCCTGGAATATTCTATGGAGTGATGGAGCGCATTTTTATTTAAACGGACAAGTGAACACACACAACTGTCGAATTTGGGCGAAAGAGAATCCTAATGTTGTCCAAGAAGTTCCATTGCATGCAGCTAAAGTGACGGTGTGTTGCGATTTCACAGCTACGTTTATGATAGGGCCATATTTTTTTGAGGAACTAACATCCACAGGACCCATTAAATGTTCCGTAAATGGGAGAAGGTATCTCAATATGTTGTCAAATTTTCTAATTCCTGAACTGCAACAGCGAGGCTGCCTTCAACATATCGTGTTTATGCAAGACGGGGACCACCGCACATTTCTAGAGCAGTTCGGACTTTCTTAACAAGCCATTTTACAGAAGACCGCATCATAAATCGTTATTTTCAAACAGTCTGGCCACCACGATCGCCTGATCTAACACCATGCGATTTTTGGTTGTGGGGATTTTTGAAAGATTCTGTATCTAAAGACAGATGTCAGACATTCTCTGATCTGAAAGACAGTATTAGACTTCATATTCGCTCAATGTCACAGGATAGCTTACGCAATGCTGTACAAAGCACAATTCTCAGAATGGAATGCATTATTGAAAATGGCGGAGGATTCATTGAGCATGCGTAATGTTATTCTTCGTTATTTTCTAGCTGCCGAGCGACATGTTTTATTTTTGTTGATGCAGATTACATCACATGAAATTATATTCATTTTTCTGTATTGTTTGGAGTCATACGTCAGGATCTAGGTGAACTTTAATTATAACAATTCGCAGTTCGTCGAAGTTTGTTGAAACTTTTAAATTTGTGTGCTTCGTCTGGATTGACTGAAATTGATATAATGAATCTGCAAACATCGCCTTAAATATTGGCGCAGCGCCACCTGCTGACGAAACATGTAACTATTTTTTCTCGATTTTCGCAGAGCGCATCTCTTCAACTACGTACTAGTGAAATTTTGTTTCGTTTGGAGCCATAGAACCGGCTTTAGAGCCTTCTGAATAGGCGAACTTTAATTATAACAACCCTGTATATATATATATATATATATATACGACGTAATTTCATTTAATAAATTTCTAATTAGAAGGGAAATGATTTTTGTATTAATCTGTTTCAATCTTAGTTTTTCAACAAAAAATCTGATACATTTTTACCTATTTTTTATTTTCTGTTTTATGTCTTCACAAAATGTTTAATTTTCCTTTACATCACTAGCTACATAATTGATAATGTGTAACTTAAATAAATAGATGTATTACAAATTAATAATATGGTTAATGATTCGAACGTCATTGATCTAACATTGTCTTATAAACTGATAGCAAGCATAAGAAAGAATATTGTGTTTCTTTTTTGCAAATAATAAGACAGTATGTAACATACAATAAACAATTTCCATCCATTTCATAAAGATAACGAATTCACACATAAAAGCGAACTGAAATAAGTACAATTTAGTTATTTATGTTTTTTATAGACTAACAATTCTCTATTCAGAGTGTTATGATGTTTGATTCGCAAAGAATCGCACATATGTCACACAATACCCAAAATCAGGAGAAATAACGTAAATTTACAAGTTCATTACAGTTTCAGCTTTTGTTAGGTAGTATTATTTAATATACACATTATTACTTAAAGTTTTCCTCGATGTCAGTGATCACATTAAATTATTTTCTATTCGCCATCTGTTAAAATTTCAATTGAGAACAGCTCACTGTTGAGAACGTTGAACTAAATGCAAATGAATGTACACATTTATAACGTATAGGATTGACCAATGTAGGTATTGAAGGATATAGAGTATCCTAGCAAAAGTGGTGCTTTTTTGTGGATCGTAGCCTTCAGTGAAAAATCTGTTGGCAAAACAATTCTCTTTATGTTTCTAGTTTAACCAGCAGAAAGTGGTTACAGCTATAGTGCATGAGTCTACACTGGCCAAGCGAAGACAATGGCAAGCTAATGTTAAATCACTCGCAACGTTCTATTGAAATTTCTCGTTTGTTTTTCAGTATTTTTAAACGATTTTTTTTGCATGAGATATCTGAGGTTTATCCCTAACTAAGGTGCGTATCAACTTTTTTCGATTTTGGTTGCAGTTTTTTTTATGAGGATAATTTTCGAAACCGGTTCCGAAATAGAAAATGAGCTTATAAAAAAATCTTCAACCAGAATCGAAAAAGTAGAAAATGTACCCATTTAAATCACCGCCTCAGGTATCCCTAAAATCAGTTTAAAATATTGAAATGCAAACGAGAAATTTGAAAAAAACGCTGTATTTGGTTTAACATTAACTTCTAATTGTCTTCCTGTGAATAGTGTAAGGTTTTCATATAAGGAAATTAAATAGTAATATACGTACAATAAAATTTGATTTTGGTTGAAAGGATTTTGGATGAAAATACACTTGGCTAATTTGCAATTATCATCAAGATAATGTACGTTTACCAGTAAGGAGATTCGTCAAAGCCAGAATGCCCAAGTTCGGTGATGTGGGATGCCACAGTTTGGACAAAAACTTCCAATCTGGGTATACTCTTTGTACATATGTCGCCACTCTTTTATAAAAACATTTGCTACAGTATTTAAATCAGAATTTGTTGATTAGAAACGGGTTTTATATTTGAAACTCTTTGATAGGGCAGGGACTCAAAGCATTCAGGAAGACATACATAAATTTAACACAAGGTCTATTTATAATAGTATTACGATGTGAAAAATAAGAGGACTTGCGCCAAAACATTTACCCTCATACAAAATCATATCATTTTTATCTCAGGGGAAAAAGTTTGGTAAAAAAATATTATACATAAAATCTTCATTTTCATGTAAAAAAATTTCACAATTCCGTAGAGTTAAATAAATTGGAATTTGAAATAAACAACATGAAAATCTTTTCCTGTAGGTGACTTTAAAACAAAACTTTAAATTGTATGAATTTATTAAAATGTAATTTCAAGAGATTTTCAGTTAATTAAGTAGGATAGTTAATTACTTTTGAAACTTTCGAGTAATTATCATTTTTCTTAAATTAAAGTCACTCATATTCTAATTTTGAAGTCAATCACTGATATTTTTTGTTACAGAAAGCAATTAAAGAAAACATATTTTAATACTTTATACGAAAGAAAGTTAAGTCGCATAGAAATATCTTCTATAAGAAAGCATAAAACAGCATTCCAGAATATAACAGGAGTCTTGTATTAAAAAACTTTCAGGAATCAATAGAAATTGAGCAACTTGAACAATAGCTACACAATTATTCCAGATTTTTAATAGGGTTCCTACGCTTTATGAGGATTTGAATACCAGCTTTTTCCAAAAGAAATATTTACGTTATTTAATGAACAATTTCTGAGTTTAAATATGGTGATCAATACTTTTAAAAAAACTGGTATTCAAATTTCCTGAGGTGTAGGAAAACTGTTTAAGAACATTTTTGTACTTACTATATATCTTAGATATTTAAATTTGTAACACAGTTATCAGTTATATGTTTTATGATAATTAAACTGAAAAACAAAAGTTTTAAAAAATTATTTGGATTTATATTTTATATGCTTTTTTTGGACTTATGCTCCACCGCCACAACTCTCAGAACAGGCTTTGCGCGATCGTTCCTCTTCTCTGAACACTGACAGGTACAGTAGTAGACCCGATTACGGAAGATCCCACCGGAAAAACTAAAATGCTAAATTCAATAAGTTTAATATAACGACCAGAGGGCCAGGCGAGCTGGGGCGTTTATAATACATCGGAAGACCGCGGCGGCTTTGAGATCATTATATCTGGAAATAGAATAGTTTTTTTAGGGACGAGATTTAGTGCCCTGAAAATGATGCAAGAAAAATAGTATTAATCCCATTTTTTTTAGATATGTGACAAAATAGACTTAAATCATTAACATCTGCATCCTAAGAGTTCACATTAAGGCACATGATGATATTCACCAACGTTGTTTGATGCCATTTTCTTTCTATTTTGTTGTAGGCCAATAGAATAAATCATCGTAATTGACTAATGTTACTTTGAATGACTACTTCACCATGCCTTTTATGTGGCAACGAATAAGCAAACTCATATATTTTTTTGTCCACAGTCTACAGCATGATTCATAAATTCAAGGAGAAATCTGCAGAGTTGTTTTAAGTGATTTTCTTCGCTTATTATTACGTTAAGTGATTTTACTAAATTACAACATATATTGGTAAATACAATTCTGTTTCTCACAAATTTTACTTTCAAACACAAACACTATTAAAAATATAGAATATTTCAATATACATTGTAAAACATCGTTAATTTATCTCTTGAATCATGCATAGATTGTAAAATTCAATCAATAATTACGCTGATTTCATATGACTGTTTACTTACTGTTTTAAACAACGGCGTGGTAAAAAATTCAATGGTCCGAAAATGCCGAGGAAGCTGGTATCGTTTGTGGTTGAAAATATTCGCACGTGTTAAGAACACATAAATTGTCATATATGTGCTGACATATGTCGGCCCGAGACCGGTCTCTACAAGATATAAGCTGATGGCCTTATAAACAGCATGGCCTTATTTGGTACAAGTACTTTATATATATATTAAATAAGTAAAGATACATTAACGTTAATGTTGGAATAATAATAAAGAAAAAAGTGAAATAAAATAATTTGTGAGTATTAAACCATTGATAATGCCTCTGGTGCTTTATGTAAAATGAGTGTAAAACTGATAGCAGAAAATTCAAATTATTTCTAAAGAGGAATAAAATGTACTACCATGCTTCTATATTTAAAAAAAAAACTAAATCGCACAGTAAACATTATGCTAAATACTAGTTGCTTTAAGAACTGAAATCACTTTTTACGGTTGTGTTGGAAAACTGTAACGAAATTTGCTTCTTTAATTATGTTTTGAAAGTTAAATGTTTAAGCTACACCTTTTGAAAGGCGAAGAAAATATATAGTAGTGCATCATACAAAGGTTTTTTTTTACAGAAAAGAGCTATGCATCACCTGCACAATGAAACGCTCTGTAAAGGGGTCAAAGTGTCTGAAGGCGTTACCTCAGACAAGACCCATTAATGTGTTGCAAGCTACTTAATTGTTAAAATATTAAATAATTAAAGCACAAAAATCGTAAAGACCAATATATTTTAAAAATAGTGAAGTTCTTGTGAATTTCGTAAAATGCTTGTACCGGGCATTTTCAATGTATTGGTGCACCGTAAGAATTTTCAAATTTTATTTCTGAATTTTTTATTATTATTTCTGCTTTAAATTATAATTTCTGCTTTAATTTAATGTACTTTTATGCATTAAAAAATAGTTCCTTATTTTGTGTATATCTATTTCCTGGGAAATTTATTTTAGATCTTGATTAAGAAAAATTGCTTAAATTAAAAGTTGTATTTCAACAAACGATAACGTACTAGGAATTTTTAACCTGTGACCTGCGAGTCGCCAAACTACCACTATTTTAATACAGAAAATATTTACTCATTTTATTTGAAAAACTTTGCGATTAGTTAAGGCAACGCTTACTTTTCAGAATTTGTGAAGATTACCTTTCAAAATTTTTAAATTCTCCACTGTATTATTTTCCATACAGAATATATTCACTTTTGAGTACAATAAGAATTTTTCTAAAATAAACTATATATTTTAAATTCTGGTGGTAAACGACTTTCAGGCAAAAGAAAGAAGACCCCTTGTTTAAACAGTCATTCTGATAGGTCGTGGTATATCTAGTATTAAATTAATTTCATTACTTAATTCAGGATTAGATAGCTGCCAATCGTCGGGTTAGATAAACGTATTTTGACACATAATATTTATTTAATAAAATGAGTATATATATATATATATACATACATATATATATATATTTGTTAACTAGGAGAAGACCCTTTAAATGCCTCAGAGGAGGACTTAAAGGAATCGACTGGGAGCAGAGACTTAATGTCCAATCCGCACCTTCCATCGGTGCAGCCTGTTAGTACCCTTGCCTAGTGCATGGGGAACGAACGCGGATGGGCTTCCTCCAACCCGCTTGGCCAGCGTGGAGGAATTTGGCCACCTCCCCCCTTATTTTAACATGAATTCACAAAACAAATCACGGCCCTCAATTCCCGGCAGTCTGCATGTTCCTGATTACGGCAGCGATCAGAAAGATATGAAGACAGAGGTTGCTAAGAATCACCGGGCTCGGCTTGGCTGCCATAAGTTGATGACCTTGGCTACGTATAATGGACGATCCTTATCTTCTGAAAGTCGTTTACAGGAACTTGAAGAAGAATTAGAAAGAATCAACTGGGACATCCTAGGATTATGCGAAGTAAGAAGAAAAGGTGAAGAGAAGATTGATCTTGCCAGTGGACATGTATTGTACTACAGAGGTACAGAAGATGGAAAAACAAGTGGTGTAGGATTTCTGATTCATAAAAGGTGGAAGAATCACATCGTAGAATATGATAGTGCATCAGATAGAGTTGCAAAGTTAGTTATACAAGTGTCAAAAAGATACAAGCTGCAAATTACCCAAGTTTATGCACCAACAATTAGCTATACTGATGAAGAAATTGAGGATTTCTATGAAGAAGTAGCTTCAATGCATCAAAAAGGAAAATGCTACATAAAATTAATAATGGGAGACTGGAATGCTAGAATTGGGGAAAAAAAGAAAGGTGAGTTCTCGGTAGGAAATCATGGATATGGGGTGCGTAATGAAAGAGGAAACAGATTGATTGAATTTGCAGAATGTGAACAGATGTATATCATGAATTCATTTTTCAAGAAAAAGCCACATAGAAAATGGACATGGCGTAGTGCAAATGGCTCAACAAGTGAAATCGACTACATCTTGACAAACAAAAAGCATCTTATTCAGGATTGCAGCGTTCTCAATAACTTCAATACAGGAAGCGATCACAGGTTAGTTAGATGCAAACTGCTTTTAAATACTAAAGTGGAAAGAATGAAGCTTTTGCAATGCTCAAAGAAATCAGTCGATATTATGAATCTCCAGAAACATAAAGAAGAATTTAATTTAGAACTTAAAAATCGTTTTCAAGTACTTCAATCAATCTTAGAAGAAGAACAAGATGTTACAGTAGTGAACAAGAAAATAACAAATACTCTACAAGAAATTGCAAGGACGATAGCTGGTGAAGCACAAGTAAAGCAAATAAAGAAAATAACAGAAGAAACAAGAAGATTGATGAAGAAACGCAGAGAATTTAAAATGAAGAAAAACTATCCTAAATCAAGAGTTGAATATGCAGAATTATGTAAAACGGTAAGAAAATGTGTTACAGAAGATATCAGAAAATTTAACTGTGATCTTGTCAAAAAAGTTCTAGAAGATAACAAAAGTTTAAAATCAGCTAAGCGCAAACTGTGTGTTGGAAGAAAAGGTATTTTTTGCACTGAAGAGAGCAGATGGAACAATCACCAAAATCAATAATGAAATAGTACACATTGTCGAAAAATTCTATAGCGATCTATATAAATGTGAAGATCAAAGGGAAATCAACCTACGTGATCCACTAGTAAACATAACAGAAACTGAAGAGAAAATCCCAGTGATGACAAATGAAGTTGTACAAGCCATTAGAGGCATGAAAAGAGGTAAATGCCCTGGCGAAGATGGAATTACAATTGACCTTATCAAAGAAGCAGGAGAAGAATTTGCAAAAATGCTAGCCTTACTGTTTTCCAAATGTCTCGAGAAATCAGATGTACCAGAAGATTGGAATAATGCTGTGATGGTGTTACTTTATAAGAAAGGAGAAAAGGAAAACATTAAAAACTACCGTCCAATCAGCTTACTGTCAGTGATTTATAAAATTTTCACCAAAGTTTTAACGGCAAGACTTGAATCAGCTCTGGACTCAGCTCAACCTAGAGAACAAGCAGGATTTCGAAGTGGATTTAGCACAATGGATCATATTCAAACAGTAAGAGAAGTTATAGGAAAACATAAAGAATATAATTTACCTCTCTGCCTTGCCTTTATTGATTATGAAAAAGCATTTGATCCGGTCTACACATCTGCAGTAATTACTTCTCTGGAGGACATTGGTATAGACAAACCTTATATCAATATCATAAAGAAGATCTACAAGAAAGCAACAGCCACCATCCGTTTGGACAAAGGAAAAGCGAAGATCAAGCTTGGAAGAGGAGTAAGACAAGGAGACACCATTTCGCCTAAGCTTTTTACTGCTGTCTTAGAAAGTATTTTCAAGAAGCTGGATTGGGAAAACAAAGGGATTAGAATAAATGGGGAATATTTAAGCCATCTCCGGTTTGCTGATGACATTTTAATTTTCAGTAATAGCCCCGAAGAATTGCAAAATATGCTAAAAGATTTGGCAGAAGCTAGCATTAAGGTGGGATTAAAAATAAATTTGGAAAAGACTAAGGTGATGTTCAATTCATTTGCATCAAAAAAGAAAATCGTCTACAACAACACTAAGACCTCAGACAACAGTATCATGAATGAAATCAATAGAAGAATAAGAAATGGATGGAGTGCTTTTGGGAAGAACAATATTATTTTGAAGAGTAACATGCCTCTTTGTTTGAAAAGAAAGGTGTTTAACCAATGTGTTTTGCCTGCACTAACTTATGGAGCAGAAACTTGGACACTAACAAAACGGATGGTACAAAGATTACAAACAACACAGCGAAGTATGGAAAGATGTATGCTAGGCATAACCAGAAGAGACCGAAAGAGAATAACGTGGATAAGAAGTCAGACGAAAGTTTTTGACATCATCGAGAGAATTAAACGGCTAAAATGGAAATGGGCTGGGCACATTGCAAGAAGACAAGACAATAGATGGAGCACAAACACCCTACAGTGGTATCCCAGAGATGTAAAACGACCAAGAAGACGACCTCAAGTAAGATGGAGTGACGAAATCAGAAAAGTGGCCGGTGTTAATTGGATGACTAAAGCACTAGACAGGCAACAATGGAAAAATCTGGGGGAGACCTACATCCAGCAGTGGATTGAAAACGGTTGATGATGATGATGATGATGATGATATATATATTGCGATAGTTGCTTGTTCTCATATATTAAGCAACATTTCTAGTTCAAACTAGTAAATCTACAGATTAGAGTCCTGTCCGTTCTAAAAATCATCGTTCATTAATCTCACTAATTTTTAACATTATCTGTTTCGCATTAAACAGAATGTTATGCAATGATATGATAAACTACTTAGTACTGTATTTTTTCAGAATAACAATTCATTAATACAGGGGGGGGAGGGCTCCACCTCCCTGAAACTCCCGTTGTCGCTTTTATTTTCTATTCTCAATTTCTAGTACTTGTGCTATTTCATTTCTTTAGTATATGTCTGAATGTATTTACTATTTTAATTTCATTAGAATAACAATCTCTTTTTATTCTCAAGAGATCATCTCATCTCATCTATTCTCAAGAGATTTTATCCTATCCTTAAAAGAATACTTATATTTCAACCACTAAACATCATATGTTGCTGAAATTGAATAAAATTTCGTGTATTAAATATACAAATGTAAATTCCTCTTATGTGTCTATATTCAATTTCCACAAGAAAAAACATCAATCAATAACTCAGAACAATCATCAACAACATAATCCGTGTGCCTGCACTGTAAAAAAAATACAAATATGCTTTAATCTGGTAAAATATAACTTAACAACTAGCGAATATATACAATAACCTCTTCTGCGTTACCCATGATTCCGAAAAGTGTTATATATCTTTAGAAATCCCAGAAACCAACATATTTTAAAGAAGCGATTTATAAAAGTAATGTTTATTTTGCGCCACTGATTTTCGGAAACGTTTCCGTGTATGTTTAATAGGATATCAATCAGTTTTCTAAAAACTGAAAAGTTTTTCGGATGTTATCAATTGTCAGATAAACATTTTCATGTTTAACAAACATGTTTTACAGATACACATGATCAATTAACAGCATTAACATTGACATTAAAATTAATATTATTTTGTTACTCTTGCATGTACAAATTCAATTACGCTGCTGAAAGTTTTTTATTGAGAATTAATATTATCCTAAAAACGGATTTTCCAGTGGGAGAAAACTGATTAATACACTATAAAATGTACTTGGAAACGTTTCCGAAAATCATGGCAGCAAAAGAAACTTTGTTTTTAAAAATATTTCTTGAAATCTTGAAAATGTATGGATTTATGAGATTTATAGAGATAAGAAAGTGCTTTTCGCAATCGTGGTTGACTCAGAAGAATTTATTGACCATTTTCGTTATAATTTCTTACATTAGAACGTCTTTTTTAACTATGCGTAGTAAACTTAGAAATATGAAATTTATTACTAGTTTTATGAAATTTATAGTTATGAAATTTTATAGTTATGAAATTTAGTAGTTATGAAATTTATACTAGTATAAGGGAGAGTAGCCGAATTTAGATCACTTCGCTTATTTTCAGGTGTAACTAACCTCATTTTTGGAATATCTGCAAAATATCACTACACGTGGTCAATCTATTCATCTACTAACTAAATAAATCTTTAGAACAATTCTTTTTGAAAATATTAAGTTTTATTTTAATTTGAAAAATTTCTCAAGAGTGGTTCGAACTCAGCGACTTGTCGATTAAATTGGACCCTCAATCTCCTAAATTGGACCAAACAATATTAGTCTGTTTTAATAAATAGGGAATATACCTAATTTTATTAAAACTAAAGTTTGCGATTAATGAAACAATCAATGAAATCAATGAATCAAAGCAATGAAATATATGAAATCAAATGTCTGAGAGTAAGAGTAATTGTTTTAAATCAAAATGTATTCAAAATATAAATCAAAGTTATAAGTAATTAATAATAGGAATTATGTAATTAATTGCCGGTTACTTGATTATCATGTAAGAAGTGATGCAAGGATTACACATTTTTTATTCCAGCGCGCACAACATGTAACCATATTTGGCAATCTGAACGCTGAATCATTTCTGCTATTTTATTTTTCTTACTAACCATCACTGTCTTGATTTTTATTTTTAGATTATAAACCATTAGGCATTTTTTGTCAACAGAAGTTTTCTTTACCTTATGTCTGTAGTTCTTTCCTTCCATCATTTTCTTTCCAAATGAATTACACCTTTTTAAAATTCTTGATGTTTCGATTGCTATAGTGCTTTGAAAGTTTCTTTTATGTCGTTATATATATATATTTTTTCATTAACTGATTTTGGAAAAGCGGATAACATTTCTATTGATTCTTTGGCTTTTTTGGGTGTTTTGTAGTTGCAGCCTTCTTACGGGTCAATCTCTTCACAACCTACTCACTACTTACTTTATTTGACGACTTTTGCTGTCACTAATGTTTTTCTTTCAGACTGTTTGTCTGTGTTGGTTTCATAATTTTTTTACTCTTTTAGTTTTAGTATGTTTCATGATTACTTACTCCGACTCTGAAATTTCAATAGCAGGATAATCAACGGATCTATCTGCAGTGCTTATCTCCTTGTCAGGAATAAATGCAGAAGTAACTGCAAAATGATGATTTTTAAAAACCTCCTTTAAAAGCTTGTACGGTGATTTCAACGGTTTGTGCTCTATTGTAAGCGATAGTTAAAAGCTGGGGGACCTGCAAAGTTGTTAGATGGAAACCTTTAGGAGCTCGAATCCACGATTCTTGTGCCTCTACGTAATAGGTATTTAAGGGTTTAAAGAAGGCAACATCCAAAGGTTGTCTGGTTCAATTTAAGCAACTGAAATTTATCTAATTATGGCAACTGCGCCATTTTTCAAAACATATAATCTCAAGACTAAGAACAAAAACGAAAGCAAACAAATCCGCGTCAAGAATATGCGCAATAAGCACCTGAATTTAGATATGTATATGAAAACATAACAACACACCATACTTTTAAAGTATTCTCTTACGTTTAGTAGAAAAAAATAGATCAAAACAGCTAATTTTAGGTTTTTTTAAAATTGTCTGAAAACAGCACGTGGAAGGCGGGTGCTTCTTCTATTCATAAACGACGTCATTCTGATGTGTAGGATTTCAATGGTAGATGACGTCTTTTTCTGTAGTTAACAGCAGAATTGCAGCGGTCAATTTAAATCGGCAGTACCAATTTGGCTACTCTCCCCTATTGAAATACATTAAAATGCACGTGGCTCTTACCAAAACTATGATAAACTATGCAAGTTAGAAATATAGGCCAAAATTATGTTGTTTTGTTGCAAAAATTAGAAATTAATGAACAGTTTAAATGTAATTAAGCGAAAGAAATTTGTAACAGCGTTTCTAGTTATTTTCACAGCATTCATAAATGGAAAAGAATTTTATTTCAAAAGGCGTTTTCTAACGCAATTTTAAAATGCTTGAAAACATTATTGTCTACACAGAATTTTTTCACTTATGCGTACAAAGAGAAATTTTCTGAAATAAACTAGACATTGAAAATGTGTAATAAATTTTTATCCTAAATAACAAAGTTTTTAAATATTGCATAGTTTATTTTAGAAAAATTCTTAACATATATACTAATATTGAAATTTTGCACGTAAAAGTGTTTTATCAAAAATGTAATTTTTTTTTTTTTTTTTTTTTTTTTTTACAAAATTGTTAGTGAAATATTATTTGTTTTTAATTATTTAGTTCTGTGGAAATAATTAGATAATTGTTCAACATATTTTGTTACTATTACAATTTCTAATGTTGAATATTTCCATATTTCAAATTTACTATACAAAGAAATATCTACTTGATTGCAATTAAAAAAAATCGTATGATAAAAATTTTAAATCGCATAATAAATTTTTTGAGTCCGTTTTAATTTAGTCATTCTAACTGATAACATTGACAATTTGTACCATTTACTTTATTGCACAAATTTACCGATTTCAGGAAAAATATGTACCGTTGATAACACAATGGTTTCTTTCTGTATAATTGGTATTTACATCATGCAGCAAACTAATACTTCATATTTGTTGCTTGAATGATTAAATCGGATATGAATTTTTATTTCGCAGTAATGAGCAAATACGTTTAAAAAAATTAAAATATGCCTTTAATAAGCTTACATTTTCGCGAATATAAGCTCACGTAAAAGTTTTGTGATTTCAGTAGTAAAACTATTTCTTGATATTAATTCAGGTTTTTCTGTCGGGTCAAAAGATGTTTCCAATATTTCGCTGTTTTAGTAAATCCAAAACATCGGAATTTTATAGAAATTTTCGACATGATAATATTAGGACTGATTAAATGCATTCTGAATACTGCATATAGCCGTGTATAGTGCCCCATTATACACGAAACATTTATGACATCTATATTTGATTTTATTTGATTGATAGCATAAGAGAGACTGCTCAGATGTGGAAACCATCTCCGTAGAGCATAATGTCCCTCCCGGATCCATTTATTAATGTATATATATATATATATATATATATATATAAAGAAGACATACAATGCATACATACAATGTTCAGCTAATGCTGAACCCGCCGCGACATGGGGTGGAATGGAAAATATCGAACACATTGCCCTGCCTGGGGAGTACCCACATACGACACGACACTTGTGAATAGTATATAAATCTTTGAATTGTATATAAATATAAAAAACGCAGATATGTATTCCTTACTGCCGGAAAAAGATTTCTCCCGCGACAGTGGGCAGTGATGTTGGTGGTAGATTCAGTTCATGAAGGCATCATATGCCGGCACTTCTACTGCTTGAGTCATAGTGGTGCCGCCTGAGCAATCTGAAATTACGACACTGGGCAGCACCACTCGATGAAGGAACAGGGCATAGATTAGTCGACTAGTGAGTTAAGTTGGAAAGATAATGGAAAAAGATGGGAACATTTTTAAGCTTTGATAGTAGTGTTGGTCGTATGAGGAAGTTGAATAGCCATCCCTAAGGGGGCGTGGATGGGCGAATGATGTTCCAGCGCTGCGTGAGTGTGCAGTGATGTAATGCGCGTGACATAAACCACGTCTTCTTTGACTAAATCAGTGTAAACAACACGTGATGTTGTTGTTACTGATGCCTGCAGGCCCACCGTAACTGGAGGACAGGTGCCTACAGGGGCGGTAGTCTAACTTCGCCTCAAGGTTTCCCCACATTTTTATCCTTACCAGAAGGGTGGAATCTCCCAACTCGGTATCTTTCTCCCAGAGATGGTACTCCATCACTAATTTTGCGTGAAGGTCTATGGTATTGAGATAGTTCGAACAGCATCTCAGTGTTTTTGGAAGTCAGCCTCCAAAGCGATCATGCCCGATGCTGCTTAACTTTGGTGTTATCGGGGGAACCGGTATGTACCGTTGACAAGGGTAGATTAGAAGTTGTAGGAAAATGGAAGTAAACTTGAAATATAATATGGGAAATAATTACATTTTTTAAGATTGATTTTTTAAAAATAATTTTGAAATATTGTTGTGTTTTATCAGCGCAACAGAGAATAATGTGTAGCACGTATATCGATTACATTATAAAAGCGGTATAAGTATTTTTTAACGAGGTTTACAGTAGAAGAAAGTGCACATTGCTGAAACCCTGATTTTTTTATATTTTAATAAGGACACGTAATATAGATAAGTGAATACGGTAATTTCTGTTAGAGAAAATAAAAATTTGAATAAGAATTTCTACAGAATTTTGATTTTTAAATTCCCGAATTCGTTTTCTTTATCAAAAACAGAGACAGACATTATACTTCTGCAAGTAAGGTATATTGGTTACAGTGTCTATTAAATTTGCTATTAGATTAGAAAATCGTTGAAAATATGTACTTCTGGTTATTGTAAATACCCATGCAGCACGTAAGGTTAAAACAACACTGTCTTTAAGGTTTAAAAACGGATATAACAAGTTTTAAGCAAATATTTGTGCTACCTGGTTACTAGACAAACTAATAGTTGAAATAATATTGCCAATGTGCTAGCAGAAAATGCTCATGCCAAATAAGCACAATCGACAGAACAACCTGCACTGGCCAAAGCACATAAAAGGAATCAAGTGCAATTTGTTAAAACACATCTCTTATTTGGCAAGAAGCGTAATGGACCGGTGGTTTTCGTTAATACTGGTACGATTTTGGGTGTGAAAAAGTGGTATTCAATGAACGGCAAAACGGCAGTTAATCTTAAGAATACAGTTTTTAGCAGAATTATGGCCCAGTCAGTGTTTCAACATCATCATAATCGTGTTTGAATAAAAAAGAGGTTTCGTTACTAGCGATTACATAAAATTTACCTAAATATAGAAAATCTGTGGGCAATAACAGTGAGAGATGCAAAAGGCAGGAGATATGAAATTATTAGACATGAACTAAAATGTGCTATCGATGTAACTGGAGAAAAATTATCTCTAAAACACCCTTAAAAAACTCCGAGATTCTATCACTTCCAGAATGTTAAAATTGATTGAAAATAATGTATATTTCTAAATTTCTATCTTTATTTCTCCTAAATTCTTCACCTGTCCGTATCATTTTTCAAAATTTTCTTTGTCTATTAATGCAATTAAAATAACCCAAAGACATAACTGTTTGGTAAATTTTTGAATTAAAATTTAAGTGCATTACATTTCGTAAAAATGGAATAACTACATCAATACCGTTTAACTTTAGATTTAGCAATATATAATATGTCCCTATATTTTTATTTTCAACCAAATGTAGACAATTTTCTATCAAAATGATTTTGTTTGTTATTACATTTTTATAAAATGGAATAAATTACATGAAATACTGTAGAAGTTAAGATTTAGTGTTTCATTTTCGGCGAGAAAAGAAGTTTCGTCTTATTTTCACGGCGACATTCCCATACCTTGCAAGTCTCCCATAACTTGAACGCCACAATTTGCGAAAAGAAATATTAGCTTTATTTAATGCAGAAATTCTGAGATTAAATAAAGCTAAGATTTCTGTTTAAAAATAGTGGTACTCACAGTACGGGAAACTTAACAGGTGTGTATTCTTATAAATTCAGTTACACGTATAATACAGCCGTGATTAGTATGAAAGAAATTTTAATTTGGGTTAACAGTTTGGGTCTAGTATAGCAGGTTTTTGAGAATTCCTATTAAATTGTTAATTATAAAGTTTACAAAATCAGCTTTTGTTGGATTGTGTCCGAACAGATGAGATACCTAAAAATAATCTGTTTCCCATTTACGTGCAAAATGTATCACAAAACAGAATGTAGCGAAATTTCATGATAATTAACGAGACATGAATGTAAATTCTATATCATATCACAAATCCGAAATTCTCTAATTAATTGCTATTTTATAATTACGATGGTGAGATTTTCTGGACAAATATTAATTATTTTTGAACTAATATTTTATTTTTAATTTATTTAAGGAACTTTTTAATTTTCTAAAGGTAAGCTTTTGGTTAAACAATCATTTATCGGATTTTAGTTATTATGTAAAACTGATTTAGACTAAACGACCCTGAACACAACTAATATCGATAAATATTTAATTTTTGTTCTAATATGTTAAAGTATTTTTAATGATTCTGTCTGTGGGAAACAAAGTAACAGTGTTTCTTGTTCTTGAAAATTCTGACATAATATTTAATTATGTATCAATATTTTTGTTGATCAGTGTATTTTTTAATATTTCAAATTTGAATTGCTTAACAGACGTATAGCCAACATAGTGAAAAAGTATCCAAGCCGGGACTCGAACCCGGCTAGTTCAGTTGGTAGAACGTCAGTGATGTACTGATGACCCGTGTTCGAGTCCCGGCGTGGTTGCTTTTTCATACTATGCAAGATATACGCCTTTTAAGCAATTAAAATTTGAAATATTATGAATGTAAGGCGTGAGAAATTTTTTATGGAAAAATTTCCAAGTATTAAAATAGTGTATTTTGTTTTAACATCCCAAAAATTTTGATATAAAAGCATTTTTTTTTCATAGAGAAACATTAACTTAAATAATTTTATCATTATAAATCCCAAGGCTTATTTAAAACAATTCACGAAGATATTTTTTGATTACAAAATAAGCTTGCATAAGACATTTTTGAATATATAGAGACGATATGTAACATTTTTTTTGTTTAAAATTTTATTGGATATCTAGCTGAAGTTGCAATTATTGGAAAAAAGTTTCCTAGTGGAATAAATAATAATATTGAAGAGGTATTTTTTTTCTACAGCGGCAATTCATCATTTTTAAGATTGACACATACTGAACTATCATAACTGATAACTATCATTATATTTCAATCTAAAAGCATTTGATCAAATTTATTTATGTACAAAGTTCAACTATTTCATACTTGAGAAAAAAAAAATTCTTTTTGGAAGTGACATTTACTTTTGTCTTGCAGAGCAATAACTCAACCACTATAAAAACATTTATTTTAAAAATCATGAAAAAGTAATTATTTGCGAAATTAAAAAAAAGACACTTTGTATGTCATATAAAGTCAAAATTGCTAAGAATATTAATTATAAATTTATCAGTGCTTTGAAGGCTGGCAGTTTAACTTCAAGATATGAGTGTAAATAGAGTTTGAAAAATAAAATTTCTTTGTACGGAGATTGATGTACTACCGATAAAATGCTATTTTATAAGACATCGAAATTTTCTTACCGTCTGACCAGTTATACTAAATCATTAATCTGGCGTGTCTTATAAAATACCATTAGTAGGCTGTCCAAAAAAAAAACATTAATTTACCAATCCTTTGAATTATATACTTTTATTTAAAGTTGTTTGTGTTCAAAGAATAAAAATAAATTATTTGTGAAATATTCTAATAATTATTTGTTATCGTGAAGCTCCGATGATCAATCAAAGGTGCCTAATAATAGGTCATTCTTATGGTACCAGCGCAGCGGTTGGTTTAGTCGCGCTGTGGTAATCATTTTTCTTACGAAGTAATTGAAATGGAGTGAATTTCTTTTAAATGTAAGTATTTTGATGGCTGTAATTGAGCATACAGATGTTTTCATGAAACTTGTGAAGAAATAAAATTGTTGTTTTTGCCAGACAGTGTTATGCGAAAAGGTACTGTTTCTTCCGGCAATTTCACAATTACTCAATCTGACAATTTTGATAATTTAACAAACTTAACAAATTTTAAATGTCTTACAATGCTTTGTATATTATAGTTTAACTTAATAGTCGTTCGAACGAATATAGCAGTCGTATAGTTCTCACTTTTGAATAGAACTATTTGCGAATACTAATCTTACTTAATCGTAGATAATATAATACTTTTCTATAACTAAATAAAGCAAAAAGTACTATTTCGAAAGGGTGGTACTCAAAAGTAAGAGCCGTACGAATCCTGGAATAGTATTTAAGTAATAAAAATATGCTATATGTTAGATTTCACGCTGGCATAAGACGCTGCTTAATCCGAACTATTGACATTTACAAGAGTTGTTATTTGTCCAATTGAGTGAAAAAGTGCCCTGCCCGAGATTCGAACTCAGAACATTGGCTTAAGTTGCCAACGCTCTTCCAACTAAGCTATCCTAGAAAAATCTGGCCGACACATTTCACTCAGACAACAATTTTGAAATGACATCTGGTCTGTTATTTGAAACAGTTCAACAGAATAATTTATTCTGTTGAACACATTATACAATAATATACAGCCACAGGTAAAGGTTCTCCAATTAACTTTGGATGCGAAATTACACTTAATTATTTTAACACAATCATACAATTGGTAAAGTAACGTCTTTACCAATCAGTATGATTGAGTGACAGCATATTTTCCAAACTGTGTAACAGCATATTTTTCCAATCAAAATATATGTGTGAATGGTCCACTGATCGCATAAATGCGAATATTGTGTATATTTTGAGTTGTGTTAACAAATGCATTAAAAGTTAAAATCTTTAATTGAAAAGTAGCTTCTGCATAAAATTTTTATGCAATTTATTTAAAAATAATGTTTCCTCTTCATTTTAGATAAATTTAATTAGAATAATTTAAATAGCACGGAAGTTGACGGATAAAATAAGGATAGATTATGTTTTATTATGTGGATATTTCTATTATATGTTTTATTTTATGACTTCGCATGATTTATCAAGACCACGCTAATTTTATCATAAAATTAAATGCTAAATTGGCAAAGATTGGCGCAAATGGCTGTGGGAAAACCATACAATTGAAGACTGCTGCTTCATAGCGAAAGAAAATCTTATTTAATACTCTTGTAGAAACATAGGAATTACTTTGACTTGATATGTGCTTGTGTCCCGGGAATAAATGTTGTTTAAATTGCAAGTCATTTTAAAAATTGTTTATATGCAAATATACAGAAATCAAATATTTTAACAATAATTTAATATGAATGACTTTTATATTCATTCGGATTCGAAGTAAATGTTTACACTTTACATAACAGTAAGTAAATAAGATTATTATAAGGTACAGAGTATTCTAGAAGCAATGTTTCTGTCATTCTTTCTTAAATAGCAATGCAATATATTTCACATAATTTGCTCAATTTCAAAAAGATTTTATTAAGATGTGAGAATAAGTATTTTTTTCTTATTTGGACATTTTAGCTATTTCAGTGAGTATATTTCTTTGAGCACATATTTATGCAAATTTAAAACAAATTAATGTAAGATAACAATTTGTTAAAATTTCAGTTACGATTATTGTTCAAAACAATCCTTTAGTAAAATAGCTGTTAAAATGTATATGAATAAATATGGGCAATAAAAACGGCTATATCCGCAATAGAACCGCGTATGTAACACTTAAGTTTACACTCTAGATTAATCAAATGGACCTTTGTCAAAATGTAAATTGATGCGATGTTCTATCTGTATATTTGGCGGCTTAGATATAATGACAGTAAATGTTTGACGATGTGTACTTACTGTTATGAGATGAATAATGTCGGAAAACGTTTTAGGAAGTATTATATCTCAATCTATTGCGTCAGATTCACAAATAAAATTTCTAAAAGCCTTTAACTCTTTGATCAAATCAATCACAAATAATGAGAATGAATATTGTTATACATATAATTGTACAATATAATAGTTAATCCTTACCAACAACTTAATTTCCTACAGCACGTGCCTCTATCGAATCGCGACGAACCATTTAGCGGTTTAGGCAAGCACTTCAACTTTTACGATTGCATACGCCTTATGATTTGCATATACAGATATTAGACTTCCCTACCAGGATGTCTGAACGCACGAATTTGAACTAAAATAGCACGTAAATGAAATTGAAAGATAACGGGTGTCATTAGAAACAGGAGTCTCATTCACAATCATGTATTGCTTAATCTATTTATCTGATCTAAGCCTGATCTGTGTAAGTTTATTATATTTCTACTGAAAAACCTATCACTTCCCTAATTTTTATTTAATATTTTTTTCAAATTCCTTACCACTAGTCTCACTCATAAATATAAGTGAAGGGGTTAAGAAAACATGCAATCTGTGATTAAATTTAATGGTAGTTAGGAGTAATATTTTTCAAATTAACTTCTATTAATTTCTATTTTAACAATTGTAATTATCACTTTGTGCTTACTTATTTATTTATTTTTTTAAACTGCGCATATTAAATAAAAAAATATGTTATTTGACTAATTTTAAAGATTCAACTTAATACCAAACTAAAAGGTTACAATCCAATAAACTCTTCTAAAGATAAGTATTACAATAAAAGAAATCAGACAGATAACTCGGAAAAAGATAAATGAACTGAAGTACTACACATGCGGCATACGTTTCAAAATGCGAAGAAAATTAATGCGTCTCACTGTAAATGATAAAATTAATCTAAACCAAAAAATATATTTTCAAAGTGTAAACTTCTCAGCAAAGTATTTATTTCAATATTCAGAAATAAACTTATTTTATTGTCAGGTATGTCAATACTTGTAAAGATTCTGACTTCTATGTTCTGGTTTCTGTGTTCTACACACATATATTCTGATGTGCATATTTAATCTCGAGAATTGTTTATAAGTCATCGTTAAAAGCAGATAGCACAAGATGGATTTTTATTAGTACAATCTTTTTAATAAAGTTTAAATGTAAAAATATTACCAAAATAAATATAAATTTAGAAATATGATCGAAATAAATATAAATTTTCTATTATGATCTACGAGAGGGTGTCGAAAATTATGTTGTCTAAGTTAGTATGATAAGTATTTTTATTCAGGACAAACAATAGACTGCGAATATAAATAAATAGGCTTATATATTTTTCAGCATAATCACCTCGGACACCTATGTATTTACATAATGCTTAAGAAGGTTTAAAATTTGTTGACAAATATGTGTGTCTGCCATACGGAAAAAAAGCTTAATGGCTGTTTTCACGTCTTCGTTGACTTTCTCTGAGAGCCCTTTTAATATCGGAAACAGATAAAAGTCGCTTGGAGCTAGATCGGCATTTCAGGATGGTTGGATTAAGTGTCCCCAACCGAGGATGTGGCCGCTATTTGGACCATACACTTCCATAATCCAGTCACAGGCTTCAGCGACCATCGTCTCAAGAGCCCAATCATTTAACATAATAGCTCTCACTTCCTCCACGTTTGCAAATCACGTCCATTCTCCATACTTGTGAGGCAGAAACTGCCGGTTTTTTTCGATTTTTCTGATAGCACTGAGTTAATGACATTTGCATAGTATCAGTCGTACATCACTAAATGACAATAATATGTTCCTCGCATAAAACTGAACTTTTATTTGTCTCATTTCTTTCTCGAAAAAGAAAGGGGGGGGGGTGGGGGGAGGGGATTAATTTTTATACTTTTTTCCCAAATGAATAAAATCTAATCTTATATTCGGCGAAATATTTAGCAAATTTCTAAACAATTAAATGAGAGATATACATTTCTCCACGCTTTTAAAAATTAATAAACAAGAGATCCGGTAAAGACAAAATTAACTGAATTAAATTAACTATAAGTTATTTGGATCGATGTAACTTAGTTGCATTTATCCGGGATGCTTATATCAAAACAGATAGTGGGAAAAAAAGATTAAGTAATTTGCACTTAATCTTAACCCTGATAGTTATATTTGATTACAAAATGTTAAATATAAACTGTGTGTTTAATAAAAAAGCTATCAAATATAACAAATATAAATAATTTATTTAAACGTACAGTTTTGTTGATGTACAACAAAATTAAAAATTTTATTCAAAATCTTACACAAATCTGTTTTGAATGCGAAATCTTTTAACTGAATTTCAGAAGTACAATTTCTTATTGGTACTCGTTAATAACGATACTTAAAATCTACATATTAATCCCTACTTCTTCATTTTGGAGAAATTTGCGTCAATTGGATTTGTGAAGTTCACGACTAAGGAAAATTATATCATTTGATTTATCTACTACGTGCTTCTATTTCGCAAGTTTTCGCTAAACGACACACGTTACAAAAACGAACTATTCTTTCGCTTCATTCTGTATTTCATTTTGATCTCTAATTGTTTTATTAGTTTAGTTTTCAAGCAAGTAATCTCTTCTGTTCAATTAAATTTACACTGTTTCTCCCCCCTTTACCGAAGCTGTTCTTAGTTCCTGTATCTATCAAGATCTTCTTTCTAATTGCCTTTCGCGCTGTTAAGCATTTTGATATATTGTCTGATGCTAAGAGATGAAATATAATTGCTGACATTGCCTCTACTTCACTCTGCTCCTTTTTCTTTGAGAAGTAAAGGCAAAAATCACTCTAAAGAGTAAACCCCCCATTCCTTGTCAAAATTTTTACGCCCTACTTGTTAAAGTCGTTAATGTCGGGGAAGTTTCTATAGAATGATTTGGACTCTTGGACTTTTCGATCCTCCACATTCAGAAAAGAGTTGCAGATACTGAGTTTGGTTGAAAAAATGCTTCACGGCATGGCGGTTTATTAAGGGGTGTTTTGAAGGGGAAAAAAAGCAGATTACAAGAATAATAACTTCGGTGCCCACTGTTTCATGGGACATGAATACTTCATTAAAAAGACGAAACAAAGCATTTGTAAGAGGACGTCTTTATAAGACCCATTTACAGCTATAGTGGCGTTGTTTATTGGAAATTTCTGTATTTCAAATGCTTAAATTATAAAGATAAGAAGTTAGAAAATAAAAATATGGTTTGTGATGTTCTCTTCATGCAGTTTGCTCTATTGTTTTACATTTGCTTCTTTCTATGTCAACTGTATTTTAATAAATTTGATTATCTTTATCTTGTAATGTTTATTTTATATTAGAATAAAAAGTTTGTATTTATATATTACATAATAATCTTATAAGGACACTATTTAACTTTATTTTTACGCAATTTATAAATTTTTAATGTTTACTTTAAATTAGGCAAGCTATTAGAATATTCATTAACTTAGCAGAATTTTATACTTTTAATAACAGAATTGACTTATCATAAATTTTAAGTATACGTGAAAAAAAAATGTATTTATCATCTATTAAAAGAATAAGTAAGGTTTATGTTAATCAATGATACAATTGGATGGAAGATTTTACAAAGTAGAATTATTAGAATATTTGGTTTAAATCTCTTTTTAATTAGTATAATATGTATTTAGGTTTCATGTAAAAATTTTTTTTCAAAAATAGTATTCTCAATTTAAATAAAATGAAAAAACTTATATAGAATGATCTGGGATTTTGAGCTTTTCAATCCCCCATATTCAGAAAAGAGTTGTAGATACTCAGTTCGGCTGAAAAAAGACTTCATGGCATGACGGTTTATTAAGGGGTGTTTTAAGGGGAAAACAGATTACAAGAGTAATAACATTGGTGCCCATTGTTTCGTGAGACGTGAATACTTCATTAAAAAGGCGAACTAAAACATTTGTAAGAGCACGTCTTTATAAGACCCATTTACAGCTATGGTGGTATTGTTTATTGTTAATTTCTATATTTTAGAAGCTGAAATGGAAAAAAATAAGAAGCTAGAAAATTAAAATTGGGTTTTTGATGTTGTCTTCATGCTGTTTGCCCTGATGTTTTACATTTACTTCCTTCTATGTCAACTGTATTTTAATAAAATTGATTATCTTTATCTTGTAATTTTTATTTCATATTAGAAACAAAATTGTATTTGTATGTTGCATAATACTCTTATTACGAAACTATTAATTTAACTCTCTAGTTACATAATTTATGCATTTTTAACTTATACTGTATTTAATGCATTTTTAACCTATACTGTAATTTATGCAAACTATTAAAAAGTTTACTAACTTGGGAGAATTTAATTGCTTTAATAACAAATGTAACTTATCACAGGATATTGAAGCATAAATGAGAATTAAAAAATATACTTATCATTTATAAATAGAACAAGAAAAGTACTTTTTTACAGCGTGTATCTTTACTTCAGCTTCGACTCAAATAATTGATTAACCAAGTTATCTATAACCCTGAAAGTGATGTCTAAATATTCTAAAATGGGTAAACGCAATACGAATAGGTAGCTGTCAGCGCCTCCTAGCGTTGAACTGCAGAGTTAGCGTTCATATATCCAAATTTATACCAGATACGGGAAAAATTGATTTCAAAGTTGTAGAACGTCCAAAATAACATGCAACAGGGTGTATCTGAAATGATGACCAAAAGTGTAAGGGATGATAATATATAACTAGACAAACGACGTTTATATATGAAACCAGATCGCAATCCCCTTATTCAATCAAAATTACATGGTTCCTTACACTAAGATGAACCCGGAGTTTTGTACGTAAATGTAACAATATTATTTTAACGAAATCATTAACAGATTTACTTTAACTATTTCTCAATTTCCAACGTAATGATTTCGTACACAATCAACTTTTATGAACAATCGATCATTTTCTAAAGATAATGCTATTCAGTCATGAGTAAAATATTTCTCAATTATATTTGTAACAAATTTTATGGCATAGGTAAACTTATATATTGAACGACCTACGCAGTTTTTTCATATTCATTCCGTTTGGCATGCAACTTACTGCCTTCTGAATCTTTCCGATTATGCTTAAACAATTATATACAATTCCTTCTTACATAGTCTTCTTTATTATGCTTTTTAGACTTCTCTAGATATTAAATTACAAAATTCCACGAGTACAACATTCTGCTAGGTATAATTACACTAATGGTATTCTCCATATCGAAATCGAAATCATTTGAATAAACCCTGATGCTTTCTCATAAAATATACTTTCACAGAACAGGACGTATTAATGAACACTCTTTTAAAACATTCTTTTTCTTCACAAATATCGTAACGAAGATATTGTCATATAAATGCTTTTACTTTAAATATTTCTCAATTTCCAACGTAATGATTTCGTGCACAATCAACTTTTATGAACAATTTGATGATTTGGGTCAGTTACGGTCATATAAAAAAATAGTGTGGATATGTTAATACCCAGATTCATTGTATAGGACTCAGAAAATTAAAGTTTGAAAGCTCATTCATACTATTTGATAATATTAAAATAGTTTTATGTAAAAAATAATAACTTGTATTTTAACATTTGAAAGGATTTAAAATATTTTTAAATGTTATTAAAATTACTTGTAACAGGAAAATAGTAAGATCTTATCTAAATTATTGACTGTGTGTATTTTATTAAACTTTTCCAGTCATGAAACACAACTTTTGGATAAGTTATATTGCATTTGGAATTTATTGAAACACTTAAGTATAAAGGAATATTTAAGCTATAACATATTTAAGATTAATTCTCTGAAATCGTAAAGTTTTCTTTACAATTAACTCAATTTGACTTTGTTTCCGAAATTACCCTGAAGCAATGATTAAGTTAAAAGCATTGACTAATTACCTTTTAAGAATATCAGAAAAAAATTAATACAATATTTCATAAGTAATATGGACGGTTTAATTAGATGATTTTCTATGCAATTTAATTTCTTTTACCATTATACGATGTACCTCTTGTTCGTTTTGTCGAAGATATTCAAAGTTTTAAAACAAATACACGTTATATTTCATAATATTTTAATATAAACGTTAGAATTGAATATGAATTAAAACGTGGTATTTATACGTAGACTAAATATAGATTTTTTTTTACTTTAAAATTTAACTATTTATCACATAAAATTGTTTTATTACATACTGACATTGATTAAAAACGTACTACTATAACACAAATATTTTGTAAATACAGTCATGTATAAAATATTTTGAATGTAAACTGTATGCTTTATAAACATTAACAAACTTGAAGAATAGTTAAAACAAATGTCGAACAATTCGCTTTATATGCTTTAATTTGTGGGTGAAAACATTTCCAACAATCTTTTAAGATGTAAGCATGCAAATATTGATGGAAAAAATCACCATTAAACCACTATCTAATAAGGATTATATTCAATGGTTGGAGTAAATATTAATCAACAATTAATACTTCAACAAAGTTTAAGAGCCTACTCAATTCACACGATGACACTCGCAAGCCAGTGTTAAACAAGTTACAGCGTTCTTTTCAAATTTCTCATTTCATTTCAATATTTTTAAATGTTTTTTTTTAATAGGATATCTGATTTCGATGTCTAACCGGGTTTCTTTGTACTTTTTTGATTTTTTAAAATCTAAACACACTTTGTATTTCGGAACCGGTTCCGTATCCCTGTCCCTTACTACATAATGAAGACAGGAAAGTTTTTTATATAGGTAAATCATATTCAATAGTTGGGGTATCAGAGTTGAGGTTTATTCCAGCAGAGCGAAAAAATCAGAGGTCAGGACTCGAACCTGGGTGCCTTGGCCTCCGTGCCGAGGCTCTTCCTACCCCTTCAGAGCTACCCTAACGATATCCTGGCTGGCATAATACACTCTTATTTGTTGGACATGTCTGCGAACTACAGCACTAGTAGGATATCGTTGGTGTAGCTCTGTAGGAAGAGCATTGGTACAAAATCCAAATTACCAAAGTTCGAGTCCTGGCCCCGGCATTTTTCGCTCTGTGGAAATAAATCTCAACTATGATACTCCAACCATTGAATATGATTTACCTAGTTGAAAAAACTTTCCTCTCTTCATTATGTAGTAAGGATTACTTGACAACTGGACAGGAATACGGAACCGGTTCCGAAGTACAAAGTGTTTTTGGATTAAAAAAGATTGCAACCAAAAAGGAAAAAGCACAAAGAAACCCAGTTAGACATGGACATCAGATATCCTATGAAAAAAAACATTTAAAAATATTGAAATGAAACGAGAAATTTGAATGTTTAACACTGGCTTTCGAGTGTCATCGTGTGACTTAAGTAGGCTCTTTGAACTTTTTTGAAGTATTAATTGGCAATTAATATTACTGTTATTAAGCCTTAAAAAAAGAAACATATATATATTTTCCTGTTTCAATCGGCAGGTCGAAAATCTTCAACCAAATTTTCATTCTTTTTTTACTTTTGGATGTCACATTATGAGAAAATGTGTGAAAAGGATATAACGTTTATTAACCGTGCATTAGATTGAAATTGTAATTATATTTCTTGCCATCTTGAGTTTGCTAAATATTATCAAATAGTGGTGTGCTAAATGATTTCCAGTAAGCAACTTTACACTCCATATAAATAATTGTTGTATCCTTATATTAATTATTATAACAACAATTTTAATAAATTTTCTAAATTCCTTTCTGAAAATCAACATTTTTTCCAAACAAATTTTATTTCATATTTAACGTTTTTTTTATGATTAACCAATGAAATTTCATTTAGAGTAAATCAAGAATAAAAGGAACGCAAAATATAAATCTTATCAAACAATTTACTGGTAAACGAATAAAATAATTACGTTCGAAAAAAATTGTTCTAGAGACAGTTCCTGAAGACAACAAATGAAAACAATTGCAAACATATTACTTGCAACAAATGTATGCAATTAATATGGAAAAGTAGTCGATGCAAACAGCTAGAAGTTGGGTGTGAAGTAGCTTTTTAAAATCCCTTGTATTGAATAATTATATTTACAAAAGAAATCATTCTATAACGGATTACACAGATAAACCGGTTCTGCACATCGAACTGAATATTCTATAGACTAAAGTACGATTTAATAATAAGCCAATTTTTCAAATTCTGTGAGGTCGGTGGGTATAAAACTCAGATGCGCCTCCAGACGCCTATGTGTGCCCATTAGGCACGTCAAACCACCGTCCCCAGGTTCTGAAGAACCTATAACGTGCTAGACCAGTAGAGTCCTTCAACCGCTACGGTAGGTGGGGCCGTCGCCATCTACTGACCACCCCCATTTTGCCCAAGGAATTGATGACAGAGGTCGCTGCTATTTGTGTTGATTCCCGTAACTCTCAGGACACCAACATTTGACACTTGGGGAAATGCCGGAGTCCCCCGACAGCTTCGGAACCGGCAAATCCAAGAGGGAACCGGGCCCTAGGTCTTATGCCGAGCTTCCCAGACAACTATTGCTTTACCGCCGCCATCGAACATACAACAAAGGTTACTACTGGACTCGTCAGCAGCGTCGAAGAACTAGGCTCGTGGACAACTCCATCGCTGGAGGCATAGACACGTCCCAGCTTAGGCTTTGGGCCGCAGTGTCGGGACCTCCCGGACCTTCTCAATTGGCGGAGCTATTTTAAATACTCAAAAACAAATGTTAGCACGATCGAAAGTTTCCGTAATGGCCCCCGTGCCTTGCCAACGATGCAGGTAAACAGCGCGCACGAACTGAATGCCTACAGCAGCGCCACCACGCCGTAATTTTAAAATGTACTTACTTTTAAAATAATCCTCGTAGCTTGCACTGTTTTTTAATTTCTTCTGAAAAACTGAAGACGGTATTACAATGCTAACGAAATTAGAAAATGAAATTGGGCCAACGAAACCGAAGAGAAAACAGAATTTTTAGACAGATATTTAAGCGATGTTTGTTTTATTGGCTGAATTCCTATATATAATAATATATTTTAATAATCACATAATTGTCCATTTTGTAAATGTTGTAAAAGAAGTTTTTTGTAGTAGTAATTTCTAGAGGAAATTTCTTCGTTTAATATTTTTTCTCATTAAATTCATTGTAAAAAAAAAATTATGTCTATTATAAAATAAACTAATGTTATATTTTATAAAGAAGTTTCAATATCATGTTTATTAAAAATTAATATAACTAATTTTGCGACAATAAATAAAGTAATTAGCTTATAACGTTATCCCAATTAAAGCGCCACAATCATCGGGCCTCAAAAGGAAACGTTTAATAAGGTTTCATAAAATGAAATTTATATTGACGTAAGAGGCCCTCCACATATTAAAATTCAACATTTTAAAAGTTCAATAGAAACATCACACGTAATATATTTATTGTCATCATGCCAAAAAACATGGAAATACAAGTTTAAATCAATTTTGAGCGATACATTATTGAATATGTTGAATAAATATACCACGAATATAATAGTTTGTGTATAGTGGTAGCAAGTATATAAAAATATAGGGCGCTGTAACACCTGTTTTAAATGATACGTTCTGAAACCACAAACAAACTGCGCACGCATGTTTTTTTTTATATACAGGGTGTCACAAAAAACAATGACCTCATCTGTTATTCCTTAACTATTGATCATAGACATATATTATAAATTACAAAGTTACGTAAGGAAAGGTGCAAAGTGAAATCGATTAAAATTTCCAGCGGATTAAATTTGAAGAAATACAAAATTTACATTTTTATACGGTCACCGTACAAAAACATTCCCAATGAGTAAAATTTGCCCCGTAACTAATAAAGTCATGTACAAAATGTCAGCATTTTATTATTAAAAAGACGCAGGATGAAAATAGATAAATGCTGACTTAAACCACTTTTGGATGCCAGGTTCACAAAAAGAAAAAACCCTGTAGGATGCTCGCGTGCTTCAGGGGTCGTACACAAATTACGAAAGAAAACAATGATTACAAAAATAAATAATAATTGTGCTATTTATTGGTACAAAAGTATCTAAACTGTGTAGAAATAATAACTTTACGCAAAGATTACAAAGCTTGTTCAAAATGTTTACATTATGTTTACATTTCTATCAAACATTTCTTAGCTGTTTAAATGTTCATTGACTGTGTCATTTCCAAGTTTTATTCTGTAATCCATCATGTAAATTTTTAAGATATTGCTCAGGAAGCATAGTTTTGTATATTTGTAATTAAAACTAAAGATAAGAGCCATATTTTACTTATTTATGAGGCATTTCTGCGTCGCGCCATGTGCTTTCTAGCTATAAACATTTACATTTTAATTTAGGATTAACCCCTCACCAACTTTGTTTAAACATATCTCTGCGACTTTTTATGATAAAATGATGAAATTTTGTACAGAACCTTATTAGTGTATGGGGCACATTTCACTCATTGGGCATTTTTTTTTGTACGGGGGCCATATAAAAATTTAAATGTTCTATTTCTTCAAATTTAAACCTCTGAAACTTTTATTCGAGTTCATAAAATTCTGTACTTTCATTTTATGTAACTTTATAATTTATTGTATTTATAATATATGTCTATGATCAATATTTAAGGAATAAAAGCCAAAGCCAATGACTTTGGGATCCCCTGTATATATGTTTGAAATATTAATTAATATTTACTCAATTCAACAACAGAACGTTTTAGACAACTTGGACAACATAAAACAATTTAGACATAATATTACTTAATCTTCAAACTGCTCTTCTCAATATTGACACAGCCCACGAACATATTTTAACTCAGAATTAGCGTATTTTTGAATACATAATAATGAGAATTTGTATTTGTGGTAAATACGGCATGATAAGTTCAATTAAATAAATGTTTAATAGTATAGGGATTCCTATTCAAATTTCCCAAATTTATGTAAAAATAAATATGTATAACTGAAGAAATTACCCCTCAAGAAAATTTCACTATAAGGGAAGTAAAAACAACGTAAACGTGGACACTTTAGTTTAAACAGCTATTTTCTGCGATTGTTAGGATTGAAGTTACAACTATAGTTCGATTTTTTTTCTTTTTACATTCTTTGCATTGTAATGTCTAAAATTAACATATTTAGACATTACAAATGCTTTCAGTTTTGTGAAGTAATTTTACTTTCTGAGTTAATTAAAAATATTATAAATAGATAAATCTAAGTTTAAAATCCACGTTAAAGTCTGTTTGAAATAAAAGAGAAGTTAATTTGAATGGTCACATTTTAAAAAGTTTTTAAAAGAAGGGGTATTTTTTAAATTAAACATCAACTATTTTTGCTGTTTCTATAACAAGAATATTGACGTTAAAAATATGAATTTTCTATTGACATGCATAGTAAATTTTACTTTAAAATCATATTGTTTTTGCTTTATGATGGACTACCAGTTTTATTTTTAAATTATGCAGCATCTAGATAATTTAAAAATTTATATAAAAGGATTTGAAATTTTATTCCTTGATTACAATTTTTTTCTTGATGTTCTTAAGAATATATGTCTAACATTTTTTAGACTAGTTCTATTTTTCAACTTCCAAATAATGTGTTTTTGTAAGAAATAAAATAATTATTATTTAAAACAACGTAATAAACTGCATATTCAAATATATCATTTTCGCTCAACTGATAGTAAAATTGCAAATAATATATATAATTGAAAGTATTATATTCCAGCTTCAATTTTTTATTTAATCTGAAATTATTTATTTCCTTAATGTTCATTGTTTATGTCCTCAGATAAAAAATGATTCATTTCTAAGTATGAAAATGCTTGATAATTTGTTTCTGTAAAACGAAATTCAATTATCTATAAAAGTTATTTGCTAAGTTTAAACGTAGAAAATTAAAGAAAAAATCATTAGTTTTACATTATTTATTTGATTGAAAGAGTTTACTTGGAGATTTGATTCTATAATAAAACGTATAATTTTTTCTTTATAAGGTAAGATTAGTCAGGTTTATTGTATATTTTTAACTTAAAGTTTTATTGCATTTTCTTTTTAAGTATTTGTTAAAATAAAATTTCTTTTTTATATAGTAAAACATAATAAATGCATGTCCTCTACTCGATCTGTTTTTTGAATATTAGTTTTTTCAAATTATAATCTTCTTTTTCGATTTATCGTGCAAATTTTGTAGAAACTTACAACAAAAATTTTTCTACAGAAATATTGGTATTCAAAAAACTGACCAGTGTGAAATCTGTAAATGCCACTGCAGAGGGTACAGTATAATTATGGTATCCTTTTACATAAATTGGGAATTTCCAAATATAATTTTAGAATATAAGTATAATCTGATTATTTAAGAAATAAAACGAAAAGTACAAAAGTCTGCATAAATGTTCATATGATAAAAATTATTAAGATGATGTGTTTTGAAGAAATTATTTCGAATGTTTTACTAACATGTCATGTTCCCCTTTGATGTTTTCTGTATCAGTGAAATAAAGAAATATTTTAAACTCTAAAAGAAGCTGTTTTAATTCTCATAATTTTAGCATACTATTATTTTCTATTAACTTTACCTTTCTCCACTGTGTGTTACTTAAATGTATAGATTGTTAAATCATCTAAATTGTTTTAGCATTTTACATGATTCGTGTATTTATCACTTTCATATACGAATAATATAAACACACGCACATAATATATATATATATATGTATATATATACACAGGGTGTTTCCAAACTATATGTCAGAAATGTAAAGGCAGGTAGAGGGGACCCAAATAAGCATATTTCGTGTAGGAATGTGGGTGCGGTAATGCAGATTTGAGACAGTAAAGGGCGCTGCTGAGTTCGGTGGATGAAAGAGTTTCGCTGGTTTGAATCGTCATTTCCCGCCTGGATTTCGAGCAACATGCATCGTTACACCAATGCTGAGCTTCATGTAAAGTCCTCGAAAAAGTTACATGGTTCACACTCAACGCATGTCCAACATCTCGAGCTTGTCGAAGGACTATCATCTACTGTGCGTATACTGCTTCTCCCACTGCAGGAATTCTGTGATATCATATTATCGTAATTATAACGTATCACGTTATCACGCCTGGAAGCATAATACAATCTACTTGCGTACAACTCCCTATGAAGACGCTCAAACGTTCAGCCATCTGGCAGATTCCTATCCGGGAATCTTTCCATGTACATCATTTGAGCAGCCATACCATTTCCTTGCGCAGCCCTATACGTGAAATGCAAGCTCCGCATTGGTGTAACGGTGCATGATACTCGAAATCCGTGCAGGGAATGACGATTCAAGCCAGCAAAACGTTTTCATACGCCGAACTCAACAGCGCCCTCTCCTGCTTCAACACTGCATTTACGCACCCACATTCTTATGCGAACTCTGCTCATTTAGGTCCCCTCACCTGCCTTTAAATTATATATAAATATATATACCCAATACAATATATCAAATGTAAAATATACCAAATATACGATATATCAATATATCAAAACATCGGATAGATCGAGTTTTTTTAAATCTCAGCAAATCCTAAGGAAACCGCATGTAACATATAATTTTCAACACAGCTTCGTTATAAGCTGTTTTCAGTATATATATATATATATATATATATATATATATATATATATATATAAACATACATACAATAATTTCAAAATCAAAATACGTCAAACAATACTATCAACAAAATCTGACCAAATCCCTAATATAAAGATGGCAAGTATTTAGTTTATATAGAATACCTTATTAAAAATAACTATCATATTCAAACAACAAAATGACGGAAACTCCAATTTAGAGTTGGCATTACATAATAGTTACAGAGAAAAAAAAGCAGAAACAAAATAAATGTATAAAATGATAAATGATGCTAGATAATTTAAAATAAATACAGTTTAATCATATATTTGAATTAAAAAAATGGAATTTGGATAGTAAATGACAATGAAAATGAAATAAGAATACGACATGTGTATGTCTAATCATCACCTGGTCAATCATCACACATGTCACAGATAATGCATCATATATTATAATACCAGAAAATCTTGTTGTGTATGTGTATATACTTGATATGTTTTTTTGAAATTCAAAGATATTATAATTATATATATATATATATATTATCCAAAAAACGGCTTTAAGGATTAAGACTAAATTTTGTATCTTACCGTTTTCGGACACGAGAAGACCATTGGGCTAGGTCACATGTTCGAAAAAATTCGATAAGTAGGTCATTTTTGGGTCACTGCGGGTGAAGCTAATTTTATCTAAAAAACGGTTCTAGTGATTTTGACTAAATTTTGTATCCTACCGTTTTCGGGCACAATAAGACCATTAGGCTAGGTCACATGTTCAAGAAAATTCGATTAGTGGGTCAAGCTAATTTTATCTAAAAAACGGTTTTAACGATTTTGACTAAATTTTGTATCTTATAGTTTTCGTGCACGGGAAGACCATTGGAATAGGTCACATAATCGAGAAAATTCCATTAAAAAGTCATTTTGGGTCACTACGGGTCAGATTCAAACTAATTTTATGTAAAAGCGGATGAAACGATTTTAACTAACTGTTTTATCCTACCATTTTTGAGCAGGAGAAGACCATATGGCTACGTCACATGTTCCAGGAAATTCGATTAGTGGGTCATTTTGGGTCATTATGTGTCAGGGTCAAGCTAATTTTATGTAAAAATTGGCTAAAACGATTTTCTTAAAATTTTGTATTTCATCGCTTTGAATTACGGAAGACCATTTTGCTAGGTCACATATTCGATAAAATTTGATTAGTGGGTCATTTTTGGGTCACTACGGGTCAAGCTAATTTTATCTAAAAAACGACTCTAACGATTTTAACTAAATTTTATATCTTATCATTTTAGATTACGAGAAGACCACTGGGCTAAGTCACATGTTCGAGAATATTCATTTAGTGGGTCATTTTTGGGTCAATAGGGTCCGGCTGTAACAATTTTGACTAAATTTTTAATCCTTCCGTTTTGGATTATCGGAAGACCATTGGGCTAAGTTGGACATGTTCATTGGGACATGTTCGGAAAAATTTAATTAGGGGGTCATTTTTGGGTCACTACGGATCAAGCTAATTTTATCTACAAGACGACTCTAACAGTTTTGACTAAATTTTATATCCTACCGTTTTGTATTACGAGAAGACTATTGAGCTAGGTCCCATGTTCGAGAAAATTCAATTAGTGGAACATTTTGGGGTCATAATGGGTCAATGCATTTCAGCGGGAAAGAAGGTAAAAATAGTTAATATAAAATTGTTGTACAGTGTACAGAAAAACGAAGTGCAAAGCTGGCAACATCGAGCCAAATTTCGCGAAATGTTGGATACATTGGCAATATTTGAGTGGGGGGGGGGGGGGGAAATCGACTTTCTACCAAAACCAAAATACATGCTTGGCGCCAGATGAAAGAAAGTCGCCAAGCATGCGACTTTGCACCAAACTTTAGCGATATTTGACAAAAAAAAAGTGTCTTTCAGAATATGAAGAAATTTTCCAGAAATTCTCAATAGGAGTCAATTATATGTATATATATATATATATATATATGTGTGTGTGTGTGTGTGTACGTGCATGTATATACATGTAAGAGTGAGTGCATAAATATGTATCTGTATAATATACAGTGGTGGCCAAAATTGTGGACACCTTTTGGGAAAAATACTTTTTGAAGTTTGATGGATCATAACACGAAATATTTCTTAGTAATACCATAAAAGCTATATACCACTGGAAACATAATTTAATCAAGAATACTATACAATACAGTTTGTTGAATTATAATTATTTTATCAAACGTTATAGCTCAATAATAAGAAAAAAGCATAGCTTTATAAACTTAAAATATTGTTATGCAATGATTTCTAGGTAACTAATCCAACTCTTTGCGATGTTTTCTTACATTTATTATGCTTTACTAGTTCAAAAATTAAAAGGTGGCAAAGAACTTTAGCATCTTAATTGCAATCATAAAAATAGTGATAAAAGTCCTCCTATAAGTACCAAAATATGGCATATTTCTTTTTAAATCCTACCCTAACTTTGAGTGACACATTACCAAATAAAATGGAATCTGTCTGTCACTCCAAACATTCATATGCATTGGCTACATTCAAGAAAAGGAAAAATAATTATCATCAACCTAACCAGGTTTTACTGACATTTTTTTATTATTAGGCCATAACGTTTGATAAAATAATTATAATTCAACAAATTGTATTGCATAAAATATTTTATTAAATTATGTTTCTAGTGGTATATAGCCTTTATGGTATTACTAAGAAATACTTGGTGTTATGATCCATCAAACTTCAAAAAAGCATTTTTCTCAAAAGGTGTCCACAATTTTGGCCACCGCTGTTTATATATATATAAAGAAGCAAGAATAATATGAAAAATTAAACATATATGAAACGAACCCAAAATTCCGATTTTGCATTAAAAAGACACAATTAATTTTTGGTAAAATAAAGGGGATTAATGTATTTATGATAGTATATACCAATAGAATACCCAGTTCAAATAATCAACCCCTTTCTTTCAAAGCAAAAGAAAATAATAATCTTTAAAAAGCACTAGCAGAAATCACACATAAAATACAAATGAAATAGAGACTGAAACAAATTCTTAAAATGCTGTCGAAAGTACTGAAATAAAAAACCGAGCAATAAACTTCGCTTTCCAAGGTTTCAAACAAAGACTTCAATTTCGTCTTCTACATCAAAGTAAAAGTGTAGGAAACACTAAAGGTACTTGTTGACAGTAGAAATTTTACTTAAACTTAAAAGATTTTTTTTGAAGTAAAAGGCACTATCGAGGTTTTACAATCAAAATTGTAATACGAATACAATTCTTTAGTTCGTTATTACTCTTATTTTTAAGTTGTTCTACTCTTTTTACATTTTTGGTGAAATTTTATTGTTATATATCATATAAGGTTGTTTCAAGTATTATTTCCTGCATTTTTATTTCAAGAAGATCACGGATACAAATTGAATTTGTATTTGTTGTGGTAAATTAACTAGAAAAAAAATTGCTTCATTTGCAACTATCCTACTCACAGAGAGAATCATTAAGGAAAATAATAAGTTTCAAAGTACATCAGTGATTTTGCTATACTGCTATATTACGTTTGTGTTCTAGATACTGTTTCCAATTACAATTGTTGTAGAAAACTATATTGTTGCCGCTATCTAGATGTTATGTGTAGATTCCAGATTTTGGTATTATTTTACTTTAGTTGGAATTATTTCGATCAAATAGTAGTTTTGAGACCTGATGAACAGACTCAAACGATGATGACAGGTTCTTGCTTTTAAAAGACCACAATTTACAAATAGTAATCTTAGTTTCATTTTATTACAGAAATTCTATGATTAAATAAGGCAAAGATTACTATTCGAAAATAGTGGTACCGTAACATCCGGCGTATGATTCTCAGATCAAACAATTAATGTATAGACCCAGAAAGTTTATTTAATAATGGAAGTCAAATATTTAAAGCGGTCTAGTTAGTTACATTACATAAGAGAAAATTTCTGGGTCGAAATATAATTGTTTGATCCGAGGATTGTACGCCGGAAATTACGGTACTTAAAACTAGGAGTCGTGAGGGCTTTACACCATATCTGTTATTCTGTTTCATTTCAAAGTACTGTTTTTGCGTACACCTTTACTTGCAAGCGCATAATTTTTTTCAACATACATGAGTTTTACTGTCTATATTATAAATTAGGGGGTTGCTAAATGCCTTAAACGAAATATTTTGCTGTTAAAAACATGCAATAACGCATTTTGCCTAACAATTGTGGCAAGTATTAATGTATTTACTCATACATAGGCATCATTACTTTTTTGTTTTTGGCATCGGGTTGTATATATATATATATATATATATATATATATATATATATATATATATATATATATATATATATATATATATATATATATATATATATTCTTTGTATAAAAATTTCCAAATTGAAATTTCAAACCGCCTTTTTTAAATACCCTATTATTATTATTATTTGTTTTTTAATGTAATTGAACAGCCCTTTAAATGCGCCCATAAAGCTCTTGTTCTGATTGCATTAAGCGGGAAAAAATTATCAGAAATGAATTTAATAGTCTATCAAGATACCATACATTTTTTTAAGTTAATTTACGCTTATACATAAAATTGGAGTGTATTTCAAATATTTTCAGAAAACAACTATTTCTAAGTTCATTCGATTATTTAGACAAAAACGTATAATTAAAAAAAATGTTTTTTTTCCCCTTTTTTGTTTCTGTGTCTGTATATCAGAATTAGGCTCAGAAACGGTTTCATAACAAACACTAAACTTATCAGGAGCAGATAGATAACGCTTCTGGCTACAATCTGTAATTTGTTGGACTATACTATCTAAAATATGCCAATTGACTGTGGACCTGATTACGAAAGATGAATCATTTTATGTCGATCCGATTTTTATCGTGCGACTTACTCATTTTAATTTTAAACGGGATTAGAAAGCATAAATAGCTAAATATTTAATTTCCGTCTCCGCAGCCCATGTTAGTATCAATGCTAAAAATGAATAATCATCTAGATTACCATAAAAGGTTTGCCTCATTGCAGCACGTGCGTAGCACGCCTGCTATACATTGCCGTAGGCAGCGGTGACGAGTGTCGGAGTTTCGTTCGGAAAGAGGTTTGTTTAGAACAGAATGCGCGCCGAAAATGAATATTTTTATCGAAACCGCAAAAGAAAGTCACTGATTTACGGGCAATGCCGGACGAATAAGCTTGTAAAGACATAAAACCTTTAGTTGCCGATTGTTGGACCAAGTTTCTTAAATGAAGAAACCGCTTTGAGCTGGTGTTTTTCGTCAATTCCGCTGATAGACGTCATTTGCATATTATCTATAGATTTTTTTTTTAATTCCAGGATCCTAAAAGGGGAAGGGTTTACTGGATAAAAATTACGTCATATTTAATATGAATTATGTATTTCAACTCTTTAAACTGAAATATTTTTGTATGCGTATAATGTTGTCATTTTCATACCCCCTATTTCGAAAATTTTCAAAAGACGAAGCATTTTGACAAATGTTACCACTTTCCAAAATAACGTCTTTAAAATAACGCACCGATCAACATTTTACTATAATTTAGAGTATCATTATAAGTGAGATGTGACATACGCGTATGGCGCGCGATCAGATTGGAAGATAAAATTAACAAGCTACTCAAATATTTACACAAAATCCTCTCGACGAATATTTTTTTTTGTTTATCCGTATGTCTCCATTCTTTTATTAAGGCACTCTGCTTCAATTGCATCGAAATCATGTAATTTGCAAAATGTAATTTTCGTAATTTTCAGTGATTTTAAACTACATTTTAAATATTATTTTTTACTTATAATAAGAAATTTAATAAAACTATTATAAATATTATTTTAATGTAAAAAAATAGTTTATTTTTCCTCAAAAAATTGAAAGATGCTATACAATGCAAATGGAACATAGGATTGTTCAGCAGCTAGTGAAAGTATATATTTTTTTTGTAAAATGTATTTATTTATTTATTTAGTAACCATTGTATTGCGTATCTGAAATGACTAAGGTAGATTATATTGAGTGGAAACTTTTCTCATGTTACATTACAGTTTTGCGTTCTATCATTTTCTTTTTTGTAAAAAGATAATGTGAAATAACACTAAAACGTTTCATATTTTCACATAAATTTCAGTAGTACTTCACTTGTTCTGCCTACATGCATAATAAACTTATTCTAAAATGAATATTAATTAGCTTATGGAGGTGAAAGTAAAATGTTTTCAATCTTTTTGTTTAAGCTATTGTGTTTTACACATGAAAGATTTAATAAATTTATGTTATCTTAGAAATATCAAGATGGCTATAAATTAAGCAAAATAATAACAGTTAGTGTATGCTAAGGATTCCTGTGTGTAGATTCGACACTCAATCCTGGAGAGAAATATGCACAAGTTATGCACAGATGTAGACCAAAACTCTTTGACACATCTTGAAACTTTATATAAAAAAATCAAGTATGAGAGTATGAAAGAATCAAGTATGAGAAGAAGAATCAAGTATGAGAGTATGATTTGGACGATTATGCTTCTCATAATCGAAAGTTTTGTTTAAGCAAAACATTACCTAAAACTGGCCTAAACCTACTTACTGGCCTTACCTAAAACGATGAGGTTAAACTTTCAAAACTGCATAAAGAATAAAAAATTCAAGCAGTCGCATCCCATTTATTTTGCACAACCTATTACAATATTTATACTTGTGCACTCTTTGTAACTCGAATCACATCCAAACAGTACTCATTAATTATACACATTGAATTATGTTAGTAGGTTGTGCAAAAAATGGTCTGTATCTGCCTATCTTGAGTCTTTGAATTATTTTGCAGGTTTGAATGTATAGTGTCATCTATGAGATAATTTTGGAAATTATTTTTAATTTGCTTAAATAAAACTTTAAATTATGAAAAGTGTTTCTATCCAAACCGCACTTTCGTACGCCAATCACATAAAAAAAGAATAGTATATGTTAAGAATTTTTAGCTCACACTGTATATTTGAAATCAATTCATCTAATATCGGGAAATACTGTAAAACTTAAAATGGTTTATTGACAAGTTAATTCCAAAAAGTTTCACATAGATTTTCATGAAATAAAATATGTCGTATTCGTAATTATCCTTGTAAAAGAAATCTTTTTAATCCTCTTCGTCATTGAAAGATTCAACAGTAATGTCCAGCTTACACGTTAAATAATTATTAAAATAAATAATTCAATATTACACAAAACACATAGAGCACTAGAAATAATTACTTAAATTATAAACCGGTTTCGGTGGTATTAATTCTACCGTTGTCAGTCCAAAATAAATAGGGATATTTTTGTACATCTCTATGTTGTAAGAGCGGATTGGTGGCAGAGATATATTAACCAACAAAAATGTTGAAAATCCAAGAGAACCATCCAATAGATAAGAGAGACAGACAGTACCAAGTTAGCAGATGAGGATTAAGAAAAAGAAGATTTTGTGAATATTTTCGAGCAATCTGACAAAAGAGAACAGCAAAATCACGATTAACGACATTTTTATAAAATTATATATTTAGTAGGGGGAGGAGCTAAATCAAGGGGAAAGGAAGTTTATAGATTATCTTAGCAGATTCAAATATTTTGTAATAGCTGATTTATTGATTTCTTGCTTGCAAACACAGGACATGCATTTTATTCTGAATTTCAAAGTATTTTTAATCTGGTCTATGTGATAAAGACTACACTGAAAAGTAATAATATCGGAACTCCAGGAATATTTATAAATTCTTTCAGTTAAGAGAAAGTGGGATTAAACATGTATTTATTATAGTGGTGGAAATTACTTCGAAATTATAATATTTAATAATTTTAACAATGGGAAGATTGGATTTGGTAAAGAAAGGTAGAATGATATTAATGATAGAAAGAGATGATGATTGAGGAATATGACAAATGGAATAATTGTAATACATATAGGGCAGAGTCAATGATGTAAATGTGTTGCTATTGTCTATAGCAACAGATTTAAGATATTGAATTTTATCTGGAATCAGAACAAACGTGTACGACATTTGTTTGTGTTGCTTTCACATGGTTTGCTTTAAATTATTCATGTTTCTATGCAAAAGGATGCGTTCTAGCTCGTACTGTATTAGAATATTATATTTTTTTTTACTTTTTTTCTTGTTTTCCTAGAAATGATTTAAAAACGATTATTAACGATATAACGTAACGATAGACGTATAACGTAACGATATATAGTAACGATAGCTCGTACTATATCAAAATATTATATTTTCTTACAAATTTATTTGTTTTCCTAGTAATGATTTGAAAACGATTATTTGCTTGGAAATTCTTTTTCAATTTATAAATATTTTTATCTATTCACACATTTGGTTAATTATTTATTCATACTATTGGTTAATTGCCAACTGAACAGTGAATTAAAAATATATACATATATCAGAGCTGTGTTTAATGAAAAAAGAAGAAAAATAAAAATAATTTATAATTACTGAAATATGAGTCGTAAGCTGGAAGAGAATTCATACACATCGGGACTGCAAGCAAAATCTGTACCTGGAAGCCAAACTTTTAAGACAAAATTTAACCAATTTATTATTTAAAGTGTAAGATGAACGTTAAAATGTTCAATATAAAAAAAATTATGGGACAATGGTAATGATTTGACCAGGATAAATATGAATAGAATTTTTACGACATATTTCATAAAACTCGGTGTGTGTCACATTGTATCGTTTGCCTAGCGAGAATTGAACTGAAGCAAAGGTTGAGTTTTTCAGACCACGCGGGAAATGAAAGTGAAATATCATACCATAAAACTATATAATTCTTCACTTTGTCTGCCATTACGTCTGTTAAAGAGTAACACCACCTTCGGGATTTCTTTTTAAGCGAAGTGTTTATAAAAATTCATTTACACTAAATTATTTAGCATGTATTACAGTAGAAAAATATATTTTGTTTAGTTGATATATTAAAAAATGGTGGTTTGAAAGCAACATGGGCGAGAGCGCTTTGAAAAATGAGGATCAAGCGATGGATACGACAACTCACAGTAAACTTATATCAATTAAACAAAATAAATTAGTTTTTTAGTCCCAAAAACAGCGAAATACGTTGCCGTTTAAACAAAAATTAAATATTCGTAGTAAAATGGCATCAATTCAAGGGTAAATTTGTAGTGAAATGACATCATCAATCATGTAAATTTTCACCCTAAAAGTTTGTTATTTAAAGTCACACAGAAAAATGTGAGATATTAATATTTTGAAAACACTACATATTTAAATAGAAAAATATGAGGCGATTAATTTTGAAAAAGGACAAAAATTGATTAAAAAATGGTGGAGCTACAGTGTCCTTCGATTTCAAAATGTTGTAAAAAAAAAGTTTTTTTATTGTTTGCTCACTGAGGCGCACTCTACTTCTATAGCTCCAAAATTGTCTTTTACATTTTGATATCGATTTCTAACCACTAAAATGGGATTTACATCAGTATAAAGATCTAAGTACGGATTTCATCTGTACTTAGATCGACGAAAAATAATTTGAAATGTTCAACTGTTCACAGTGTCTTTAAATACTTTGTAAATATTTATAAATTTTATGATTATTTTGTTCTTGTTTAATATTAAATAAATGTTCCATTTATAACTTTTTGCACTAACAGAGAGAGGTTATGACATAATTAAAAAAATCACAGCATTTGTGTTAACTTGAAAATGCATTTCCTTTCACTAAAACAGAAGGCATTTTGATAGTTTTGCTTTCACTCTAATGCACCTGCACTTACCGATTTCTTTAAAAAGATATGTTTTCAAATGTAATTCAAAAAGAAAAACTAGTAAGAATTTCAATCAGGTGCGAGAAAAAAATACGCTGTAATTTTTAACTTTAATCATAAAAAATACATCAACTAATAAAATTTCCATGTTTAAGTAATGTTTAATCTACATTAAAAAAAAACACCTTTAAGAGAAAAATTTTAACCATTTTCTACTTAACATAACATCAGAAGAGCTATCATTCGCATCTTCAATTCAGAAGAGCACTCTGCAGAATATCTAATGCAAAGTGTTTTAGAATAAGAAGTGCACTCTGCCTTAATAATATAAAAAGAATGACGATCAAAGAAGACATTAATAGAAGAAATTAAAATGCGCTATATTTTAGAAGGATGTATATGCTGTGTTATCATTACACAACCTGCTAGAAAGTTAATCTTAAACAAAATTCAATTTAAACTGGTTAGCTATATCGTATTAAGTTAATATATTTAAGGTAACTGAATTATCTTTTCACCACTGGCGCATAAAAAAGGGGAAGATTTAGTGCTTAAAATTACTCCTAGAACACTTAAAAATTCATAATTTACATATAAAATCTATTCTGTTATAATTAAAGCATGATGTGTCAAATCAATTTAAAAGAAATACATAAATATCGAAAATATTTTAGCATACAACTCTTTCAATGCTTCATGAAGGATCCCCTTTTTCAGCGTAAAATGAATGAAAAACAGCGTAAAAAAAATGAGAAAACAATAGCAGCAATGTACGTGTGTTACAGCTTCTGTTGTTTTTTACTTTCTTTATTTTATTATAATGTGCATATCAAAGAAGGTTATCTTTTTATGAAGCCTTGGAATATCGGGATAATAAATTTATTTTGGTACCTCGTGCTCTTCATTATGCCGGATTAATACGTCACGCTTTTACTCAAAATACTTTATAAATATGTAAAGCAACGAAATTGTTCATTTTACAAGTAATAATGATTAAAAATCCCTCCATGTTTCAGATCCTGACTGCGGTTCTGATTTTACAATTAATGACGTTAGGTTTGTACAATGAAGTAGGATCTTGAAAGTTATGAACATTCCTTTTATGTACTGTAATATATTACTGCTTGAGTTATACTAAAACTAAAACTAATCAAAGAATCTGAAAATGAAATCGTATCTGAAGAGCTTTGTGCAGAATACAGATATTTTCTCGTTGGGGGAAACAAATGTTCATAAATAAATTTCTTCTTTGATATAAAATCGTTTAATTCACCATGTAAAACTCTTTGTTTCCTCTTTGCGTGGTACAAAACTGAATTTCCAAACGTTTGCGTGTCGCCTTTGTAAAGTAGCCGTATATCAGACTCGGAAAAGACACGGGATAAACTGTTTGATGTTGCAGGTCACGTTTAGGCCATCCACGAAAGAAAGATCGCATTAAACCAATAAAGTACAATTGTTGACCCTTCACTGAAGTACGCATGGAGGAGAACATTTGAAAACAACAAATTAAACTTGTTCTCTCAAAAACTAACGTATTCGATTAAAATCCTCTTAAACTTTTATAATCCTTGAATTTTGTGAAACTGCTTTTTTTTTTATTTTCATGTATAAACTGAATAAAACTATACTCTTTTCTGTTGACTCGTGAAATGGCAGTGTTATTTGGTATTGTTTATTTACATGGCATGTCAACCATCATAAACAATGCATTTTACATTAGATGTCTTCGTAATATAGTTTAGCAGAGTTGCTATTCCAGACAGCATTCAAATTTTGATCTAGTGAAGAAATGTTTCTATTGAGCAAATCAAGTAAAAATTGGGTATTTTCTTGCTATAAATTTACCTGTTTATAGTCTACAAGCACGGTCATTTTATTGTGTCTTTAAAAAAAATATTTTATTTTATCTTACATGTATATTTAGAGAAAAAATGGTAGTCTGCCTAGATATATGTATTTCAAAATAGAAAAATGCATTTTTTTTTATCTTGTGAAATATAAAGTGAGCATAAAAAAGTAAATACTCATTTTCCAAACAGTAAATGTTTTATTATAAATTTATTATAGACATATAAAGTAATAATTACGTAATGTTTTAGTAAGCATTTAACACCGTATAAACATTAAATCAAAAGAATATCAACAAGGACTAATTCAATTTAAACCAAAAGATTATCCATTCGTACTTGTGAAAAAAATGTAAACAGCAAATGCGGATAAAACAATTAAGTGTAAAAAGCAAATTATTCTTATCAATTTATATTTGGTCAGCTTTCATTTGCACTGTAACACATTCTTTAATCACCTATGCATATACTCCATCAGATTTGTTTTGTTGTATCAGACGAGATTTTAGGCCACGTTTCGATTACAATTTTCTTCAACTCTTTGTCATTTGAAGAGATTATCTGACGTAATGTTTTTTTAGAGATATGCCACAAATAATTGTTTTGAGAACTATTGCGGAAGATCCAACGGCTTAAGCGTTCGGTATAAAAGTAAGTTATTCATTTTTTTCAACGACTGCTTAAGATCACTGTCGTGTTGGATGCCCCAGTTTCTTGATAAGCCCAACCTCCCAACGTTTGGGACAAAATTTTCTATGAAATTGGTTAGGTACTGTATTATACCTGTGCCAGTTTATGCATTGTTGACTCGAAGAAAACTTAACTTTTGGCACTTGTTGATACCTTACAAACCCACACCGAAATCTAGTCATTATGGTCTGAATTACACTTGTCACTGCCTTTTTAAATTTTTTATTTCCATATTTTTTGCAGCTTCGTTGTAGCAAAAATTTCATTTTTCCTTCAATGACTTAACAAATTGTTTTTTCTAAAACATTATGCACTTATTTTAAACTTTTCCGGCGAATAGTCCGAAAAGCTCTTGTTATTTGCTGCAGATATCTATAGTTTCTTAGGATGTATCCTCTCAGATAAGGCATGTTTGGGAAGAGCTATCTATACCTTATATACTGATGCTCACTGTCTTTTATGATGTTTGCCTGATACTTTGAGACGTACTAACAGCGCTTGAATCTGGATTCACTTTAAACTCTCTTACCCCAGTTTATGACCACCTTCATCTTAGTCCGCTGTTTTAGTCTTCCTATCCGCTGAAAATCTTTAATGTATTTATGTTTAACGTATTTTTCAATAATTATCTTTATTATATTATGGATTCTTTAAACAATTTCAATATAGTTTGCGTAACGGTTTTCCTTCTTTCTTAAATTTGAGTGGTATTTTTCTCAGTTCTATAGATGTTTGCTTTCATAGAACGAAATCTCTAAATAGTTTCTCGAAAAATCAAAATATAAGACAATACAAAAATTCAAAGAGATTATTAGATTGAAATTTATTGAAATTATATAAGAAAACTATATAATAATTTGAAAACTATATAATACAATTATATAATAAACTATATAAGAAAAAAGAATGAATTTATTGAAGTTAAAAGAAATATGGAATAAAGAGTTGCTAGTGTTTACCTTCTTTTGATGAGTAAAAATTGAGGTATTTTTGGTTTAAAGGAATTATTTCTTGTTGTATTTAGTTTTGTCGAATGTTTATAAGTAATTAGATTCTTATTGAATAAGTAACTAATTATATATTATTATTTTACGTTATCATTCCATAATATATTTTTATAATTTCAATCCGAACTCACTCGGAGTGCATGATGCATTGCTGCATAGCGCATAAACACTTAAAAATAAATAATTACTCACTTTTAAATAAATAATTTGTTACTAAATCGGGTTAAAAATATAAAATCATACAAACTTTAGGTTTGTTTAATTTTATCACGGGCCGGGCAACGCCGGGCGGGTCAGATAGTATAATAAATAAAGGCGCTATTTTAGTTTTAAATATTTTGATAATAAATTTATATTTTTCTTCAAGAACATTAGCGAAAGACAGAATGCGGTCCTACACGTTTCTTTTTAATAAAAAAAATGCTTTTATGTCGTAGTACAAATTAAGGTAATACGCAAAGGATAATTTCATAGTCACTTGAACAAACTGTTTTGTAATTTTCAGAGGTCATAAATGTGTTATTTATCTGTAAAATGAACTAAAATCCTAATGGTACTTTTAAAAATAAAAATGTTATGCTAGTAAATGTGAAATTTTTCTGGTTACACTCAATTTTTTCATATTAATCTTGAAATTTTACTATTAAATACACTGCTCAAAACAATTAAAGGATATTGCAGTTTTAGGTGGATTTTGTATCTGGGAAACTTTTTAACTGATTGATACATGGTCGACAGACATAGTAGGTTATATGAGAATAAATTACACATGTTTGGCAGAAAAAAATGCATTTTATTGCGCATTTGTGTACAAAAGGAAAAAAACACAATTTGTGCATATGAGAAAAAAAGAATAAGAAAAGGTGTTTTCTTCAAAGAAAATCATTTTCAGTAGGGGGTATGGTTTCCACGGGCGGCCAGCAACGTTGAACACCTTTGAGGCATGGACTCAATGAGGCTATTAATGACGAGTTGGGGTATTCTGCCCCACTCTTCCAGAAGAGCTCTTTCCAGTTCTTGGAGAGTTTGTGGGGGTTGTTGGCGGCCAGAAACTCGTCTTCTTAGAGCGTCCCAAACGTGCTCGATTGGATTCATGTCTGGAGAACACGCTGGCCATTCCATTCGAACGATTCCTTCCTCGAAAAGGAAATTCTCCACCAGGTTTGCACGATGTGGCCTGCAGTTATCGTCCATTAAAATGAAGTTATCTCCGATTGCTGCAGCGTAAGGGACTACAATAGGTCTGAGGATCTCATCCCTATATCGGCGACCAGTCAGAGCTCCATCTCGAATGATGTAGAGGTCAGTGCGCCCGTCAATGGAGATGCCACCATACACCAACACTCCTCCACCGCCAAATCTGACACTTTCGTGCACGAACGCAGGATTATTCCTACTGCCACGGTCCCTCCAGATGAAAATACGCCTATTATCCAGATGCACAGAAAAACGGGACTCGTCAGAAAACAGAATATTGCTCCATTCATTTCTCCTCCAGTTGACATGCTCGGTTGCCCACTCCCTGCGGTCGCGACGATGCCTTGATGTTAATCTAACACATACCATCGGTCGGCGAGCATACAGACCTACAGCATGGAGCCGGTTTCGGACAGTCTGAGTTGAAATCGTGGTGCCTGTAGCCGAGCGAAGGTGTTGTTGGAGAAGAGTAGCGTTCATGTTTCGGTGTCTCCGAGCTGTTAACGCTAAATACCGATCTTCATTGGGCGTTGTTGCCCGTCTACGACCTTGCCCTGGTCTTCGGCCTACACATCCACTCTCCAAAAAACGGTTCCAGATCCTGGAAATGACACTTTGTGACACTCCAATGGCTTGCGCTACTTCGGCTTGAATTTGGCCCACTTCTAACCTACCAACAATTCTCCAAGCTTCTGAATCTGTCAAATGACTTCGCTGAGACATCGTACTCATCGAAACAAAGCAATCACTGAATGCCGATCATCCTTGTCTTCATTCTCTTTTATCCAGTTGAAAGTCAAATTTCATTCGCTGCCGCTGAAGCGACGTTTTTCACGTCGAACTCAAAATTTGCATACTCCACAGTTTGAAAACCAGAAAAATTTGCATTTGTGATTCTCTTCTTCTATTTTCGGCAAAAAAAATTTCGTTTATATCTTTATTTTATATAAAACTTCAAATATCCTTTAATTGTTTTGAGCAGTGTATTTATTTATGTAAAATATTTATGCAATTGGACTTGAGAAAGTATAAAATGAGAACTTTAATGAGTTTCTTGCATTTGCCTCTGTTTACTTTGATATTTACAGAAAGTTGTTTTCTAACGACGACTTAATTGTTAGACAATGTCAACAATTTGTTAAAAAATGTTGTTAGTTAGAGAAAGTTTCTTCATGAATATTATACTCATATGGATTAGAGCCGCTGACTTTTTACTTATAGTCGCAGAAATATCTAACTATAGGTGAGAATTGCATAATCGAAGTTATCATTTTCAAAAAGAGTTAAAAGAGTAAAAATGTCAACTGTACCAGAGAAAAGAAACTATTAAAAGCTCAATCAGTTAGCTTAAGACAAAAACTGGCGGTATGTACAAAATTCCAAGGTCATACAGCACTTGTTATTTAGTCACTATGGTTTTTTTTTATCCCCTCATGTTTATTTTAATAGATATAAAAACAAATAGTTAAATTAATGAAAGTTTGCCCACTTGTAGTAAATGTCTGCTCAAGTAGCACCTTTCTTTAATCTATGTTAAAACTTTTAAAAACTAAACAAAAATCGGATTTTTTGAAGCATTTCTATCTTCTGCAATACAAATAATCTAAATTAAATGAACTTTTTAACACTTTCCAACCTAGTTGAAAAGTGTTTATGACTTCGGTTTGTCTGGCCGCCTGGCCGTGCTCTAACTCCCGTAAATATGCTCGGATTGCTCTGCAATTTTTATATATAATTGTCGTTATCAATAGCATGTTCCCTATTTCAACGGAAGTGTGTAGCACTTATAGTTTTTTTTACAGGGACAGTCAAAAGAATTCCGTTACATTACGTCTATGGAGAAAAATCGTCTGCGGTTTATTTAAATAATGTTTTTAAACGCATTGAAATTCCCATTTCAATGAAATCCCATTATGAAAGTCCCATTTGTATTTTAAACGCATTGAAATTTATATATATCACTAAGGTGCATTCATTACAAAAGGCTTACAACAGAATAGTGTGTGTATAGCAGTCATCGTTCATTTACAGGGACACACAAAAGCATTCTCTACTGTCTGTTAACAATAATTCCTGGAAGTGCGTTTTAAGTTACTGAACGCGATTTTAATTTTAACTCGCTTTTTGTCTATTACGTGGTGCGTATAAATTCTGTAGATCCTATACAGGGAAGCACTAAAGTTCACGGACACATTTCCGTTTATTGACAGAAACTGCAGACGGAGAATTTTAAACTGTGCTACGCGTTTCCTACCTGAACGAAAATTTAGCATCCTATGTAGTATGTATACAAATCTATAGATCCTATACAGGGTTGAATAAAAGTATTCGGATATTTTTCTGAATATTGTATATGTTGGAAATTCCTGAAATTATGTTTTTAAATAGGTTATGCGTTTTCCAAATTGTTTATTTAGATGTTATCTTTTAGCTTATTAAACGGTATGATTTGTAAAATTATTTTGGAAGCGTTGGAAAGTGTTACATAATCTATGCTTGACGCATGATTTTTCGTTCTTGTTTTTCTTACCATTAGATATTAGAATCACGTCTGAGAAAACGCTGCTTTTTAATTCTTCATGTAAACGACGGATTTCAACCATGTTCAGTATTATGAAAATTTCCTACACTGTAGTGCTATTTTTTCTTCAGTAATTTCAAGTTAGATATATCATTTTCTTCAAATATCAAACCGAATACTCAAAAAAATATATGCGTTTCTTTTTATTAAAGGCTCTGTTTTGAGTGATGCCTTACACTTTCTATTTAGTTTCTTTCACCATGGATAATAGCTTTTGAATTAGTGAAATTAATCGCATTATCTGTGTGGCATTTTATATAATTTTTGCGAAAAAAATGGATGCACAAAATTTCTTACAGACATTTTATGCACTATAAAAATATATAGATGTTTCTTAATCAAGGAAAATGTAATATAATCACGAATGAAAATGTAAATAATCTCTTCTGAGTTACTAACGATTCCGAAAAAAATTCTTTATATTTTGAAACCTCAGAAACCAATATATTTTCTAGATTTAAAGAAGAATTCATAAACACGAAGTTTCTTTTGGTGCCACTGATTTTCGGAAATATTTTCGAGTTGTTGCATAGTGTATAAATCAGTTTTCTGAAAATGAAATATATGCTTTTCAGATACTAAAAATCCTCAAGTAAACATTTTGCAAGCCCGTAAACACTTTGTTAGCAAGCATGTTTTACAAACAAAAATGATAAATTAACATAATTAACATTAGTATTAAAATTAATATTGTCTTGCTACTCTTTTATGTATAAATTCAATTACGCAGCTGAAAATGTTTAATTGAAGAAAAATAGCATCTTAAAATCCAATATTCTGGTTTGAGAAAACTGATTAATATACTATAAAAACTACTCTGAAATATTTCCGAATGTCAAAGGCAAAATAAACTGATTTATAAATTATTCTTTAAACCTCGAAAATATATATTTGTTTCTGGGGTTTTTAATGATAAAGAACAATTTTCCGAATCCTGTGTAATTCGTAAGAAGTTATTGTATATTTTCGATCGTTGTTATATTATATTTCATTGTATATTTATTGAGTATTTAAATGTAAAGTTTTTTTTTTCTTTTTTTTTTTTTTTGCTATGATGGAAAACAATTACAAAGACTAGTTATTTTTGATTTGTAGGGTAAGAAAAGCAGTTTTAAACTTTCTTAAGTCACCACAGTAAATAATTCTCTCTATATTTTTCAATAAATATGAAAAGTTAAAAATATCAAAGCTGCGTAACGTTCTGTAGGCATGAAGAAATGGTAACATGTACACACAGATTGCCTGACACAAAACTGTCCTAGAATTTACACTGCCACAACCTAAGACTGACAAATGCATGCATTGCTGTAATCGTAATACAAAAAAAAATATATATAATCATCAGAAACAACGCTTCAGCAAAAAGTAAAAGTTTAGTCTTTTTTTTTAATGTGGTAGAAGTTCACAGGAACTTAAGTGAAAGAGTTTCTTCCTTTTGAATTTGACAGAAGTTATTTACCAAAAAAGAAAGAGATTCTTCCGTCCTGCTTCTGCTCTTGTTGACGTTTCCTGGAGTGTGTTTTTGCTTGAAGAATGATACGTTTCATCAAAACGCTTTACTCTACTTTTCTTTTAGAATAACTTTCGAAAAGATAGTATTTTTTATCATTTTATAGAAAAATTATTCGCAAATTTGTATTTTAAGTTAGTCTGATTTCAAATCCGGTTTATAAAAGAAAGTAAAATGAAAATTAATCAATAACCTTGAAAGAGAGATTGAATAGGAAGACTTATATATATCCAGTGAGACTACGAGTCGTTTTACTTTCTAACAAGACCTTTTACAAAATATTAGGTTGGTGCAAAAGTTCTGTCGTATTTTAACACCTAATTTTAATATCTGATAATTTCACCTATCAGTTCAAAGCCGGCATGTATAATAAAATTATCAGGTATTAAAATTTTACCGGTATTAAATGTATTAAAATTAGGTCTTAAAATACGACAGGTCTTTTGTACCGACCTAATAAATGGAAAAAATATGACCCTTAAGAAACAAGGCTGACTTCTATAGAATTCTATCCAGTGAGACTATGAACTGTTTTTACTTTCTAATGAGATTGTTTACAAAATAAATGGACAAAATAGGAACCCTGATAAAAAAAAGACTGACTTCTATAGAATCCTATACAGTGAGACTGCGAGCCGTTTTTATTTTCTAATGAGATAGTTTACAAAAGAAATGGATAAAATATGAGCTCTAAGCAACATGGCTGACTTCTATAGAATTCTATCCAGTGAGACTACGAACCATTTTTACTTTCTAATGCGGCCGTTTACAAAATAAGTGGATAAAATATGAAAACCGAGAAACAAGGCTGACTTCTATAGAATTCCATCCAGTGAGACTACGAACCATTTTTACTTTCTAATGCGACCGTTTACAAAAAAAAGGCATAAAATATGAACCCTGAGAAAGAAGGCTGACTTCTATAGAATCCTATCCAGTCAGGCTGTAAACCATTGGTTGAATTTTAATGAGATACTTTAAAATGTACTAAATTTTTATTTCTTTGAAGAATAAAGTTAATATAATTTCTTAAAAATTCTTTTATTTATAAACTTTTTGAAAATGGGTTTATGTGTCAAAGCTTAATGCACTTAAAAAAAAAAAGCCTTCTTCCTTTAGCGAACGTCTGTATAGAGATTCATATTTTGAATTAAGGTTTGATCAAGTAGACTCTTATTAAAATAAAAATCGCTTTTAAACAGCAAGAAAAATGCGAATTTAGATTTCAGTCAGAAAAGTTCCTACTAGATGAACTTAGACAACCTAAATCTCTTTAATCTAGAGTAGAAATCGATTAGATTAGAGGCTTATATACTTTTGCCGCGAAAGACACGACCAAGATTATGTCTCCACAGGTTGATTTTTTCCTCGACGATACTGAAAAGAAAATTTTGAATGTATTTACATGATATGCATTTTTCAAAACTCCTCTCGCTATTTTAATCCAGATGACGTCAAACGTAATTTTGCGAAAGATTATACGCCAAAAATATGTTTTCCGTTTTAACCGTACATAAATGAATGTGTTTATACATAACATAATTATATTTTCTGAAGAAAGTGATGAAGTATTGAATGTAAGGTTTCCTTGAATTAAAATGAAGATTGCTGCATAAACAATTTTAGAAATAAGGAGTTTTTAGATTGAGTTTTATTTATTATGTTGAAAAATTAGTTTGATAATTTTACAAAAATAATCTGTTTATAAAAAAATATCTTTGCATATTCAAGAAAAAAATCTCGTCATATTTATCCAAATTATCAAGATGAAAATGGATGTTTATAAATGAAACTTTAGAATTTGTAAATTAAAATTGTAATAAGTGATAAATATGTTTGCTAACATTTATCTATGATAAATAAACAATAATATTTTGTTGTAATATAAAACACTAATTTTTAAAAGATAAAAATATTAAGTAAATAGTGTAGATATGTAGTAAAAAGTCTTTTCATATAGCATGCAATATTATTTATTATTAAGTATTATTTACTATTACGTAAATTAACTTTTAGGAAATTCGATCCTTCATGTTATTCACAGCACTTCTAAGAACAGTATAAAATACCGGTATAAAATACTAATATCTTTAGAAGAAAAGGCGTTTTTAATTTTTCTTCATTAAAAAATTAATTTTTTCAATTTATATCAAAAAATCTCTGATTTGTTTGGATAAAATCATTATTTAGTAAAATAATTTAATAATATGTAAAGGGAACACCGTAAAAAAAGACAATTATTTCTTATGCTCCGATAATATAATATAACCATGAAAGAAAATATACAATAATCCCTTGCGAATTACTATCGATATTGAAAAGTGTTCTTTATCTTTAAAAACTTCACAAACCAATATGTTTTCGAAATTTAAAGAAGCATTTATAAAAACCAAGTTTCCTTTGCAGCCGCTGATCTTCGGAAACGTTTTGGGATGCTATGAATTCTCAATTAAATATTTTCAGCTGCATAACTGAATTTATACATGCAAGATTAACAAAATAACATTAATTTTAATGTTAATGTTAAGACTGTTAATTTTATGTTTGTCTGTAAAACATGTTTATTGGACATGAAAATGTTTACTTGAGAATTAATAGCACCCGAAAAACCTATATTCAGAGTTAAAAAAACTGATTAATATACAGTAAAAAACTACGCGGGAACGTTTCCAAAAAATCAGTGGCAGCAAAAGAAACTTCGTTTTTATAAATGCTTTCTTTAAATCTCGAAAATATATTGATTACTAGAGTTTCTAAAGATAATGAACATTTTTAAGAATATTGGGTAACTCGGAAGAGGTGATTGTATGTTTTTATTCGTGATTATATTATATTTTTCTAGATTCAGGAACATCTGTCTTTTTTTTTTTTTTTTTTTGCGTATTGTAGAATACTTAAAGTAAAAAAAGAAAATGTCCAAAGGATGCTGAGTCCCCCCCCCCCCCAAAAAAAAAAAGAGGAAAAAAACAGTTGTTTTCAATGTAGAAATAAATCTACATCAAAAAGAGAGAAAAGGAAAAAATTTGGAAGATGCATTTATCTTTTTTCAATGGCATTAAAAGATTCAAACATATAAAAAAAAAAATCGCAACACTTAAAGCTAGTGAACTTTGACTTTAATATTTTGTATTGGGAAAACAAGTTTTAAAGGCTACTTTATGGGCTAAATTACATTTTTGTGTAGTTGATATTCGCTATAAAAGAAGAGATAATGCCTTAAGAATTCTTTCTTTGCATCTGTTCCGGAAATGGATATCCTACAAAGATTTGTACTATTCACAGTTCTGCTTGCCAACACGCTATCAAAATATACATATTAACAAATATGACGTTTTCTATTTTCATATTTTGAAGTGTAAAGAATTGTTATAAAATATTTTATGAAGGTTTTTATTTAAACGTTTTAGGAAAAAAAAAATAATTTTCCTGGTATTATTACTTTTATTTATATTTTGCTTCATTGTTTAATACGAATTTAAATAGTGAAATTTAAGCTTTATCTGAAAAAGTTCGTTGAAGATTATTATTAAATTAGAAACAATGTGCACTGAAAAAAAAAACACAAATGTTTCTTAATCTGACTCATGTCTTTTTAAGGTTTACGAAAACATAATACAATCTCTTCCGTGTTACAAACGATTCCCAAAAGCATTCTATTATCTTCAGAAATCAATAGATATTCAAGATTAAAAGAAATATTTCTGAAACAAGTTCTTTTGCTGCCGTAAGTTTCGGAAACGTTTCCGAGTAGTTTTTACAGTGTATTGATCAGTTTTCTCAATCTGAAATATCGGTTTTTCAGATGCTATCAAATCTTAAGTAAACATTTTAACGTTCAACAAACATGAGTAACAGTATTAACATTAACATTAAAATTAACATTATTTTGTTATTTTTGCATTTAAAAATTCTGTTATGCAGTTGAAAATGTTTACTTGAGAATTGATAGCATCCAAAAAATCGTTATTCTGGGTAGAATTGTGGGCATCAAAAGAAACTTTTGTTTCATAAATGTTTCTTTAAATCTCGGAAATTTATTGGTTTAAAAGAGTTCTAAAAATAAAGGAACGCTCCAAAGAGGTTAGTTTATATTTTAAAAAAAATAAGAAAAACAAGAGCACCACGTGAGATTAAAAAACTTTTGGCTTTTTTTTTTTTTTTTTTTTTTTTTTTTTTTTTTTTTTTTTTTACAGCGTACCTGATGAAATTATTCTGAGAAAATTTATTAAAAACACTTAACAGAAACAATATATTTAATTTAATTGGACAAAAATTTCAACTTTCAATTTAAAAACTGAATTAAAGAATTTTTGTAAAGTTTTTCACGCATTCACGCATTTAAGATTTGTTAGTGTTAAAAAAAATACAAAACAATTGTATTGAACTATACTTCTAAATGATTTCCTGATTTGAATTTTCTAATACTGTATTCTTTCCTAGATTATAACATGAAACTTTTTAATTGCGATTTATCATGCTAACCTTATCTATTTTAAATAATTAACAGGCATTTTATTTTTACATATATTACAAGTAAAAAAATAGCGAAAATATTATACACTGACACATCCTAAAAATTTTTCCAAAAAAAGGAAAAAAAAGATTTAAATCGGGAGTTTAATTCTTACTGATATTGGCTAAGGGCGAACAATATAGTTAGAGACTGGGACATGCTTTTTAACATTGTATTATTGTGATGAAATACACATTTCAAAATTCGTGATTTTAATGTATTTTGGTAAAATACAAAATAAGTTTTAAATGAAATTAGAAACATATCATATATTATCAACTAACATATTAAATTATATGAGCATTCTAAATTAATATATGAGCAACAATATAGATAATTCTTTGTTTTAAAAAAGCAGTAAAGGAGAGGAAGCAGTAGTGGATCAACGGTAATATTTCTGAAACTAAACACTATTATATATTTTTCATTGGCCAGGGGACGCTGGATCATTTTACGACCAGTATTATTATATACTGAATTTGGCCTTATTTAATGTTTAAACATTATACGATTAAATAAATCCAAATTTAGTATGCAATAATACTGGTAGTTAAGTGAAATATCAAAATATCAAAAACCTGTTATTTTAATTTCTATACACGATGGCGTACATATAAACCCATTCATATGTGCTACAAATTTTCTAGTAAACTGGCTAGAATAAAAACATTTGTAGTTGAAAAAAGTCTTATTTTTACAGATCATAAGTGAATATTGAATTTGATCTTGAAATTCTCATTGACACTTATTAAATTTGTAAAACAAAAATAGTGAATTGTTACAGCAATTATATATATCCTGTATTTACAAGTCAAGTAAGTCAAGACTAAAAACATTATATTTAATGTGGTAATTCATATACTAAATGTACTTCCTGGGGGGACTAATGGGACACTGAGAGAGAGCGGCGTATAATACATGTTTAATTTATTTCGTCTGTGTTCCCAAACAGCTACCAAATACTTAATTTCATAATTTTAATTTTTTGTAATATTGAACGTTTCCTGTAATATTTATTTTGTAAAAAATATCAAAATCAATTTCAAAATAGAAATCACCACTTACTAAAATATATGAAAGAGAGATTTTTCAATTACAAATGGTTTTAATCATTCAGCTGCAAATGTTTTAGAACTCAAAGTAATAAATAAATCCAAATCCTGCTTTTCATTTATCTTAGATCTGTAAAATTCATTCAAATGAAAATTCACCATATTTTTCCTTTACTTTAGATTTATGTCCCACTCTTCCCACGCATGTGTCCCACTCTTCCCACGCATGTGTCCCACTCTTCCCATGCATGTGTCCCACTCTTTCCGCACTTGAGGAAGGAGTGGAGCAAAGTTTTCACAATTTTCAAATTGTCTGGAAATTAAAATTTTTAAATGTTTTTATTTATCTCATATTTTCTTTTAATTTCAGATAATATCAAACATTCTCACAGCACAATTGTATCCAAAAACTGAGAAGAAATATATTAAGTAAGAAGTTTCTTTATGAAAATTGTCCCATTCTTGTCTTCAGTCCCCTGTTTAAATTTTATTTGATTTGTTTAATATCTGAAATTCAGTATTAGGTCAATTTAAATATTTCTATAAGAAAATAATCGTAAAGTACAACTTACAATTTATTGGTGCTTTTATGTGCATTTTCCCCCATAAGCTACTTAACTTGAAACTTCAATAGATTACTATTTTTTATTTTATTTAAATTATATTTTCAAATTTATAAGAAAATTTTCATTCAAAATCAAAGTACACTTTTAATTTTTCCTCTCTAATCATAAAAAAAAAATTCAAATCTATAAAAATTGTAAAGATAATGAAAATTGTCCATTATGAAAAAAAAAATTCACACATTAATAATAGTTATTTAACTTTATAGAGTTTCTAATTTTTTTTAAGATTTAAACTGAGAAATTATCCTCTATGGGGAAAATTTGTAGTATGAGTTCTAGAAAAATCTTAAATTTATAAAAATTATTTTTCTTGATTTTATAAGTTTTTGTGAATAAGTATTACATTTCTCTGTGCAAAAACTTTGTGTTGACTGAATGTGACCAATAAAATAGTGAATATTTTTTTTTTACATATATAAAAAGAAGCAAATTGAATTGTTGACTAAATAAATACAGTATGATTGAATCTCATGTGATGGTCTTTGCATGTATCAGAAAAAAAAATTACTCTATTAAAAATTCAGTTATTTTACAAATGTGAAGCTTTGATAGAAAACAATATTATGTTTTCTGATACCGGATTTATAAGTAAAATAAATATTGAGAATTCAGAATCTTTTCTCTTAAGTCTCAAATTTATGCATAATATATCATTTTTGAAATTCAAAATAAAACATTTATTTTTAGAAAATTAATCATTTAAAAATCATATTATGATTAATATTTCCTTTTCTTTCAGTTGTAATTCTGTTAATTTTTTCGGTTTTAAAAGTAGTATTTTAATGAAAGAGAATCTGTGAAATAGGTTTCAGATGTCAATTAAAAAATAAATGGGAAAATTTTTACTTATACCCTTATACTCTTTAGTTTTAAATTTTCGTTTACAATTCTAGATGAAAAAACAAAAGTTTGAGCAGTAATTTTAGTTAAAATTTCTACAGAAATTTACAAGTCAAAATTAAGATAAAAATATAAATATATATATTTTTAAGTTTTAAATATCTTTATAATAAAAAAATAATATTTTGCTATTTAAATATTAACAGTTGTTGAAAGTTTTCTGGGGAATCTTGCTAAACAGGAGATCAAACGTTGAATATGTCTTTGATTTCTCAGAAATTCTAAAAAGATAAAAAAAGATCTTTTCATAAAATACTGCAAAAAATATTTTATGGATCGTCTCATGTCATAAAAGCGCATTTTAAGTTGAAACTCTTTTTACGGATGCCACTGTAGAACCAAAAGCGTTAATAAAAAAACAAACAAACTCATCTTACGTTTTACAACATATATTTAGCTCGTTCTTGTCTTTTGACGATCAGAGCTCGGATGTGATGCAGAAAAAACAATCTCCTTGAAATTGAATTAAAACTTATGAAAATGGATTAAAGCCAATTTCTCACGACATTGAAACATACAGCCTGCTCGTACGATTTCCATGAACAGTGACGCGCCGACGGTTATGTGTAACTGGGCACAGAGTACAGCTTTTCAGAATAGTAATATTTATTTGCCTTATTGAATCACTGAAAATGTTTTATTTCATTTTGGGGAGATTAAATGGATTAAAGATCTATTGGATCCACTATTTTAACATTGCATAATGTATTATATAATAGAGTGTTACAACATAGTCTATGCGTACGCTTATATTACATAACGTTCTTTTAGGCATAGACAATGTAGTATGTAATCAATGATATGAAAAGTTAGATAAATTAAATAGAAATAAATAAAAATAATAACAATCCTGAAATGTTCAAGATTTTTTTAGGAAAAATTTAGGATCAATATCAATAGAAATATTTTCAGAGCATTCAAATATACATACTTTTTTAAAATCTTTAAAAACTTACGTAAATTAAAAGAAAATACTGCTGATACAAATTTCAAGGATATTTCACATAATTCTAAAGAAATATATCTTTAAAGATTTTGAATTCTTGTTGCCTAGATGAGAAAAATGTTTTTAATTTATTCCTAAAAGAGCAAACTTTATTTAGGATAATGCGTTTTTACTTCTTTCTGAGATCTCATAAACATATGCTTATACATAAACAATTTTTGTAAAATTTAAGTATATTTAAATGTTTTTCGTGTGAAGAACCCCTTAAAAATATTGCAAATTAATTTAAAAAGTAATTCTAAACACGCGTTTATTCTATAAAATAATGCGAGAAAATGTTTTTGAAAGTGTAACACTGGCTCGGCTGGAACTGATTTTCCTTAATTTTTAAACATTTACTATACTTAAAGCGGTAAGAAGTACTCTTTTGCATATTTTTATGGGTCTTTTTCATTTTGCATATCATTTTATACAAAATATTTCAAGCATTTTACCGCTAATTTCTATTTATTGTTATTAATATTTTAAATTTGTAGTGATGATTAAATACGGGGATTTAAATGCCTATTTATTTTTTCTTGCGATTTTTTTAAACACAGGCGTGCTAGTTACTGCATCCCATTAAAAGCAAATTAGGGAATATATATCTTTTTTTTCTGTTTTATCAAGTAATGGTTAAGTTATAGTCAAAGAAATCGAGCTGGAATTCATGTAAGATAGTTTTTATTTTGAATTTTCTTTATTCATACATTTACGAAAACTGATTTTGTGTTTAAGTTTATGCGCTACTTATTCTTGAATATTTTGCAAGTGAATTATTAAGATGAACTTCTATTAGGACAACATAACAAAACTACCCATTATAAAAAATATTATAAAGAATAAAACTGTCAGTTTTCCATTTTATGAAAGCTGTAATATTCACGTAATATATATTACGCCAGTTATTCCGTTTTTATAAAGATAATTATTAATGATTGATTTACTAACACATTATTATAAAAATGTCATCATAAAAATAATTGGAAGGGTTATTTTAGAACGAGTAATATGTGTACATAAGAGGTTGTTATTCTTCTTTCTCAAAACTATGTCTGTAAAATATTTCTGTATAACTAACCCTTAACCCCTTCGCTACAAGCGTCACGTATACGTGACGCATAAGGTGTTGAGAATTCTTCATTATTCCTACCAGTAATTATTTCTACCTTTCCATTTAAAATTTGCCTTATTCAATCAGAGAATTTCAGTGATTAAATTAGACAAAAATATTTGTTTTGAAAAACCGGTGATAAAAGATTAAAAATGCTGTAAAGTACGCCCGTCGCAAATGGTTTAACTGCAGTTTGTCGCAATTTTTTTCACATAAAATGCTTAATATTTCTGTGTGGTCCATGGGTATGCGCACCATGTGATTTCTTTCACATCTGGAACAATAAGACATAAAAAAATGACAAAAAATTCTGTTTATTTATGACTTCACTATGTTAGATACGATTTTACCAGACTAAATTTAATCTAGTTCTACAAAAATTGTAGAGGTGGTAATGCAGTTTCAAGGTGTGTGGGAAGCTTTGTGTATTTTTCTTTTAAGTTAATTTAACAAAAATGAAATTGTGGTTTTGCTTTCTCTTATATCTCATAAATTTCTAGTATGACAGAAACCGGCCGATTGATATGGTTTAGTGGGCTTGGTTGGGAATTATATTCACAAGGTAAAATGGGATGTCTGTCGTATATTACAAGGATTCGGCGCTTCGTGACAGGGAATTGCAGATTCGATCGCGAGTTTTGATAGTTCAACAATTATATTTAATTTAGCATATTCATTCAGAATCTTACGAAAAAAAATTCTTATATTCCAGAAATAGTTATGGAAAATCCATATAATTCTGAAGTATGCTTAAATCTGTCTGAGACCCCTTCCAGGCTATACACGAGTTGAGCTCGGATAGGTGAAACATATCATTCTGCCTCATCCCGGCACTATGAAATTTTATACCGTATAAACTACCTTTTCCAAATTATATTGTATATGTTTGTAATCCTTTGCACTCCGAATTATTTTTTTAATTAGTTTCTAGTAACTCTTTAGTACTTTTGTTTTTGTTGCATATTTTTTAAAATTTACACTTGAAAAGAATAAATGCCGCGACTTCTGGATATCAGCAGAATTTGACGATGGCTTTATGACATTTCTCTTATGTATATAAAAGAAAACTTACTTATTATACTTAAAAATAAATGTTAGAAACATACACATTTTTAACTTTAAACACGGAATAAATTGAGGATTGAAGGCCTAATAAAACTATTTTTATATTAAGAATATAAATATATTATAAACATCATAATTAAATTTTAAGAATAAAATAAATTAAATGATGACAGATTACATTTCTTATGAAGAGATTTTTTTAATTTTCTAATAAAAGGGGACTTTGTTGTATTTTATTGGAATTTCAATCGAATTTGAATCGCATTTCGATTTTTAATCGAAATACATAGTTTTCGAATTAAATTAAGCATACAATCTCTGAGAAAGTCTATAGTTGTTGATAACCACTGCCTTGATAGTCATTATAATGAACATTTACGTAGTAATTTATACCAATAAAGGATTGAATTTTTATGAAAAAAATCTGAAAAATTCTAAAAATTGAGGAATTTGATGTATTTTATTTGATTCTCAAACGTATTTAATCAACGTATTTAATAAACGTATTTAAACAAATGCAGTTTATAATTTCTATTCACAGAATTCATAGTTAGCTTGTAATCACTCAGGAAAAAATATATGGTTGATGACAATGGTTTCTACCATGGTTATGCAACCATTGTAATTAATTTTACAGGATAATTTACTCTGAGAAAAATGTTATTGAGTTTAGAAATTCATCCTGATATTGGTGTGCAATTATTTATCTTGACACTGTTAGCAGCTACATATAAATGAAATTATTTAGTACTTTCATTATGGAATATTTATTTTATGCAGTAAATAATTATAGAACTGTTTAAAAATAAAAATATTTCATAATTTATATAAAATTCCATTTTAGAAAACAAAAGGGTTCAATATATATATATTTTTTACCAATTAAGATTCAAATTATAAAGTTATTAATTGTTTGAAGTTTAAGAGCCTACACTAGTCACGCGAAGATATTCGCAAGCTAATGTTCTATCAATGACTAATGTTCTACCAAATTTCTTGTTTTCGTTTCGATATTTTTCAACATTATTTTTTGCATGGGAAAGCTGAGGTCGGTCTCTAACCAAGTACATTTCTACTTTTTCGATTCCAAGTAATTTTTATGAGGTTACTTTCTATTTCGGAATCGGTTCCAGAAGTGAAAGTATCCTAATAAAAAAACTGCAACCTAGGAACACAACTCTACAAATCGGAAAAGTAAAAAAATACCCGGTTACAGATCGAACTCAAATATCTTATACAAAAAAAAAAAAAAAAAAAAAAAAAAGCTGCCATTTGTTTAAGTGACTAGTGTTGGTTCTAAACTACTAATGTTTTTGCAGTTTTCTTACGAGACCTATTATACATTTTTATGTATTTTTTTAAATGCAGCAAAACATAAAATATCACATTAATATTTTGAAAAATTTTGTGTTTTACAAATTTATTTACACAAAATGAATGACAAATAGTTATCAGGTTTACACCATGGGCACTACTACTGAGACTGGTAGAAGCCACTATCAAAATCTCTCATTGTTGTGAACCAAAAAAAGTAATTTTTAAAGAAACAATATTTTTGTTAACAATATTAAATATACAGATGTATCAACTATCTGCATTTTTGAATCCACTATTTTTAAATAGTAATTTTTGTCTTATTTAATCGCAGAATTTACGCATAAGTACAGCAAAAAGGTCTATCCGAACATAATGGTAGTAAAAATCTCGGAGAGTTGGAAAATTTTAATATAGTTAAAAATTACAAAAATGTAAGTAATATAGTAGTTTTTAAAGGGAAAATTCAGATATAAAATACAAATTTTTTTCTATCATCTCTCGGTGCGAGTTAAATGGATTTTTGATAGATTAAGTGTACCATAGTTTAATTTGGGATAGCTAGGTGTAACCAGGTTCATTAATTTATTTTTTTTTAAATGGCAATCAACTGCTTCCGATTGATTATTTTTTCTTAACCTCCCCAAATACCAAATAATATATAATCTAGATGCGTACATTCTGTAGAATTTTTAAGTAATGTGACACCAATTTTTCGGATTAGACATTTTCTATTTAATATTTAAATGACAGTGTTTAATCGAAGAGTTTGTAATATTTTCTGCGATTAAATAAGGCGAAAAATTCTATTAAAAAACTGTGATAAAACTTTACGCGTAATACAATAAAATAAATCTCATAAAATTATAAAGCTAAGCACTGAAAAAGATTAATACAGTATTTTGTAATGTAAATAATAACAACAGCTGTTTAAGTACAGTTTCCTCGAGGCGAAGACGAATATCAATCTCCCTGCAATCGGCATTAATAATTGAATAATAATATACTCTTATTAAATGCCCTAACTAGTTATTCAGCTATAATGAAAAGCATAATAAAAGTTGTAACAAAGGCATAACATGGAAGTTAAAATGTAATATTTATCTTAACTCATTAATGCCGGTTGGTACGAAAAGTTACCATTTAAGTGATACGAAACTTTTAAGTATGAACACCAGTATCTTAGTAAAAAAAAATCTTATTATCTAATGTGAAACTATCAGAGATTCAATCAGTCAAAATAACAGTATGCGAAAACTGGTGTCAAGTGGTATCGAAGTATTAAAAGAAGTGTAAAATAAGTCGGCGTTAATGGGTTAAGAGTGTAAAACTTTCTCTAATACAAACATTATTATTTATTTCATGATTTGTCCTCAACAAATGTTGACGTTGCATAATAGACCTAATTATGTTTTTACACGATAAAATAGTAATAGTTATTGGCTTAATGGTTTACGGACTTTGAAATACGACTATATTTAATAGTCTTATTTAATTGAAGACCTCTGCGATTATGTAAGATTACTATTAAAAATAATGATATTCAATTTCCGCAAACTTTAAATTTATGACCGTAAAAAAATACTTTGGTGTATTACTAAATACTTTAACACAATGCAGACTAGTAATTGCATTGCTAGCTTGAGGTAAGTTTCTTTTGAACGGGTTTAATAAAAGGTTTAAATAAGTGTTAAAAGTACGTAAACTAAGTACCCATTTTTTTATGTAATATATACTTCTACAAGGTTTAAAAGCATAATACTTCCTAAAGCACTGTGTAATGAAATGTAGCTTAGAAAAATCTAGAAATCTGATCCAGGTAAAATAAGCATAATTGAACCAGTAATTTTATTTAATTAAAGATGTCAAATATGTACCAAAGATAAATAAGCTGAATGTAATAAATAAAGTTTCTGTTTGGAAATATGTTTATATGACATAAGTCTAATTTTATCACAATGTCGCCGTTTTAATGAGAAAAATATCAAATTGATATAAAAAATAGTTATTATGTATTTAGTAATAATACAAAAAGATAAAAGGATTTTTAGTACCGTTTTGGAACTTTTAACTTTAGCGAATGTTTTTTTCCGTTACACTGCTCTACCGTTAATGACAACAATGAAAAGCCAACAATTCTCGCAATTAGCTGTAGAGCAGACAACAAGCTGCAGAGCAGAAAATACGAAAATTATCATGATCCATCCGCAGTGTGTTAATAATAAAATCTTAAAAAAAAAAAAAAAAAAAAAAAAAAAAAAAAAAAAAAAAAACTTAACACAATGTATAATTTATTTTTAAAAAATATTGGTAAATAAATAAATACAATTCAACCAAGAAAATTTTTTCATTAAATGTTTTTAAAACTAAACCTATGTTGCCAGTACACTCATTTGATTTTTTTTTATTATTATTGGCATCACTTTTTTGAAATAGTGTAATTCGTCTTATGACGGCTTATTTTTTATTCAGGTTACGCCTTATTTAACCTGTTATTAATTAAATTGAAAATTACTATTTCAAAAAAGTAGTAAACACCAAGCAATCTAAATAAAATGAAAAGTAGTGGACTAGAAGCACTGAACTAAACATTAATCCCAAGTAATTGCCCCAAAATCCTATACACTCATTTCAAAATATCTGTGTTTGAGCGAAATCCAAATGCACGATGTGATTGTCACGAACCGAATAAAAATAAAAATGGTTAAGCCTGCTATAAAAATTATAGAAACATTAAAATATATTTTTTAACATTATAAAAATGTGTAACAACGTTCGCATTTAAATCTAGCTGATTATTTAAATCTAGTTGAATAATTTAAAATTTGCCCTTTTTTTTTCTCTCAGAAACATAACGTTTTGTTTTGTTTTTTTAAATAAAAATTGCAAAACATGCATACATGTAATATAGTTACATTTAGGTGAGCTCATAATTACTTTCTTTTTTCTTTTCTGCAATCTTCTTTTGATTTTACTTTTATGAGTAACTTAAAAAATTCTGTATTTTATGGAGTATTTTTTGTGATATCTAGATAATTTAGTGGTGGGGTGTTTATATATATATATATATATATAAAGTGATAATATAAAAAAAATATATTTTCTGAACAGTATATTGAGTTTTTATGAGTAACTTAACATCACGTTTTTTTTAAAATAAAAATTGAAGCACATGCATACATGTAATATAGTTACATTTAGGTGAGCTAATAATTACTTTCTTTTTTCTTTTCTGCAATCTTCTTTTGATTTTACTTTTATGAGTAACTTAAAAAATTCCGTATTTTATGGAGTATTTTTTGTGATATCTAGATAATTGAGTGGTGTGGTGTTTATATATATATATATATATATATATATAAAGTGATAATATAAAAAAAAATCTTTTCTGAACAGTAGATTGAGTTTTTATGACTGTCATATTATTCACATCTATAATTAATATATAAAAATTCTACCAAAAGACTGATGAGACATTTTTAAGACAGTTCTTTACCGGAAACAGTATATTATTTTTTGAAATCTTTAATTTTATAACAAAAACCCCATTTTAATAAAACTACATTGATTACGTGTAAAACATTAAAAATATCGTTTATAAAAATTTGAGATGTAAATAGTTGCTTGTATTTCAGATTTTTTAATTAAAATAAAGTACACAATTCTTTAAAATCATAAGAAAAACCTAAGTGGTATACTTCGAACTGTCCGTTTCATTTCCGGCCCCACCAGTGGCTGAGAGGTTCTGCTCTCAAAGCTGGTAGACGGGATGTGCAGGGTTCAAACCCCTCCTATCGCGATCGTCGACCTAACCATTCGGAGTTTTCCGTGGTATTCTTAGAACCTTGCCGTAAATACGGGTTAGTATACCTTAGAAAGACACCCACGGAGGGCACTCTCCCCTACAGCCGATACACCTCGTGTAGATAATCGGCCGTCATAAAATCAATCAACCAACCAACCGTTTCATTTCCGTTTATAAAGAAGTAAATTTACCCACTATAACTGTATAAAAAAACTGTTCTGGAAAACCCCCTTTTGAATTAAAATGTAACAAGTGCTATTTCTTATTTTTTAAAACCCTTATTTTCAGATGCATTTTTAAGCATTTGTTTGTTACATATGCGTCAGCTGTTGACAAATGCATTAACATTCGTAGGAAACTAGTCTCTTAGAATAACATATAAAAGGAAATAAAAGGGCCTTATTTTCTTTTGAAGCGAAAGGTTTTCAAAAATTAAACGCATCTCTAGCCCATAAAAATGGAAGATGGCTTTCTTTTTCGGAAACATAATGAATGAAAAATTGTTACATTTATTACAGCAATAAACATTAAATGTTGCAATAATATTAAAATGTCTTATTATGTGATTAGAGAGAATAAGGGCCATTGATGTTTTAATAAAAATTACTAAAATTAAGTAAGCATTTCTTTTCTAATGTTTTATAATAATCCATAGTACTTAAATGGAGAATGAAGTAAAAAAATTGTTGAAATAATACAGTCTCAGATAAGTCAAGAATTATTTGTAATAATTTAAGGCATATTTAGTGAGAATTCTATTTGTGCATTTTAAAGGTATTTTTTCATATTCATAAATTACCAAATCATAAAACCATTTCAATAAAATCGTTTATAATTTATTTGATGTTTTTTTTTTTTTTTTTTTTTTTTTTTTTTTTTTTTTTTTTGTTTAATATTAATAATGTTTAAACCACTACATGCGCCGATGATTTTAAAAGTGGGACAAGTGTATTTTGTTAAAAAAAAATAGTTACAGTTAAATCTAATTAAAAATTAACATAAAATTTATGTTTTAATCAATTCCCAATAAATATATTTTAATATCAGTATATAAAATTCTTACTAGTAATTTATTGGGTGAACGATATTTGAAATGCGTAAATTTTGATAGTGAGGCAAGTCCACTTTGAATAGAATTATTTTGTATGTTGCATAATATAAGCACAATCAGAATTTCATCAAGAATACTTTAAAAGTCTTCACTATCTAAATTAAGAAATATAATTGCATGCACACAACTTATTACTGAATTTTTTTTCACTTTTTCATATAAAATTAAATTTACATTTTGTTTTATTGTAACTTTTCTAAAGAAAATTTAAACAGTGAAATAAAATAAGTAAGTAAATGAAATAAAATATTTAATTTTTGATTATTATAATTATATTCCACTGAAAAAAAACACAACGTTTTCAACAAATCATTACTTTTGAAAGTGAGACAAGTCCGTTGGTACATACTAAAACCATGATTTTTTTTCTTTTTAGCTAACACAGATCACCATTATTGCAAATTAAATTTACATAAAATAATACTATCACGAAAGATATATAAGAAGTCTATTACAATATACGAATATTTTTAAACCCATTCAAATGCAAACCCATTAAATGTCTAGCAATTACATAAAATGGACTTACAACATTAACAAAAATAACGGCTTGCATACAGAATTTAGAAATTTTAAAAATATGTCCACTTATTATTTCTTTAAAAGAATATATAATTATAAAAAAAGCTTATTCTTTGTATTTGTTTGCAACCAAATTACTTAATGTGCCAATATACGTTTTTACATAATTAAAGTAAAAAAGAGTTTTGATAATTATATTTTAAAGGGGATGGGTAGATAAAAATTAATTTTTGTCCCACACCCTAGCGTTAGGAACAATTCCTTCTTCATTTTTCTAAAATGTTTTTATTGTTTTAATATAATTTAAGATATGTATTTACTGCCCATTTGACTGATATTTGTTTAAAGATTCTTTAAATTTGTTTTACAAGTTATACAATATGCTAAAAAAATAGGTTTATTTAGCATATTTAGGTTTATTTTACTGTATTTCAATAATATCGACTTTATTTATTTTTCCATATGAAATATTGATAACACCATCGTAATTATTTGCATATAACAATACGTAAAAAATAAAGTAAAACATCATGTGAACTTTTAATAATAAAAGGAATTGCGTTTATAAAATTTGACCGAGGAGAAAAGGATTATTTAAAATTTTAAATATATTAAATTTTGCTAATTTTAACTTTGAATAATCATATCAATTTTACAAACAATCAATTATAAACTTAGGTAAGTAATAAAGGTTTTATATTGTATTTTATTTTTATTTTTACAAATGAAGACATATCAATTATCATTTGTTAAGTGAATAAAATGGTTTTGGGAATTAAAAGAATTATAACTAACAATTGGGTTTAGTTTAAATTAATTAAAAAAAAGAGTGTCTAGGCAAGTGATGATAAATTTGTACTGGAATTCATTCTGTATTTTATGATATTGTGTATTTAAAACTCCCTTGAAAAACAGTAGTTTTTTTAGTACAGTTCCTTATTTAAAATATTTTCATTCACTCCGAAATATTTAATATCAATCATAACACCGTAAAGCAGACTTTTCCAAAAGTGTTTGTCGGTAATTTATGTAATAAAATGTCACATTTATTTTATTAGTTTTATATTTAATAGCTCTTTATTTCATTTATGAATATTTTAAGTTATATAGATATTCACGAAAAAGTTTTTCCTAAAAATATTTCTTTAAAAATTAAGATCCCTTTCACGTGCACCATCTTTTATCCCTTTTAAACTGAATGAAGCGTATAAACAAAATATCAAAATCCTATATGATTGCGTATTGATGCATCTTTGATTATAACTATTTAGTAGAAGAAATAATCATAATTTTCCATGATAATCTCTGATCGTACTTAGAAAATAAATATTTTTGGATTACAGTCATTTAAATGTGCAGGGTTATGCCTTATATGAAATATATATTTCCTTATGCATAGATTAAAAGCGGATTGATTATAGGCAACAACATGATTATCACTAAATTACGGATAAAGAAAGAAAATACCATGTTTGGATATCAATGATTAGGTGACACTCTCTTCTGGACAGTTTTTGAATCTTCTAACGGGCAGATAAGGCAAATTACCAGATTTTAATTATTTTAAGGAGTTAGCAAGCCCATCAATATGGCACAAGAAAAATTATAACCATTTATCTAATTATTTAAAAAGCTATTTTTTTTTTAGTTTAAAAATTTTGAACCTGTCAGGAGAGTATTAAAATGGAATAAACATGAGCTGAATGTTTGAGATAAAATTTCCAAGTTTCACATTCTCATGTGAGTTATCATAAGAGAGTCATAAATTTAAAGGGAAAGGCAATGTATAACGGTGCATCAAATTTATAAAAATAGTATATCAAGTTATCAATACATTAAAGTTCATTTTTAAACAATTTTGCCTTCATTACTTTATTTAAATATTTACATATCTTGTACTAAATATATTAATTTATCAACTTTTTCATATTCCTTTTATAGTAAGGTAAAGCGAAAAGCATTAAAATTTTACTAAAATTATCTAAACTAAATTAACAACCTAACAACATATATATTTTTAATTTGGAAATTCTTAGAAATACAAATGTATTTTTTGAAAAAGATATCGAGTTCTGCATTTAAACAATTTATTCTCTAAATATTTCAGATCAGAACATAATATTTATAATTTTTTCATATAAATGGAAATAAAGATAACATAAAAATGCTTAATTAAATTTATATAAAAAAACAATATTATGCAAAAAAGAAGACATCTTGCGAAAGGAAGACATCTTGCAACTTTCATGTTCTACACATATTAAAAACTTGTTTTGTGAAAAGTTTTCGGGAGATAATGTTATCTAAAACTAAGAAGGAAGCGCTATTGTTATTTTTCTTAACAACAAAGACTCGCTAAAAGATCAAGAAAATTCTATGGCATTTTCTACATGCTAAAAAGTGCGATTTTTTGCGAACAACTTTCTTTCTCTGAAGAGGAACTTTTGTTAATATTTAACTACTTTATTTGACATCTATTTTACAGGTAGATTAGCATCAGTAACGAAATTTAAAGATTATCATGGTATTCATGCATTCAAACAATCTATTTAATTTTTAATATATCGTATCAGAATTTAATGCAAGTAAAATTTTTATATAAATAGATATAAAGATAACATAAGAATGTTTAAAAAAATATTTAAAAAATATTTTGCCAAAAAAAAAAAAAAAAAAAAAAAAAAAAAAGATATCTTGCAAAATACAACTTTAATGATATTCATCTTCCACGCATATTAAATTTTGTTTAGCGAAAAATTTTTGGAGATGATACTAGCTAAGGAAGTGTTATTATTACTTTTTTTAATAGTAAAGACCCACGAAAATATCAACGATATTCGATGGCATTTTTGTATGCTAAAGTGCACATTTTTGCGAACAATTTTATTACTCTTAAGAGGATTTTTTTGTAGTTTTTCCCTACGTAATTTGACATCTATTTTGCAGCTAGATTAGCATCAGTAACGAAATTTTTAAAGATTATCATTATATTCATGCATTCAAATAACTTATTTTTAAAATATTTTGTACCATAATTTAATGCATTTAAAACTTTTACATAAATAGAAATAAAGCTAACAAAAATGTTTAAATAAATTTATTAAAATAATTATTATGCCAAAAAGAAGACATCGTGCGAAATAGAACTTTAATGACATTCGTTTTCCACAAATATTGCTCTGCAAAAAGATTTCTGAGATGATATTATCTAAAGATAAGTAGGAAGTGATATTGTTACTTTTCTTAACAGAAAGACACGCGAAAAGATCAAATAAATTAGATGGTATTTTCTGCAAGCTAAAAGTTTTAAAAAAATTGCAAACAATTTGTTTTCTAATAATGGAATTCTCTTTTTTTTTTCTTTTTTTTTTTTTTTTTTGATAAATTTAAATATCTTATGTAATACCCATTTTACACTTGGATTTCCATCAAAAACGAAAAAAAAAATTAATATTTATAGCAACATTATTTGTACTCTTATCAAACGAGAAACAATCTATTCTTTAAATATTTCGACTCAGAATTTAATACGTGTAAATGCATCATATAAACAGAAAAAAATTATCTAAAAATGTCTAATTAAATTCATCAAATATATATATATATATATGTGTGTGTGTGTGTGTGTGTGTGTGTGTGCTAAAAAGAAGACATCACAACTTTCATGGCATTCATTATCTACACATATCAGCCCCACCAGTGGCTGAGAAGTTCTGCTCTCAAAGCTGGTAGACGAGAGGTGCTGGGTTCAAGCCCCTGTCGCGCTCGTCGACCTAACCGTTCGGAGTTTTCTATGGTTTTCTTCAAACCTTGCCGTAAATAAAGGGTTAGGATCCCTTAGAAAGACCCCCATGGAGGCCATTCCCCCCCCTAGAGCCTATATCCCAAGAGTAGATAATCGGCCGTCATCAATCAATCAATCTACACATATCAAAACTTGTTTTGTGAAAATTTTTTGGAGATAATGTTCTCTAAAATAAGTTGGGAACTCTATTGTTACTATCTTTAACAGCAAGGACCCGGGGGAATATCAAGGAAATTCGATGGCACTTTCTGCATGTGAAAAGTTGCAAACAATTTGCTTTTTGTGAACAATTTGCTTATAGTAAAGATATATATTTTTTAATTTTTAACCACCATATTTGACATCTATTTTAAAGTTAGATTTCCACCAGTAACGCAATTAAAAAAATTATAGTATTTATTGCAACAAAATTATTATTATTATTGTAAAAGAAGTATTTAATTAAATATGATTAAATCTACAATATTGGAAATTTTGATCATTGCAAGATTTAAATTTTTAACAATAAACATGCCTTATTATTAGCATCAACATAGATAATCTCATTCTACATCTAATAATTAAATTTTAAAAACAGTTCGAAAATGGTTATCTTGGATGGTTATCTCTCTCTCTCTATATATATAGTATATTATTTATTACTTTTTAATTTTAATATATTATAAAATATATATAAAATAAAGAATAAATCTGCAAAAATGCACGACACATTTTTATGTATTTATAAGCAATTTCTGTGGCACTTTTTATAAAGCACTCGATCTACATACAAAATAACTTTTTTTACACTGTCCTCGGAGATATAGAAAAATCAACAAAATATTTTAACTTGAATATAACAAAAATTATTATGAAATTAATCTGAAATTAATAGTAAATATAAATTTTAATTATAAATAAATGATAAATATATTAAAATATTTATAAATAAGATATATATATATATATATATATATATATATATATTAGGAGTGTTATAACTAATGAACAGTTTTGCATGCATTTTGTAACGATAACCTATGATTAAAAAAAATCACAAGTTCTAATTTATATTTTATGACTATACTTTCTCTGGTGTAGTGTTTGTGCCTTTTTAATTTGTAAAGAATTAATAGGCAACAAGATATTTAATTGGAAAAACATATATAAAATTTTTATATTGCTTAAAAATTCCTGTATTATAATTTTAATAGTAGTATGGCTTTTTTATGAAATTTAAAACCATGCTCTAATTTTTTTTTAAAAATGAAAACGTTAAATAAAAGGAATTCTTCTTAATTTTGAAACAATATATTTTAATATGTGGAAATAAGCTAAATGTGAAATATATGTCTCTATCAAACTATATGCATCCAATACATAATATAAAATTTCAAAAAATTAAATTTTGAATCTAGATAATCATTTCACTTAAGAAATTTAATATTCAATTAATATTCAATGTCAAAAATAAATGTTGTGCAAATTAATTATAATGTCAATATTTATTTAATTGTCGTAGACGCTGCCCTATTTAAAAGAAACTATACTTCATTCTAGCTAAAGCGTTAGCCACTTTAAATCTATATAGCTAACGATAATTCTAGGTTGAGTATATTAGATATTGATATATATTGGTCAGCGACATAATTTTTTTTGGAAAAAATTATAATTAACACTAACTATTGTCGAAGATCGATATATAATTTATATTTTAAAGATGTCTTTGAAATACACCTATGTGACTTGCTTTTTTTAGGACACTAAGTTTTATTTAGTTTTAAATTCCATACTATATTTAATTTATTGTCTTAAATAATGAATTTTTTCATGATTCTTTTTCTTGTTTTTAGGACACTAAGTTTTATTTAGTTTTAAAAGTCCATACTATATTTAACTTATTGTTTTAAATAATTAGTTTTTTCATGCTTCTTTTTCTTGTTTTTAGACAGATTTTTTTTTCAGATAAATTTTGCTTATAAGTATAAAAAAAAGTTTGCGTGTAAAAAGTACTGTATGGAGAACTCTATTCTCAAAAACTCAGTTACAAAGAATAACTGAAACTTTTGTTGTTTAATATACACAAAATTGTATAAAAAATAATTTACATAGAAATCATTAAATTAAAACAAAAAATATATATATCCAATTTAAACTTTCCATCGTTTTAATGGAATAATACAAAACAGATCTCGTATTACACAAGACAATTATTGTGTACGCAGAAAAATACGTGCATAAAACTTTCTATAATATTTTTCTTATTAGTAATATTTTGAAACAGTGTTAGGTTTTGTTTTGAATTAATTGTTAAAGAATCATATAACTTAAAGCTATAAAATCATCCAAAATTTGTTTTCTTAATATACGACATTTTAAACTTATATAGGAGAAAATATATATATATATATATATATATGTGTGTGTGTGTGTGTGTGATTGTTTCAAGTATCCTGATAAATATAGCTATTTTCAAACTGGTTGTTTGCAAGCATGTTTAAATATTATGCATTTAGTTTAAGGTTCTCCATTAAAACTCTGGTGTTGTATCAAAATATAGTGTTCGCTGAATTTAGTGTTCATTCTGAAAAATATTGTAAAGAATATATCTTTGCACAGGGCAAGATAAATAAAATAAAAACTAGCAATATTTAAAATTTTTACTCATCTAAAAGTTTTCTCGTGTCGGTAATAAGACTTATTTTATGAAAGATTATTAGGTTTTGTTTTATAATATCTGTTAAAAAAACATATAACTTCAAGCCATAAAATTTATCAACGTTTTTCCTTAATAAATGTCATTATTCTTTTCCGCAACAAATACCAAACTTCTTTAGAAATTATACAATGAAAAGGAGTTTTTCTGAATTACGTAGGCGTAGAATAATTTAATGTATATATGAAAATTTTTCAAGTATCCTGATACTGATAAATATAGCTATTTTCATACTTTTATTGCAAATATTTTTCATCATTATACATTTAGTTGATGGTTATCCATTAAAACAATACTGCTGTATCAAAATATAGTGTTTTATGAATTGAATGCTTCTTCTGAAAAATATTGTAAAGAAAGAAATGTTTTATAGGTAACATGAAAAAAAATTAACTCTTATTTTATGATGCATACAAAAAAATAATATTTTCACAAAAAAGGTTATTTTAGACTGTTGTTTACGTTTTACAAACTGTCCTATACATAGCTCCCAACTTTTACGCTTTTTTGTTACTTCTAAAAATTAATAGAAAATTTTATCTTTTTTAATCGCAGATTATGGCGATTAAATAAGGCAATATGTACTATTAAATTTTAATGATAAGAAAATATCGCAAATGTTGGCAGATATGCCTATATGTAGGATGATGGCAAAATAACATAGCAGCTAATTTTTATGTTTTCGTAATACCACTAAAATTTAATACAATTTTTTGCTTTATTTAATTGCAGATTTCGCTGATTAACTGTCAAAATTTATCATAAATATTATTAGTAAATAAAAAGAGTAAAAGTTAGCAGCTAAGCAGTAAACTGCTATATATTGTGTATAGATATTCTGGAATTACTCAAACATGTATATAGGTTTATCTATTCTGCACCTAGCAATAATATATAAACCTTGTCAGGTTTAAGTTTGAAGAGAATTTTGGCTTTCTTTCACACAATTATTCCCATTTAAAAGATAAAGGAAAAGTCATGTCGAATAATGTGGTAAAATTAGTCTACTTAATAAATAATAATAATAATAATAATAATAATAATAAATTATTAAAATTGATTTAATATGGTTACAGGTGGCACTTTTCAATCTTATGCTCTATTTTAACAACGGAACTGCAATTAAAAAATACTATATTACTTGTCAAAATTCGATAAGTCTGAGTTCTTTTTTGTATAGGATGATGGCAAAATAGAAGTTATCTTAAGAACATTAAATTTTTTTATTCACCCGGAAGTTTCTGGTTTCAGTTGTAACAGACATTTTATGACAGAATATTGGGTTTTGATTATAACATTTGTTAAAAAAACATATGACTTAAAGCTATAAAATTTATGAACGTTTTTCTGAAATAAATGCTTTTCTTCCAATCTAAATTCCATTCGTCTTTTCCATAATTAATGTCAAACTTCCTTAGAAAACAGACATAGGGAAGGAGTTGTTTCGGAATTACGTCGGCGAAAAATATATGCAATAAAAATATATGAAAATATTTCAAATATTCTGATGGTGATTAATATTTGTATTTTCAAGACTTACTATTTGAATATATTTTAAATAGTACGCTTTTGATTTATGGTTATCCATAAAAACTCTTCTACTATGAAAAAATATTGTGTTCTCTGAATTTAAAACTTTTTCTTGAAATTATTATAAAAAATAACAACGTTGCACAGGGACGATGAATAAATTTAAATTAATAGTGGTTATTAAAAAAGTATATTTTACATTTAATTTATGATTATCTATAAAAAAATCTACTGCTGTTTCAAAGTATAATGTTCACTGAATTTTCTGATCTTTCTAAAAAATGTTGTAAGGAATAACAACATTGCAAAGAGGGGGATGTGGAAATTTAAATCAACAATGAATTTTTAAATATTTTACATTTAATTTATAGTTATCCATAAAAATTCTACGGCTATATCAAAATATAGTTTTTCCTGAATTATGTGCTTCTTTTGAAAAATATTGTAAGAAATAACAACATTGCATAGGGTAAGATAAAAAATTTAATTTAACAAAATTAACAATTTTTACTCACCCGAAAGTTTCCTTGTGTCTGTTATGGGCTTATGAGCAAGTGGAGGCATGGCGGCCGCCAATGTCCGGCTGCCGCCGCACGGCAGTAGCACGTGATCCCAAAGAATCGGTGGGCCCGCCACGATTGCCTGCTTCGGGGGGTCGGACGCACACGCCGCACACGCACGCTTCGCTCGCCCGCACGAGACTCCGAGAGCCGAAGCAGGGCCCCGACTTCTCCCGCGGCCCCGAACAGCAGACGCGCAAGCGCAGCATCCCTGCACCCCCTGGACGCCACGCCCCACCCCCACCACATCTAAAGACCACGTGCGTGGCTCTCACGCAAACTAACGCAAAAGACCTGTTGAGGGTCCCAGAGTCCAGGATGTCGAAAACTGGACAAAATTATAAAAACTCGAAATAAAGATTTTACTAACAGTTAAATATCACTGCTTCTGGGACATGGGTAGAATCCAACAACAAAAATGTTACAAAACTGACTGTAACAGATTTCATAGAATTTTTAAGATTTGTTTTCCTTAAAAAAATGTTCCGAAGTCCTGAAATAGCATTTATTTTTTACTAGAATGAAAACTTACTTCAATTACGCCATCCCCCCCCCCCTTTTTTTTTTGTCGTGGATGAGAAATATGTTTGCTGTTAATAGTTATTTAATCACGTTGACAGGAAAACTATATAATTTCTACAATTTAAGATATTTATTGTTTATTAATGCATTTTAAACAAAAATAGAATTCTTTTCTCTCGGAAAATGCACGAATTTATATATGTAAAATGTTGTAGTGTCACCGGGAACACACCTTTGTAAATAATACTTAGAATTCTAGCATACCCAGAAGTTAGTGAAAAATCGTTTACGAATCGTTACGAAGTCGAGTTAAATAAATAAAAAAGTGTAATAGAAAGAATAAAAATAAAAAATAATACAATTTGATGTGCAGTAAATGTAAATTCTAATTTGTATTAAAACAATTAAAGGCCTTCGAAAAAAAATTACCTATCGGGAGTGATGGCAAAAACCTCTCATTTATGATACTTTCGTAAATAAGATTTCAATTTAAGAATAGCGTCATTAAAAAACATAAATAATAGGAAAAGATAAGAATTAAATACTCTTTATGCATTAAAATTTATTTTCATTATTTTTTAAACATTGACTAGCGTGCAAGAGAGAAAAAATGCTAGAAGGGAGATAAAAAAAAAAAAATATTTCACTAGATCTACCAGACTCCAAAAATTGCCAGGTTAGAGGAAAGAGGGGAAAATGTAATGACAAATGAAAAGTTTATGAATCATAAATTTGGCGAGTTATAACCCATTTAACTCTGTTCTTCATTCGTCTGAAGATTCTACACTTATTTTATAATAGAAGTCGGCGCACGTTTTTTGCCACCGCTATTTCAAAAGAATGCTCTTCATGTTTTTTAAACAAAATTTCAACAAAATTTAATATATATATATATATATATTCGTGGTAGATTTATACAACATTTGGAAATATATCATGAATATGATTGTTTGGAAATAGTAGTAATAAAAAAATTGATTATTTTATAAATAAGACGATAAACGAAAATAATGGTAGCTTTATGAAAAAAAAAAAAAAAGTCCTAGCTGGTCAACAGTGACTGGAGAGTTGTTTGAAAGAAACATAAAAAATCATTCAACATCTAATGCGAAATTAACAAATATTTTGAGAAATTTGAAAGTTTCTAGAAAACACCTTTAATACTTATAATAGTTTTAAAATTGCTTACAACGTATTGTGAAAGCCAAACAAATACCAGTCCCTCGTTGCCCCATTTTACCCTGTGCAACAGGAAGTTTAATGAAATGAAAAATAAGACAATTTTAACCTACTTTTTTAAGGTTTCGTTCTTCCGAAAAACTTTGAAAAAATCAATTTCTTAAACCCTTTTAGGGTCAAGTAATTGTGTTTCTATAATGTTGAATTCACACCCGAATTTTTGAAATATTTTGTTTGAAAATAAGAAAATATAATTTTACAGCCTTTTTTACAGCCTTTGCCCATAGTTATAAAACTAAAATTTTATTTAAATATTCTGGTACAAATCTTGATTAAAGTTAAGTGGGATAAAATATATCCCACTGTCATTTTTGTTCTACAGAATATTTAAGTCATGACAACCAGTCTAACCGACCGGTAACACGCTAACAAAAGGTCTGATCAAAAACATTAAAAGAATTCCTCTTGATAAATGTTTTATTTATAATCAGTGATCGCTATCACGCTTAACCGTTCAAGCTATCAACGTGTAGTTTTTTGCAAATAAAACTGAACTTGTTTGGTTGGATGACAAATCTTCAAACAATCAACATTTTAAATAATTTCTATTTTTTAAATAGTTTCGAAAATGAAAAATTGGCTAATTTAAGCAGCCGCCATTTTGTGAAATTTCCAGTTATGTTATAAATTTGGGACCCATAATGACCCATGACCAAAATGACACACTAGAAATTTCTTGAAGATGTGACCTAGACCAATAGTTTTCTCGTTCTCGAAAATTGTAGGATACAAAACTTTGTTCAAATTGTCTGAGCCATTTAAAGATAAAAATAGCTTGACTCATAATGACCCATGACCAAAATGACTGACTAATCGAAATTTCTCGAACATGTGACCTAGACCAATAGTTTTCTCGTTCCTGAAAGCTGTAGGATACAAAACTTTGTTCATATCGTCTGAGCCTTTTTAAGGTAAAAATAGCTTGACCCATAATGATCCATGGCCAAAATGACTCACTAATCGAATTTTCTCGAACATGTGACCTAGCCCAATAGTGTTCTCGTTCCCAAAAACAGTAGGATACTAAATTTAGTTCAAATCCTCTGAACCGTTTTTAAGATGAAACTAGCTTCACCCATAATAACCCATGACCAAAATGACCCACTAATCGAATTTTTTCGAAAATGTGATTTAGCCCAATGATTTTCTCGTGCCCGAAACGTGAAGGATACAAAATTTAGTCAAAATAGAGCAATTTTTTAGATATAATTATCTTGACCCGTAATGATCACAAAATGACCCACTAATCGAATTTTCTGGAACATGTGACCTAGCCCAATGGTTTTCTGGTGCCCCAAAACGGTAGGATACTAAATTTTGTTAAAATCGTTAGAGCCATTTTTAAGGTAAAATTTGCATATATATATATATATATATATATATATATATATATATGCACACACACACAAGATTTGCTCGTATTATAATATATGATACGGTCCTTGGGTCCTATAAAACATTATTGGTCGTATAAGTTATATTTCGAAAAAAAAAAAATTCCAATCTGTGACAACTTAAACGGTAAAAGTTCAATTCTTCTAAGGCCAAAAATCGCCGAGTTATGGTGCTTTAAACTTCATGAAAATTCCGAGCTTAACGGCACTAAAAGTGCATTTTTCTGATTTCAGTGCCGGACAGCTCTGAAGTTTAATATAATTCAAAGTATCATAACTCTGCGAATATTGGTCGTATAAGAATGGAATTATTTCTATTTTAGCTGTCAGAGCATGGAAAATTTTTTTCTATGTATAATTTACAATATCCAAAGATTATAAAAAAAATTAAAAATGTAACAGTTTGAAAATTAATGGAAGAAATCTTTTATCATCTTATTTTGAACACTTTTGCAATTTACATTGCTTACGTATCTCCAACAGGTGAAAAATAATGTGCGTTTTTATCTTTTTGGGACACCCTGTATACAAATGCGTAGTTATTACCATTTTTTTTTCACAGCGTACATTTTATATGTAAACACTGTGTTCTACATTTTTTTTTATATAGAACCCATTATATGTATTTGTATAGCATATAAATAAGCCGCTTATTTCTAACGATAAAAAGCAATTTTAAAACTTAATTTTTGAATGCACTTCTGAGTATTCGTTTTGTCCTTCATCGGTTAATTTTTGCTATTATTTTCTAAGGCTTCATTACTCAATGAAGGAAGACCGTTAAAGTTTTTAGTTTCGCAACATTTCTCCTTATTTTGCTCCAAACATATCTCGTGCTACCACAGATTTCACTTTAAGTTCTTCAAAGGTTTATTGAATTATGAATTTTAATTTTATGTTATTTTACATTTTTTTTTCCTTGTTTACGAATACAGTTAAACAAAAGCTTTATGATTATTTCTGCGAAGAAATATTTCGAAATAGTAATTCGAAACTTGTAAGCTTAAGGTATCCGCCTACGTTTAAAACGTCAATTTCGATGAAAATTCGCAATTTTTTTTATTTGATTTTCTTATAGAATGAACATCTATTCTAGGAACATCTATTCAAAGAATTCTAAGAATTCTATAAGAAATTTCTAAACCTGTTTTTATTTTTCCTGTACGCCTTATTAGAAATTAAATTAGAGGCCTTAGAAAAAAAGTTAATTAAGACGTTAATTCAAACCAGAAGTGGATCGAAAATTGAGGTTTATTAAACTGTTTTCGCGCATTTTTTAGTTTTTAAAATTAATATTATATTTTATCTGTATCTATAGCATTGCCTCAAAGTGTTTAATTTTTTTTTTTTTTTTTTTTTTTTTTTTTTTTTTTTTTTTTTACTACTTTATCTAGTGAAATTTAGCATTTTCTGCAAAATTTGATTTTTATCAAGAAAGGTAGACGACTATTGCTCTAACTCAAAATTTTATTATTCTACAACCATGAAATTTTTTGAGTAGCTATTTGATAATGGCTAGAGCGTAATGAAGTAAAGAATTGGTTCTAGGTAAATAATTTGTTAATATGCAGCTACTTTTATGAAGAATTACACGTAAAATTACTGAATTTTTTTTATGTAATTTTATATAATCAGCTGTTTCTGTTTTAGATTTCGGCATATTGGCTAGTTTTTAGTTCATTACACTCAAGAGTGTCTTATATGCACATTGTAAATAAATATTTCTGTTATATTGATTTTTTTTTTTTTTTTTAAAGCCGATGTTTTAATAAAAAAATGACTAAAATTCTTCAATTTTTTTTAAAAAAGTTGCATAAATATTTTATATTTTTTCATTATTTTTCTTATTTTGTATTAGATTATACTTAAAAGTGCCAAAAAAATACCAAAATTACAGTTTATTAAAAAGAAAGGCTTTTTAAATAGTCGGATAGCAATAAATATTAACATATCGACTTACAGTAGCAAACTCGAAAATGCCCCCAAAAGAATTAAATGCATAAAAAATATAAAAATATGTGTAAAATAAGCAAGTTATAAATTTAGTGGTTTTTAAAGTGTTTATTTAATTAAAAAAATTCTTTTTAACTCATATGAAAACTTTAAATGCGTTTTCTGAAGAATTATATTTTCATCGGAAAAGGTACACGACTATTGCTCTAACTCAAAATTTTATTATCCTATAACCATGAAATTTTTAATGTAGCATTTCGATAATGTCTAGAGTGTAATGAACTAAAGAATTAGCTATAAGTGACTTATTTTTTTATATGTAGCTATTTTTATGAAAAAATTACACGTAAAATTACTGACATTTTCTATGTAATTGTATATAATCAGCTGTATCTATTTTATATTTCCGTATATTGACAACTTTTTAGTTCATTACACTCCAGAGTGTCTAATATGCATATGCTGAAAAAAGATTTGTGTTATAGGCATTTTTTCTTTTTTTAGAGCCGGAGCCGTTTTTATAAAAAATGCTAAAAAATGACCAAAATTCTTCAAAATTTTAAAAAGTTGCATAGATATTATATACTATTTTATAATTTTCTTTATTCTGTGTTAGATTGCACTGAAAAATACCAAAAAATGTTCAAAAGTAGAGTTAAAAAAAAACTCCGAATGTAGTCGGATAACTTAACAATTGCATGTCAGTTATCTTTTCAGACACAAATTACTTCTGTCGCTAAAATATTGAAATTACTGAGTGACACCAGAATTTACTAACAAATTTATTTGAAAATAAGTATTATAACAGTAATAAATAAGTATATCATATCATATCATATATTCTAATACGAGCAAATCTTGTGTGTGGTTATATATATATATATATATGCAAATTTTATCTTAAAAACGGCTCTAACGATTTTAACGAAATTTCGTATCCTACCGTTTTGGGGCACGAGAAAACCATTGGGCTAGGTCACATGTTCGAGAAAATTCGATTAGTGGGTCATTTTGGGTCATGGTCTAGCTAATTGTATCTAAAAAACGGTTCAAACGATTTTGACGATATTTTGTATCCGACCATTTTCGGGCACGAGAAGACTATTGGGCTGAGTCACATGTTCGAGATCTTTCGATTTGTGGGTCATTTTTGGGTCAACGCGGGTCAAATTAATTTTATCTTAAAACGGCTCTAACGATTTTGATTAAATTTTGTGTCCTACGAGTTTCAAACATGATAAAATAATTGGGCTAGGTCACATAGCCGAGAAAATTCGATTAGTGGGTGATTTCTGGGTCATTGTGGGTCAAGATCTAAAAAGCGGCTCAATTTACACTAAATTTTGCATCCAATGGTTTTCGGACACGAGAAGACTGTTGGACTAGGTCACATGTTCAAGAAAATTCTATTAGTGGGTCATTTTGGGTCATGGTCAAGCTAATTGTATCTAAAAAACGGTTCAAACGATTTTGACGAAATTTTGTATTCGACTATTTTCGGGCACGAGAAGACTATTGGGCTGGGTCACATGTTCGAGAACTTTCGATTAGTGGGTCATTTTCGGGTCAAAGCGGGTCAAATTAATTTTATCTAAAAAACGGCTCAAACGATTTTGATTAAATTTTGTATCCTACGAGTTTCGGGCACGCGAAAATCATTGGGCTAGGTCACATGTTCGAGAAAATTTGATTAGTAGGTCATTTCTGGGTCATTGTGGGTCAAGATCTAAAAAGCGGCTCAATGTACCCTAAATTTTGCATCCAATGGTTTTCGGGCACGAGAAGACTATTGGGCTGGGTCACATGTTCGAAAACTTTCGATTAGTGGGTCATTTTTGGGTCAACGCGGGTCAAATTAATTTTATCTAAAAAACGTCTCTAACGATTTTGATTAAATTTTGTGTCCTACGAGTTTCGAGCACGATAAAATCATTGGGCTAGGTCACATGTACGAGAAAATTCGATTAGTGGGTCATTTCTGGGTCATTGTGGGTCAAGATCTAAAAAGCGGCTCAATTTACACTAAATTTTCATCCAATGGTTTTCGGGCACGAGAAGACTGTTGGGCTAGGTCAGATGTTCGAGAAAATTCAATTAGTGGGTAATTTTGGGTCATTTTGGGTCATGGTCAAGCTAATTGTATCTGAAAAACGGTTCAAACGATTTTGGCGAAATTTTATATCTGACTATTTTCGGGCACGAGAAGACTATTGGGCTGGGTCACATGTTCGAGAACGTTCGATTAGTGAGTCATTTTTGTGTCAAAGCGGGTCAAATTAATTTTATCTAAAAAACGGCTCTAATGTTTTTGATTAAATTTTGTATCCTACGAGTTTCGGGTACGTGAAAAGCGGCTTCGAGAAAATTCGATTAGTGGGTCAATTCTGCGTCATTGTGAGTCAAGTTCTAAAACGGCTCAATTTACACTAATTTCTGCATCCAATTGTTTTCGGGCACGAGAAGACTGTTGGGCTAAGTCACATGTTCGAGAAAATTCAATTAGTGGGTCATTTTGGTCATGGGTCATGATATTTGAACTCAAATTTAATTTTGACTGAGCATAGCTCGGTCTTCCCTGCTCGTATATTCTAATACGAGCAAATCTTGTGTGTGGTTATTTATATATATATGTCGTAGGCTAATTGGGAAATCCGGCTCTTTGCAAACAGCCTAGGCTCATTGCAAAGAGCCGGTCTAATTGGAGAATCATTTCCCTTTTCCCAATCAGCCTGATGTTTTTCAGGCTTATTGCAAAGAGCCTAGATAGCGTTAGGCTAATTGAAAAATGACCATACTTATTTAGAAAATGACTAGTTCTTTGTCAAAATATGGTGTTGTACCCAACTCGAACCTGAAAATTCCATTCGAAGTCAACCTGAACCCGACAGAAAAATTCCATCGGACCGTAACCCGATCCTAAAAGGACAAAATAAATTCCTTCGAGTCCCAACCCGACCCGAACCAGAAAACTCAAATTAATCCGAAATCCGAAACGAACCCGACAAAAAAAGAAAAAAACATCGAACCGTAACCCGATCCGAACCCGACAAAATAAATTCCTTCATGTCGCAACGCGAATCGAACCTAATAATTCGTTGTTAACCAGTAACCCAACGCGAACAAGACATAAAAATTCCATTTAACCGTAACCAGATCCGAACCCGATATAATAAATACCTTCGTGTCGTAAACCGACCCAAACCCGAAAATAATAGTTAACTCGAACGAGGAAAAAAATTCCATCGAACCATAACCCGATTCGAACCCGAAAATTAAATTTTGTCATCATGCAACCCGAACTGAAACTGAAAATTTAAGTTAACCCAAAACCGACCCGAAACTGAAAAATTAATTTAACCCGAAACCTAACCAAACTGAAAATTGAAGTTAACCGGAAACCCGAACCCGTCAAAATATCCATTGAACTGTAACCCGATCCGAACCCGACAAAATAAATTCCTTCGTGTCACAACCCGATACAAACCAGAAAATTCAAGTTAACCTGAAACCCGACCCGAACCCAATAAAAAAAATCTATCGAACCGTAATCCAATCCGAAACTGAAATTTTAAGTTAACCCAAACATCGATTTGAACCTGAAAATTTAATTTAACCCGAAACCTAACCCAAACCTGAAAATTAAAGTTAATTCGAAACACAAAGTTGAAATGCAACCCAACCCGAAACTGAAAATTTAAGTTAACCCGAAACCCGAACCCGTCAAAAATTTCATCGAACCGTAACCCGATCCGAACCCGGTTAAATAAATTCCGTCGTGTCACAACCCGATCCAAGCCAGAAAATTCAAGTTGATCCGAGACCCGACCCGAACCCCATAAAAAAATCCATCGAACCGTAACCCGATCCGAACCGATAAAATAAATTCCTTGGTGTCGCAAACCGACCCGAACCCGAAAATAATAATTAACCCGAAACCCAACCCGAACCGAGAAAAAAATTCCATCGAACCGTAACCCGATCCGAACTCGAAAAATAAATTTCGTCGTCATGCAACCCGAACCGAAACTGAAAATTTAAGTTAACCAAAAACCGACCCGAACTGAAAATTAATTTAACCCGAAACCTAATCCAAACTGAAAATTGAAGTTAACCGAACCCGTCAAAAAATTCATCGAACCATAACCCGATACGAACCCGACAAAATAAATGCCTTCGTGTCACAACCCGATGCCTTCGTGTCACAACCCGATCCAAACCAGAAACGAAGGAATTTATTTTGTCGGGTTCGGATCGGGTTACGGTTCGATGGATTTTTTTATCGGGTTCGGGTCGGGTTTCGGGGTAACTGGAATTTTCTGGCTTGGATCGGGTTGGGACACGAATGAATTTATTTTGTCGGGTTACGGTTCGATGAAATTTTTGACGGGTTTGGGTTTTGGGTCAACTTTAATTTTCAGTTTCGGGTTGGGTTGCGTTTCGACTTTGCGTTTCGAGTTAACTTTAATTTTCAGGTTTGGGTTACGTTTCGGGTTAAATTAAATTTTCAGATTCAAATTTGTTTTTGGGTTAACTTAAAATTTCAGTTTCAGATCGGGTTGCCTAACTACGAAACTTAATTTGTCGGGTTCGGATCGGGTTACGGTTCGATAGATTTTTTGATTGAGTTCGGGTCGGGTTAACTTGAATTTTCTGGTTTGGATTGGGTTGTGACACGAAGGAATTTATTTTGTCGTGTTCGGATCGGGTTACGGTTCGATGGATTTTTTTGTCGGGTTTCGGGTTAACTTCAATTTTCTGGTTCAGATCGGGTTGCGTGACGACGAAATTTATTTTGTCGAGTTCGGATCGGTTCACGTATCAATGGATTTTTATTTCTCTGGTTCGGGTGGGCTTTCGGGTTAACTTCAATTTTCAGGTTCGAGTCGGGTTGCGAGACGAAGAAATTTATTTTGTCGGGTTCGGATCGAGTTACGGTTTGATGGAATTATTTTCCTGGTTCGGCTTGGGTTTCGGATTAACTATTATTTTCAGGTTCGGATCTGGTTACGGTTCGATGAAATTTTTATGCCTTTTTCGGTTTGGGTTACTGGTTAACATCGAATTTTTAGGTTCGCGTTGCGACATGAAGGAAATTATTTTGTCGGTTTCGGATTGGGTTACTGTTCGATGGTTTTTTTTTTGTCGGGTTCGTGTCGGATTTCGGGTTAACTTGAGTTTTCTAGTTCGGGTCGGGGTGCGACTCGAAGGAATTTATTTTGCCCTTTTAGGATCGGGTTACGGTCCGATGGAATATTTCTGTCGGGTTCTGGTCGACTTCGAATGAAATTTTCAGGTTCGAGTTGGGTACAACACCATATTTTGACAAAGAACTGGTCATTTTCTAAATAGGCATGGTCATTTTTCAACTAGCCTAACGTTATCTATGCTCTTTGCAATTAGTCTAAAAAATGTCAGGCTGATTTGAAAAAGAAATGACCATATTCCAATTAGCCTAACGCTGTCTAGGCTCTTTGCAATAAGCCTGAAAAACATCAGGCTGATTGGGAAAAGGGAAATGATTCTCCAATTAAACCGGCTCTTTGCAAAGAGCCTAGGCTGTTTGCAAAGAGCCGGATTTCCCAATTAGCCTACGACATATATATATATATATATATATATGCAAATTTTATCTTAAAAACGGCTCTAACGATTTTGACGAAATTTTGTATCCTACCGTTCTGGGGCACCAGAAAACCATTGGGCTAGGTCACATGTTCGAGAAAATTCGATTAGTGGGTCATTTTGGGTCATTTTGGGTCATGGTCAAGCTAATTGTATCTAAAAAACGGTTCAAACGATTTTGACGAAATTTTGTATCCGACCATTTTCGGGCACGAGAAGACTATTGGACTGGGTCACATGTTCGAGAACTTTCGATTAGTGGGTCTTTTGTGGGTCAACGCAGGTCAAATTAATTTTATATAAAAACGGCTCTAACGATTTTGATTAAATTTTGTGTCCTACAAGTTTCGAGGACGATAAAATCATTGGGCTAGGTCACATGTCCGAGAAAATTCGATTAGTGGGTCATTTCTGGGTCATTGTGGGTCAAGATCTATAAAGCGGCTCAAATTACATTCAATTTTGCATCCAATGGTTTTCGGGCACGAGAAGACTGTTGGGCTAGGTCACATGTTCGAGAAAATTCAATTAGTGGGTCATTTTGGGTCATGTTAAAGCTAATTGTATCCAAAAAACGGTTCAAACGATTTTGACGAAATTTTGTATATACGAGTTTCAGGCACGCGAAAATCATTGGGCAAGGTCACATGTTCGAGAAAATTCGATTAGTGGGTCATTTCTGGGTCATTGTGGGTCAAGATCTAAAAAGCGGCTCAATTTACACTAAATTTTGCATCCAATGATTTTCGAGCACGAGAAGACTGTTGGGCTAGGTCACATGTTCAAGAAAATTCAATTAGTGGGTCATTTTGGTCATGGGTCATTGTGGGTCAGGATCTAAAAAGCGGCTCAATTTACACTAAATTTTGCATCCAATGGTTTTCGAGCACGAGAAGACTGTTGGACTAGGTCACATGTTCGAGAAAATTCAATTAGTGGGTCATTTTGATCACGGGTCATTATGGGTCAAGCTAGTTTATCTTAAAAACGGCTCAGACTATTTACACTAAATTTTGCATCGTATGGTTTTCGGGGACGAGAAGACTGTTGGGCTAAGTCACATGTTCGAGAAAATTCAATTAGTGGGTCATTTTGGCCATGGGTCATGATATTTGAACTCAAATTTAATTTTGACCGAGCATAGCTCGGTCTTCCCTGCTCGTAAGTAATAAATAAGAACATTTTCTTCCAGTACATAATAAATGAAATTTAAAAAAAAAATTTCTGGTGGCATTTGCGGATTATATTAAGTGGGACAGAGTTTGATCCACCATGCTCGAAAAGTTTAAGACTAGCTTTATGGTTAGTCTTATAATTTTAAGTCCATGTTGGGCGTTGCCATTTAGTTTTTTTCTAAATACGTCAATTAAGTAAAAAACTAAAAAGGTAAATTAAAATTGAATTATTATGATAACATATTTTGCGTCTATCACGTAAAATATGTTTTTGTATATCACAACGCTGCGTATGGGTGTTAAAGGTACATAATGAATGCGGTTCAACGTTTGTTGCGTTAAAAATGGTACGAAAAAAATTTAACGTCACTATTTCCAAACCGAAATTTTCGTGGTAGATTTCTACAACATTTGCAATCGAAGTTTACCACAAATATTATTACTTGAAAATAGAGGTATTTTATTTTTTTTTTGTTCCATTTATTCCGTGACAAATGCTAAACCCTAATAACGAATGTTAAATTATTTCTAAAGAATGGTACTTACTATTTCTATTTATAAATTCAATGTATTGTGCACATAAAGTATTGATAGGAAACAGCACCTATTGAATGCATTCATATTTAATATAAACATGATTAAAGAAAATCATTTTTCATATAACGACGGATAGTGAAAATTATCTTATAAACACATATTTTAAAAACATAAAAACATATTTTTCTCATATTATAGACTTGCGCACAATTTTCAATACCAAATGTAAACAAGAACGAAAAATCATGCGTCAAGCATAGATTATGTAACACTTTCCAACGCTTCCAAAATAATTTTACGAATCATACTCTTTAATAAGCTAAAAGATAACATCTAAGTAATCTGAATACTTTTATTCAGCCCTGTATAGGATCTATAGATTTGTATATATACTACATAGGATGCTAAATTTTAGTTCAGTTAGGAAACACGTAGCACAGTTTAAAATTCTCCGTCTGGAGTTAAATAATACGGAAATGTGTTCCCGAACTTTTGTGCTTCCCTGTATAGGATCTACAGAATTTATACACACCACGTAATATACAAAAAGCGATTTAAAATTAAAATCGCGTTCAGTAACTTAAAACGCACTTCCAGGAATTATTGTTAACATACAGTAGAGAATTCTTTTGTGTGTCCCTGTAAATGAACGATGACTGCTATACACACAATATTCTGTAGTAAGTCTCTTGTAATGAACCTTATATAAATTTCAATGCGTTTAAAATAGGGAAACATTATTTAAATAAACCGCAGACGATTTTTCTCCATAGACGTAATGTAACAGAATTCTTTTGACTGTCCCTGTAAAGTAAGTATAGTGCAATGCACACCCTATTCCATATTAAGCTTCTTCTAATGCACCTTAGTGATATATATAAATTTCAATGCGTTTAAAATAGTGAAACATTATTTAAATAAACCGCAAATGATTTTTCCCCATAGACCGCAATGTAACGGAATTCTTTTGAGTGTCCCTGTAAAAAAACTATACGTGCTACACACTTCCGTTGAAATAGGGAACATGCTATAGATAACGATTATAACATATAAAAATTGCAGGGAAATCCGAGCATATTTACGGGAGGTAGAGCACGGACAGACGGCCAGACAAACCGAAGTCATAAACACTTTTCAACTAGGTTGGAAAGTGTTAAAAATAAAATGCATCCTTTCTTTTGCTATTGCTCATATTGACACCTAACAGCATAGATATCTATGTCCATTTTTTGAATCTGATATTTTAGAAAAACTGGAAATGTTACATGGTAACTAGAGTCAACACCAGAAGTGTTTCACGCCCACTTTGTAACAAAGACGTATAAAAACTAGTCGTTGGGGGCCACCGTAATACTTACCCATCATGGATATGCATAATGTAAAGTATTAAAATAAAAATGTGTAAACTACTTATAAAGTGCATTGCAATTCAAATAAAATCGTGGCTTGATGACGTCACAAACTTTAAAGGCTCGATTACTGAATTGCTTGAAAGAGGTTTTTCCTTATAACTCCAAAAATAATAATCCTATTAACTAGCGGTTTATTGCATCTGATTAAGCGTCAAATTTCCAATTAAAATATATCCTTGAAGTGAAATTTGGATGAAATACAGGGTCATGAAAAATCGAAGAGTGTAGAAAATAGGATTCCAAATATCTCGGCAACTATTTATCCGATCGACTTCATGCTTTATGCAAAATTTATGTTTTTTTATTGTCTTTTATATTAATTTCTTAAAATAAAGAATTTCGAAAATTTTTATATACCTTTCATCAGAACGAATATTTCGAGAGTCCGAAAAAAAATGTTCCGGTTAATCGAGGTTATTGAAATGAAATAGGCTTCTTCCATTATTACATACTACGTACATTCCAAATTGCAAGTCTCTATTTCAATTTTTTCGGGAGATAGAGCGTTTACAGACACACAGACACACACACAGACACACACACAGACACACAGACGGACGGCAAATTTTTTTTTCTAAAAATATGTTTTTCGGAATCTCCAGTGTCTGAAACGTGTAAATCCGTCAAAAAATTTTTTTCGATTTTCAAAACGATCACAAGACTTACCCTATACTACGTATGATGGGTAAGTAAAAAATTTTTTCGATTTTCAAAACGATCACAAGACTTACCCTATACTACGTATGATGGGTAAGTAATAATGATGTATCAGCGAATCCTTTTTTGTTAGTGCACATTTACGCCATATCCAAACATTCACAGATTACCACTAAGATAATAGTTTGGTAATAGAGGTATTCAAAGTTTAAAAAAAAAATACTCGCCATTGGTAAACCTGACCATGAACAATGGATCATGTTGTGCTGTAAATGCATACATGCGGTGGACAAAATCTCAACCATAATAAATTTTAAATTTTCTGTTTTACTTTAAGCAGTAAATACTATTTGTTAGTTGGATGTCACTGACTTGAAAATCATTCAAAGTGACCATAGCGATCTGGAAATAGATAGTATCCATGCAACCATTGAAAGGACCATAAAACATTAGAATTTCTATTTGCCCAAATTCTCTAAAAAATATTAAAACACAGTCAATGAAAAATACTTTTAAACAAGACACGAAAAAAAGATAAGAGAAACGAAAAACACAATATTAAGTGAAACAAATCTTAAGCAACACTGTTAAAAATTTGCAGCAAACTGTCCAGTCATTTGACCGTTTTTGTCGAAAACGGTTACATAACCGCAATTTAACTCTTTTGTGACCATAATATGGGAAATAATATGGTCAGAATAGCGCTAAATTACGGTTATGTAACCGTTTTCCATAAAAATGGTCATATGACCGGATAGTTTGCTGCAAATTTTTAACAGTGAAAATAAATTTTCTGTTTTACTTTAAGCAGTAAATACTATTTGTTAGTTGGATGTCACTGACTTGAAAATCATTCAAAGTGACCATAGCGTTCTGGAAGTAGATAGTATCCATGCAACCATTGAAAGGACCATAAAACATTAGAATTTCTATTTGCCCAAATTCTCTAAAAAATATTAAAACACAGTCAATGAAAAATACTTTTAAACAAGACACGAAAAAAAGATAAGAGAAACGAAAAACACAATATTAAGTGAAACAAATCTCAACCAAAATAAATTTTCTGTTTTACTTTAAGCAGTAAATACTATTTGTTAGTTGGATGTCACTGACTTGAAAATCATTCAAAGTGACCATAGCGATCTGGAAGTAGATAGTATCCATGCAACCATTGAAAGGACCATAAAACATTAGAATTTCTATTTGCCCAAATTCTCTAAAAAATATTAAAACACAGTCAATGAAAAATACTTTTAAACAAGACACGAAAAAAAGGTAAGAGAAACGAAAAACATAATATTAAGTGAAACAAAGATGAAAATGCTTGTAATTGCTGAACCATGTAAATGTTTTACTTAAATACTTTTCCTGCACATATGTCCTATACCAAACTATTTTTTGTTATCATACTTTTTGGTCTATGATCTTCAGATAAAATAAACATGAAATTAAAAATGTTCGAACTAGAAATTTTACTTAGGAAAATGTAGGGAAATCGTCGGAGGTATCTTTTGACTTTATATATAAAGAAAAAATTCTGGTTCCAAACCTAATTTTGTATGCCAAAAATATAAGCTAAAAATTTTGGTGAATTATTTTGTAGGTATAAATTACTCTAAACATCTGGTTCTGTTTTAAAAACACTTCTGCAATGTTATAATGTATATAATGAGCCCTAAAAAGGAACACTGCTTTTAGTTTTTGAGTTATGCAAGAGACAAAATTTATTTTCTGATTATCCGCGAAATAGCAAAATTGGACATATCGCATCCATGCACTCTTAACGTGTCTATAGTTAATTTTAGATGTTCGAAAAACCACTTTTTGAGTTGTTCTGTAAAGTATTTCAAATTAATGTTATCAATTTTAAGAACTTACAATTTCTTTCTGTAAATAAATTTTAATCTGTTTTTGCTAGCTAGTATTGCACTAATGAAGAAATTTTGCACAGTTAATAATAAAGCAAATTGCTTTAAAATAAAAGTGTAATTGCGCTGAGATAAATGTTTCAGGCAAAGTGTTATTATGTAGAGAAACAAATTTTACTGAGAAGAATCTAACTTTATATCTAAACCCTGATTTATAAAAACATCTAAATAAAATTTAAAATCGAACGATTCGTTAAGAAAACAATACTCATAAAAAGTTTTAAAAAAAGAAAAAGAGAATTACACACACAATATATGCTTAATCAAGCAGGGCGGTCGCTCTGCCAAGCCAAGCTTAAAAAAAAACGCCACACAAACAACGCCAAGAACTGGAATAAAGACCGCTAATGCTTATATACAGAAAGCAACTTCGCAATGTTAAATCGGTAAAACATGCCAGATTAAAATATCAGATATCAAACAAACCAAGCGTCGTAGAAAAAAAAACGAAAACTAGAAGAATCTAAGGAAGAATTTCTTCAATTTAAGACCAAACTCATCTTCATAAGTGATTTATAAACAGAGATATAGCTTCTTTTTAAAAACGTCGAGTTACTTAAAATGATCACTATTTTCTTCGTCAAACTTTTTTTTTTCAAACAAGCTACAGGCCTTAATATTGGGCAGAATAAAAAAAGGATTGCATTTTTGGACAAGTAATTACGTAATCTATGTGCTTTTATAAAATTCAGTGTAAAAAAAAAATATTTTCTATCCTTAATTAGCAAAAAACTGTTAATTAACTTGGCGATTAAAAAATTATGCCAAAACAGAGATAAAACCCGCCAACGACCATGTACCATCTGTATTAAAATAGCACAAATCAGTTACAGGTTATAATATAACCACATCAAATTTCATCTGCAAGTCAGCCATTTTCTTCTGAAGATATTTTTTTTAAAAATAAAACTTCACAATTATAAGAACACATATTTTATCAAATAATTAAATATGACTGCAAACTGTGGCAGATGATTGTTTCTAACATGAATAAGTATGAGAAATTGCCGGTTACGGATATGGATCTGGGTAGCTCAGTCGCAGAGCGTCGGCATGGTACGCATAAGGTCCCAGGTTCGAGTCCAGGCCTAGTTCAATTTTTCACTCATGTTTGTTTAGTGTATTTAATTGTCTGATAAAATGCGTGTTCTTATAAATATTGTAAAATAAAGTAATCAGACGTAGTGTTTATGCTTTAAAAATATTTTAAATATATAATTTACGTTTTTAGAAAGATCTTTGAAAATAAATTAGTTTTTGAGGGAAGATGTACCTTCTAAAATGTATACATTAAGAGTTATCGCCATTTAAAGTTTCTTTCCAAACGTAAACAAAAATTTTGAAATGAATTAAATGTGATTCATTTATTTCTAAAAATAAAAAAACACGGTAAAGGACAGGCATTTCGTTCGCAGGAATACCTTTCACGTCATCTACTATATATACGAGGCTAGCGAAAAAGAAAGGCTACCGCGGTGCTTTACGCGTATCTTTTTTTACAGACCGCGGGAATCACGTGAGGCTCGAATCCACCAATGCAGGTGTACGAAAAGAGCATCACGTCACTCTAGCGGTCTGTAAAAAAAGATAAGTGGAACGCACCGCGGTAGCCTGTCTTTTTCGTTAGCCTCGCTATATATATAAAACACAAACGGAAATTTCGTTCCGTTCCTTTATAACTCGAGATCTGCTGAATGGAATTTGATGGAACTTGCACTGTTCGAGAGATAATTTTTCAGGGAAGATTTTAGTATGTAACACAACGTTCTACGTATATTAGCTATCGAATTATGATAGAAAGTTCTGTTATTTTGGCCGAAAATGTTACCATTGCTAATTTTTTGGCGATCATTACTGTTGCAGAAAGAAATGAAAAGGCTATACATCTCGAAAAATAAAAGAAAAACTGTTACTAATTTTATTTAAAAAAAAAAAAAGAAAGAAAAAAAAAGAGTTTTGATGAGAGAACATTATAAAACGAAAATATTTAATTTAAACATGATTAGAAATGTTCATAATGCTTAAAAAATTATTCAAGGGGCAAGATTTCTATTGAAACAAATTTGGCGATTTATCTTTTGTTTTTGGCGATTTTGATTTAACTTTTGACCCGAAGCAATTTGATTTTAAGCCAAAAAGTGTCTTTTTTTGTTGTAGAAAGAATTGAAATGGCTATACATCTGGAAAAATAAAAGAAAAAACTGTTACTAATTTTATTTTTTTTAAAAAGAAAGAAAAGAAAAAAAAGAAAAACAGTTTTGATGAGAGATTTTAGGCCAAAAGGTGTTTTTTTTTTCAAGTGTACGACTGCATTTTCGCAGTATATTTTTTTTTTGGTACTTTTTGGTTAGCCGGGCGCCAGTGATATATATATATATATATATACACACACATATATACACATATATCTACACAAATACATGTATATACATATATATATACACTTATATGTATGAATATATATATATATGTGTGTGTGTGTGTGTGTGTTCATATATCACTGGCGCCCGGCTAACCGAAAAGTACCTTTTTTTATTCAAGTGCAAACTATATTAATGGCAATATACTTCTATTTACTTCTACATACATGAAATTTCGTTCCGGCTGCTTATAACTCGAGTTCTGCTTAATGCATTTTCGTAGAACTTAAACTAAGATAATTTTTAAGGGAAGGTTTTATTGTATAACATACCGTTCTACGTAGCTTAGTTATATAATTATTCTGGGAAGTTCTATAATCAGATCAATCCGATTATGAAAGATTAGCCTTTTTAAAAGATTTTGCCGAATGTATTTCGATGGAACCTATACTGTTAAATAATTTTCTAGGGAACGTTTCATTATATAACGTTGCTTAGTTCTAGAATTATAGGGGGAAACTCGAAAATCGGGTGACCATTTTTTTTATCAAATATTAGCCTTTTCAATATTTGATTCCGATTATGAAAGATTAGCCTTCTAAAAAAGTTCTACTGAACGGATTTTGATGAGAATTGTATTGTTAGTTAGATGCTATTTCAGAAATGGTTTTAATGTACTATATATTGTCCTACGTTGCTTAGTCCAACAGTTATGTGTGAAGGTTATATAGTCAAGTGAACCCGATTCTGAAATATTAGCCTTTTTGATAGTTTTTACTGGGCGTATTTTTTGCGACTTGCATTGTTAAGTAGATAATTTGTAAGGATTGTTTTAGTATATTTTATATCGTTTTGTTGTTTTAGAATTATGTGGAAAAGTTCAATAATCAGATTATCAAAGATTAGCCTTTATAAAAACTTCTTCTGAATGGATTTTGTTAGTTAATTTGTTTGCATTGTTATTTCGATAATTTTTAGTATATTGCATATAGTTTTATCATTCTTTAGCAAACCCTAACTGTAAATGACCAAATAAAAGAGTTGGTCCTTAACAAATAAAATTTTGACTGCACATTAGAAAATATAATAGCACAATCGCGTCATTTTTCAGTAATGTGGAAGGATATTCCACTTAAATATACAGATTGCTTTCAAATACAAGGTCAAATTAAACGATATATTTCGTTTGATTCAGGGTTCATTTGTAGAAACCGACTAGCGCAGCGGGCGTAGCTTGCTAGTTTTCCTATAAATTAATGAAATCCAGTTGTTAAATTATTTTTGTTTTAGAAGTGAAGTTTCCATTTAAATTTATTGTAACAGTACAATGTTTAATTGAATAAAATAAGGTAAATCTAAGAAATTGCTAAGAAATTCCAAACATGCACAGGGCAACGCAAAAAAAAAATAATAATAATAAACAAAAAATAAAAAATAGGTAAATAAATAAATAAATAAATAAAAATCAGCTTTCAGAAATTCTAAAAAGTGTTCCGCTATTCATATTATGTATCTTCGGGGTCCATCCTCCCACTTTCAGCCCTCCCACCCAAAGGGGGCACTTTTCTAAATTTTGCCGACACCTCTCATGTGATATATCGTTGGAAAAGTATGTGAACGCTTAATCATATTATGCGGGTGGGGGGGGGGGTATTTTCTAAATTTTGCACATACCCCTCATGTGATACATCGTTGGAAAGGTCTGTGACCGCTTTATCCTATTATGCATCTCCGGTGTTCATCCCCCCATTTGCCCCCCAAGCGCGATTAGCTTTCACGACCAGGGGACGCTTTCCTATATCTGTTCCTACGAGTCGGATCACGACGGGGTATGGCTCATTCGACTCAACATCAATAGAGCTTTCCGATTTTAATTCGTTTTCTCACCATCAGGGGGCACTTTTCTATCTCTGGTTCTATGGGCTAGATCACGACGGGGTATAGCTCATTCGACTCGACATCTATAGCCTTAACGATTTCAGTGCCCGAGGTTCATACAGAACAGATTGCGCTACCTGGTGGTGGAAGATGGAACTTGAGCGTGCGCAGCACGACTGCTATACGGTGCCAAAGGCAGCGGCGACCCGTGTCGGAAGTTAGTTTGGTTAGAGGTTTATACTATTCGATGTGCAAATTAAGGGATTATCCGGTGCCGAAGGAAGCGGAGAACCAGGTCGGAGGTTCGTTCGGTTCAAGGTTTATCTTATTCGAGGTTTTACAAGATTCGAGGCCCCGATATAAATTAGGGGTCCGCTAGCGGGCGAAGCCCGCTAGTGTAATAATAAAAGAGCGTGATATCACGTTTGATTTCAAATGCAGCGCTGACATGCTATGTACGTATTGCATTTTTATTCATTTCATCGATAAGTCAGTGATATTTTTTAACGGGGGATAACAAGTATTATAACAAGCCACATTTAGTATGTTGTTATTAGTTTAATTTAAAAATCTACTGGTATTTCTAGTTAACCTTTTAAACAATGACTGAAAGTAAAATGTAATTTTAAATTTTTTCTCATGTTTAGATTATTTAAATTATGTGTATTCTGTTTTAAAAAAAAGAAATGATATCTACAAAAACAACTTTTCAAAAGTAAAAAAAAAGCCAAGCGTAAAAAAAAAAAAAGTTGTGGCTAAAAAATGGTGTGATATCAAATTTCCAAGCTATTATATTACTTAACTTTTTTCCATTAAATAAGTTATCATATATATAAGTCGAGTGCCTACGTATATGTTAATATTTTAATTTTAATTTTAATGCCTGAGGAAGACCACTCGGCTGAGGGCGAACCCAGCCGTTGAGCGTTACGTATATGTTAACGTATAGAAATCCTTTTCTCCTGTACTAAATACATCCTAACGAGTTTCTGAAAATTCAATTTTTTTCAAATTATGCATGATGGGCTTGGCGGCCATCTTTACATATTTCTAAGCACCCAAATTTCTAAAGTAAAAGCGTAATATGTTTGCAATGTAATATGTTTATAACAATTTCGAACTTCAGATTTTAACTACGGACAGATAAATTAGATAAGACTGATATTTTGAGAAATTGATTTTTACTAGTTTGAAATTATTAATTACTGTAAGAAATAAATCATAAGATGAATCTTTAAGATAAGTCATCATTATCTATAGACACAATTTTCAGATCATACAAATCTATAAATGAAACGCTTAAAATATTTGCTTAAATAACAATTTTGATTGTTCGGATTTGGATGCTTAGAATTTTGTGAATAATATGCAAAGATGGCCGCCAAGCCCATCATGCATAATTTGAAAAAAATTAAATTTTCAGAAACTCGTTAGGATGTATTTAGTACAGGAGAAAAGGATTTCTATTAACATATACGTAGGCACTCGACTTATATATATGATAACTTATTTAATGGAAAAAAGTTAAAAAAGTAATATAATAGCTTGGAAATTTGATATCACACCATTTTTTAGCCACAACTTTTTTTTTTTTTACGCTTGGCTTTTTTTTTACTTTTGAAAAGTTGTTTTTGTAGATTTGTTATACAGCTGTCTATAATACTTATAACATAGCTATCAAGTTTTACACATTTTTCTTACCACTAAAATTTACCAGTAAATTTTGTCTTATTTAATCGCAAAAATCTGCATTAAAAAAAGTGAAAATTTTAGTGGTAATTAAAAAAAAACACGCCGAATTGACCGATAAAAGAGTAATATATTACCTTTTTAATTAATTTAGCATGTTTATAACACTATTTTTTGCTATCTCTCTGTCGTATAAAACGTATTAATAAATGTAACATTTGACTTGCTCATGAAAAGAATCGAAGTTTGTGAATAATGGATAGAAAATTGCTCAAGCAAGGATAAGAAGAGTAATTACCCGGATCCTCCTTCTTTGTAAAATCCTTTGTACATACAAAAGAATGCTGAATTCTTTCTTTTACTCCAATACATTACATGCAATCTCTGTCAGGGCGCGGTATTGCCCCCACCCCCCCCAAAAAAACATCATTTTGTTGCATTTTTTTCTTGTGACAATATTTGTTATATTATTAAATTCGATTGCAATTACACAGTTTAACTTAAAACTAAAACACCAACTAAACTAAACACTACTTCAAACTAAAACAAAAACTAAATTAATGTACTTTAAATTAAATTTGCTTATCTTTCAAATAGCTAACGGAAAAATCGCATGCATGCAGATTAAGATATTTGTATCATTTTGATACTTTGTCTGCGTGTAGAGAGCAGCTTACTCATATTGTCTCACCGAGACATAATGCAGGTTTTAATGTTCATAAATTATTATTATTATTATTATTATTATTATTATTATTATTATTTTGAGCATGAATGAAAATTTTCACTAATGCCACATTTTCCCTCCATTTGTATTCAATATTAGTAAACAAATACCTGTTTTGTAGGACTTAAACACTAAAGACTAAAAAAAACACTTCGGTTGAGAAATTATATTTCATTATTATTAGGTGTATAAATATGACTCCGCACTTTTTTCTAGTAAAGAAAAAACACTTCTCAAAGTGAAAGTAAGATTTATTCAATGTATGTGTATTCAAGAAGCTACATCAGTTGTCCATCTGTAAGGCAGCAAGCGAAAGGGAATAAGCCTGGTTATTTCTGAAATAATCCAACAATCAATCCAACTTTTGATTTCTCCATAAGAGCTGAACTGCACTCAATAAACAGTGCTCTACATGGTGCAAAACGAATGGTGATATGGATGAGTCACATCCTGAGAATACAATGTTTGGGGCAACACATCCCAGAAATGTGCTTCTACAGTTTTCGTGGCTGGTCTTGCAACCCGTGGGCGAGCATATGAAACGACGAAACGAGCATAATATACTTTTGCAGAAGAACTGTTGCAACCGTGTCGGTCAATCAATAGTGAATGTTACAAGCAAGAAATATTTAATCCTCCTAGTACCATCTCGATCTTATTTGACCCAATTAATTTTTGTTTTGAAGTTTTTTTGTGTTTCGAACCAGAAAAAAATAAACTTAATAAATAGAATCATATAGACATTTTGTAGAAAGAAGCTACACTTAATAGAATAAAATGTCTAGTTGAAACCATGCAAAACTGGGAACGCCTATCAAAATTTAACACCTGGTACTAGAAGGGTTAATTGAGCATCGCTGAGAAAACGTCTAAAATAAGTCGAAAGACCCGACAAGGTTGTTTTCCAACATGACAATGTTCACCCACACGGGGCAAAACCAGTCAAGGAAACTCCAGAAGTACTTCGCTGTGATATATTGATACACCCGCAATATTCATCAGATGTTGCTACTTAAGATTTTTATTTATTTCGTTCCATGCAGAGCGCCAATTTGTGAGAGCAGTTGAGTTATTTAGCAGAAATCTAAAATTGACATGATGACTTGATTGCTTGAAAACAACCATACTTCCTTCATTGCAGAATCCGTTTGTTACCTAACAGGTGAACGAATGTTGTAGCTTCAGATAGGATGTATGTTGAATAAATCTTTCTTTTATTTTGACAAAAAAAGTACATTTTCTTTGCTCGAAAAAGGTTAGAGTAATATTTATGCACTTAATATGTATGTCTTGTTAAAACCTAATGCTTGCTATTGTAATTAACACTTATTCTGCACATATAGAATCGTAACACACTTTTATTAAGTAAATTTAATTCTCATTATTCAAATGCTGAAGTGTTTAATCATAATTTAGATTTAATTGATTGCAGCGTTTATGGTCGGCTGGGTTTGTAAATGACACAGTTACATACTTATACAGCCTGACTAAGAATTCTATGAATTCTAAATCTTAGATTTCCATTTAAGCTTTAACTCGCAATTGAACATTAATCTAATCACTTCGTCTTTTTATCGCTTTAGTAAAATCGATAGTGTCGTTATAATGACTAACACCAGTGCGTTAGATAATAGTGTCACTCCCATAATGCTGTGTCAGCACTCTAATATGGCTTTTGGCACAGAAGAACAAACAACAACAATAAAATAATGATCAATAAAATTCTCTGAATTAATAACCACTATAAGTTTATGAAACCTGTTGTATTTGCATTTAGTTCAGCTGACACGACAGTGACACTATGAAATAGGAAAGTTAATATCGTTTAATATAATGACATATAGACCACGTGAATTTTTCGTACATTGCCTAATATAATAAAATAATTATGCACTATTAAAAGTCATTTCTCATTTACAGTTGTAATTATGTTTAAGTCTTATTTTATTAATTCATGTTGAATCATAAGGCATAACATTACGTACGTAATTTTTAGTCATGTGCTAAATTTATAGTTCTACATTTACTTTTTACTGCAATTTTACTTTTTTGTTTTTATGTAGACTAAGTGAACTTTGCTTTTAAATAGACTAATTAAACCGTCTTCCACCACCAAAGCATCTGAAAACTCTGATACGCGAATGTTGTGCGATAAAGCTATGAACAGTAAACTAGTTGGCCCTGTAAGTTGTCCATTGTTTTCGCATTACAGTTATTTACAGCATATGCCAAATATTTTGCAAAAATTGGAATTGTACTGTACGTCAAAGAAAATAAAATGATGGCTTCAGTTGTAATTAATGCAAGGAAAAAAAATACCGTTTTAGTTCTTATAAAACCTTCAAGTTTGTATGTGTTTTATTTTGTAATAAGAGATCTTCTACATAATTAAAATGAACCTAATTTTAAAAAATCATTCGAAACACGAATATTGTATTGCATATTTAAATTCCTCACACCAAAAAATGTGAAAATACAAATTTACATCAATTTTGAATGGTAAGTTAGTGAGATATAATTTATTGAAAATGAAACCAGCAATATTAAAGAATAACATTCATTATTTAGATATAACTCGAAAATAATTTATGTATTTAATTAATTTTGGTTTGATGTGCTACTTTGTACTGTCTTTTACAAAGTATCATATAAAATATATAGCGCATGCATATTTTATGTATATATGTTTTTGTAACATCAATTATTAATTAATAATGCAATCATTAAAAATTCATAATTAGAAGCAAATATTTGTTTCTTCACCACTAGGGTCCCCCCATGGTTGATGCCCTCCTCCTTCTCCAAATACCCAAACATAAATTTTCTTTCACTTCTGATCATTAGTTGTCAGATTATGTAGATATATAAAATCATCAGATTCAAGGGTTCGCATTTAAGATTAAAGTCGAAAATATTTTTTCTGCTATTTCATGCACGCTAAGTATTGCAAAATGCAAGAAAATTTCCACATATTCCCGAAAATAAAATTAGCTGCTTTTTCGGTGTGAGGGGGAGGGGGGAGGCACTGAAAAGTTGCAGGACATTGGACCCCTAATCGGGTTCTAGTCTTAGAGGTGTTAGGTAGTAAAAATACCGTTGAATAAATACATGGATTTTCTTTTAATTAAAAACTATATTTTATTTATTAAAAACACCAAATATTTGTAATAAAACATTTTTTTACGAAAAATTAAAGCGAATGTTGTTCGATAAAGCTATGTACAGTAAACCAGTTGGCCCTGTAAGCTGTCCATTGTCTTCACATTACAGTTATTTACAGAATACTCCAAATATTTTGCAAAAATTGGAATTGTACTGTACGTCTAAAGTTTCACAATTTTAGATGGTAAACAATATTTCCGAAAGTGAGAAAATTAAATCTTTGATATTCGTTTTAATTTGCGTAGTACTGCAATTTTTATTATATGTTTTTTTCAAAGTATCGGCAATTCATTAAAATTTTCTTTAAAGATTTATAACAATAAAAAAATAACAATAACAATAAGAAAAATAATGTAATATTTGTAATATTCATTTATTTCATACTGACAGTCTTTTACACATATTCAGTCTACTTGGTATACTACTGTCACAGTTGCCAACTGCTATGGTTGTTTGTCACCCCTATCTCCGAATAGTATTCTTATATTTATTTTATCACAGAAATATACAATTAATTAAGTCTCCGACTACTGCCAGATTGAATTACAGTTGTTTTAATCTATATTTCTCGAAGAATCAACAATTTACAATTATTTTGCTAAAATAATTAATAGGATTTTTTTAAATCTGTATAAATAAAGTTTTATAAATTGCTTTTATTTCCTATTAACTGAAATTTCTCTACAAGTAAAGAAATAAGAAATTTGGTATATATTCTGACTGATATAATGCGGTAGTTTTTATATTTTCTCGAAGAATCAAAAATTCATTTACATTTATTTAAACAAAAAATAATACATAATAGTTTGCTTTCATACTTATCAGAAAGAAAATATTAAAATATTTTCCCCTTAAACAATATGTTCGTGGAATATATTTTACGGATCATTTTAGTTTTTATCCTACAACCGCAAGATGATTTTATGCATGCATGGGTAAGATCAGAAAATCTCAGTTGATGAGTTATAACTGTTTGCGTGTCCTGCAATATTTATTATGCAGAATAGTTTCATGTAATGTACTACCGCAATTTTCTTAATTTATTTTTTTCCGAAGTATATATAGAATTCATTAATATTTTCGTAACCAAAAAGAATATATGATAATTTATTTTTTATCCTTACCGTAAGGAAAATAACTGCAATTTTCCCCCCGTAAAATATTACATTCACGGTATATATTTACTGATCATTTTGTGTTCGATAAGATAGTTACAAAACGCTCTTATGCATGCATGGGTTAAATACTTCTTCCGAAAATATCAAGTTGATGAGTTACGACTGTTTGCGTCTCTTGCAATATTTATTATGCAGAATTGTTTCAAGTAATTCAATGCCATTCATATCAAATTCTATCCTATAACTTTCACATCTCTGCAGCGATGTTGAAAATTAAGCTTAACGGGTTTTGAGCGCTTCCAATGTATAATTGATGATTTGATTCGCACATACTTCAAGAGATTCACAAGCAGAAATATATAAATCCTTTTGATTTAAGTACAGTTTTCGTAAATATGAAATGCATTTGATTGTTACCGTAGAAAACGATAGGAGGTGAAGTAGGTTTCTCACATGCCGTCAAACAAATATTTTTAAAAGGTTCCAATAACTTTTCATACAGCATGATTTTTAATTATGACAGGATTTATGACTTATATATCGTTGATATTAGAGGGTGCATAAAAAGTTTTGGAGCATAAGAAAATATCATATCTTTAGTTATTTTAATAATGACAATATATTGATGTTATATACTGATGTAGATCTTTAGGTGTATGTTTTAAGTGATCGTTGTTTAGGTAAAATATTAATCGAAATCCTGCAAGACAAGGATTGTTTCATGGAATTCACATAAGGATTTTGTTGACAGATAAAAACTGTTTACAGTTGGACAATCATTTTAGAAACAAAATGATAGGTGGTTAGCGCTTGTCGAGAGATATGAGGATCTTAAATCAAGAGATATGACGCTTTCAGGATGTATTGTCTGTAGATACAGTGTCTTTTTTAAGGATTTAAATGTATTTATACCAGAAAATATTTGTTTATGATTTATCATATTTAAATTGATATATCTAAATGTACACGAAATATAAAGTTACGATACTTTGTACAATGTTTTCAGTTTCATTTTCTTTAACCTTTTCATTACGGACAGGAATGACGGCTATTTTTATAGTCGATTGTACCGCAATTTACAAAAAAGTTTCTTTGTGGCAGGTTTCTCTTGAGAATATCATAATATAAGTGTATGGCTGATGTTATTTTTCAAATAGTGGTACGATTAGAATAAAAAATAGCCGCTGGGACGACATATGTCTCAACCCCGTAATCAAAATATAACATTATCTTCGGGATTTTTAGTTATAACAATAAATATTTTGAAAATATGATTCTCATGGTAAAAAGAGCCAATGAAAAGATACATTTTTCTTTAAAAAAAATATCAAGCTTTTAAAAATAAATATTTTTGATTAAAGTTATGAACTATATGGTTATGTTCGAATTGAAGTAAGACACCACCAAGACAAATTAACATTTATTCATTTATTGGGGTGCGTACATATATTTTTAAATAAATTTTCGTCTTATTTAACCTCAGAAAATATTACAAGTTCTGTGAATAAACGGCGTGATTACAAATTCGGCAATTTAAATATTAAATATTAATTAGAAAATTTATTATCTTAAATAGCGGCGGTAGATTCCTTAGAATTTCTAAGGAGTGTACGCATCGTGATTTATGTACTCAAAAATGAAAGAAAAAATGTAAAAAGATATTCTTTCTGCAAATATATCAAATTTTGAACTCTGCTGACATTTGAAATTTATAATTCTTAAAAAATAAATTGCATTTGAAAAAAAATATGTATAGGGCAGAGTGGTGTGATTATTGGTCCCTTTTCATAAAGATCCATATAACTCAGTAAATAAATTGATTTGAAACAAAAATTTTATACTTGCAGAAAGAGAATCCAATCCCTAACAATCTTAATTTTTTTTTAATTATATATAATATTAATAATATTAAAAAATGTCTGACCAATAATCACCCCGGCAATGGGGTGATTATTGGTCAGGGATGGGGTGATTATTGGTCATTGTTTTATGATCAAATACCAACATTTTAAACACTCAAAAATTTAATAAATGATTAAATGAAACATTCTTGGAATAAATTTAATACTTTATATTGTTTGTAAATATAAACAGAGTTATGAAAAATGTTATAAAATAAAGAACATTACTAAAATGGTTGGAACTTCAAATATATTTCACAAAATAATACATTTATTTACAAAAGACTTTTGTATTTAAGGTATGCAGCTTGCATTTCATCTTCCTCAATCTGAAATGGCCCTGTACCATAGAGTCTAACTGGTCCATAAAACACAAAGGAGTGCTTCACTGGCGCAAGATCCGTTTTCTTTGGCCAGCGATAATTTCTGCAGACTTTTCCAAAAATTTGCAAGACAAAATATCATCCTGAATACTAATAACACGCCCGATGTATGGCATCTGTTCAAAGTAGACAGCATAGTGCTTCTCTACACATATGGCTTTATGTATTTTCCTTAATTTATTTGTAGCTGAAATATCAGAATATTTTTTTTTGCAGTTGCGGAATTTTTTCAGCTTTACCCTTTCTACTTCTATATCTATATCCGTATCTTGTGTGCATTCCTGTGTTTTATTTCTAGTCTCAGAGGATGATGCTACTGCATCTTCAGCTGTATTCTTGTTTAATGTTTAATGTTAATTCTTTTTTTATTCTTTTTCATCTTTTTCTTTTTCAACTTTCTCACACAATTTAACCCCTTCGGGACCGGCGGCTTTTACACAAATTTTATTCGGTTGGCACCACTTTTTTTTAAAAAGCTACCTTTACTTAAATTATCACAAAAATGCTCCAATTAAAGAAAGCAAATATTACTTTTATTTTTTTACTGGTGCCTAAAACAAATTCTGTATGCTCTTTTTGAGGGTGCATATATGCACCCATGGTCCCGAACGGGTTAATGAAATCCTCGTTCGTGATAACTGCTGCATTTGTACTGTAAAAGATGTTCATTATCTAAATATACAAGTTAAATTTTCAAACTCACCCCAATATCTCTTCAAGAAATGGATAAACAAAGGCTCAGTTATTTCAAATGTCATTTGTGTAAGAGGTTGCTGAAAAAAATCAAAACAATGTGGTTCACTCTTAAAGTGTTGCCACATGAACTTGAAAAAACTTTTGAATGCAGACGCTGCCATCTAAAACTGACAAATATTAAACATTTCTGCACAATTTGTGAGTTTATACGTAATTTTTAAGCTAAAATTACATGACCAAGAATCACCCCATGTTGACCAAGAATCACCCCATGTTGACCAAGAATCACCCCATGTATATAGGGTGATGTTTAGCCCTCTATTTCCCTAATGTATGTACTCATACAGTGTTCATATAGATATATACGTATTCTATGCATATTTCTCTTTCTATATAGATCATCATGTAGCTAAATTTCATATTACAGGCACCTTATGAAAAAAAAGCATGATTTTGTAATCCCTTAATTTTTGCTCAAGTTTTATACATATGTCTAGTTAAAATATTTTTTCTCATTAAATTATGTTTTGAGCCAAAATATTGTTTGTGTTACTGAATAACAATGAAATTGTCTAACATCTAGTATTTTTTTCTTTTAATTTTATCATTAGTATTAATGAAAATTTAACTGACCAATAATCACCCCATGTTGCATGTGACCAAGAATCACCCCGGTCTGCCCTAACTAAATATACATTTCAAGAACAAAAAATGGCTACACAGAAATAAAAAAAAATAAAAAAAGTATCCGGGACCACCTTAAAAAACTTACATGCTACCTTGGCTCTGTCAAGCTTTTCATTATGCCGATATGATCTTAAGGGAAGATGCCAAGGGCCCAAAAAATCGAATTTTTTTCATTCCTGCAGTGTATAGAATATGTCCCTGAAACGATTTTGGATTATTCAAATTATTTACGAAGTTATGACTTTTTAAAACCGTGGGTATGCTTTGAAAAGCAGGTAGTTTAAGGGTACCACTTAATTTTTCTCAAAAGCATTTTTTTTAATATGCCGTGCAGCATAACATTGTTACCGATTAACCGATTGCTTACAAATATCGGATTTAAAAAATAATCGTCTCTCAAAACGATGAAACTATTTAGTGTTACAAAATAACTGTTATGTTTTTTCTAAACTTTAAAGTAAAAAAAAAAAAAAAAAAAACGCGAAATATGTAGACATAGAAGCGCCCTTTTTGTCGGTTAATTTCTATAAATATAGATTCATATCCCGACAAATTTATGTGGCTTTCATAATTTGTATCGTTTTTGTGTTTCAGGTGACCGTACGGGACCAAATCTGGCACCCTGAAAAGAAAGTGCAAACGCTTTATTTAAAAAAGGATACCACCATCAGTTTACATTTTGACATACGGAAAATTGTTAAAATTGATGTGAATTGATTTAAAAATATACCTGTTTAATGAGAAAAATTCTGGTTTATTTTTATTGATCCTTCATTGAGAAAATAACTCTTAAATAACTCCTACTTTCTGGCATTACAAAGTGAATGAATGGATATTATGGCGTAAGGCTCCTCAAGGACATGTTGCGCCAACCTTACAATGTGAAATATCCTTTTAATACTCAGTAAATATTGTTTTTATCAAATAACTAACAAAATGCAAATTGATTACTACTAATAAAATACAGGGTCTAAAAGTCATCCGGGATTTAATTGTGACACTAAAAAACAGGGTCTAAAAGTCATCCGGGATTTAATTGTGACATCTAATAATGTTAAAAAATAATTTCAGAATATTGTAACTGAAGATTAAAATGCTTGAATTTACATAGACATGCATCTGAATTATGCGTTTGACAGGCATATGCAGATGATGTCAATGATATACATAACAAGTGTGTTTTTATAATCCACATTATGGCTATTATCAAAATCTTCTCTATCACAACTTGAGCAAATACCTATTGACATCTGAATGAACTGACACACTAAACAAGTTTTATCTCTTAGCAAAATGACTTTTCTATGCAGTTGATTCCTCATGATACTGTTTTATGCAAATGCATTTAGACTAATTATCAAAATAAGCTAGATTGCATTTCGAACTTCTGCTATTAATGTCTGAAAAGGGCGTTTTTAAAAACTAATATGCAGTTAAAGCTTATGATATTTATTGCTCGTGTGTTGTGAATGTAGATTTACACAGAAATAATCAATTATTAAGCGGAAGAAAATAAATTAAATCTCTTTTCTGAAATTTACAATGCTGGCTTGATGTCCGGGAAATCCATTTCGCTTCCCTTAATTAAGTTTATTTTTAACTCTGGAGTTCTTATTAATAAAATATGTTTTATAATAGAAATCACTTAATATGATTTTCTTATATTAAATCTAATTATTATAAATCATTTTGGCACTAATTACTTCAATTATGAATTTTGTTTACAGTGCCATTTTGAACTCAAATATTTCTATTCTTTTATAAGAAAAAATGTTTAGAATATGTGCTTATGATATAATAAATACCATTTATCTTAATATATATTGTTCTATAAATAAAAGAATAGAAAAACAGATTATTTTATTTTAATCATTGATTCTCAGTTGGCATTGAAATTAACTTAAAAAAATAAAAAAAATGGAATTTCACACTTTCCGAATAAAGAGACTTGTGGTGTAAACTAAGTTGTTAGGAGGGGAAGATAAATTCTGTGAGCTTCAAACTATTCTGACATTTTAATTTTTTAAGGATATCTCAACAAAATTTGCTTTAAAGCAGCAAACAAAATTGTCAACGTAAACGATAAATATAATTGACTTGAAGGAATCATATAAAATTCATAAGCTTTTTTAAACTTTGATGTCACAAACATATGAAGTGGTAAGCATATGACTTTTATATTTGTATAACAAATAGAAGAATAATACAGGGTTTGTATGCTTTTGAGTAGCACTATTTTCGTAGTAACCTCGCCTTACTTAATCACAGAATTTGTAATAACTTTGTGCGTTATTATATTCAAATAGTGGTTCTCAAAAGTAAAGACCGTACGAACCTTTTTTTTTCAATGGTACTCAAATTTACATTTCGCATACATATTCGTTGTAACATAAATACGTTACAACCCTCCAAAACTACATACAGAAAAAAAAAGAAACTCAAACTGATTGTGATATGCTACTTTTATTTTAAGCTTTAGAATTCTCCTTTGAAACCTAAAATCTTTGCAACGACGCTTTATGAACTGATCCACTTAAGGTTGAAAACACAAACAATTGAAATAGATAGTTTGCATAAATGCTAACTTTCCGGGTTTTTTCCCCCCAAGTCGAAAAATATATCTTGTAACATAAAATTTGTTTAGTAAGATGATTTAAAATTGTAACTTGGTGTTATTTAGATTTTGGGTTCAAAGTGTGTTCATTTGACATTAAAAAATGGAAATTTGGAAGATATGAGTTTGTAGTATTAGTGAAAATGTCAAATATAAAAGAACCATTTAAGAATGTACAGGCCTGGAAAAAAATGTGATCACCCCTATTAAATCTGCTGCAAATATTCGTATGATAAAGTTAAAGGTACAAATCCACTGGGAATTATGTGTACTATTTAACGATATGCATGGATTATTCTTTGAGGGCCGTCTACATATTAAAAATTGCAACAACTTTCATTTTTCAAATGGTAACTGTTTAAGGCTTTATTTGTGTTCCTTGGAACATCAGCCTTTAAAAATATATAGTTAATGAATTTTTCTTAAATCTTTATAGAATTAGAAGGTTCAAACTTTGAGGATGATAATTTTTTATTCACATCACAAACTTTTATTTGTATCTCCCCTACAATTCATCCTATTAAAATGTTTGTTTTTTATTTAGATACAATAATTGCATCCAAGGCACATCCAGGCACATTTTTAAAATTCAAATACATGTGTTTAATTATGAAAATTATAAATAAATTCATATTCAAAAAATTTCTGAATTACGACCTTCAGTAATTTTTACATAAAAAGAATCAGAGTGACAGTAGACATTATTCCCAGTCGATCGGTACCCATATCTTTTTTACACGATTATTCACGGCAGAATTAGTAAGTTGTGATCACTTTTTTTTCAAGGCTTGATCAAGCAAATTCACTCAATGTTCTCAAATGTAAGATAACCGAGCTAAAACCATTGCTTAAAAATCAGTGATTGAGTTCGATCTGATATTTCTAATATGTGATGTCCAGTTTTTAGCGTGCCACGATAGATATATCTTTATGAAATAATAATCTGATTAATAAATGGAAAAGAAGAGAAATTGTCAATTCAAATCCTAAAGCTCTCTAAGTTGAGAAAACATGTCATTGATGTCACGAAAGGTTTTATTTATATTGACGCCTTTTTTTTATAATATAAAAATATGACTGTTTTTTCTTGCAGAAGTAGTGGTTTCCAAAGATTTGTTTATTCTATTACATTTCATAATCTTTGTTATCAAGCAAAAGCATGTCCGTGAGTAACTCTGACTTCATATTAACGGTCAAATAAATTTCGCTTTTACTGTAATGTTGTTTTATTTCTAAACATTGCATAATTCCAATTTGTACACCGTCGAATAGGGAAATTATTTTTTTCGAATGCAATTTGTTTGAAAACTGTGTTTCAGTTTACTGATTTTGTATGGTTTTAAAAATATGTTTCAAGTGTGTGTGTGTGTGTTTTTTTTTTATCTAATTCTATCGCCGGCTTTTAGTTCATTTGTTTCTGGCTACTATTACATAATGAAATTAAAACTTCATCAATAAATAAGTAAAACAATAAAAGAATACTAATAAAATACAAATTTAACAGACTTGTAATCGAACTCCATGCTTAAAGTAATGAAATTATTAGAGTCAAATATGCTGCTGTCAATAGTAAAATCTTTGGCGATTTATTCACCTATTGACTCCTGATATGTGGCTAATACTAAAGTAGTGTTTTTAATGAATTTCAAAATTTTATTTGAATACATAATTGATATTTTTTCATATAAAAATTATTTCTGGTGTTGTTAGTATGCAGTATAATAATATTAAATAAATAATATTAAATAAAAAAAAATCTATTAGAGTTTTCAATTTAAAAAATTGTTTTTCACTTATATTCTCTAATGCGGAAAGCCCGGGTTGGATTATCTGGTTATCATAAAAATTCTATTTTTTGAAATGAAATGTATATGTACCTTGTTTGAAAGATTTTGAAAAACCAATGTAAAATTATTTCTAAAAATAGAAAAAAATAATAATCATTAAGTGTTAATAAGTATTTTCAAAAGTAACCTAGTATGTATATGCAGGGCGACTCATATGTCCTCTGACAGTTTTTAAGAGATTGTAGAGCACGCACTACAATAATCGGTTTTTGCATAGGAAAGCGAAATCGTAATGCATTTATCCAATGAAGTATGCAGGGGATCTCACTTCAATCCAAGCATAAGTATTATTTATAACTGTAAGAAAAATAAAGATATTTTAACGAAAATTCCAACAGACTTTCTTTTCTTTCAGTGAAATGCAATGGAATCACGTCACATGCTGGAAATGTATAGTAGGGTTGAACGAAAGAAATTTTTTTTTAGAATTTCAATATGCTATAGTTTTCACAAGTTACCTTTGATTAAAATAAAGACGGTAATTAAATATCAATGTAATTGGATAATGTTTAAAGGTGCGCAAGAAGTGTAAATTTTAGGTTTTATTAAAATTTTGACAAATTTTGCAATTAAGTTCAAAAAATGTTTTTTGTATTTCAATATTCTATAGTTTTTAAAAGTTATCTTTGATCAAAATAAAGATGGAAATTAAATATCAGTGTAATTGGATCGTTTTTGGAGGTGCCGCAAGAAGGGCAAACTCTAGATTTTTAAAAGTTTGACAATTTCGCAATTGTGTTGAAATTGACAACTGAGAATTGAATACCCTTTTTGCGGTACCTCCAAGCTTGAACCAATTACGCTGATATTTAATTTCCATATTTATTTTGATCAAAGGCAACTTTTGAAAACTATAGCAGATGGAAATACAAAAAAGATTTTTTTGAACATAATTGCGAAATTTGTCAAAATTTTAATAAAACCTAAAGTTTGTCCTTCTTGAGGCACCTCTAAACATAATCCAATTTACACTAATATTTAATTTCCATCTTTATTTTGATAAAAGACAACTTGTGAAAACTATAGCATATTAAAATTCCAAAAAAAAAAAAAAAAAAAATTCGTTTCACCCTAGTGTAAGTACTTGGGTCTGTGAGACCATACGTACTGTCGATAACTTTCAGAAAAAGAGATAATCTAGTTCAGGACTATTTGAATGAAGATGACTACTACTTCTTCTTTTTATCGTAACATTTTCTTCGTTATATTTCTTGCAAAAAAAATTAAATCTGTTGCAAATTTCGTTAAAGCATTTTCATAATATTTGAAGTTACGAAGAAAAATCCCGGTGGCGATTGGAGTGAGACACTCTGTATTTTTGACTGAACAAATGCACATATATGCACGGAAATATCCGACACTGATTTTCTATACAGAAATATTTTGATGTAGTGTGTTCCACCATTTCTTAAATTTTGCTTGAGAAGTTTCGAATCTCAAATAAGCTCATAATTCAATTAAACATTATCTGCAACAATTTTAAAGGCAATTACTACTTTTCGTACTAGAAAAATAACCTTGCGATGTTACTATTCCAGCATATACTTACGAACAATTCCTTTTTTAAAGATACAATATATGTTTTACACTTAGCGTATAAAAATTAGTGTAAAACTGTAATCAAATGTGTCATCTGTACTTAATTTTGTTTCAAAGTTGAAAGCACATATTCCCACAACATTTAGCCTGCAATAGTACTATCACTTATTAAAAGTAGTAAAATTGTGATAAAACAGTTTTGTGAATACTTATTGAAATGAGCTTTAAAGATGAAACGTATAATTACTTATATGTCATTCTATTTACATATATTCAAATGATTATTCCCTGATGACGTGACACAAAAGTAAAATTTATGTACTTAAATGGGAGAAAATTTTGTCGCAGAATATTTGTTACAGTAAAGTGAAAGACGGTTAATGTGTAAACATTTAAAAAGTTCAGACTAATTGGCAAAATCAGTCAAATAGGGTTCCGTCTTAACTTGATTGAAAATTTCAATTTTCTTCTTGTTTTACGCATTGAAATAACTTTAATTTTAGCGTACGGAGTCATTTTTATTCCCTATTTTAATTAGAGTTTTGAGCAGAATTGGTTTTAGTTCTCAGCTACGTTCTTACAAAGATGTTATTATTGCTAAGATTATTTTCAGAAACATTCAGGAAACGTTTGGAAACTTCAACTGTCATTAAATTATTTATTTTATACACCGAAATACCGACATTCTTCTTAAAATAAGGGAAGGTTGTGAAATAAGAAACTAGTAATAAAACAAACAAACACACACAAAAAATCTATATTAAAAAGAATAAAAAAATGCTAAAATATAGTTTTTACTTTTAAATGACTACCCGTAAGGCATGGTGACATCACGGCGACGTCTCTGTGAAGTCACACTGTGAGTTTGTGACAGTCGTCGTGACGTCACGTGACGTTGATGTGAAGTCACTGTGACGTAAATGCGAGGTCGTTATGGCCGTTTTCAAGGCTTTCTGTGACCTCACAATGTGACTACTTTGTGAAGTCACCGTGCGACTTCAATGTGAAAAATGTGACGAATCTGCATCGGATAGGGTGACCAGATTTTACCCGAATCCTATACGGATTGTTCGGATCAAAAAATTTTTATGGTTCAAGTTTGTGACGTTTGTGACGACACTGCACCGGGTTGGGTGACCAGATTTTACCCGAATACAATCCAGAAACTTCGGATCGATCTTTTTGGATTTGTTTGGCTACAGAATAGATTTGGATTAGTTGTCGTGTGACCTGATTTTCGTGAACCCGATCTGACCCAAGTCGGGTATAATGTTTTTACTGTAAGTCTTGTTCAGAATAGAATCTTGCATATGACCAAGTAACCAGATTTTATCAGAAATTGTGTTACGATACAATTTCTGATGTCGGCTCGGATCTAGAGTCATGCACGAATCCGGTTATATACTTCTTGAACATGATTGAATGTCCACTTGAACATGAATGATGGTTGACTGAAACTATATTTACATTCAACCCGTAATCTTACCCTAACCCAACAACAACAACAACAAAAATTCTGTAGGCCCACAACCCGACCGAACCTGATAAATGATTTCGCATAGATTCGGATAACAAGATTTCACCAAATACAGATAAGATCGACGATAAGGATTGGATCGGCAATCATTTTTTTTATGCAACTCGTATTCAAATTAAAACTTTGCATCTGATTGGGAAACCGGCTAATGTAGCCGTTAAACAAGAAAATTATAAATGTAAAAAACGCATACTAATATAAAAATAATAGATGAATCCATTAAAAATTATAATAAAATTAAATATTTTAATAATATGAAATTCTATTGTGCAAATAACCACTTTTAAAAATAACTGCGACTTCCATTTGTTTTATGTAACCACCAAAAATGTTGACAATAATTAAAACTATGCTATTTTGCTTTTAAGTATTGAAGTTTTTAAATGTGTATACTTTGCCATATTTCCCCTCGTTCAGTATCACGAAACTTTCTGACACATTTATGAACAAATTTTTAAACGCTTGGCACTTGCATGCCTGATTATTAAAGCGATTTGGAATGAATAGCGTTTTCCATTTTTAGATAAATGAAATGCTTAAGAGCAATTTTGGTCACTTTTTTCCGTTTCTGACGCTGCGCATCGGAAATTCGGTTCAAAACACCGACTTTGATAGTGTTTTCTGAAACATCTTTTGTCAAAAATGGAAAATGCCATTCTATTACATATATTCTGAATAAGAACACCTGCCAATTTCATGTGTTTCCGAATAAAAATGAATTCAGAAATTAGTTATTTTGGATTTGATTACAAATTTAATGAAAATAAAAGAAAATAAATAGATTTTTAAATAAGCATTGTGAAAAATTTATATTAGGAATCCATTTAAATAATAGATCTACCTATTGTGCGATATTATTAAATAATAAACATTCTATCAAGCAATAAAACATTTTTCGAAGCAAATAAAATTTAAAACTTCGGATCATAAACGCAAAGAAAAAAAAAATATTTTTTTTTTTCTTTACAAATTATTTTATTTATAGTTTTTGATAGAATACTAAATGCAGAGCTTAAATATCAATTTTTACTATAGAAAAAATTCGATAACATAACTGGAAAAATTACCTTAACTGAATAGCTGTTTTATTGTTTCATCAATATTCATTATTTTTTTGCACCTAATATTGACATATCTTGACAACTAAATTTGTAATGAGTTAAATTGTCGCAATTATTTCAAATATACCAGAAAATTATTTCTCAAAACCTCCACTAGCTAAGAAATTTTCAAATTGTAAATCAAATATTAATAGTTTTAAAAATTGCAATGTTTTTAATTACAATGAATAACTATGAAAATTGAACTGAGAAACGCAAAATATAAATACATTCCTCGTTATAAATAACACTTTACATTTAGAATATATATTGTTAGTAAATACTTTAAGCTTTTTTCGAAACTGTCTATTTAAAACGATTTAAAACATTAAAGCTAAAATTTTATACAAGTGATTAAAAAAAAATAGATTTAAACATCTTAACATTTAAATAATACACTATTAATGTACCATTACTAAATATGCACTATTAAGAAAACTGCGAAGACATTAAAAGTTACCTGCTAATCTATAAGTAAAACCACCAGTTCTAGGGATTAAGTTTTAATGGTCGTTGACTGCTTCCTTTTCATTGAAAAGGAGACTCAAATCCACTGCTTTAATTTTCAAAGTGTCCAGCTTAGGTGTGTTCATAGATCTGAGATATCAAATATCGCACGCAGACCTTAATAACGCACCCAGCTAGACATAAGGATAGGTTAAAATGGATGATTCACTTTAAAACGTTAATTTACTTTCACGGTATAAATTCCACAATATACTTCCACAAACTAAAAGAACACCACACACTCTAATCCGCCGATGAAATTAATCGTCTGACCTCAACATCTGCGATCATGATCTGCGCTGTAATGTTTACCACAAAGTAACATCTAGCAGGTGTTTCCAGAAAAAGAATAGAAAGAAAACAGTTAAATAAAGACATTTCAAATGCTTTATAGTTTATATGGCTGACAAATAACTTCTAATAAAACTATAATATTCTGTTTTTATATGAGAGAGTTTAGTATTCTTGGAAATAAGCTGTGAAAATTTAAATTTTTATATATTTTTTAATCAGTTGCATTTGTTTTAGGCGTCCAAAGTAAACATAAATTTTAAATAAAAATGGATTTAATAGTCTTTATAAAATAATTACGACATAAATATAAATACTATTCTGCAATCAGATTTCCTAAATACGATTTTTTCATTTTTTACACTCTATTGAAAAGAGCAATATATTTAACAGAGGTGATATCTTATTAAGCACTGACCAGTTTTGGAATAAATTGCTATAGGAATGACATATACTTTATGACATATTTTTAATTCGTTTTTGTTCGGAAACGCATGAAATTGGCTTTTGTTTTTATTCAGAAACTCTGTAATTGAAAGACGTTTTCCATTTTTTAGTAAAATCAGAAGATCTTTCAGAAAAGAATGTCAAAGTCAGCGTTTTGAACCAAATACCCGACGTAACAGGGAAAGAAATGAGAAAAACCAGTCGTCACGTGACACGAATTGCTTATAACTCGATAAGTAATATATTTATCAAAAAATGGAAAACTCATTTCGATTCCAAATTGCTTCCATAGTCAGTCCTGCCCATTTTATGCCTTTGCGTTTAAAAATGAGTCAGAAATTATGTCAGAAAGCTTCGCGTTGTGGAGCAGGTCAGTTGAGAACCACCTTAAATATTCAGTACAAGAAAAATCTTGAACGCGTTCAACGGTCACCCCGAGCACCCCCGATGTCGAACTCGCAAAAATGGTGTCTACACTTTTTAAACGGAAAGCTGATGATTGGGTTGAGTGGCCCCTCAAAATAATAAGAGATTGGAGATTTTTAAAATATTTTTAGTATCACAAAATTAGCAAATGAGTTCTATGGGGTGGTAGGAAAAAAAATTAAATGTTTGTATTTAAAATGCTAACAAATCTCTAAATTGCTAACAGTTTTATTAGAATGGGAGATCTATTTCTGAATTACTTTCCGCCAAAACTTTCCTACGTTACTAAATTTCTATTTAAGGATTTTTACCTGTGTATTATATAGTATATTTTGTTAAATTTCATGAAAATGGCAATGAAAATTGTAAAAAAAATATCTGCCTCATATATGTAGACAAATATTTATTTATTATTTTATTTTGGAAATACAATATATTTAAATAATGTGTGACAATGTTTTTATTAATGATTTAGGTACATGACATAATTCAATTCTATATTTTATGAGTTTTTTTCCAAATTCTCTCTCCGATCACACCGTGAATTCACAGAGTGTTGGCATTTTGGTCATAGGTTTTACGTGACTTATGTGACTTGCAGTGACGTCATTGCAACGTCACAAAAATTTTTAAAGCTGTCAAAAAGTAATTTTCTTCATGCCATAAGATGTTCTAAAGTTTATTTTAAGTTTTCTTTAGATCTTGAAGACGTTCACATTTTGATAACAGTGTGACGTTACAAAGTGGTGTCATTTTGGTCACAGATGTGACGTGACGTACGTGAATCACAGTGACGTCACTGTGACTGTGCATGCTATGCGGGTATAGCCTACCCAATATTTTTTTTAATGATATATATATATATATATTGATTTGGAAATATACATGCATTTCGAATTACTCATAATAATTAAAGAATTTTTCACAATAAAATATTAAAGCGTAAAACTGGCTAAAATTCTAGATATAATTCACAAGTGAATTTTTTAGTAATAATATGTTAATTAATATTCAACTATGTAAGTTATAATTTTTTTTAGCAATGTTTCTTTTTATTATTTTTCTTATTGCCTGGGTAAAAAGGAACAGGACCCATATAGTGTCACTTCATATCTCTCTGTGTAACATTTGAGATATAGTCTCTTATTTCATTTTAAGCTTAATGTATGCACATTCCATTTTATGTGACTCTTATATCTAGAGCTGAATATTAATTTTTACGACAAATAAAGAAACTAAGTTGTGAAATTCAAGAAATTTATTTTTAGCCTTCTGTGACTGGCAAATGAAATTTTATTAGTTTATTATTATTTTTTTTAATCTGACAAGCTGTATTATATGATTTTTTTTTTATATTTCTTTATAAACCCGTTCAGTTTACCCAGTCTCTTATCACCCCACAGTATTAATAAGAGAGTCTAAATAAATAAGGATTAATAAGCCCCAGTATCACAAAATTGTTGAACCAGTGTTGGTAATTGTGTGAGTCCCACGTTGGCCAACAGTAAGAAATATCCGCTTTACCGTACCATCAGCCAACGACGTATTTGCCAATAAAGGCTCAATAGTTAGCTGCTCAGATAACCGTACAATTTGATGTGGCCTGACAAATTTAATTTTGATTGGCCGAACAACGTACTAAATTATAGTGGCTTATTGTTGGCATATATCAACCCTACCATATCATGAAAGTTTCCACAAACCGACAACTATGGGCCAACTATCGGTGTTACGTGAGAGTAAACTCTAGCAAAATTGTAAAAAAAAAAATGAAATATTAAAAATTGGTTTTAAAATTTTAAAGAAGAAAATCAGATTCATCAAATTTGTGGGATTTGTTTTGGCAAGACATTTTACTCATAAAAATAGCATCTTATTACCACCCTATCCAAAGGCTGCCACTGACGCATTTTTTTTTAATTGGTTTGTACCAGTATTTTCAAAAAAATATTATTTATGGTAGATTTCTCTTGCAGCTGTTTCTGAAGTATATGGCAAAGATTTATAGTTTTGAAAAGTAGCAAAATTAGAATATAAAAGTTATCGTTAGTGACCGCCGTGCAAGAAAGTGTAAACGATTCAATTTTTCAATATTCGATTTGTAGAAATTTTGACTTTCTGAGAAACTTACATAGTTTAAACAAACATAGTTTAAACTTTTAACTGCATTTATTTTGGTTGTTGCGTTTTTTCATGTGAAAATATATTATTCTGCTGTAACTACTTTTTTTTTAACTTCCAACCAATTACCATTCAAATATTTAACATCTAAATGTGCGTTGCTTTACATTAGATGTATCAAATTGTAGCCCTCGGGATACGTCTATTATTTAATAGTAATTTTTGCCATATTTAATCACAGAATGTCTGCGATTAAACTTAATATTGGTATTAAAAATTACTACTATCCCGGGGGCCTCAGCTTGTCACCATTGCTCTAGATACATGTAAATCTAAATCAGAAAAAGAGGGACGTGTTAGGTAGGTACTGTAAATAAACACAAACAAATAAGACAAGAAATTGTTTTATAAACACTTCATACAAAGTTTATAAATGAATAAAAATCCCTTACCATATTTGTCTGCGTTTATGAACACTATGTTTCTTGTATGTTAAATTTTGTTTTAGACTTGGGGATATATTAGACGTGTTTTAGACGTGAAATAATAAAGTATATTAAAAAACTATCTTTTTAAGTAAGTTTCTAATGCCTAAAAATTATTCGTAGCAACTTTTTCTATGAAACCTGCCAACTGCGACAATAAATACACACCCACGTTAAATATTCATTTATGATGTTTGCGTGATAGTTGGTAATATTATTAACATATGCTTAATATTTGTACAATTGTTATGACTCCCTATGCACTAATAACCAATTTCATTCCAGACCGAGTTGTACCGTGGCCTTACTAATAGTACCTGAATTTGTTCAAAAGTGTTAAATGAAACCAAAGAACTTGGAATTCCGTTTCGGTCATTGCGATGGTATAATTATTACCTATGCTTTGTATGAGTTCAAATTTTATTAACATAAAGATTTGAGTGAAAATGCTTATATATTCATTTTGTTTTTGATTCAATTTAAACAATTGATTTCTGTCTACCATTTCATTTCATATATGATTTGAATTATGAATACTGATATTAGTCCATGGAATGCTGACCGTAAATACAAATGTCAGTTATGCCCGAAGGCTTGCTGCCTTGATATAAACTTGTATATGAACTTAACGAAAAAATAAAGTTTTTGTTTACAAGTATAGAATATTTTGTTTATTTAAGTATAGAATTACAAAAGTCTTTTACTTAGGAAAAATATGAATTGCTTTAACAAACATAAATCTCAAAAACAGAATGACAGCAGTACGTACTTTTAAAGTTTAGTAGAAAATCTTTTTTTTTTTTATCAAAAAAACTTGGAATTTAGTTTCGGTCATTGCGATGGTATAATTATTTCTTATGCTTTGTATGGGTTCAAACTTTATTAACAGAAAGATTTGGGTGAAAAGGCTTATATATTCATTTTGTTTTTGATTCAATTTAAACAATTGATTTCTGTGTACCATTTCACTTCATATATGATTTGAATTATGAATAGTGATATTAGTCTATAGAATGCTGACCGTAAATACAAATGTCAATTATGCCCCAAGGCTTGGTGCCTTGATATAAACTTGTATATGAACTTAACGAAAAAATAAAATTTTTATTTATTACCATTTAAATATAGAATTACAAAAGACTTTTTCTGAGAAAAAATAGGAATTGTTTTTACAAACATAAATCTCAAAAACAGAATGACAGCAGTACGTACTTTTAAAGTTTAATAGAAAATCTTTTCTGAGTTGAAAATGAAAAATATTGGTTTATTGTGAAAATGCGTGTGATAATTTCTTTGTATGTTAATCCAGTAGTTTTGACAATTTTTGTTACTCTATCATATTTTTTAAACAATTTTTATTTTGCCAATATCTTTAATTTATGATTTTAAAAGCCTCTTTTATAAAAGCAGTATTTTAGATTACCTTGTGTTATAATGTATTATACATTCCTATAATGGTATAAATAATAAAAATGAAAGCAATAATAATTGAATTAGTCATGTATTTTTTTATTTATTATTTGATGAGTGCTTTGTATACCTTCGTATTTAAATAAAGTTTTTGAAACGTATTCATTTTTTTAGACTTGTGCTATAAGATTTGAAATGATAGGGTACTGAAACGAAACGTTTCAAACGACATAATAACTGAAAACATTAATTATCAACTAACATCAACTAAAAATGTTTGAAATGGTTTAGACCATTTAACTATATGTATAATAAAGTTGATCAAAATACAACTTTGTTTAATTGTAATAATCAATAGAATTTACACACATCGTAAAGATATTTTATTTTTCTGTTTATAATTAGGTGAATTTTTATACCGTTATTCATTAGAATTTAAAATGTAAAAATTGGCATGTTGAAATATATTTTTTTAGTAAAATTCACTGAACATATTAACCAATATATAAAACAAAATCCTTTTCTCATTAAACTTTGAATATTACGCAACTTTTCTTACTGTATTACAGATTGAACAAAAAACATATGTATAGTTCTTGTGACTTACATAATGTTGACATTTTGCTTTAGGGCTTGGCTGATTTTTTATTTAAAATTAGATGTATGGTATTTACTAATTAGTCTTATTTTTTTATATATGTCTTTAACTTGTTCTTATTAAGCGAAATATAATTAGCATTGGTGAAATATGATTACATTCACCTTGACGACAATTCGTTTATATATATATATATACATATATATAAAGTAAATATATTATAGTTTAAACAGCTTCAGGTCATGTCTGGAGAGAAAACTTTGTTATGGATTGCGATCAAGGGAAGATATTTTATAATTTTTATTCTATTACGCTTTTTTCCATAATTATTTAGTTTTCTTTTCAACTAACATATTTTAAAAAGTGAATTAAGTTTCCAAATTAGTTTTGGGTCAATATTATGTTTAATAATAAGAAAAATGGAAGGTACGGTTCATAATAACGGTAAATATATAATTTATTACATATCGCGTGTTCTATTATATTGTACAATGATTAAATTACTAGTATGGTTTATCTTATTCTTAATTTTTCTACAGGGAACAATGTTTAGATGAAGTATTATTAATTATTTAACTTTTATCTAACATAAATATTTAATTGTGTACGTCAAAATAACATTTAGGATAACACACTGAAAAAAAATGAACATGGAAAAAATAAATAAATATAAGAAGAACGAATCAATTTAGCTATAAATATTTCTCCCATTTCTCATCTCTTTATCTAGAATGAAAATCTTATAATTACTTTTTATGTGCTAAGAAGTCCAATTTTAGATTTATGCATAAATAAAAAGCATATTTTAACATTGCTCTTAATATGTTAAATTATCATATTAATTAAAATAAATATCGAACTCAGTATAAGAAGTAATGTATTTTTGTATTGTCATTTTTATTTCAGCTGCCTTAAATTTAGGTAAAGACAAAATTTTTAATTTTCATCTTGAGCATAAGTGTTTGGCGATTAAAGAAATTTAAATTAAAAGAATAACTTTCCTCTTGAGCTTAAGTGTTTGACTGTTAAAAAATTTGATTTTTTTAAAATCTGAAATACAGGGTGATTTCATAATAACACTGGTCCATACGATTTTCAGAAGGTGGTCAATGGCTGTTTTCTAAAGTATTTTTAATACCGAACCCGAAAAGATAATTAAAAATGATCTATCATGTAACGTTTTCTAGCTATATAACTTTTCCAGACAAAACATTGACGTCCTAAAACAATCCAGAGAATATCATATTCAGGATAACCAATTTCTTCTAGACTACTGAAATAGTCCTATCAGTCACAGAATACGAAATATGAAAATAAACAAAGGAAAAAGTTTAATGCGCATGTGCATCAGATTAGAGACTCCATAGGCCTTCTAAAGAGAATGAAATTTGATAATTCGATCTCCATATCCTCAGGATAGCCAGTAGATATTTCTGATGGGATATGACAATTACAGTATCTATAGGCTCATTGTAAGAAGTCCGAAGGATCATTGTGGTTGTATAGGTTTAAAGATCCTTATTATGTCTTTTTTCGAACATAATATATACTATCTAGTATCTTAAAAAACGAGTTTTCTCCAATTGACCAATTAATAATAAGTCTCTCTAGTAACAATAAACAACGCTTTAAACAATATCATCCCCACGGAACCTGCTCGAAATCACACACTCTGTCAGTGCAGCTTAAGCCATTGGTAATTGTGGTTGTGTGTGGTAATTCATGTTATATTCAATTCCGCAAGTTCAGTAGGGAAGTCCTTCCAATTACGAAAGTTTAGTTAATTTAATTTTGTACGATTTCATACACTAATAAACTTGGTCACTTTTGCAATTTTATACGTTTTTAACACTTTCCAACCTAATTGAAAAGTGTTTATGACTTCGGTTTGTCTGGCCGTATGGCCGTCTGCCGTCTGCCGTCTGCCGTCTGCCGTCTGCCGTCTGTCCGTGCTCTAACTCCCGTAAATATGCTCGGATTGCTCTTCAATTTTTATATGTTATAGTCGTTATCTATAGCATGTTCCCTATTTCAACGGAAGTGTGTAGCACTTATAGTTTTTTTACAGGGACACTCAAAAGAATTCCGTTACATTGCGGTCTATGGGGAAAAATCATTGACGGTTTATTTAAATAATGTTTCACTATTTTAAAAGCATTGAAATTTATATATATCACTAAGGTGCTTTATAAGAAGCTTGATATGGAATAGGGTGTGCATAGCACTTATAGTTACTTTACAGGGACAGTCAAAAGAATTCTGTTACATTACGTCTATGGAGAAAAATCGTCTGCGGTTTATTTAAATAATGTTTCCCTATTTTAAACGCATTGAAATTTATATATATCACTAAGGTGTATTTCAAGAGGCTTACTACAGAATAGTGTGTGTACAGCAGTCATCGTTCATTTACAGGGACACACAAAAGAATTCTCTACTGTAAGTTAACAATAATTCCTGGAAGTGCGTTTTAAGTTACTGATCGCGATTTTAATTTTAACTCGCTTTTTGTCTATTATGTGGTGTGTATAAATTCTGTATATCATATACAGGGAAGCACAAAAGTTCGCGAACACATTTCCGTATTATTTAACTCCAGACGGAGAATTTTAAACTGTGCTACGCGTTTCCTAACTGAACTAAAATTTAACATCCTATGTAGTATATATACAAATCTATAGATCCTATACAGGGCTGAATAAAAGTATTCGGATTACTTAGATGTTATCTTTTAGCTTATTAAACGGTATAATTTGTAAAATTATTTTGGAAGCGTTGGAAAGTGTTACATAATCTATGCTTGACGCATGATTTTTCGTTCTTGTTAGCAATTTATGAAGGTTCTGAACGAAAATGTGATGCATGAGGGAAGAAAATTGACTTCAATTTGAGATTCAGTGTCGACAAAAATATAAGATTATTTTTTTTTGCGGTTCTGTTCCGAAAATTACTTTTCAATTTGCAGACTAATGTAACCAGTCCTTTTTTGGAAGCATATGTTGATAAAACTTATGAATGAAATGAGTGTGCCTCTGTGTATCCATATTTTTAAAAAAACACCATGAAATATTTTATCATTTATTTCAATCAAGAGAGAAATAAACTTGTTGTTTATCAATTGCCAATAACTGTTCAGAATATACATTCATTTTTAACGAAAATATCATTTTAAAAATTTTTGGAAGACTATGGACAAGGAACTGTTAAAAAGTACTGATTTACTTGAATAACTTTGCTTTATCAACATAATAATTGCATTTTTAAATAAAAGTTGTAGCAAGAATTGTTACAATTGCATTTTTTATTTTAAAAATTGTTTACAGTTGTCAAAATTTGCATGCATAATCTTATTTTAAATTTTAATTAGTAATTTTTATTTTAAATATATAATGATAACGCCATAGCTATTAATGTCGCTATTATATCGGATAATAAAATCTTTATGTATCCATATATGTAAATCTTAATATTTCCATTTGTACTTATTATCTTAAATCCTCTTTCACATGCATAAGTTAGACCAGGCGAGTCCAACCTGTGCGTCTGCGATTAGCTTCCTACTGCTTCTTCTATATAGTAATTTCGTCTTATTTAATTCTAGACTACTCTGGGATTAAATAAGGTGACGAGTTTCTTTTCGGAAAAAGCCGTAACAAACGGCTCGTAGGCTAATAGGTTGGACATTCCTAGGTTAGACAATAACACCTTAAAAGGATTAACAAGCAATGGCCATATTATTTTAGAATTACAGACTAAAATACTGGTGATCACATATTTTTATAACGATTTTGGAAAAAGAAATATGTAAACAAAAATAATAGTTTTATTATCTATTATATTCAATGTGATAGCTCTTTAGTTGAACTATCATGTTACATTTTGATTACCAAGATAACAGAGTTTTTCTGAAAATATGAAGGTTTCTACTTTCCTTATTTTAAGTTTTCCGTTATAACAGAATCCAGCAATAACCATAAAAGCTTTAGAAAAACTTTCCTTGTTTTCTCTAAACCAAATTTTAGATCTTTTCTCCTCTTTTTCGCTAGTAAATCAGTCTTTCCCTATTGCAATTAGATAAATATATCCAAGCCTCTCTCTCTCTCTCTCTCTCTCTCTCTCTCTCTCTCTCTCATCAATGTAACTAAATGCGTCCATTTTTCACCTGCGATATAATTTTCATACCAAAATCTGCACATAGACCTACGCTGGGAATTTTTTTTTTCGCATTAGGCGGTGACCATCATGTTTTTTTTTGTTTTGATTAGCTTTAAATCAGATTTTATAATATTTTGCTTACAGTTCCTATAGAAATGTTTAGATTTTGAGATAATTCTTTAGGGGGGGGGGGGGGGGGGGGTTGGACTTTCTCTTAAAACATTAGATATGACTTTAGCTAATAATAAGCGGTGAACGTGCCTTTCTTGAGTATGCATTTTATTTTTACCAATTTCCGCAGTTAAATGTAAAATTTGACGTTTTCCCCACTTTTTATTAATTATGTCACTTATTTTACGTGTAGAAACATTAAAACCATGAATTTTACACGATTTTTTAATAATCGAATAGGAGTATTTCATTTCGTAAAGCGCAAATACATAGCCTTCGATCCATTGTTTATTTTCCAGCGACATTTTAAAGCAAATAATATCTTTTATGATGCAGGCAATAATTAAAGACCATTCCGATTCGATGTCATATATATATATATATTCATTTAAATTTAAATCATAGCAAAATATACAGAAATGTGTGAAAACCCTAGTATTTGCAATAAAAAAAGGAACATTTCAGAAAAGCATTTTAATTATTATCGCATAATTTTCTTAATAAAGCTTTTCAGTGCACAACTCTGATAAAATTAACTAGAAAGTTTTGTCAAGTAACAAACGTGTTATCCTCTGTGCTTCAAAAGTTCGTTATAACTATACAAATTTATTAGAAAAAGAACAAATAATGATAAAAAAAATTGTGGTTGGCACTAATAAGGAACAGGGTGAAATCGAATTGTTTTTAATAACAAAAAAGTTACATTTCCAAAAGTCATCGATAGAGGCAATAAATAAGATAAATTTGCAATGTTAGCCAAAATTTGAAACAGATATATGGAAATTAAGTTTATAATAAAATATAATGAACAGTGTCTAACAAGCTGCAGTATTCCCTGAGTTGAATTTAGCCCTTTCCTGGTTTTGAGTCCTTTCGCCAAGCATCGATTAATGTGTCACCATTCATGTAAAAAAGCTTAATAAACAGTGCTCGATCTCGTAATAGTAGCATGTTGTCTGCAGCGAAAGAAGGATTCACGTAAATCTAGTTGTTTTATTAACGGCCTGATTTCCATAAATCTACTTCATTCATCGTGTGTCAGCACTCTTTAACTTTGACTTTTGGAACTACAACATTTTTCTTTTTATTAAAAAAATCTGATCTCTCTGTAATCCCACACGCGCAAACTGCGAATTCTTATCATCAGTTGTTCTTTTTAATTTAAAAAAAAAAATTGTAACGACTTTTTGACGCACCTGGTATTACAATTGATAAAAATAGATTATCTGAAAAATAACAAAAAAAAAGGTAGTTAAGAAAAATGCATTTTTTTTAAATCTATTTCCATTTATAGTTTTTCGTAAAATATTTTTGCAATGTATAAAGCAAAATAAATAAAAAAAGAAGAATGCTTTTCAATTAACAATCCTAGTACTAGAATTAAAACAAATGCTGCAAAACAACTAAAATACAACTTTTTATAATAAGACTTTTTAAAAAATACAATGAAGTGCGACATCAATAGATAAAAATACTAAGCTAATAAATTTTGTATTAGTTCATAAGGCTAAGAGCTATCGATCGTTAATTTATCCCTTATGTTGATTAAAACGTCTTTAATTGTGCCCATTTAATGGGAAAATCATAGACACAGTTAATTCTGTTACGCCTGATGAGCTAGGGAACAAATTGATCGGACAAATTTGTATATAATGTTAGTGGAGGCAACTTTAAATGCATCGATTTGTGCACAATTCATTATACATTGGTTTATATAAAGACAGAATGCACTTTGTTCAAATGTAGTATATTAAAAGCTCAGAATTTAGATTAAATATTAATAGGTTAGATTATGGATAACGCATAACAAGTATATTTATTTTGAATCCAATTTTAATAATGATATGTTGTCCATTATGTTTTAATTTAAATATCACGTCAGATAATAAGTATTCAGTTTAATTTAAATTACATTGCACTTTAGAATATTTGAACATAAAATATTAATTCGCGTTATTGCATGTATAGAGTGAGTGCAGTTTTACCACAAAATGTTATAGATTTTTCGACTTGTTTAATCGCATAAAAATCATTACAATGTCTGTAATTAAAGAAATATATTTAAAAATACGCGATTTAAATGTAAAATAAAAAATTTCTAATAAAGATAGCGGTCTCAGGCTTATTAGAAATTCCAAGGATACTTAGTCATCTGTAAATGAAACTCTTAATATAAATAGAAAATAAAGCCTAGAATATATAGACTAAATAGATAATATAGACTAGAAATAAAATAAATCTCTTGGACTGTTAATTGGGTGAAATCTATATTAAAAATTATTTGTACTTTCGTATTATCCGCGTGCCAGCGGTTAATCACCGAAAAAAATCGTCAAAGATTCCATGTCATGTATATATTAATTATGTGCATGTGTTCATGTATACATGTATGTGTGTATTTATTCATGTATGTAATTCATTCATATATATGTATGTCTGTATTCCTGTATATTCATATACATTCTAATAATTTTCATATACTACAATAAATAAGCTTCGCATTGTAAAACAAAATATTCTGTATTACTTACCCCGTAACAATGATATTTTAAGGAAATTACCCCCTAAATCCTTATAAAATAAATTAAGCACCAAATAATGAAAAGAGTATACATCCACAGACAAAAAACATAAAAGAAGTGAAAGACGAACTATTTAATTAACATGAAGTTTTTGAGTTAAATTTATTTATTGAAATTTTTATGCTCAGTAAGTACCGTTTTCCGTAGGAAAAAAACATTAGAAAAGTGTATAAAAAAACATGATATTAAGTTATACACTATATGGCCATTAATGACCGGCAACTTTCAATTTTAGACATTTTGTCGAATATTTAAAAATATGCTTGTCAGATTCTTCTGGAATGTTCCTTCTGTATTTTTACCCGATTAAATGGACTGTGACCCTAGTTTCGTGTGTATATATATATATATATATATATATGTATATAAAATGTGTATATATATGTGTATATATATATATATATATATATATACATTTTATATATACATACCAGCTGACCCGCCCGGCGTTGTCCGGACCCATAATAAAAATTAAATAAACCCCAAATTTGTATTATTTTTTTTCTTTAACCCAATTTTGTATGAATTTATATTTTTAATGACAAAATCGCGAAAATACTGAGAATTAGTGATAAAAGTGCTCTTAAGCAAACATTTTCTTCATTTTTTACATAGGATCGTTTCACAGTTTAAAAAAAAAAAAATTCAAATTTTTAATGGTCATAAATATAACAGTTTTACAGCCTGTTTAAAAATTACGTCAGAAATATTGTATCTAGTGGTAAAATAAATATGTTTTGTTTTCGCTTTTTTTGGTTTTCCCGTCGGGTCCGTTAACATAAAAGAAAATAGTTTTCGTCGTCCGAACTATCTGAAATTTTAGTCGTTTATAAATATAACTGTTTTCAAGTCTTCTGGAAAATTATGTCAAACTATATGCATATTAAATAGTGAAAACGTTACCCGAAGGGGAGCGTGACCACGCAGAAACACCGCGTTATTATAGTTTTACACCTAAAATTTCTGAGATTTTATTTTAAAAAATACATTTTTTCTCGTCCGAACGTTTCGAAATTGTTATAGATGAAGTAAATCAGGTCTACCGAGATGCTCTAAAAAGATTGTGTCGAAATACGAGCGTTCAGTAACTTTTAGTGTAAGCAAACATGCGTTCACCGATTTTTTTTTAAAGTGTTAAAATTCGTATTTTTTTAAACTTATTATACCGTCTATTAGAAGAAATTTTATGCTTTAAGAGCATAAGTTTGCAAAGTCTGTATCACTAAAATTGCGCTCTTGGGGAGCGCTGCCATAAGGGGGAAAACACTCACCCTTGAAAACAACACTTTTTCAAAAATGTTTTTCAAAGGGTTAACATAATTTTTTTTTCAGGTTGATTGCAGCATTTCAGACGTAAGAATGCTATATTTCAGAATATGTTTTTAAATATACAAAATGGTTTTAGACAGTTAAAACAGAATTGCGTATTAAACGCATTCTTCATTTAAATGGTTTTTCAATCTGGTTCGCTGCCATAAATCAGGAATTCGGGTTCTGGGCATGCGTGAGTGCTGAAAGCTGGTTCGCAATGATATTATACTATCAATCCGAAATTATATTATTATATCAAAGCTCTTTCAAATATAAAATGATAGTCAAAATAATGTTTCCAATTTAAGTAATATTTTAATTCATATTTTATGTAAATCACATAATTATCCTCAGGGTGATTCAATAAAGATTAAAACAAACTTTAAAAGGGACACTACAGAAACAAAAATATATTCGAAATTAGGGTTATAATCCTTTTATTCAGTCAAAAATACGGAGTGTCTTTCTCGACTTTCATAACTTTATCAATTATGAATATATTTTGAAGAAATTTTAAAGGTAATAACCGAATTTTTGAGCGAAGTGTAAAGATATCACGAGAAATCACCAACAGAAGACATCTTGGTAGAAGCGTCTTACATTATTACCCAAATAACATTGAACTAGATCCTCCATATTTCCGAATGTAATTGACAGATCATACCGCAATGTTGAACACTATACCATCACTTTTCAAGACTTCATTGCATTTCATACAACGCAATATAGGTTTGTTGAAAATGGTTGTCAAATATCTTCGTCGGGTCCGTCCGTCTGTCCGCATATAACAGCGCAAAAACTACCCAACCGAATGGTTTTAAATTTAATATATATAATCGTTGCCGATTTTCTCATTTCAAATTTTATGAAAATCGAATCAAAATTTAAAAAGATATTAATAAAAGTTTTCTTCATTCTATTAAATCCCATCATACGTAATTAATTCAATGATATCCCATGATAGATAATTATTCTAGGTTGCCATGGTGGTTACGCCATATTTAAGATGGAATCCTATTATTTCCGTATTACTGAATTTAAAAACCGAATTTGTATATTAAAATTCTTTAATTATAGCAATCATATAATCTACCGAGAGTATTTAGAATAGATGTTTCAGGAGAAATAGATATTAAATGGAAAAAGAGTCGAAATATGGATTAAGTTCTGAAATTTTCAAAGCTAGGCTTCCCATTGGAATTTGCAGTAAATGTCCACAAAAGAAAAAAATGTTGCCAAATTAAAATGTACTTATTTTATTACGGAAATTAATCATATCATAATAGCAGACGATATAATTCATTTCACTGACATAATAACGATGATTACTGGATATTTGCGCATAGTATAATTTTAATGTAAAAGAATTATAATTAATTGTTTGTAAAAGTGCATTGAAACTTAATTTCATAAAATAAAATTAATATCTATAATATGAAAATCAGCACATAAAATGAATTTTGTATTCATGCATTGTTGCATAAAAGTGCAACAGCTATTGCACAGAGATCTGAATATTTATAAAACCAGTTAAAGTACGAACGCACCTCGTTTGTCACGTTTGACGTACAATTTCCAACTTGTTTAAATTATTGTCCCCATTACGCATGCACAAATATTCCCTTAGCTTACTACACTATATGGCCATTAATGACCGGCAACTTTCAATTTTAGACATTTTGTCGAATATTTAAAAATATGCTTGTCAGATTCTTCTGGAATTTTAGGATTAAAAAGAAAAGGTTTGACTTCATATTTATCAACGTCTGATAAGGAGGACAATTAGGGGGCCAACAAAAAATTATAGAAAAAAAAATAATACTTGGGATCACACTGCAAAATAAAATGCGCAAAATGATCTATCGCTACAGAATATACATAGGCAGACATTGTACAATATGTGTATTCATCTGTGTAAGAATAGCATGTATATTAATAGAGATATAGCGATTTTTTTTTTAATTAAAAAAATTCTTGCATGTTTTTTGCTTATAACATACAGGGTTTTTAACCAAATTTAACGCCAATTTCAGAAAAGTTGACAAAATATAGTAGTAACAATATAGTGCGATTGGAATGTAAATATATTAAATATTTAAGGAAATATGGGCAGTTGTATAAAATGCTTTTTATCTGCGCATGCGCAAACGATAACATGGAACTTTTTGCATAATAGTCAACTCTATGGAGCAACTTATTAAAAAAATATATCAGTCAAATATCGTAAAAATTCAGAGAGATATCGGCGTTAGAGTGAGCTGTTTTTTAGTTTCTCACTAAAACTCGCTGAATGATAAGGGATTGTTCACAAATTGTCATGTTTAATTTTTATACTGTATTTCATTTTTATTGATACTTTAGTTCGCCTTGGAAAACTTTATTCCACCAGGTTATAATACTTTTGGAACGGATCCTTTGATTTTGATAATTCTTTTTTTGTTCGAATAAGCGCGTTAGGGTAGTTTTTCAAAGCGAACTAAAGTATCATTAAAAATTGGAAAATAGTATAAAATAAAAAATGCCAATTTGTGGAAAATCCCTTATCATTCAGCGAGTTTAAATGAGAAACTAAAAAACAGCTCACTCTAACGCCGACATCTTTCTGAATTTTTACGATATTTGACGGATTTTTTTAAATAAGTTGCTTCATAGAGTTGACTATTAAATTATGCAAAAAGTTCCTTGTTATCGTTTGCGCATGCGCAGATAAAAAAAATATTTTGTACATCTGCCCATATTTCCTTAAATATTTAATATATTTGCATTCCAATTGCACTATATTGTTTCTACTATATTTTGTCAATTTTTCTGAAACTGGCGTTAAATTTGGTTAAAAATCCTGTATTTTATAAGCAAAAAACATGCAAGAATTTTTTTTAATTAAAAAAAATCGCTATATTTCTATTAATATACATGCTATTCTTACACAGATGAATACACATATTGTACAATGTCTGCCTATGTATATTCTGTAGCGATAGATCATTTTGCGCATTTTATTTTACAGGGTGATCCCAAGTATTATTTTTTTTCTATAATTTTTTGTTGGCCCCCTAATTGTCCTCCTTATCAGACGTTGATAAATATGAAGTCAAACCTTTTCTTTTTAATCCTAAAATTCCAGAAGAATCTGACAAGCATATTTTTAAATATTCGACAAAATGTCTAAAATTGAAAGTTGCCGGTCATTAATGGCCATATAGTGTAGTAAGCTAAGGGAATATTTGTGCATGCGTAATGGGGACAATAATTTAAACAAGTTGGAAATTGTACGTCAAACGTGACAAACGAGGTGCGTTCGTACTTTAACTGGTTTTATAAATATTCATATCTCTGTGCAATAGCTGTTGCACTTTTATGCAACAATGCATGAATACAAAATTCATTTTATGTGCTGATTTTCATATTATAGATATTAATTTTATTTTATGAAATTAAGTTTCAATGCACTTTTACAAACAATTAATTATAATTCTTTTACATTAAAATTATACTATGCGCAAATATCCAGTAATCATCGGTATTATTTCAGTGAAATGAATTATATCGTCTGCTATTATGATATGATTAATTCCCGTAATAAAATAAGTACATTTTAATTTGGCAAAATTTTTTTTCTTTTGTGGACATTTACTGCAAATTCCAATGGGAAGCCTAGCTTTGAAAATTTCAGAACTTAATCCATATTTCGACTCTTTTTCCATTTAATATCTATTTCTCCTGAAACATCTATTCTAAATACTCTCGGTAGATTATATGATTGCTATAATTAAAGAATTTTAATATACAAATTCGGTTTTTAAATTCAGTAATACGGAAATAATAGGATTCCATCTTAAATATGGCGTAACCACCATGGCAACCTAGAATAATTATCTATCATGGGATATCATTGAATTAATTACGTATGATGGGATTTAATAGAATGAAGAAAACTTTTATTAATATCTTTTTAAATTTTGATTCGATTTTCATAAAATTTGAAATGACAAAATCGGCAACGATTATATATATTAAATTTAAAACCATTCGGTTGGGTAGTTTTTGCGCTGTTATATGCGGACAGACGGACGGACCCGACGACGACTATAGGTGCTACGTATTTATATAATTACCTAAAAAGGTTTAATTAAATTTATTTAGGATGATTAAAAAAATATTGGACAAACTTTTGGAGGGGATAGTTCACACCAAAACAAAAAACAAAAAACAAAAAATATTGCACAGGAAAACAAAGTCGTAATCCATTTTTGAAATTCTAAAATACTTCAATAATACTTCAATTCGAACATAACTATCGTTCATAACTTTAATCAAAATGAAGATCTTTGACAACCATTTTCAACAAAACTATATTGCGTTGTATGAAATGCAATGAAGTCTTGAAAAGTGATGGTAGTGTTCAACATTGCGGTATGATCTGTCAATTACATTCGGAAATATGGAGGATCTAGTTCAACGTTATTTGGGTAATAATGTAAGACGCTTCTACCAAGATGTCTTCTGTTGGAGATTTCTCGTGATGTCTTTACACTTCGCACAAAAATTCGGTTATTACGTTTAAAATTTCTTCAAAATATATTCATAATTGATAAAGTTATGAAAGTCGAGAAAGCCACTCCGTATTTTTGACTGAATAAAATGATTATAACCCTAATTTCGAATATATTTTTGTTTCTGTAGTGTCCCTTTTAAAGTTTGTTTTAATCTTTATTGAATCACCCTGAGGATAATTATCTGATTTACATAAAATATGAATTAAAATATTACTTAAATTGGAAACATTATTTTGACTCTCATTTTATATTTGAAAGAGCTTTGATATAATAATATAATTGCGGTTTGATAGTATAATATCATTGCGAACCAGCTTTCAGCACTCACGCATGCCCAGAACCCGATTTCCTGATTTATGGCAGCGAACCAGATTGAAAAACCATTTAAATGAAGAATGCGTTTATTTCGCAATTCTGTTTTAACTGTCTAAAACCATTTTGTATATTTAAAAACATATTCTGAAATATAGCATTCTTACGTCTGAAATGCTGCAATCAATCTGAAAAAAAAATTATGTTAACCCTTTGAAAAACATTTTTGAAAAAGTGTTGTTTTCAAGGGTGAGTGTTTTCCCCCTTATGGCAGCGCTCCCCAAGAGCGCAATTTTAGTGATACAGACTTTGCAAACTTATGCTCTTAAAGCCTAAAATTTCTTCTAATAGACGGTATAATAAGTTAAAAAAAATACGAATTTTAACACTTTAAAAAAAACCGGTGAACGCGTGTTTGCTTACACTAAAAGTTACTAAACGCTCGTATTTCGACACAATCTTTTTAGAGCATCTCGGTAGACCTGATTTACTTCATCTATAACAATTTCGAAACGTTCGGACGAGAAAAAATATATTTTTTAAAATAAAATCTCAGAAATTTTAGGTGTAAAACTATAATAACGCGGTGTTTCTGCGTGGTCACGCTCGGCTTCGGGTAACGTTTTCACTATTTAATATGCATATAGTTTGACATAATTTTCCAGAAGACTTGGAAACAGTTATATTTATAAACGACTAAAATTTCAGAAAGTTCGGACGACGAAAACTATTTTCTTTTATGTTAACGGACCCGACGGGAAAACCAAAAAAAGCGAAAACAAAACATATTTATTTTACCACTAGATACAATATTTCTGACGTAATTTTTAAACAGGCTGTAAAACTGTTATATTTATGACCATTAAAAATTTGAAAGATTTTTTTTTTTAAACTGTGAAACGATCCTATGTAAAAAAGGAAGAAAATGTTTGCTTAAGAGCACTTTTATCACTAATTCTCAGTATTTTCGCGACTTTGTCATTAAAAATATAAATTCATACAAAATTGGGTTAAAGATAAAAAATAATACAAATTTGGGGTTTATTTAATTTTTATTATGGGTCCGGACAACGCCGGGCGGGTCAGCTGGTATGTATATATAATATATATATATATATATATATATATATACACATATATACACATTTTATATACATATATATATATATATATATACACGAAACTAGGGTCACAGTCCATTTAATCGGGTAAAAATACAGAAGGAACACTGCAACAACAAATATATATTTGTTGTTACAGTGTTCCTTATCACCTCTTAAAGTTTGTCCAATCTTTTTGAATCACCCTGTAGATATTAACCTGGTTTAGATATAATATTAATTAAAATATTACTTAAATTGGAAATATTATTTTGACTTTCATTTTATATTTCAAAGGATTTAGAAAAAAAAACTTAAATAAACAATACTTGAACGATATATGGTGTCTTATTTTCAGTATATATAGGATAGTAATCGATACTTTGATGTATCATTGACACTATGATGATGGTAAATATTTAGGTATTGAATATTTATATATAGATCTTCATATCGGATATCTTTTATTCATACTGAATATTTATATATCTGTCATCATATTTAGATATTGAAGAGATTCTCTAAAAGTTGATCTCTTCGAAGCTCTGTTGGTCTATTTGATATCTCTAAAACTGTAACAGTGAATGGAAGTGGTGTATATACATTATCAGGCTCCCAATAAACAATTCTCAATATATGCAGAACTTTTCATGGTATTTATCTGCAAAATGTATTAATTTATAAGTTAGACATAAGGACAGTTGCATTTTCTTAGTTAAATATGTGTGTTTACGAAATTATTTTTACAAGAAATGTCAATTTTTAACACGAAAATTTCAAGAAAATATTTCAGAATATTTTTGTTTAATACATACATTGCTGGCTTTTAGTGGAAGAAATAATTAAATAGCAGTATATTGAAAAACATTAATAATATAAATACATCACGAAGTGTGTAAATTAATAATTATTATGAAATATACACATGCAGTAGAACCTTATTAATACGAACCCCGCTAGTCCGAATGGTCGAAGAGTGCGAAACAATATTTATATGAATTTTGAAGTAAAGCACATGAGTATTTCTAAAGACCAAATTAATATTAGAAACTAAAAATATTTTTCGGCATGCATACTAGCGTATTACTTTGAAAACAAAAAATGAATAATTAAATGGATAACATATAATTGAAACTGATATAATTTTCAAGCTCTTTTGTTTTCTCAATTTCTTAATCTATTTATATTGGAATTTCTGATAATTTAAAATTTTGCTGCGCCAAACAGGAAACGATCCGAATTAATTTGCATTATCGGGGTTAAACTCTAATATATAATTTACTATAACCCTATTTAATTTACATTCTAAGGGTTATAACTCAGACACGAAAACAAGCATACACAATGCACTTTGATGAGAATTTTGAGGTTAGTGTGTTAGCTTATATAATTTACAATCTCTTTTGTTTAGTTCATTTTATTTCTATTTATATTGGAATTCGTGATAATTAAAAATTTTACTAACACGAAAAAGTAACGATCTCGACTAGTTCGTATTAGCGGAGTACAATAGATTATTTACTATAAACCAATTTAATTTACATTTTAAATGTTACAACATTTTATATATGAAAACAAGCAGTATACTCTAATAATGCAATATACTGTATTTTCGAAAACAAGCTACGAGTGAAATACATTTACTTCTTAAAAAGCTTTGATGAAAATTTTACGGTTATTCTGTTAACTTATATAATTTCCAATGTCTTTTGTTTTCTTCATTTCTTATTCTATTTAAATTGTAATTCCTGATAATTCAAAATTTTTCTAATCCGAACAGGTAACGATATTAATTAGTTCGTATTAGAGAGGTTCAACTGTAATAGATAATTTACTATAAATCTATTTAATTTGATTTCTAAAGGTTGTAACTTAGATATGAAAACAAGCATACATAATGCAGTATACTCTATTTTCGAAAACAAGCTACGAATGAAATATATTTACTTCTTAAAAAGCTTTGATGAGAATTTTGAGGTTAGTGTGTAGCTCAAGATGTAAGCATTTTACTGTGTTAAAATCTGAACTTTATCAAAATTAAGTTAATTTGTTGACGTTTAACGTGAGTTTCTCAGCGCCAGTCAAATTAGGTACCCAACTTAATGGATATGGCACTTCTATGAGACGGAGCAGACCCCTTACGTTTGTAACATGCGCTAGATCGGTCAAATTGCTCACTTAATCTCATTTCAGAAATGCCTTTCCTCATTCAAGAATAACGGGTGTACTTATATTATGGAAGACTATTATGTTTATGTTGTATATTCAGCTATTTATTGTAAAGTTATTGCATTTGCTGTGAAATTAAATTACTCCCTAAATTAATATTTTTAACCCTTTCCGGTTAGGTTTAATTGTGAAAAATTGCGCACGAAAGGAGTATTTTTTTCATGAAAGAAAGCAGGATATTTTATTAAACTGAAAATGCATATGCTTAAAGTGATAAAACAGAATACATAACGGTTTATAGAAATATTTTAATATAATGATCGACTTGTTTCGAACGCACAGACGGCGACATTTTCAAGATAAAAAATGATAAATAAACTATTCTCGAAATTTTTTTTTAAATGAACATGATAAATATAAATTACGAGATCATATGTATAATAAAAGCAGATGCATAAAATGGTTAACTATAAACGTGAAAATTGATATTTTTCATAGTTTTTTTAATTTGTAAAGCATCTTGTGCCAAATTTTAGGTAATTCAAAAGTGGCTGATTCGTTGCATATGTTCTCGACTCGTATAAAGATTTCTATTGATTTTGATTCTGGGATAATGGGTGAGAAATAAAGTCTTGATGGCGATCATTATATTAAAATGTTTTTATTAAGCATTTATGTGTTCTGATTTATCACTTTAATCGTATATATCTTTAGTTTAATGATAAAGAGTGATTTTCTTACATTTGAGGTATTTTATTTTATAAAACATCGTTTTTTTTTTAATCAAATAAACGTGTTTTGAACCAGAATTTAGTTTTTAAATAATTTTTATGCTGAATTTATTTAATGAAATGTAGTATATATTTAATTAAATTTTTGTATGTAAAATTTCTGGCTCAAATATTATTATTTTATTTAAACAAAAGTGTAGAAGTTGGCCTGCCATGGTATTACATATATTTTGTTAACTAAAAGTATATTTTTGATTCGGACGTAAATTTATCTTGAATTAGGATATGTACAAGTTTTGTGGTAGTAAAAACATTCTAAATAACTTTAACCCCTTAATCGTCGCGGCCTATAAGTGTAGGATACTTTTTAAAAATTCAGATTGCATTATTACCACCACTTTTTTTAAGTAGAAATATTCGCCTTACTTAATGGACAGATAAAATAATGCCAGAATAAAGCAAAATACACTAATTTAAAAACTGGTGGGAATGAAACAATCTAAATAAAACTGGCATAGCCTATGCTGCCCGTGAATGTCTCGGGCACGACGATTAAGGGGTTAATCGCGCGAAGAGTACAGCTCGTCACTTTACTGTTTCGAATGAAAACTAATGACGAGTTAGACTTGGCACTTTACCGAAAATGGTTAAAAAATTAAAACCAGAATTAAGAGATACCTGTTGAAATCAGGACGAATGAGACCGTTGTATTTGTTTTATAGGAAAAGTTATATTGTATTCTGTTTCTAAAATATTTTGAATTTTATATAAAATGTTGCGATTTTAAAAGTTTTGAATTAGCCAATCGAAAACATGTCAGAGATTTTTTTTAAAAGATGACCTGATTATTTATATTAGCTTTAAGTTATGTGTGCATATAATCATGATAATATATTCAAATTTTTATTGTGAATTTATTGCATTTTCTGTAAAATTAAATTAGTTCCAAAACTAATATTCTTTAAAAATGTAAAACAAGAAATAAGTGAGACAGTTCTTTTTGTTTTTGAAGATCAGCTTTGTAATCTGTCTCTAAAATATTTTAAGTGTTACATAAAATGATTTCAGGAAATTAAAAGCCGATTATTTAAAATATTTTTAAATTTTTAAATTATCAAATCAGAGAATGTCACAGAAATATAAAAAATGACCTATTTATTAATAATAGTTTAAAATTGTATATTTAGACAGGGTTCAAACGGGTGTCCTAGAATTTTCAAGGGAATTGCCAGTATTTTCTTATAGAAACACTCGGATTATATAATCGCGCGATTACATAAGGTGAGTTTTTCTATAAGAAAATACCGGTACATTCTCTGAAAATTTCCGAACCGCATACAAAACCTGTTATAAATTTATAGTAATGTATTTAGCAACTTATTGCAAAGATAGCTCTAAGAAAATAGTATTTTCATTGTTAAAATATATGTCCAGCAAAGCTATTACATTTCCTATGAAATTAAATTACTCCCGAAATTATTATAAAAAAAAAACAGAATTAAGGCAATGAATGACATCATTCAGTTTATTTTAGATGATCAGACATTTTCTTTTACGGAATATTTTTAAGGTTATATAAAATGATTTAATGAACTTAAAAGTAGCTTTTAGTGACTTTAAAACTGTTGAATTAGCTTGTCAGAAACAGTCACATAAATTACAAAAAAAAAAAACTCTGTTATTAATATTAGTTTATTTATAGAGTTAAATATTGAGCTACTTATAGTAAAGTGATTGCATTTTCCATGAACTTAAATTATTACTTTCAGATTAACTAAGACGAAGATTTACTTTCGGAATTAGTGATAGCAAACGAGTTTCGGGGTAAAAGGCTGAAGACCCTTTTTTTTAGATTAATATACTTTGATTCTGTTGCTAGAATATTTTGAAATAAAGTGATTTCACGTAATTTAATCACTCTAAAAGAATTATTTCTGCTGTGAATGTGAACAATATCTGGAAACGGTCCTCTTAGACCGTCTAAAAGTTAAATTTCTCTATATCTCGAAAATTAACGAAAGGAATAAGCTGTAAATATGCACATAGTCACATTTTCGACGACGCTAATTCTGTTTATGTACAAATTAATGTATGTCATATTTCATAATTTTTTTAACATGAAGTTATTGATAATTTTTGTAAGTAAAAACTTGATTTTGAATTTTTAAAAATACCTATAATGCCTTTGTGTTGTTTTTCTTTTTACAAAAGAAAAAATTTCAGTCAGATAGTTTTATGGAAAGATATAAGTTAAAGCTTGTCGAGTGGATTCTACATTAGCCTCATCAAACTATGATCTCTTCAAACTCTATGGGGATTTAAGAAAAAGTATATAAATTATTATATACCTTTCTGAGCTGCCTTGTCAAAAATGAGTGTTATCATTTGAAAAATAAAAGTTGGCGTAATTTTAACATGCTTGATGCTTATAAAAAATAAACCACATACAATTATAAATAAAAACGAAAAATCATGCGTCAAGCATATATTATGAAACACTTTTCAACACATCTTGAAAACTGTAACGAAACTTCACCATTAAATAAGGTGAAAGAAGATATGTAAGTAAACAGTTTAGAAAACATATCACACATTGAAAACTCCAGATTTAAAAATTACCTTCCATTGTTAAAAAGGTCGTCGAAATATTTTGTGCAGCCCTGTATATGATCTTTAGATTTGGACATGTGCTACATAGCATGATACAATTTTGTTCAGTTACAAAATTCACATTTAGAAATTTTCTCCAATCGATTGAAATGCACTCGAAATCTGTTGTACAACCCTGTATATTATCTAAAGACTTTTGTACACACCACATATTAAGCTAAAATTTCATTCAGGTCAAAAACGCATGCAACTTAAAACTCACTTCCAGCAATTACCAACCATAAACGACAATGTATTTTGTTGTTTGCGTAGCCCTGTATATGAATTTATTTATATTCCATAAACTTCTATTAGTCTACTAAATATAATTCAGGAGGAATATGCGTAACACAATTAATAAAAGGAAACTGCCCAGTTAAACTGACGGCATTGAGCTCACAGGCTATTCACACTAACTGTAAATTATATTCTTATTTCAAAGAATTTGAAATAAGCCCTCGAAAAATGAAGAAATCGACAATATATTAAGAGGGGGGAACCATCCCCCGTTTCTCCTTCTTATAATTAACCAATGAACCCATAAAACTAATCAGAGAAGCGCCTTACCACAATGAAACTATATACAAAATTTGAAAAAATCGGATAATTCTGCATGAAAAATCCATTTATCTAAATTAAGGGGGGGGGTTAGCCCCCCGTCCCCCCTTTATACTTAACCAAAGAACCCCCAAAACTAATCAGAGAAGCGCCTTATCACAATGAACATATATATAAAATTTGAAGAAAATCGGATAATTCTGCTTAAAAAACCCCTTTATCTATATCAAGGGGGGATAGTCCCCCCGTTCCCCCCTTTATACTTTACCAGTGAACCCCCAAAACTAATCAGAGAAGCGCCTTACCACAATGAACCTATATACAAAATTTGAAAAAATCGGATAATTCTGCATGAAAAATCCATTTATCTAAATTAAGGGGGGGTTAGCCCCCCGTCCCCCCTTTATACTTAACCAAAGAACCCCCAAAACTAATCAGAGAAGCGCCTTATCACAATGAACATATATATAAAATTTGAAGAAAATCGGATAATTCTGCTTAAAAAACCCATTTATCTATATCAAGGGGCGTTCCCCCCTTTATACTTTACCAGTGAACCCCCAAAACTAATCAGGGAAGTGCCTTACCACAATGAGCCTATATACAAAATTTGGAGTAAATTGGATAATTCTGCATGAAAAACCCATTTATCAAAATTAAGAGGGGGGGTAGCCCCCGTTTCCCTCCTTTACACTTCACCAATGAACCCCCAAAACTAATCAGGGAAGCCCCTTACCACAATGAGCCCATATAGAAAGTTTGAAGAAAATCGGATAACTCTGCATGAAAAAAATCATTTATCTAAAATAAGGGGGGAGGTTTAACCCCCCGTTACCCCCTTTATACTTAACCTATGAACCCCCAAAACTAATCAGGAAAGAACCTTATCACAATGAACCTATATACAAAATTTGAAGAAAATCGGATAACTCTGCATGAAAAAAATAATTTATCTATAATAAGGGGGGAGGATTAACCCCCCCCCGTTACCCCCTTTATACTTAACCTATGAACCCCCAAAACTAATCAGGAAAGAACCTTATCACAATGAACCTATATACAAAATTTGAAGAAAATTGGATAATTCTGCATGAAAAAACCATTTATCCAAATTAAGGGGGTTTAGCCCCCCGTTCACCCCCCCCTCTTTATAGTTAACCAATCAATCCCCAAAACTAATCAGAGAAGCGCCTTATCACAAGGAACTTATAAACAAAAGTGAAGAAAATCGGATAACTCTGCATGAAAAATTCATTTATCTAAATTAAGGGGGAGGATTCCCCCCCCCCGTTAGCCCCTTTATACTTAACCTATGAACCCCCAAAACTAATCAGGAAAGAACCTTATCACAATGAACCTATATACAAAATTTGAAGAAAATTGGACAATTCTGCATGAAAAAACCATTTATCTTAATTAAGGGGGGTTAGCCCCCCGTTCCCCCCTTTATCGTTAAACAATCAATCCCCAAAACTAATCAGGGAAGCGCCCTATCACAAGGAATCTATAAACAAAATTGGAAGCAAAACGGTTATTTCTGTCAAGAGTTATCGCGTTACGTACGTACATACGTACATACGTACATACATACATACATACATACAGAACGGGCGGGCACATAAGCTCTCAGGCTTTGATAGCCTGTGAGCTAAAAACTACCCTTAAGCAATTCACTTTCATAGTCCGTAATACTTACGAATTCCCTTGTGTAGCCCTGTATATGATCAACCGAATTTAGACACACCACGTACTATGGAAAAAATTAGTTAAACTTAAAAACGCAAACCAAAGTTGAAAACGCACTTATCACACATAGATTGTAAATATCGCACATGTATTAAAAAAGTGTTAAAAACATCATAAAGAGATGAGTGGTTTCCCCTAAAGCAATGTATAATAGTACTGTTGAATGAATAAAGCTACAGTTATAAAGGAACTCGAAGAAAATCTTCAATAGGGATCGTGTTATAGTAAACGACAATAACAATTTCATAGCAAAAATTTCATAGCAATCCGAGTATATTTAGGCGAGTTAGAGCACGGACAGACGGCCAGACGCAGACGGCAGACGGTAGACGGTAGACGGCCAGACAAACCGAAGTCATAAACGCTTGTCAACTAGGTTGGAAATGGTTAAAAAATTTATACAAATCCAAACGGTGCTTTTCTCTTATTTTTGCATTAATTGGAACAGACGTTAGAGGTCTGCACGGGCCTGTGCTGGGCCAGCAAGGTGAAGGCAAAATTTCAAAGAGACCGGCAGAATAGAGACAATTTTTTAAAGGGACGGGCCGGGCCGATAAAAGTAATAAACGGGCTTGAGCGGGCGGTTTAAAAAAATTAAATGGATCAGTCAGGCCGATAAAATATTTGAGTGGACCGACTGCCCCGACATAATAAATTTAAAAGGATCAAAGTAAGCTGATAAAATATGCACAATTTTCAATGAACGTGACTGGAACGAGATTATGTATAAATGTGCTGAACGAGCCGATGCTATCTTGGCATCATTAGAAAAGAAATATAACATGTCTAGAGTAGAAATCGGCAACGGACATTTACATCATGTCTGAGAACGAAATTATTTTTTTCATTAGAGTTGGTCAGACTGGGATCAGGCTTACATTTTATTCTACATACTCGGGACTGGCCGAAATTGGACTTAATTATCCCCAAGATATGTCGAGCAAACAATTTGTTTTGTAAAAATAGTTATTGTGATAATGAACTTCTGTTAATGGAATCTTTGGAAATATGCTTGGAAATATACTTATAGAGAAACATTTTCAAACATTTTCTGTTTTTTACGGGCAAGGCTAGGACCGGGCCTGGATAATTCAGGCTCGTATAGACCTCTAACAGACGTTTTAGCAATCGTTCAGATTTATTTTTTTACGTACTGCACAACTTAAATATTTTGCTACTGTTTTATCGGTCTGTCTCTTTTATCAGCATTTTAATCATTTGCTCTGCGCCTGCTTATTTTTTATTCAGCTTCATTCTGACATTTAAGTGCATAAAATCTTGAAAAATTATAATTTTCGAGTATAAAATAAAATATGCAATGTAAAATGTAACAAATATGTAGCACATTTATTTATAAAATATCTCAACTCAAAAAATAAAGCTTTTACGAAAGTTTAAAAAGCTTTTTCAAGAATTAAACAAAATTGCTTTTTTATGTAAACTAGATCAAGAAGTAATTCAAAGCTTGCGTATACGGAACCAGAAGTTTTAATGTATTTATATCCATGTGAGACAGGTTATGACCGATTATCTGAAGATTTGTTTTAAATAAGGAAAAGAAAAACCGAAAATGTCGTTCCAATTCGTCTATTTTTAAAGATATTTAATTGTGCTTATCAGGACAGTATTTACACTTCATTTATTTCTTTTACGTGTTCGCCTTATCGAACACGGGTCCAATATCATTTTTAACGTTTTAACTATTCTTTGATTTCAATATAAATGTTTTATATAATTTAAAAAGACCTAATAATACATTATAATGGAAATAAAAATGAAATGTAAAATATTTAATTTGATTATGAATTTAATGTTTAAACTAAACAAACATGTGAAATATTTGTTAATCAAATATTGTTTAAATATTGACATTAGTATTCTTAGAGAAGTATAATTTTTTTTTATTAATTTACAAGGGGATTATTAAAAGTTGGGGTCTTCCAAGTGGAACAAATGGGTTAATATATGCTGATATTAAATACTTTAACTTCTTAAAATGCTTAGCTAAGCCAAAAGAAATATTTCTTATAAAATAAAACATTTAAGTTCGTTGAATAATGAATTTTTTATTTTCAGATATACAAGATGTAATATTTTAAGGAATATATATTTTAAAATAATCAGTTAATATTTTCCATATTGGTATTTTAATTATTGACTTTATTATGTTTACATTTAAGTATTTTTTCGAAATAATCTTCTTGTATTTGTTGGAACTTGCTGGTGTTTTGAAAACACAGGACATCTGAAAGACCCATAAAAGAGTGATACCATGTTTTGAGATAAATTAATATTTTATCGTGAAATTAAAACTTAACTACTGCGCGAAAAAATATGAAATTGCAACATAATAAATTTATATTTGCAAAATGTAGAAAGATAAATTTATTCTGAAAGACATGTTTCTTCATGCTTTATTATGCTTTAGGAAGTTTTGAATTTTTATAATTATGTTTCTATAATTTCACTAATATTTATGTCCCAGGTTTACTCCCGGTAAAGTTAAAAAAAATCCTTCTGGTGTCTAGAATATGCCCTTTTTGCCCTTTTTTTATTTTTTTTTTTGCTCCACCTAATATTAAATCGTGACAACTAGTTTAACGGACAGGGAATAAAAACGCTGATAAAAAACTGTAAACGCGTTTTTCTTGAAACTAGTGCTTGAATCGGTGTAGGTTCTCATGCTGAAGCTTTTGAAACTATTGACGTTTTGTTTTTTCCAAATTAAATTAAACTCTTTTAGTTGCAAGAAAAACCTTTAAAAAAGGAAAATTTTTAATAATTTCAGTTTTTAAATAGTTTAGAAAATAAAAAACACAGTTGGAAAAATTTATCTCAAAATTCAAACAGCCGTCATATAGCAAAATTTCGACTTATCTTATCAAATTTAGGTTGAGCCTCCATCTAATTTGATATATTTAAAGAATACACGTGTTTTGTTCTTGTTTTAGTTGCAAGACAAACCTTTAAAAAATGAAAATTTTTAATAATTTCAGTTTTTAAATAGTTTAGAAAATAAAAAAAACATAGTTTCAAAAATTGATCTCAAAATTCAAACAGCCGTCAGATAGCAAAATTTTGACATACATTATCAAATTTAGGTTGAGCCTCCATATAATTAGATATATTTAAAGAATACATGAGATTTGTTCTTGTTTCAGATTATTATTAAAACCTACAAACATTACACCTCTATTATTAGACCGAAACCTATACAATTTTTTTATGCACGTCGTGCATAGTAAAGTTTGGAGTAGTTTAGATCGTTAAAAATATCAACATTTTGATATGGAAATATTCACATACATAGGCGAAAGTACAACAACTTTTTTATGTGTTCTATTTGAATAAACCTGAAAATGCCCTAAAAATAAAGGGAAACGCTGATCAAAAACTGCAAACGCGTTTTTCTTGAAACTAGTGTTTGAAACTGTGTAGGTTCCCACGCCTAATCTTTTAAACTATCAACGTTTAACTTTTTCCAAATGAAATTAGACTCATTTAGTTGCAAGACAAAATCTTTAAAAAATAAAATTTTTTAATAATTTCAGTTATTTAAATAGTTTTCAAATGAAAAACATAGTTGCAAAAATTGATCTAAAAATTCAAACAGCTATCATTTAGGAAAAGTTTAACTTATTTTATCAAATTTAGGCTTAGCCTCCATCTAATTTGATATTTTTAAGAATACATGTGATTTTTTTTTTCTTTCAGATTATTATTAAGACCTATTATTAGATTACAGATTTTTTGAGCACGTCGTGCATAGTAAAGTTTATATCGTTGAAAATATCAACATTTTGATATGAAAATATTCACATACTTAGGCGAAAGTACAATAACTTTTTTTTATATTTGAAAAAAAAAAAAAATCCCGAAAATGCCTTAAATATCAATGCGTTTCGAGAGAAATTATTTTTAAATAGATCACTGTTCCATTTGTGACATTAATTACAAATGTCTTTTAAAAATGTTAATAAAAATCTAAAATATATATTTTTAAAAATATTTGAAAACGATTTGCAGTGTTTTATTTAGACCAATTATTTTGATAAAACAAATGGAAGTTGCATGGAGCGTAAGTGGCTGAGTTATTCGTAAGTCACGATGCTTTGCGCAGAGAACTTCTGCAGCTCGTTCCCGTTTGGACAGGAAAAAAAAATATTAACTGAAAAGATGCTTTTAAGGAAAACTAGACTTCAAGAGAAAAATCATAGTCTTAAATTAAACAATTATAATATTCGGATTAACCGTATTTTCAGTCAAGGTTTGCATTTAATATTATTCAAAATAAAATAAAATAAATCTTGGAAAATGTCAGTCATTCTCTTAATATTTTTTTATCAAATTTTATATTAAATAATTATTTTTATCAAAATAATATGTTTTATTTTTGTATTACAAGTCTCGGCAATATATCGCGCAGATTGTATGGTGTGTTCTAAATTTAAAAAAAAAATGAAATGAATGAATTTTTTAAATATTAATATATGAAGTTTCATACTCATTACAGAATGGTCAACATTACGAAAGATTTATAACTCTTGATTGGAATGTTTTATTTAGAACATTATATGCAACACTGGAAGTTATGCAATCATACACCATTTAATTCATTATGTATTAATTCGAATGTTCGTAAAAGGATAAGTTTTGTGAATACAATTAGCAACGTTGAAACTAATGCCATTTTACCATCGTAAAGAATTCAATAAACATTTGTGTTCTATTCATTGTAACCATATTTCAATTAGAAATGCATTACAGCAAGATAAATATTTTTTTTATAACGTCATCTAAATTTAAAAACCATTACGATCGTTTCGGACAAAAAGAAACTAAACCGGTACTTCTTCAATCACGTGAGTTGCTTTCTTACTGCACGTGACCCATTAGTCACCTGACCAAATACCAGGTTAATTTTGTTCGATCAGAAACGACAGCAGTGATTAGTAGATTCCGATAATATTATAAAACAAAGTGTTTGATATTTGTATTTATTGACGCCAGTTTCGTGATTATTTATTACTTACACTAAAGAAAGGCAAGTCGAAACAGCAAACCTCACAAGTTTAGTTCAATGTATAGTTTGTTACAACAAAAGCGCAGGATTTATAGTCATAGTGAAGTTGATATTCGCAATTATATTCACATACGTTTTTAAAAATCACAAATATATTTAAAACATTGACACAGGAAAATGCCGAATTTTTATTTGCGCATTATGTCTTGTGGTTAACTTTGTAACATTATTTTAAAAAATTAATTTTCAAATTTTTTGTATCCTAGCTGTCTCTGAAGTGCTGCAAAGCAAAACGAAGGCAGAACATGAATTTTCCTTTTCATTCTCTACTCGGAAGCTTCATCTGTTGTAATTATGTGAAAATACTTGTTATTTGGTAAATATGTTTATATTGTATTTTTTAGGCATATCAAATTTAATGTTTATGTAGAACAGCACTTTACTTTAATACTGAGTTTGTATCGATCCTTGAATTTCAAGACCATTATTTAAAAATACTAATCGTCACCTTGTTTAATCTCAGAGTTCTGCGATTACATACTGCAAAGATCGGGATACATAATGCGAAGATTCAGAAATAGTGGTACTCAAATTCAAAGACCTGTACTAACCCTGTAACTGTTATATTGTGTTCCAGTTTCTTTAGTTGACATTTTATATTCGCAATTATATTCACAAAATATTTTCATATTACTCTAGAGACAAAGTAAGATCTGTCTCCTTATTTAGAACTTTCACCTAAAAAAATAGATAGAGTAAATATTCTTACACATGCTCTTAGCAACAACACTCTGTAGAATTAGTGATTGTATATTAATTATAATAATTATCTCATTATATAATTCATAGGAAATTTCCAAATAGAATTGAAGATAAATATTTTTTCACACTTTTATGTGGATTAAGAAAAAAATATCTGACATAAATCTTTCCAGCAAATTAAAAATTAGTAAATATAATTTTCAAAAACCTTGTATTTTATCTAAGCAGTTAAAATTAAAATTAATTCCCTGTAAGACATTAGAAGTGAATTAATTTTGAATTTTGAATATTTCAGGTTCCTTTGAAGATATTGCTAGCAGCATAAAATAGTCATAAAGTTTAAGTCATGGAGCATTTTAAAGGAAATTTCTTTGAGAACCCCCTCTAAATTCATCAGAATAGACATTTTTAAAAAACAGAATATTACTTTTATTTTAGAAATGTTTAGGAAAAATCTGGTCAAATAAAGACAAAGCAAGATATTTCTCCTTATTCAGATCTTTCACTTCAAAAACAGTTCGACTAAATCTATATATATATACATAAATAGACGTGTGTGTCCATATTTCACTTTGCAGCCCAAACTACCCAGCGCAGACCAGTGGTGTTTGTGTGTGGTAGTAGCATCCAGTCTCCCATCATGCACTATTGTGGCTGCCTGTGGGTAGCTGTGGGGGTGTGAGAGATATGGTGGTTGAATGTGGGACCTAGGACATTTTCATATTTCGACCAAAGTGTTCTAAAAAATGTTTGGAATCTTCTTCAACGGGAATTAGTTCATTCAACTTAACATGAACTAATTAAGATATAGATAACTGTGTAAAATAATTTCGCACCCGTTAGCGGGGGAATTTAAAAATAAACGATATTGCAGTGCGTGCGTACCACGACTGCTATACAGTGCTGTAGGCAGCGGGGTTGAGTGCCGGAGTTTCGTTCGGAAAGAGGTTTGTTTAAAACAGAATGCTCGCCAAAAATGACTATTTTTTATCAGAACTACAGAAAAAAGTTACTGATTTCCGGTCAACGCCGGACGGATCAGCTAGTACTTTTATAAATAATCTTTTAGCAGCACTCTGTTAAATTAATAATAGCATCTGAATTATAATATTTAACTCATTAAGGACATTAAGGGAACTATTTTATTACACTCTCACTTTTATCAGAATTTAGAAGAAATGTTTGAGATTAAACTGTGAAAAAATTGCCGCAGCAGTTTAAAAATATCAATAGTACATAAAGTTTTCAAAAATCTTATATTTTAGCTACATCGTTAAAATTACAAATAAAATACCTGCAAGACATTTTAAGTTAATTAATTTTGAATTCAGAATTTTTCAGGTTCGTTTAAAGATATTGCTAGAAGCACAAAAGAGCTATATTATAATATTTATGCCATTAAGAATTGCAGAGAGAATTTCTTTCATACCTTCTTGCAAATTGATCTGAAAGAGAGTTTTTATTAGAATGATATTTTTATCAAAAATTAAAAGAAATATTTAGGTAAAATCAGCGCCAAAAAATGACGTGGATGGAATTTTAAAATATAAAGATTAACAAAGATTTCTTTAAATATTCCGGCATAACATTTTCAAAAATATATCTGAAGAGAAACATTTCATTAGAATGATACTTTTATCGTGACTTACATAAATTATTTGAGAAAGATAAAAAAGAAAAAAAAGAAATTTGCTACAGCAAGTTAAAACTATAAAAAGCAAATATATTTTTCAATAATTTTGTATTTTAGCTAAGCGGTTAAAATTGCAAATAAAATTCTTATAGTACGTTTAAGTTTAATAAATGCGAATTGGCATTTTTTGTTCAGGTTTCATTGACGATGTTGCTAAAACTAAGATCATTAAAAAAGGTATATTATAATTTTTAAGTAACGGATAGTTGCAAAAGGAATTTTGTACGTAGCTTCTTCCAAACTGATCTAGAAGTTTTTATTAGAATGGTATTTTTATTAAAATTTAAAATAATTGTTTAGGGAATGTATGTGAAAAATATAACCTAGACGTAATTTTAAAATATAAAGATTAACTGAAACTTCTTAAAATAATCACGTATCAGCGGTTGAATCTAAAAAAAAAAAAAAATCCTTAATAGTTTTACTATTATAAAACTTATGCGTTTTCCGGTTCTTTTGAAGATTTTGCTTCCTGAATTAAAAACAGGTATATTATAAATTTTCAGTCATGGAGGATTGCAAACAGAATTCCATTCAACTTTTTACACTGTAAAAAAAAATGTTTCTGGATATAGCAAACATTTTCGAAAATGTAATATAACCACTTCCTAGTTATACACAATTCCAAAAAGGCGTTCCTTTATCTTCAGAAACTTCAGAAACCATCGATTTCCAAAATCTATAGTAGCATTTCTTATTCAAAAGTTTCTTTTGCTACCCGTTAAAAAAAAAAAAAAAAAAAAAAAAAAAAAAAAAAAAAAAAAGACGAAAAAGAAACGTTTCCGAGTAGTTTTTACAGTGCATTAATCAGTTTATCAATTCCTCAGCACGAAACATCGGTTTTCGGAATGCTATAAATTCTGACAGGAACATTTTCATACTCAACAGGCACACATGCTGAATTAACCGCATTAACGTTAATATTAAAATTAACATTATTTTGTTACTCGTGCATGTATAAATTCTGTTACGCAGCTAGAAATGTTTATTAGTGAATTGATAGCATCCAAAACACCGATTTTTCGGATGATTAATGGATGATTAATGAATGATTAATGAATAATTAATTCAGATTGAATACACTTCAAAAAGCAACTCGGAAACGTTTAGGTTTTTTTCTTTTAACGGGAAGCAAAAGAAACTTTTTCCAGAACTGCTTCATTAAATTTCAGAAATCTATTGGTGTCTGAGGTTTCTGAAGATAAAAGAAGGTTTTCCGAAATCGCGGATAGCTCGGAAAAGGTTATTTTATATTTTCGTAAAGTGTTGCTAGAATCAGAAATATACCTCTTTCTTTACTTTATAGCTTCAAGTAACATGAACGCATTTTTAAAACGAAAAAGTTAACTTAAACAATTATCGTGTATCATCCATGAAAGATACAAATAACGCGTTAAATTAATTTTACGTTTCATAAATCTCTCTCTCTCTCTATATATATAAATAGACGCTTGTGTCCATATATTTCACTTTGCAGCCACAACTACCCAGCGCAGACCACTGGTGTTTGTGTGTGGTAGTAGCCTCAAGTCTCCCATCGGGCACTATGGTGGCTGCATGTCGGTCGCTGTGGGGGTGTGGAAGATATGGTGGTTGAAATTGGTCAATCTACGGTTTTTTCATATTTCGACCAAAGTGTTCTAAAAAATGTTTGGAATATTCTGCAACGGGAATTGGTTCATTCAACATGACATGAACTAATTAAGATATAGATAACTAAATAAGATGATTTCACGCCCTCTAGTGGTGAAAATTGAAACTAAATGATATTGCAACGGGGACGAGTGCCGGAGTTTCGTTCTGAAGGAGGTTTGTTTAGAAGAGAATGAGCACCGAAACTGAATATTTTTATCGAAAATGCAAAATAAAGTTACTGATTTCCAGGCAACGCCGGACGGATCAGCTAGTATATAATATTTTAGGTTCCTTTATCTATTTTAATTATTCAAAACAATATTTTTAAGAATATCAGTTTTTTCGTCATAAGGAAACTTAAAACTTAGAATGTAATTAGGATACAAACAGCTATTGAAGAGTTATATTAAATATTTAAGTCTTGGAAATTGCAAAGAAATTTTTTTGCGTAGCTTCTTCCAAACTAATCTGGATGGAAAGCTTTTACTACAAGTGATAATATTATTAAAATTTAGAATAAATATTTTACAAAAATTTGCGAAAAAAATAACGTGGAATAAATTAAAAAAAATAAAGATTAACTAAAATTTCTTAATGCACCCGAGTATCAGCTATTAAAGCTTCCAAAAATATTTTAATTTAATTATTCGTTTCATAAATTTCAAATATTATAGATTTCTTCATATAGTTTAACTAATTAATAAAAACAATATCTTTAATATTTTTCATTTCCCCTTGATAAGAAAGCTTACAATGTAGAAAATAATTAGGATACATCCTGAAACGCAAGCAGTACAAAACAGCTATATTACAATATTTAAATAATGGAGAATTGGAAAGGGAATATATTTCATAGCTTCTACCCGGCTGATCTGGACAGAAAATTGTTATTATTATTTTTTAATTAATAGAAATGTTTAAGAAAAATCTGTACGAAAAAATAGCGTGAACGGAATTTAAAAATATAAAGAATAACTAAAATGTCTTAACATATTCGCGTATTAGGCATTAAAGCTGCAAAAAATGTTTTAAGTTAATTTTACGTTTCATAAATTTAGAATTTCACAGGTTTTATTATCTATTGTAACTATCCAATAAAACAACGTCTTAAAGAATTTCGTTTCTTCGTGATAACAAAGCTTATAATCTAGAAATACTTAGGGTAAATCTTGAAGCGTAAACAACTCAAAATAACTATATTGTAATATTAAAATAATTTTGGTAGGAAATTTATTACATAGCTTCTTCCAAACTAATCGAGACAGAATGTTTTTTATAGAATGATACTGTTATTCAAATTTAGAAAAAAATATTTAGGGAAAGGTTCTGCAAAAAATAACACGAACAGAATTTGAAGAAATAAAAATTAATTACATTTTCTTAAAATACTTGCGTACTAAGGCTACAAAAATTATTAACTTAATTATACGTTTCATAAATTTAGAATTTATCATGTCATGGCATAAATATTATGATATTTAAGTAATGGAACATAGCAAATGGAATTTCTCTTATAGCATTTCCAAACTGATCTAAATAGAAAATTTTTATTATAATGATACTTTTTTCAAATTTAGGAGAAATAGTTAGAAAAAATCTGCGCAACAAATAACGTGGACGGAATTTTAAAATATAAAAATTGACTAAATTTGTTTAAAATATTCGCGTATCATCAATAAAAGAATAATAATAATAAAAAAGCTTTAGTTAATTATACGTTTCATAAATTTAGAATTTTCTATGTTATAACGTAAATAGTATAATATTTAATTCATGGATAATTTCTTTTATAGCCTCTTCCAAACTGATCTGACTAGAATTTTTTTTATTGTAATGATACTTTTATAATTCGCGCATCAGCAAATAAATCTGAAGTTAGTTATACGTTTCACAAACTTAGAATTTTCATGACATAAATAATGTGATATTTAAGTCATGGATCATTGCAAATGGAATTTCTCACATATTTTCTTCCAAACAGATCTGAGTTGAATTTTTTTATTATAATGATAACTTTTATTCAGATTTAGAAGCTTTATTTAGAAAACATTTGTGAAAAAATAACGTGGACGGGATTTTAAAATATAAAAATAACTAAATTTTCTTAAAATATTCACCTATAGGCAATTAAGGTAAAATAAAAGGCTCAAAATAATTATACGTTTCATAAATTTAGAATTATCCAGATCATGGTTAAATACTATAATACTTAAGTCATGGATCATTGCAAATGGAATTTCTCTCATAGATTCTTCCAAACGATCAGGATAGAAATTTTTTATTACAATGATACTTTTATTCAAATTTGGAAGACATGTTTAAGACGAAATTGTGCAAAAAATAACGTGGATGGAATTTTAAAATATAAATATTAAACAAAAATTCTTAATATATTCTCGTATCAGCAATTAAAAGCTACAAAAATTGCTTTAAGATAATTATACGGTTAATAAATTTAGAATTTTTCAGGATCTTTATCTATTTTAATTAATTAATAAAAATAATATCTTTAAGAATCTTGGTTTCTTCCTGATAAGGTAGCTTACAATGTAGAAAATAATTAGGATACATGGCGAATGAAATTTTCTGAGTTTAGCCTAATACCTTTAAAACTATATGTGCTTTAAAAATGTTCATTTTTATTGAAGTATACTTTACATAATAACTAACGCATATTGATTAGTAAATAGCAAAATTGTTAATATAGCAGAGTAATAACCATGAAACTTTTTAACCTAGCATTTTCTCTAAATTGGAACACGGATATTTGCTATATATTTTTATTTTAATAAATTTTGTAGGTTATACGCCTGAAGAAAGACTAATGAGAAAATATCAATAGTTAATTAACAAATGGATTTTGCACGATGGTAAATGAACAGATGCAATTGAAGAGTTCGGTGTTTAGTTTCATACTTTAAAATGAATTCTTTTCGAGGGAAGATGGTGAGCTGTTTAGAGTACTCCGTTTAAAAGTAACAGGTATTTCCTCGACAAAAATGCTAACTCAGAAATTTCTCCAATTAAAATGAGAATATTTATGTAGATGGCTCTTCCATTAATAAATATCTAATTTAAATGGAACAAAAATAAAAAAAAGTGTTTAAATACTTTTAAACATTTTTAAACAAATGATGTTTTGCTTGAGAAATATTCTTTCAATTATCGCACATAAAGATAGTAGAAAATGTTTAATGTGGCATAACACATGCTTATATTACTTACATTTCAATAATAATTTTTACCACTATTAGACATCATTTGTGTCTATCCAACAAAGCATGTATAATCTATAAGGGTGTATATTCATCATTCATCCATCATTAATCTATCTCTTTTAACAGAACGTCAATAAAAAGTGCTTAAACAATAGCGTATAGATTTTTTCACACAAATGATGTTTTATATCAGAATAATCATTCATAGATGCCAAAGATTACGGATTTGGAGTTATAGTACTATTTCCAAATAGTAACATTCACTTTATGTAATAGCAGAATACTGCGATTAAATAGAGCAAAGATTACTATTCAGAAATAGTTATATTCAAATTATGTAATCCTTGACATCTGTGAGAATAGAACAATGATATTTAAAAAAAATAAAATTTAGAGAAGCACATTGTTATATTATCCATATTCCAATACTTCTTGCTCCGATCGGCGAGACATTATATGTATGTATCCATAAAGGCATATATTTATCAAAGCATATATCCATCATTCATCCATTATTAAATATGTGATTTCAACAGAACGAAAATTAAAAGTGCTTGAACAGTAGCGAGTATAGTTTTTGAAACAGGCGATTTAAGAAAATAATATCGATTCACCACACGAAAACGGATTTTTTTTCTATAAGTAAGTGAAAGATAAAAAAAAAAAAAGAACAGAAGTGTGGCATAAAGCAGAGCGATATATGTAAAGGGCTATAGTTCTTTTTGTATCCATAAAGACATTTATTTATCAAAGCATATATCCATCATTCATCCATTATTAAATATATGATTTCAACAGAAGAAAAATTAAAAGTGCATGAACACTACTGTATATAGTTTTTGAAACAGGCGATTTAAGAAAATAATATCGATTCACCACACGAAAACGGAAATTTTTTTTCTATAAGTACGTGTGAGATTAAAAAAAAATACAAGTGTGGCATAAAACAGGGCTATATAATCTAGATGCCGATAACTCTTTGTCTCATCGGCCAGACATCATCCGTATATCCATCAAGAGTCGATTTGCAAGCGGGGGCTCTTAAACCCGCATTAGTCGAAGTGAAGAGGCTGGGGAGTAGCGAGGAATGCTTAGCGACAGCTTTAAGATTTAGCAATACCCAAGTGACGTCCGCTGATTGGCTCTTCTCCGCAAATATCGCTTGCCAACACTTTCGCTTAATTTGCGTAAATGTCTGCTTTGCCAAAAAGAACATGAAGATAGCTGGGTAAAAAAGAAAATAATAAAAATTGTTCTCGATCTTTTAAGAGAAACAAGTGCGATACGGTAAGATACGACAGCTCAATTATTTATATGCGTCGTGTCAAAATTCTTTTTTTTTTCATCTCTCGCGAGCCTTTTCCTCTTCTAACACTTCCACATTCAAAACGCAAAGAAGAACAGTGTCAGTCGAAATACTATTATCATGGGAGATTTTCCTCGTATATCAAAAGCGCCACACTGCGCATTTTTGCGACGTTTTCATTTTATTAAGTTACGATCAACTCTTAGAATTCTCTGTCTGTTTGTATATTTACATACTGTGCAAAGTGTGATTTTTTTCTTTTTGATGCTAACGCTCACTTATAAATTTTTGATCCCCACTCTTTGCTTTATGGGGCTTCATACCTCTAGGGGTAGTTCGTGGCGTCGCTGATCACGTGAAATAATATGAAAAAAAAAGCAAGTCAAACTGAGTGAGATGTTATGAGTAACTAATTTGCGTTTAGAGATATCTAATTATTTGCTTCAAATTTGAGCGAACAGCGAACGATTCCAAATTAATGCTAAATAAACTGGATCGGAGAATTCTCTCGATTTTATGCAATTTCATTTAATTTGTATGATTTCAAAAATAAAGAATCTCACTTTCGGTATAAGAATATAAATTTTTCTGCGAAACAAACGCTGATTCTCTTTCAACATGCATTCTTCAAAGAGGCAAAGCGCAATTCTCAAAAGATAAGATACACCGAAATGCATTTCATTTAAAAAGAAACATATTTTAAAGGAACATATATTTTTGCAAGAATTTTTTAAATATCTTATTGCAAATTGTTTGAAGTGCCTCACTTTGAATTTTAATAAGCCTAAATATTTTATTTTAGAAATTTTGAAACTTAAATCAGAGCTGTTATATTAGATAAAAGCACATTATATGAATAAATAATGGGTGGTGAAACACTGAAAATGCTACTATAAGTTTTTACATTGTAGATCTTTATTTTTAAAATCATTATTCTTTCTTCAAATAAAATTGTATTTCCCACTGGTTTTTGCATTTTGGGATTTAATTTCTTTGGTTATTAGTATATAAAAAAAGCTTAGGTTTCAATGGGATTAGTTTATATTTTCTCTTAGATAAAGGAAAATTACTTTTGTAGATAAAACAATGTTTAGTTTATTTTTAGAAAGGAATTGATAATATGGTGAATGTGTTGAAAAGAATATAACACATGATAATAAAACTTAAAATTAAATATCCTAAAACAAACAATTTATTTATTTTAATTAAATGTATTTTAAAGCACTGAAGTAATACATTTACTAAAAATAAATTTAATGAAAGCAATTAAAAAGAGTACAACCTTCAAATACAAATCTTCAAAATTTTCACATTATGTTGTCCGTGAGTTTGATATATATGAGTACAACGTGCCTAAGCGGTAATTAAATAATGCTTATTTAGTTATGAGATAAAATATAATCATCCTACAAAAATTGCTTCTGCTAAAATATTTCTTAAATATTCCGAAGGATGAATTGTTGTTATCTTAAAATGATCTTGGTATAATATAATTTTTTTTAATGTCTTTGTGATAATTTACTTAATCACGTGACCGTAATTTTAAAATTAAAATAAATTTTTTTAGATTTTGTTGAAAAATATATTTAGATTCATTACTAAAAAGTTCAAAATGCCAAAGTTAAATTTTACAGAAAAACGACAAATAAATTGAAAGGACAATGGGATTAAAATGATAACTTTTTGCGAAATATTATTTTAATACTACGGTAATTTCAAGTATATACTCCGTGAATCAATTAAACAAACATTGCAAATTTAGACTTGTGAGCCCCCAGTAAATGTTATTTAATAAATGAAATCAAATAAGTTTCACTTAAGAAAGAGTTACATAAAAAAAAATCTGGTTCTAAACATATTTGTTTGATCAGCGTATTATACGCCGGAAATTATAGTACAATAGGTTGAAATTAAATTTGCCCGCAACACTCTTTCCTCTTAACCCTCTGAGCGTTTTGAAAAAGGGTAAAATTGTAATGTTGTTTTCTCTGTATTTTATTGTAATTGCTAAAAAAATATGATTCTTTCAGCATTATAAATAAAACTTAATTACAAATATGAGTGTAACCCTTGAGAGTATTAATCATTCTTCAATGTTTTGAAAATTCATTAAATCTATAGAATTATATTATCTTAAACATTGCATATATTGCAGTGAAATCTGGAGCTTAGTGAACGGAATATTACGTTCCACACGCTTAGAGGGTTAAACTTGTCTTTTAGACAAGTAACTCCATTTCCATACCTTTCCCGGCTTTACCGGAGATGGCCTCGGGCAAAATTATGAAAGTCACTTTTACAGGTAAGTTTTCCTTTTTGAAATGATTTTTAAAACTTCATTTCAGTAAAAATTGTAAACCAATGATAATAATATGTTTAAACAAAATACATAATTATACAAATAAGCATAATTTTTTCTTAATAAATGAAGTCAAATGAGTACTGTGTAGGAATAAGTTACATTTCATTAAATGAAGTTTCTAGTGCAAAGCATGTTTATTGAATACGCGGATTATACGCCGCGAATTACGATACATTGGATCAATTTATTATTATGTATGGAATATGACGAATTTCTTCAAGATACAATTAAATGACAGGTTAAGAATGACAGTAAAGAATTCTAATGTAATATACCGTAAGGAAGTTGCAGAAATGTTTTCATAGAAAATATTCAATATGAATTCGTAGTTACTCTTGATTCTAGAAACTCTTCTTTACCTATAAAAACCTTAAGAGAACAACCAATCTGAAACTTGCGAAATCAAATGTTTCCCAAAATTAACAAAGACGTCCTTTTCGAATGTTACAGGTACAAAAGACGCTGTTTTATATCAGAATCATTTAAATACACCCCGGAAATCTATTATTTTTTTAGGATTCCTATTGGTCCTTTACCAAACTGCTTCCGAAGACAAGTGGAATAATTTTGAAATTGCAGATAATTACGAAATTGCATTAAATTTCCGTAAATATTTCATAAATCTTCTGTCGTATTTTACAGAATAATGTTCATTTATTAATGAAAAAACCTTAAGTGGGCATCGGAACTTTTCTGTTAAAAAAATAAGCATATTTTATGAAGTTGTTTTATATCTAAGAGCAAGATAGAAATATGCATGTTTTTGCATACCAAAACACATGCTTTGAAAGTTAAAAAAAGTTTGTAATTTTTCTTTATTGGAAAATTCGCTCTTTGGCATACTTTTTAGGGTTTCGTTCATCTGACGAAACCCTATTACTCCCACTCCGTTGTCTGTTCGTCACAGAGCTATTCTCAGAAACTATGTAACTTACAGAGTTGAAACTGTGTGTTTATAGCTGAATACCAGCTATAAAGCGCTCAAAATATTAAAATTTGAAAATTTCGTATTATTTTAATAAATAGAAATAAAAAACCAAAATTCTAACAGCCGTTTCCTATTAAATTTAAACATTTTTCGTTGTAGCAGATGCCAAAAATTAAAAATCCACGATGAAATTCATTCCACAATAATTAATTTTCTATCAGACGATTTCCACGTGAAAAATGAAAATGAAATAAAAAGTTTCGCCAATTGAAATAAAGATAAATATGAAATAAAATATATTGAAGTCCTAGTGGAAATAAAACGGAAAATGTCTAAGATTTCTCAATAATAAAAGGATGAGTATGTGTATGTACACAAAGCAGATTAATATCACGTCATTAGAGAGTTAAAAAAAATCTGACGTCATATTGGAAATTTAACGAATTTTTCAGATGTTTGAGAATAATACAAAGCGAGTTTCAATATGAGTAATAGAGAATAGTAAATATATGTGTTTGAGAAACATATTGAATCGTGATAAAAATCCGATTATGGAAATAATCGCATATTTTAACGTTTTGAAGGTGTACAATTTGTTTAATTTTGAAATTATTTTTTTAAATATCGCATTTAGTCCGCATGACGGATATTATTATGACAGAATATAATAGGGGGCTTCGCCCGCTATCGGGCTTGTTTAGGTATTCGAAAAAACGAAAAAATAGACCGGTAAATTTTTACTTTATAAAAAACATGACTTTTTTTTTTTGTTGTGGCTAAATGAAATTTATTTGAATTTATTAAAGAAAACATAAAGTGTTTTGAAAGGAATATTAAACGCAACCATTTGAGTGATCTTTGATCACACTTACCCACTTGTTCACGATATTGTACTGTGTCTAGCATTCCACGTTACTAAAGGTTTCTATGATTGAGTGGTTTCATCTGAATACAATGAAACAAAAGGCACGGTAAAATATATATTCCGTATATTCCACCGTGTAACGCGCTCCGGATCAAAATGTGTACCATTGATTTGAGACTCTGTTTTTCTATTTTTAAGTATATTCACCGTATTTCGCGAACCCATTTTTTTTGCGAAGAAACCTTTATGAGATATGTATCATGAAAATGCAATAAAGAGCATTAAATAGTATAACAACTAATACAAACCTAAAGTCAATAACTAAATCCGAAGTGAGGATATACGCTACTGTCCAGTCTATTTGCTTAAATCCGCATAAAATGTTTAGAATCTTACTCTTGTTCATTCAAATAATCACTTCTTCTCCTCATTCATACAGGAAGGCTACTACCATAGGCGACTACATTTTTATTTTATTTCAAAGGGTTCGTACCACTTTCCAAAACTATAGTCCTTGTCATATACTTCTAAAGCAACTGCAAGAGAAGCTGCCACAAATATATATTTTTAAATTAATGTTGCGACTAAAATATAAAAATAGTCATCAGTGGCAACCCTGTTAATATAAAAATTCTCATTTTTATGCTTAATTTCTAAATTTACATATTTATGCACGACTTATAACAACATAGCAATAAAGTTTGATTAATTTTCTTGTTTTAAAAATAAGCGTTATATGCCGGAATATACGGTAATTATGTAGTCTTTAACCGAAGTTTTTTTCTAAATCTTGCATTTTTAATAAAATGGCGGACTATAAGACTTTGTGATTATAACTTAACTTAATGGTTAATACTTAACTTCAGATTTTTGCCAAAAAAATCTGATATTGTTTTGCATATATAAAAATAAAACAATTAAAATTTAAAATAAGCATCGATGAAGGATTTGGGAAATATATTTCATGAAAATGCAATCATTTAAAAAAAAATTAAAGAAATCGGTTTATCCTTTCGAAGATATTTCTTGTACAGGCTTAGAAAACATTGTTTCAAGACAATCGTGTTTAATCGCCAATACTTAATTATTTTGCGTGAAAGGGCGAGGCTAACGAAAAAGACAGGCTACCGCGGTGCATTCCACTTATCTTTTTTTACAGACCGCTAGAGTGACGTGATGCTCTTTTCGTACACCTTCATTGGTGCATTCAAACATCACGTGACTCCGGGGGTCTGTAAAAAAAGGTACGCTTAAAGCCCCACGGTAGCCTTTCTCTTTCGTTAGCCTCGGAAAGGGCGAGTGACGTATTTTTTACGGGAGTACTCACGCTGTTTTTCTTAATAGTAATAAGAGACATGTTATAAGGGCAATTATGCATATCAGTAATACAAATTTATTTATGATTTGTTGCTATTTGCGAGAACAAATCATGTTTGTCGTAAAATTTGCGACAGCCGTTCGCTGGAAGGTTAATGTTTTGCAACAACTACTTTTCGCTTGTGCACTGTGTGACAAATATTGCTTAATACTCAATGTGCGTTTAAATTCTTAGAAATGCCTTTGAGAGAATATATATAAAGTGTCAGACATTTAAAAATTGAAAGAAAAAAAGCATTTCTTTATGCCCAAAATCTCCCACATGCATCCTTAATAAGAAAGTTTCAGGCGTTGATAAATTACGAGAATTTCATAATTAGTTATTGCACACTGGTTCAAAATGCCAAAAACGGGGCCATACTATGAAAATTTGTACGAATGCGTATGAAAGTTGGTACTTAAGGGTTTTTGACAACGAGGTTTTTAAGGTTTAAGAAGTTTTTACAAACCTGATATCAAAAAAGAAAAATTCAAAATGGGCGATCCAATATGGCAGACGAAATTAAAAAAATCGATGAAATAATAATAATAAAAATTTTTAGCATGTAGTTATGAAAGCGAGTAAATTTGAAGGATTTTTTTCTTGCTGATCAGAAATCTGATATCATAAAATGAAAATTTAAAATGGCGAATCCGGTGTGGCGGACGAAATTGAAAAAAATGCTCAAATAAAATACAATTACAGTTTGTAAATTTCATTTTAGATTAATTTCTAAACTTCACTTGTATCGCCATTGTTTAAAGCTTATAATATTTTTCACGAGTAAAAGATTTCTTTCTTTGTGACTCCTACAACAATTGTTGACATGTTTGAACATTCAGAAACTGAAATCAACTGCAAAATAAAGATTATGTGTTACTGATATTCACGGTTGCCAGGAAAATCCTAAAATTTTAATTTGAATACTAGCGTATTGTCGTAGCAAAATAGTCGTCTTATTTAATTACAGAAATTTGTGATTAAATCAGGCGAATATTACTACAATAATTTAAATAGTGGTAATTAAAATAAAATTTTAGCATTTTTCTCGCAACCCTGCTGATTTCATTCGTAAAATATTGTATATTTTATACAGCGGGTGGAAAACACAAAAAGAAAAAAAGAAAAAAACATCGTCTAAGTTAAATTAATCTAAGTGAATTTAAATCTAAGCAACCAAACGTAATGCAGCGATTTTGTGGTTTTTGATAAAACACTTTTATATCTAATTTAAAATAAATCAAGAATACGAACCGCTTTTTAATACACAAAAACGTGCGTTAAATGCGTATATAAGTATTTGTTTGAATATTTATTCACGAAATTCGAGGCTTAATGAAAAATCACGATAATACGTTAAGCAAATCTGCAATACCATAAAGTAGTGATAGATAATATTTTCATAAAATATTGATACATGGTAGATGACAATAAAAAGTATTTTTTTAACTTATAAAATACGAAAAATTGCTACAGGGAATATCTGTACTTTTATTTAACAAATATAAAATAGTAAGCGTGTATCTAGTCTCACAAAACTACTGCCATTAAGCATGTAAAAGTTTGAATTTCACTGTACAACGTAAATTAATAATGCAAACTGTATTCCCGAATCTTCTTTCACTTAATCTAAAAAATGTTCTGCGTCATATGAAGCAACTCTGCGAAACAGTGAAAACAGGGGTTACGTAATTGGTTGCTCATAATTAGCATCGTGCGACTTGTTCATATAAGGCAGAAGTACAGTTGTTTTGCGAATTTTATTAAAACCTGTTTATATCTGATTAGAAAGAATTTTCAAAAGGCTGTTTTTATCTTTCTGTGCACACAAACATGTGTATGAATGTTTTTCGAAGTTTTAGATAAGGTAATTTTTCACGCAATATTATGCAGTTTTTTGCGAATTTTGTTAAAACGTACATACACACACACACACACACACATACACACATATATATATATAATTACAAAATAATTTCAAAAGTTCTTCGCTCTTTTTTTTTACACAGACAGGTATGCTAATGTGTACAAAGCACCTGTTGTAATGTAAGTTTGCAAAATTAGACGTTCATAAAAAATACAAAATAATATGTTAACCCTTTCGAAGGCGGTGTGAAGTGTACTTCCCACTTAGTTTTAATTTCCGAATGCCGAATTTGTACCAGAATCTGTGAAAAAAAATTGTATTTATAATAGATTTGAAGAAAAGCATTTATTTATTTTCAAATAAGTTTGTTCTTATATTCTGGCGGCAGTCAATTATTTCACCGTTTTAGCAACATAGAATTATATTGCCAGTGAAAGTTAATTTGAAGTATCTTAGCAATGTGATAAAGCTAAGTCAAAGCTATTCAATCTGGTGCCCATAAAATAGTACTATGTATGAAAAGCAATTTCCACTTTATTTAATCTCAGAAATTCCGAGATTTAATAACGCGACAATTACTTTTCTAAAATAGTAGTATTCCACTGACGCCAGGTAGTACAGCCTAGATCTTTGTCATATGCCAACCTCCACTACTTCTTTCAAGTCAAATATGCATTTTTGAACCAGAAAATTTATTTGATAAAATGTTCCTTGTTTCTAGGTAGTCTTATCAATTGTTAATCTTATTTCTATACTCTGCTTATCACTTATTAAGTAAACTGGTTCAAAATATGTTTATTTGACTAAAAAATTTTCAGAAGATGGGCAGATACGGGCAAGTCAAACTTAGCGTAGCAAATATTCTGTTTATGATGTAACATATTTACATTTTATATAAACGTAAGTACGTTACATTTATATAAAAGTAAAAAGTTCAAAATTCTATTACGCGTATTGAATACAAATTTGTATTTTTATTTATTTTAAGCACTATTTTCCTCAAAATCCCCTTAATATTTAATTTTAAAGGCAACAATATAATTTTAGTTTACTTCAAAGGAATGCCACATAAAAACAGTTTTTCTAATATTCTTCTTTTATAAAACTGGCAACGTTTACATTTAGAGTTCATATGCGATAGTAAACACTGAATATTTTAAAATTCATTTTATTGTAAACAAAATACACTCAAAATATGCTTCCCTGTTGTTGGTAAAATCGATCCACCAAAAAAAAAAAAAAAAAAAAAAAAAAAAATGAAATGAATAAAGAGGTGAAAATATTTTAAACAACTCATACTTAAGTTTTTTTGAAATTTTGAAAACGATAAAGTATTTAAATGAAACTTAAATAAATTATATATAACAGTATATTATGAAGCTATTTTTTATAAAATATTATTTATAAAACTGTTTTAGAAAGCAATTGTGGAATGAAGCAATTTAGGACGCTTACAAAAGGAAGATTTAAAGATATTTCAAGTGCAAAAAGTTGCATTTAAGAAGAATGTTCATGTTAACTTTTGATTTTCTGACTCGAAATCGAAACTCATGTAAAGAGCATTAATTAAATGCTTAAAATTTGTTAATGTTTTGGTTATGATATTTCAAATTTTTTATTTGTATATTTTGATTTTTGTACAAAATACATTTATAATATTGTAAAAATGAAGCACAATGGATGACTTTTAAGGTTTATTTTATTTTTTCTTTGAAATTTAAAAATCAAGCTACATGAAAATATTCCCGAATATACCTTAGTTCTTTGTATTCATTTATGCATTTTCTCATAAGTTTTAATGGTAGTTTAAATACAAAATAAATTTTTAAACGCTTAAAAATGTGTCCCACTGTACCCCATGTCTGAGGTACAGTGTGACACCAAACGGATCATAGTGGACAGTGTATTGTGAAAGGAAAATTAAAGGGAAAAGTACTGTATTGTAAATTATTCGCCATATTTTTCAATGCATTAAATAGCACAAAACGCAACGAATTGATTTCATATACATAAAAAAATTAAAATAATTTTTGTGCACATTGATATTATATGTGTAAATATATTTAACAAGGTTTTTACTCAGATGTTTAATTTTAAATGAAAATTATTTATCATATTTTAAACAGTATGTAAATAAGATATCTTTAAGAATATAAGATAAGAGTAAATAAAATACCTTAAGATATACTTAACTACCTAATTAATTCAATTATAGTGCATTAAGAAAATACAAATTTACTCTTAGCTATTATAGCCCTAAATGGTATACTAGTTGTCAGAGTCTTAAAAAAAGGAAAATAAAGCAAATATTCATGTAAATAATTCTGTAAGATTTTCCTTATTTTATATGAATTGGTAGCCTGAAGATATTAAAATTGCGCAAAACACAAAAGGAATTGAATTATTTTCCTTTATTAAAAATGTAATATAAAGAACAAAATACACCAGAACAATTTCCCCTGCAGTTTAAATGACGAAAGGAAACATTGTTGTGTCTCTTTATGTTTTTCAATTGAAAACTTCATTATTAAATTCGTATAAAATTGCGGTCAAATGTGATTATTTTTGGAGCGGTCACTGTACCCCACGTCTATATAGATTTACCAATAAGTGGGTGCCTCATCTTTAAACCTGAAACTATTTTCTTTATATTTAAAATTTATTACGAAACAATCTAAAATTCTAAAGAAGAAAACATTTTTCTTTTATTAGTTTAAAGAACAAACTTCCTCTAAAAGGAATAAATTCCCTTTTGACCACGTTATAAAGGCTGTAAATATTCATTACTAAACTGACATTTAATGAGTATCCATATACAGTTAAATTAATATAAAATAAATTAATTTTGAAAGGGGGGTTTACTATGACTTTATGCCTGCTGTCCCCCTTCTTAGATTTGTACATAAAACACCTATTATTTTCAAACACGAGACTACCTGGAAACACTGAATGCTAATTTTTATATAGCAAAATTTTATTTTTAAATTTTATTGCAATTAAAAAATTTCTAAATTTCTAAATTTATACATTTTTTTGTTTTTATTATATGAAATTTTGGGACAGATGCCTATCAAACTTCTTACGGCATGTTAAAAAAAGATATCGATCATCATACAAGATATTTTTTTATTAACTACGTAGTCGTAGATGTAACAAAAGTCTATTAACAATTAATGAGTAAATTCTGATTACTATTAATAGATGTATATCTACATCAATGTATACAGGAGGAATCTTAACGCATGGGGAAAACTTTAAGGCTCACACCTAAATAACATCTAAATAAGCTCAAAACACCTTACAATACATAGTCGAAACTCAAGCAGTGAAGCGCTATAGGGCGCTTTCTGATTCTAGAGATAACCTTGTTTACAATACATTATCTAGTAAATGATTGCTCAATTTATTCATGCGTAATATTATTACTATCTAGAATGTTACTATGAATGAAATTTCGAAGAAGGAATCAAGAAATCGCAAAGTAAGTCACTTTATTTGACAAACTGAATTCCAGAGATGGTGGGGATCAAGTTTCTTTCACAGAAATTGAGTGCGAATTACTACACATAGGCAAAACATTAATGATTGATACAAACATTCAAACAAGCAATTTTCGTCATGCAAAACTAGCAGTAAAATTCTACTTCAATATTGAATCTAAAAACTATTGAGAATTACTAGGATATTTCAATACTGCGTTACTTTACTATTGTTAAAGTCTTATTTATATAAATTCGATGATAAATTTTTGCAAAAGAAAATATTTCTATTTTAATGAATAGAAAAGCTGTTTTTAAAAACGTTGTAATTACGTGCTCGTTGATATTTGGGAATAGTTGCGTAATATTTTTCAGGTATAACCTATCTAAAAACTGTTTTACAGGTTTCCGTAAAACAAATACACATATCTGTAAAGGAGGAATTAATGTCAACATAGACAGTTGTATTATACAGAACTAAAATACATATATTTTAAAGACACCTATGCGAGTTACTTAAGCGTTTAAAAGCTACTTTTTAACTTTCATTTAACCTTAAAAATTCTGTGTCTTTCTAGATTAACCCTTTACTGCTGTGACAGAAATTGTTGCATAGCTACTCTGAGCGGTATATGAGAACGCTTTTTCGAAAGATGAATAAAACAACCAATTTAATTATGATTAAAATTCACCTATTCATAACTCTCTAGCATAGTACTATAAGACAAAACAAAACTTCAGGCAAAACAAAATTGCACTCTTATCTGTAGTTAAACTGAAAATTACAAATTCAACTATGAAAATAGAAAAAAAAGTAGCGAACCGTGAGAACGCTAACACGAATTAAGGGTAAGATAGTGGGATAATTTTACAGTAAATAAATTTATTCTGTAATTTTCAGTAAAACTGCAGTAGGCACAAAAAGAAGCAGTCATGATAAAGTAAAATGAAAATTAAAGAAATTTTAACATTAGCACAAATTAATTAAGCTTTTACTAATATAAATACTGTAATTTCCAAGAAACATAAAAAATTTGTCTTAATAATAGGTATGTGATTTTAAAATGCTTAGTTTGTAGTTTAATTTCGCAGCTTTGCCTGATGAACGATAAGGAAATATTTTATAATCATTGTACGATTTTTGATAACTGAGCGAGTATAAATTATAGGATGTGCAGAAAATTATATTGCATGATATAATTAGCAATAGTGAATGGTATGAATATGAGCAAAAAACATTACAGTTCTGCAATTATTTGAACAGTATTTTCCTGCATCCAATGAGTGCCAGAATTTTACTTTGAAAAATTATAAGGTTTTCTCTCTTTTGTTTATCTATTGACGCTGTATGATGATAAACAGATTGATTTAGACGAATTTGAAACATCAGTTTAGTATGACTTTTCTAGCTAAAATTTTAAAGTTATAGATTATGTGAACTAAGTCCCTCATGTTCCTGGTTGTGAATGCAGATAGTTCAAGAATTTTGTGACGAAAACAGGCAAGATCCACCTGATTTTTATTCTGATTCTGACATAGAACTTGATAAATCTTGAAAGTTACTTAAAACTGCAGTATATTTTTATGCAAATAGTGCATTCTATGCAGCAAGAAAATATTTAATAAGGTTGATGGGAATGACCTTTATAGGATGCTTTCGGAACAACTAAAAAATTCATACATTTAAGGAAAAAGTAGGTCATACATTAAGGAAGAAATTATCAATATTTTTTAGTTATTAAAAATATATATTTATTACGCGAAAAGGAAAATATAATTAAATACTAGAGGCGGATTTTTAAAATATTAATAACAAACATTAATGAAGTTTTGATTTACCTAATGTGTTCCCAGATATAATGGTAATTTTTCAGGGATAATTTACAATCGTTAAATCAAGGTTTGACTGTATATAAGTCATTTTATTTTTTTTCTTTATGGGTACTTTTAAGTACAGCTGGGACTAGGAGGTAATTTATAATGTATTTACTTTTAAGCTCATGAAGAGACAAATAATACAGACTTGCAATGATTTTTTTTAAATGAAGTATGTTTCTTATATATTTTTTATGTTTATTTTGGGGAAATACTCAAAAGGTTCTATTACGTACAGGTTTCACACATATCGAGAATTTCTGTCTGATTGGTAAATTATTTAGTCATAAGAACATTCGAATTTCGAATTGACATGTTATACATTTACACTGGTGTGCAAAACTTAAGCAACAAACACAAAATGCTAATTTCTGAACACGTGAGTACACAAAAGGAAATTCTATAAAAAGCAAGTGTAGAAAAGAGGTACTACCTTAACAGCATGGCCAGTCGATGTGAAGTCCCCTTGACGTCACACATGGTTAGAAGTGTCACAATCGCTACGGTGAATTAAAATATGGGATATTTCACTGTCTCGTTATTACTCTCAAATGATTGTTAACACTGAAAAGTCACTGTGACTGTCGCTTTGCGATGCGTCACCAGGTGACATTACAATGAAGTCACCTTGTGATTCTCAAGTCACTGTCAGTTGAAGATTGAACTTTGAAGTCATTGTGAACATTGCATTGTGATGAGTCTCCAAATAATGTCACAATGAAGTCACATGATGACTTTCCGGTGATCGACATTCTATTGTGAAGTCATCATTGCTCTCCTTTGTGAAAAGTCACCAGATGATTTCATTTTCTGTCACTTGGGAACTCGTCACAGAACAGCTATCATGATGACTATACAATGGAGTGTCAAAATGACAGTCACATGAGAGTCACAAGATGACTTCATTGTAAATTCACCTGGTGACTAGTCAAAAAGGAGCATTTATGGTGACTGTTCAGTGGAGTGACCAAATGAGAGTAAAAATTAAACGAATGAAAGATATCACATATCTGTTCATTGTAGTGACTGTGACAATTGTGACCATTTGTGATGTCAAGAAGACTTCACATCGACTGTTTATGCTGTTAGGGTAGTACCTATTTTCTACACTTGCTGTTTATAGAATTTCCTTTTGAGTACTCACGTGTTCAGAAATTAGCATTTTGTGTTTGTTGCTTAAGTTTTGCACACTAGTGTAGTTATAAAGTTACCAGATACTAATAAATATGATAGCATACTGATACTGATTGCTGCAATGAAAACATCTGAAATCAGTGCACACATCAAAAGAGAGAGTGTGGGATTTTTCTACGAGAGGAAAAAAGCACATCATAATAATATATAGCTTAGTGGCAACTATGAAAAACGTTTTTTTTTTAAATATGTTAAATCCCTTCTTTGTTATTTTTCCGGATATTCCTCCTTACTTTGACAAAATATCTTGTGATGGTGGAAAAAGCTCACCATGTTTTACTCGTAACTCAGCGCATCAAAAATATTAGAACAACCTGAAATAGTGTAGAAAAAAATAAAAATATATATTGCAGACCTGTACTCTCAGACATAAAACACTCAATTTTGACGATTCCACAATCCTTAGGCCTCATTTCGTTATTTTTGACAATCATTTCGTCACAGAGTCACGTGATTTTTGACGAAACGCGAATCCTCAAATATCTGACAAAACTATTTCCTCGCTGTCAAAAAAAAAAAAAAAAAAAAAAAACTCTCACTTTTCACGATTTCGCAATTCTTGAGCTATATTTCAACATTTTTGACAATCATTTCGTCGTCTCAAAATTAAGTGATTTTTAATGAAAAGAAAAATCTCAAATATTTGACAAAAATTTTTCCCCATTCCCGGCCAGATTATTTTTGTTGTTACAAAATCGTTCAAAAAAAAAAAAAAAAAAAAAAAAAAAAAAAAATACACGAAAGTACTAAATTTACAATATATTAATGAAAACAGAAACAAAAATATTTCATCCTTGGGGGCCGCTATAACACGAAAGTACCACATTTCTACTTTATTTTTCATATCTGATAACTTGGTCTATCCTTTTTGCAATGATTTTATGCATTTCTATAGTCTATTCAAAGATAAATTTTTCTAAAGTTACAAAATTTCGTTAAAAACGCTACAAAATTCTTCTAAAGTTACAGAATTTCGTTAAAAACGGTTAAAATAGTAAAATGCGAACATCATTTGGTCCATTTTCGACCGAAAGCAACAACATTTTCCCAATGGTTAAAAAAAAAAAAAAAAAAAAAAAAAAATCAAAATTTTAGGAGTTTTTTTTATTTAAGAAATATATTCATATAACAATCAAATTTAAAATATGTATAACTGACCCCTTCCCCTCTATAAACAGTAATCTTTCCGCTAAAATTGATGAACTCGCCTCCAAAATATGCACTTCAAAATTAATTATTTCTGATCAACAAATTAACTAGACCATATTTTAATCATTCATTGAACAAAGGAAATTTCTCTAATAAATTATATTATTCAAGCCATATTCTAATTATTTATTAATCATAGAAAAACCATAATAATAATCTAGCCTTATTAATTGAAACATGCAGAAATTATAACAGCACCGATAAAAATACAATCTGCTTTCTAAAAATATAAAGACACATCAACATCCCGTAAATACATTTAAAATCAAATAATTCCGAAGTCCCGCTAGCTAAGGGGTGAGAGCATTCGGCTGCCACTCTAAAAGTCGCGCGCTCAAAGCCCCTTGAAGACTTGTGAAAAGTGTTCTTATTTATCCCCTAATCAATCAAAGATGCTTCTGAAATTTCCGATAGATGGCACCACCAACCTTTTTTTTTGGAACTTTCAAAGAAACAATCTGACGAAACTAATTTCTTCGTAATTTTGAGGACGCAAATTTACTCGGTTTGACGAAATATTTACTCGGTGCATTTCTCAGGAAACTGTTTCATTAAAAACGAAGAAAATTTCGTGGAATTTGAGTATCCATTTCTAAGAGTGTGTGGGATTGTTATTTATCAAAATTCAGTTTTTTTGCAATTTGCATTTATGTTTAAATGAAAAGAAAACTTGTTTTCGTAATTTTCACCAAAAATAGATACATGCCTGTATTTATAAAAGTTAATAAAAAGTGCAATAGAATGTTGTACGGCTTCCTTATTTTCAAACTTGCGAAATATATTTATCTATATTTATCCGACGGTATTTAAAAGTACGGATTCAGTTAATTAGCTCTAATTAACGAACATTTTTTCATTTTATAATGTTTTTGTATACATCTTCTAAGAAATTTGATAAGTTTTGTTATCCACACTTACATTAGTTGAGTAGAGACTTGTTTATCTAAATTTAATTTTGCCTTTCAATGTGTGTTTTCGAAAAATATATGCGTTACTTCATTTTAATTTTTTATACAAGTTTAAAAGAGTGTTTCAGAATGAATTTGGTTTCGAATAACATAATAACTAGAGACATTAACTTAAAATTTAAAGTTAATGAACATATTAATTTAAAAATTTGTAATCTGATTTAAAATGTTCCAATAAAGTAAATATCGGAGTTCCAATAAAATAAATATGTGTATATTTTCTCTAGTAGTAAGAACGTAAATAAGTTTATATACTGATACATAGCAAAAAATGACATAATATTGTAAACAAAAACATGTATATATTGTGATTTTCCAGAAATAGATATTCCACATGTTTCTATTTTTTTACACTGAGTCTTTTCACATTCATGACTTTCGTCGTTCAGGTTAATTACAACTTAACCCGTTAATGTCCAAGTTATTTAAAATTTGAACTCAAGCAACGTTTTTTAGAATACGTTTAGAACGTGAAGAAATAAGAATTTCTGAAGTTTTGTCTCATAATACTTGAAAGCCTAAGGGAGGCAGCTCATCGAGGTTTTCCAAGATGTTGAGTTTTGGCGCCTCCCACGGGATGATTCCCAACACGCAGGGGCTCGTTAGTGTCTCATAATACTGATGAAAGATACCTCTGAAACATACCATAAAAAATAAACTAACGCTACGCGTTTCGAAAGAAATAATCTTTATTTTCTTCAGACGTCAAAGAACGTCCTTCTGTTCACGTAGTTGTAAGTCGTACAATTAGTAGTACGTACAGATCAATAGTAGCAATTTTGTAAGGAAAAATTAACAATCTACTCCGGAGACAGAAAAAACGGTGCTCCAACAGCAAGCGAAAAAAATAGCATATATTGGTTCCTAGTTGAATGGAAGAGTTTGTAGGAAAGCTGGGATACATACGTGCACAAAAGAACCATTAAGACACGTTAACTGATTATACAGAGATAGAATAAATTTCTCCTTCTTATATGACGCTGGACGGTAAAGATTAACAACATACTAAACGTAATATCGAAAATTGATGAATTATTAATAATGCTACGTCTACAGCAATATTCTCTTATAAAAAAAGTACATGAAATCGATTTATATCCCGACATCTAGGCAGGGTTCGTACGCTTTTACCACAATTTTTTAATAGATTTTTTCTATTTTATATTTAAATAGCAGAAATTGTAGACGCCTCGTTTAATTGCAGGATTTGTTATACTTTTCTAAATTTAAAAAAAAGCAAAATATTCTTTTAAAAATTTGTGGTAAAAGCGCACGAACCCTGCTAGGGCTATTTTGCGAATAAATCTTTTTGCATATAAATATTTTTGCACGTAAAAAACGTTTTTAAAATATTAAACAGCCAACAAATTTGAGACAGAATGAAAAATATTCGCAAATGTCAAAGTAATTTTCTTCCATCTTGCATCTAACATTTAAGCTTCTTCATTTGCGTTAATTCGAAACAGCAGCGGAAAAAAAACAAATTGGACGATATTTGGAAGTTTAAAACAGTAATATATAAATTTTCTCAACCTTTTATGTCGAGAATTTGCATACATTTACGATAACTGCTGAGGAAAGTGCAGTGGTCCAAAACGCTCGTAGGAGAAAAAAATGACAAATCGAGCTTTTTTAACAGTGACTGGTCTTCCCATTACACTAATGTATTAGATTTTGTTCTCATTTGCATTCAAATTAAAGAGTAGAAATACGCTCAGAAAAGTAAGTAAAGGCATATTCTTACGGTTACTTGGACCTGCAAAAGTTTCTATTGCCTACCTCCAAAAAAATTAAGAAGAAGCATATGCTCAAACTGTTTTGGGGGAAAATGATGAGTGAAATACAGAAAGTAAATTAAAAAAAATTATTGACAATTACTGGATGTAGTTCATATAATTTTGAGAGATCATCTCTAAATAAAATAACTAATTTAATGTAAAATATTTCAAAATTAAAGTTTTAATTGGAAAGAAGGAAAGCAATGCTTTGAAACATTTTCAATATATTTGATTAAATATACAGTGAAAAGAAAATAAGAAACTTAATGCAATGAAAATGCTGTAGAACAAAGGCGAAACTATTTTCCTTATAATATAGATGAATACACAGATATATTGAGAGGGCAAGAGTAAAGAATAAAATATTAGCAATAATTGTATACTTTGAAAGGGATTTTTTGAAAAAAAATTTAGAAGCAGTAATACAAACTTAATTTGTAAAAGCTTAGGATAAAAAAAAAGAAAGTTGGCTTAACGTCTAAGAGTGATTTATTGAGCACAACAATTAGAAAAACACAAAGACATTTTCGCTATAATATCAGCTCTAGGTATGCTTTTATGAACGAGTAAAAATTTATTTTGCCTGCTTTCCAAAAACATAACCACACGTATATGATCAAGCTGCTTTTGTTTATGATTAAAATACAGAAAGAATCTTTTAAATTATTACAGATAATTACTGGATATTTAAGTTTCACAGAATAATTCTGTATAAACAAGGAAATAAAAAAATGACATAATAGCTAAGAGCGGCGTAAGTAAAAGCCCCTTCTTACGGTCATTTAGATCAGATAAAGATTTAATTGCTTACCTCCGAAAAAAATGCACATGCTCAAGTTATTTTAAGGGCGAAATGTTGATTGAAATAGAACAACATTTTTTAAATATTAATGACAATTACTTGATGTACGTCACATAAATTCCACAAAATCTATCCAAATATAATAATAAATTTTATGAAAAAGATACTAGAGATTAAATTAGGAATAAGGAAAGCAATGCTTTGAAAGAGTTCCAAAGTATTTAATTAAATCTATAGTGAAAACAAAAGAAGAAATCGAATAAGCTTGAAACCTCTTTGATCGTCCAATGTATTTAACACCCCAGCTCTCTAGAGTCCGCTGGTCGATGTCTTTAATTTATTGAATTTTACTTTAAAATTTTTCCGTTGAAATCTTCCGTGATCTCGGCGCCTTGCCTTTTCCAGCAAACCTGAAGAGTGTCCCTAATTCCGTCTGTTCCGCGAGTAACGGCAGCAAATAAAATTATGTAAAATAAAGGGAAAATGATGATGAAGATAGACGTATAGATATATTAAGAGGTCAAATGAAAATACTAAAAAAGATATATTAAAACATTAATACTTTGAAAGGGGATTTCTGAAAGAAAGAAAATATTAGGCATTGTGCTAATTCACAGTTATTTCTATAAGTGTAGAATAAAAGAATTAAAATCATGGCATAATATCAAAGAATGGCGTAAATAAAAGCACATTCTTACGGTTAGTTGAACCAGTAAAAGATTTTATTGCATACGTTTGATCTGTTTTTTCTTTAATGAGGCATTATGTTGAAAATAGTTTTGGGAAAAATAATAACTGAAATACAGAAACTGAATTTTTAAAGCATTGACAATTATTGGATGTATTTCATGAAGGTTTCACAGAATACCCATGAATTAATTAATTTCTTTCGTGGAAAAATATTTAAACTAAGGATTTAATTCGAAAGAAGAAAACAATGCGTAGAAAGTTTCAATGTATGTAATAAAATCTACAGTAAAAATTAAAAAAAATATATATATATAATGAAAAGGAAATGTTTTAAAATTCAGGCAAAATTGTTTTATTGATTATGAAGACAGATTTGCAAATTTTTTGAGAAGTCAAATGAAAATAATAAAATATTAGTAAAAAAAAAATAATAATTCGAAAGTGATTTTTTAAGTAGAATCTTTAGATACAATGATATAATCACAATTGATATAAGCGTAGAATAAAAGAAATAAAGTCATGGTATAATGTTTAAGAATGGTGTATTTTCATTACTTGAATTATTGCATATATTATTATATATTTTTTAATATGACTTTAACTGTAAAGGATAATTTATGTTATTTTATATTATTATTATATTTATATTATTATATTTTATATTAGTATTATATTAATGCGTCTATTATTATCATCTTTTTACATTAAGAGCATAAATTTAAAAATTAACATAATAAAATGTCATATCTCAGTTATTTTATAGTCTTATAAATTAAATTACATTTTAAAATGCCAAACTCATTAATATTTGAAAACTAGAATAATTACAAACAATACCACTTCCTCTGTCGTGTTTCTTTATGATGGAACCCTATAAGAGAGTAAATTTACATTGAAACTTTTAGAGACAATAATATGTAGAAAAATTCAATACCTGGCCATTGATAAATTGAAATATTATTAAAATAATGTGCTGCTAAGTTAAAGAGTCTGATATGCCGATTATTTTAAATCTAGAAACGGATGTAGTATTTCAAGATAGAACTAGCGAGCAATAGTCAAGGATTCAATTGATTGAAATGGACTGAGTATCATGTCAGACAGCCTGCGTATTTCGAAACTCAACGTCAAGTATTTTTGCAACTTGATGAAGAACCAGATACTTCTTTCTCTCTTTCAAACGTATATTATTACATTTATGGGATTGTATGTTGTACAATCATAATTGTTATTTCCTAATTGAAAAAGAACACAAACACACACACATATATTCCTCAATCAATGTATGGACATAACATTCCAAAACTCATAAGAATTTATATATTATATATTTATTGTATTTTTAAGAGCTGCTTTTCATTGCTTGTAATTGCAATAGTTTTAATAGGTATTGAATGATATATATATATATATATATATATAAACTTATTGCAAAAATTAACCATTGAAACAGAAATAACTGACCAAATGCAATGAAATTATTACCCCAAATAGCTATGTCAAATTACACATTATAAAACATAGTCCTAACAAATGAAGTATTTATTCAAAAAGTGAAACATAAGTAAAAAAAAAAAAAAAAAAACACAAATGCAAGCTTATAATGTAATTTACTTTTTCAAGGGCTGGGAAACCACATTATAAGCAAAGAATGATTGTTTTCTGTAACTGTCACAAGCTTAAAGCCAAAATTTTGTGACAATTCCAAGCCCTAACAATCATTGGAAAGAAATTGAAAAAAAAAAAAAAAAAGGATACCTTTGAAAATAGAACACTACAAATCAAACGGAAGAAAATAAATCCATTTATAAACAAATAAATACAAAGGAAGACAAAGAAAATCTATACATTACAACATAAATTTGTCCAGAATCCGAAGCCAAAAATGTTTTGTGCTAAGCACATGGTAAAGTGAATAAGTGAATTCAAACGTACAAGTTAAAATTACAGTTAATTTTCTAAAAGTAGCAGTTATTAATTTAACCATTGTGATTTTAACTATTTATAATTTAAAATATAAAAATACAAATAAATAATATAAAAACTATAAATTCATTTACTAAAAATATTTTTTGACTTAAATAATTTTAATATATATATTATATTATTGGAATATTTAAAAATTTCACTTGTATTCCAAGTTTTCAGTTAAAAGAGAAAAAAAAATTGTGAAAATATATATGGTGCTGCCATCTGGTTTTATAATAAACAATAACTAAAAAATAATACTAAAGAATAATAGTAATAGTTTTTTTAAAATCATTATATGTTGCTGCCATCTAGTTAAAGATTAAAACAATATCTAAATAACTATTAATTATTTTGATTAAGTAAATTTTCCAGTATAAAATTATTTTATCTATTTATTTTTACATATGTCAACATTTAAATAATTTCAAAACATAAATAAACCCATAAAATCTAAAATATTATTGTAGAAGTCAAATTAAATTTTCATTTTATAAATAATTATATGCAAGCTTAAAAGATTTACCAATATGACTACATGCACTTATTGGAACTAACATCTTGCAAAATTTTTAACCCTGAAAAATAAAATTAGATTTTCATTTTATAAATAACAATGCAAGTTTAAAAGAAATACCAAAATGGCTACACGCACTTAATGGAACTAACATCTTGCTAAATATTATTTATTCTGAAAAATAAAATTAGATTTCACACACTGATAGCTAAAAATAACCAAACATTTCCAATATGTTAACCTCACGTATTGAATCTAATATCTTGCAAAAAATAAAAAATAAAAAAATAAAAAATAAAAACGCTATATATATATATATATATATATATTCATTTATTTAAAATGAAATCATATGTGTGAAATTCAAAGGAAATATATACTATATATATATATATATATATTACAGTTTCAAAAATATCAGGCATTCTGGAAATTCATTTATTATATTTCATGGCATCTGCCAAAAAAATACATTTTTATTTCTGAGAATAAATATTATTTTACTATTTTACCTTATCATCTTAAGTTTTTTTATAAGTTTTCCGAAATAAATAATTAAGCTCGCTTTTTCGGTGCTGCATACATCTATAAATAATTATATTTGCATTTAGGGTGTATAATAAAATTACTCATTCACTTCGTTATTCAGAAGTATTTAAAAAATAATAATAAAACAATAATTATATTTCCAAAGGTATTTCTCAACTACGAGACAAATTTGAAAAAGACAGTCTTCTTCTTCATACGCATAATTATCAAAGAGCATTTTATATTACAATTTTGAAACGTAACATTTTTGGCAATAACACAGAGTCATTTTCAAATAATGAATACTGTTCATAATTACTATTTTGAATTACAAAAAATAATAAATTTCTGACGTCTAAATGTTTTTTGAAGTTTTTCTGTGCGTATTTATAAATTGCATATAATTGCATATATTGAGTATGTTATTTAAAACGCCAATATGCGCTTAACAATTTTACTTTTCAAAAAAGTAGCAGTTTTCGTCACCTAATACTTCTTAAATAAATATTTAAATTTTAGCGAATATTTAAAATCACTCGGTGAATTTAAAGTTAATAATAGAGAACACCATTTGCAATATTCATCTAAATAGAACATGAAGCACAAAAAAATCTCACAGATTTAAAATCCTAACACTTTTGATAAATTTTTCTCTTTATTATGTTTTGTTAATTGTTATTTGCAAAAAAGCTATATAATTATTATACTTTATACACAGAAATGTATAATATTTCTGGGGGGCATAGAAATTTGCATTATCAAAGCAGCATAGGAATTTCGGCAGGAGGTAAGAATGTATATCATACATATCCCTAAAATAAAATCAATTTTTGAATGTGGGATATATATCACGTTTAGATGCGCAATTAAAGAAATATTAGTCATGATGAAACATAAATATGATTTTTCTGTTCATAATATTAATGTTAATAATAATACTAATAAAACAAGAACGAAAAATCATGCGTCAAGTATAGATTATGTAGCACTTTCCAACGCTTCCAAAATAATTTTACAAAACATACCGTTTAATAAGCTAAAAGATTACATCTAAGTAAACAATTTGGAAAACGCATAACATATTTAAAAACATAATTTCAGGAATTTCTAACAGATACAATATTCGGAAAAATATCCGAATACTTTTATTCAGCCCTGTATATGATCTATAGATTTGTATATGCTAGGATGCTAAATTTTAGTTTAGTTAGGAAACGCGTAGCGCAGTTTAAAATTATCTTTCTGGAGTTTCTGTCAATAAACGGAAATGTGTTCGCGAACTTTTGTGCTGCCCTGTATAGGATCTACAGAATTTATACACACCACGTAATAGACAAAAAGCGAGTTAAAATTAAAATTGCGTTTAGTAACTTAAAGCGCACTTCCAGGAATTAGTGTTAACAGACAGTAGAGAATTCTTTTGTGTGTCCCTGTAAATGAACGATGACTGCTATACACACACTATTCTGTAGTAAACCTCTTGTAATGCACCTTAGATATATATATATATATAAATTTCAATGCGTTTAAAATAGTGAAACATTATTTAAATAAACCGCAGACGATTTTTCTCCATAGACGTTATGTAACGGAATTCTTTTGACTGTCCCTGTAAAGCAACTATAAGTGCTATGCACACCCTATTCCATATTAAGCTTCTTCTAATGCACCTTAGTGATATATATAAATTTCAATGCGTTTAAAATAGTGAAAGATTATTTAAATAAACCGCAAATGATTTTTCCCCATAGACCGCAATGTAACGGAATTCTTTTGAGTGTCCCTGTAATAAAACTATAAGTGCTACACACTTCCGTTGAAATAGGGAACATGCTATAGATAACGACAATAACATATAAAAATTGCAGAGCAATCCGAGCATATTTACGGGAGTTAGAGCACGGACAGACGGACAGACGGCAGACGGCCAGACGGCAGACGGCCAGACGGCAGACGGCAGACGGCCATACGGCCAGACAAACCGAAGTCATAAGCACTTTTCAACTAGGTTCGAAAGTGCTAAAAACTATCATTAGCAAAATTCATACGGTCCTTACTTTTGAGTATTACTATTTCGGAATATTAAACTTCCACATATTTAATCACAGAATTTGTAAAAACTGTCTGTATGGCAAAAATTACTATTTAAAAATAGTGCTACTCAAACGTAAGACCATACGAATCCTGATTAAGAAGTACAGTTATCAGAATATTTGATGCAATCGCACCTTATTCATTTACCCCCAAATTAAAGAAATGTTGAACTTTTATCTGTGGGATAATTTTATAGTTGTAATCAGAGTGCGCATAGGTGCTAACTTGAGTACCACTATTTCCGTATAGTAATCTTCGCCATAGTTAATAACAGAATTCTGAGATTAAATAAGGCGAATATTACTATTAAAAAATAGCGGTACTCAAAAATAAGCAGCTTTAAGCACACTGGTAATGAAAAATTATTTTATCATAATTAAATTTCGATAAATATATCTATTTTCCTATTATATTAATTTATATTAAGGAGCATTTCTTAGCTATAACCTTTTTGTCACACATTACTACAATGTGTAATAGTATTTTAATCTTTTTAAGAAGTGCTACTTCTATGTTAAAGTATAGAAAAGCCAAAAGGACACTTTTATTAGATTTTTTGCAAAGCAGTAAAACTCTAGAACAAGCCAGGAAGATCCTTTTATTAGATTTTTCAAGCGACAGTGAAACTGCTCCTTTTTGTAAACTTTCTTGTGTATTTTTATAGTCATTTCTGTTACTTGTATAAAATAATTTATACTTAAACACATATGCGATGCAATGGGGGAGAGTTACCTACACTAGGAAGTACGAATGAAAGGCTTGTTATTTTCTAAAATATATCGAAATAAACTTTTCCTAATATTCCCAATTTAAAATAAACAAAATCAATTCCAAGAATTGTACTATATTTGGAATTTCTCAAAAGAAAAATATATTTATAACCGTATTACATTGGTAAAAATTAGATAACAGAATTTTGGAAAAGAAAACAATATCAATTTTATTTTTAAAGCTCCAAAAAACGGATATTCTATTATTGAAAAAAACATTAAATACTGATTAAACAAAATAAAAATATGAGGAAAATGGGCCGCACTCTTTACCTTATACGTATATATTTTGATCGTATTATACACGAGTTATTTTGTGCTTTTAGATAGTATGCTGATAGTGCCCCTTCTAGTGGCGAAACTTTTTATTTCTGTCATCTTCCATAGTATTATTTAGCTGTTTTTAATCGACTATATGACTGGAAAAATATTTTTGTGTTGTGGGAATTATATATATTTCACATATTTTTAAAATTTTTGGCTACTGTATAGTCTGTTTTTAAGACGCTCTATTTCATGTTACTAATTTCTGTTTAAATTTTTATTGACTATTTATTCGGAATCCTCATTTTTATATACTGTATAGAAATGGTAATTAAAATAATGTTTTTTTTTAATTAGCGGAGAATTTTTTTAATACGGACATAATTAAATCAAACACCATTTACTCATCATTTAAAATGTTAATGCTGAACTCTAGATCTTTTCATTGAAAATTCACACATTCTTACAAAATATCTCCCCCCCCCCTTCAGACTGGCAATTTTAATATGTAAAAACTTTTAAGTTAAAGGTATCTATTAATATTTCCGCGTGTGTCAAATTCATTTAAATCATCTAAAAATTAATTCCTCGAATTCAATTGAAATATTTATTCACTTTCATAATTATGATTTTAAAATATTGTTAAATTTCATAATATTAAACATAAAATGATAGAAATTTGAAAATATTTTTAAAAGTTACTTTAAATGTGTACTAATTCATAGTCAGTAAAAGTAATTCTAGCTTTTAGTCTCGTACATCTAAAAAGAAAACCTTTCAAAAGTCAGGTGTGCACATTACATTGTTTTTCCATTATACATAATGTGATATTTATTTCTTTCAATATATCTATCATTAACCTATCCTTTCCGATGGAAATTTAATTCGACATAAATATAAAAATATGATCAGAAGCCTATTTCATCACTTCTACTAATCTATACCAAGTCTTTTATATTCTTTTAAAGTCGTTAAAAATTCGAGAGACAGTTGGCGCTTTTAAGTAGTCGTGTTATCTTGGCAATAAATTTGCCCTTTTTTTTCTCGCTAGATTTGTTGTCAAGTTTAGATTATGTGTGTTTTTGAATATTTCATTGGATGACATGGGGAAAAGACAGTGTCGAAACCGGCCGATTAAGATTAATGCAGCAATTTCTTTTTAGTGAGGGGAAAAATGACTTACGATCTTCATCAAGAAGAATAAGTGATGTTAAGAAAAAAAAAGGTATGAATAATTTTTGGAGAAACGTAATTTGTGAATTTTTTTTTCGTTCACATAATTTAATATGTGTTAAATATTTAGTATTTTAAGTTAAATTAAATATTATTTAAAGCTCATTATATTAAAGAATGGCATCATCACTCAACATGCCGAATTAACAAGTAATATATTTATAACGAGTTAACTCGGGCAGAAAGGTCGTCGACAAAAATTGTTTTTTAGTCCATAATTAGGAGAATTTTTATTTATAAGAGAATTTTATTTATTGATATATATATATTTTGCGAAAATATTAAAATTTTATGAAAATGAAATACTTTTTTATCAAAGACAAGAGCATAAAATTTTTTTAAGTATTGGAATTTTGATGTATTGTTTAAATACACTGTTTAAAACACTTTATAAACGATTTCGTGCAACAAAGATACTAATATTGAGTTTGCAGATATTTTTTCAAAAAGAAATGTAACATAAAAATAATAGAATACATTTAATTACCTTCATTAATGTCTCTTTGTATATTTTTTTGTTTTCTATGTGATAAAGTAAGTTTGTAAAACAATTATGATTTATTTGGAAAGTACTTTGTTAAAACATTAGCAATATTATAGTTAATTCGGATAATTTTTTTCAAAAATAATGAAAACAGAGATTAATAATAAAAATTAATATAACTCTCCGCTATTTAAGCAATAGGCTCCTCGCCCAGCCACTCGTCTCTATCGATATTACATTTAACAATTTAAAATAAATTGTAGGCATAGAAAAAAACTACGAAGGAAAATTTTACTGTTGTTTCTTTTGAAAGAAGTAAAGATTATAAATTCGAACTTGTGAATACAATTTTTAAAATATGATTTTTACCAATGTGCGAACGGATTGATGTAGTAAATATTCGTAATCAGAATTTCAAATATTCTTCATATATATTTAACGATTATCAGAATTCATAATTATCAAATTAATTGGCGGAAATCTTGAATAAAGGGGGTTCACTGTATGTTTTCGATCTACTGAGACAGCTAAAACAATGACAGCTATTTTTTTTTAAACGATAGTAATATAATAGCATATAAAATGTAATGAATAGCATGAACCAGGTAATCAATTATTAATATTGTGTTTATTATAAAACAATAGATTTTTTAAAATAAAAGTATGTAAAATAAAAGCTTTCCTAGTAGTGATTCGTTTATATAGACAGATAAACAAATATATGGAGATGCATTTACAGTGTTCCCAAATGGTTCGTTTTAGGTAGCTTTCAATACAAAAAAGGCCTTCCGGCCTGTACCGGGAGGAAAAGGTAGCTTTCCGATATCTTCGTTTTAAAATTTTAGCTAATGTTACACGAAAACAGCAAGTTAAAATGCAAAGAACCGTTTACAAAAGATTCATTAATACAGAATTTGAATAAGAAATTCGCCAAATTATTGAGCAATAGCCAAATTGGCTTCATTTATGAAGGCTTATTTTGGTCGCCAAATCTGGCGATATTTCGCCAAATGTCGCCAATTTTGTCGCCAATGTCGCCAATTTTGGGGCTAACGGATATGAATATATAGTTTTATGCGTATGATTGGGAAAATTATTACAACAATGAAAGAAAATAATTTGCGAGTAATCGCGTTAATGTGCTGTTTTGTTTCAAAATGTCAGCCACCCTAGAATTTCAAACTGCTCTATCTCAGCCATTTTTTAAGATAGAGGTAAACCAAAAAATGCTCTGGAATCCTTGTATCAAGGCCTAAAACGTAATTAAAAAATAAATTTTAATTTTTAATTTTTTTGTATATTTATTTTAGTTTTAAATTTTTAAATGGCCGCCATCTTGAAACAAAATGGCGGACCAAGCTGGCCAACGAACTCGGTCGAGACATTGGTTAGCTTAATACACACAATTAGTTTCATCAAAATTGATTTATAATTTTTTTTTTGTATTGAAAGCTACCTAAAAGTATAAAGCTACCTATTGCAGCCGTTCGGAGGAAAGCAGTTCCGAAAAATTTCGATATATTTTCACCGATCATGACCCCCAGACCCCAAAACCACCCTCCGTTCAAATGTTGATTTATATATATATATATATATAATATCTATGAATTTCAAAAACATATCAAGTTCTAATATCATTCTACTAAAATCTACAAAGAGATAATTAATGATATTGTGTAACCAGAATACCACATAGCTAATAATTAACTTGTGCAATCATAAAATTACCATAGCATGTGCTTCAATGGTAATTAGCCAAATTTACTCATACCTGAAGAACATTTAAAAAGAAAGAGAGAGAAAGGGGAAAAAATTATAAATTGCAGTTGCTGTTAAGTAAACACAAATGGATTAATAAATTAATTATGAACATTATTCAGTGGAAAAACTGGACCACAAGAGAACCAATCAAGAATTGGATATGAAAAAACATATGTGGATGTACTCGTCAGCTTGGCTGCACCCACATGTGTTTTAAAAATAATTCAGTATTTCATAATTCTACTGGCATGATGCTAAGAACAGTAGAATCAGCCAAGTATACTGAATTATTACCAGACAACAATTGGAAATATGTAAAATGTAAATAAAAAACCATTAAGAAATATATAATATATCACTTACAACGATTATCCTAAAATCTTTATAAATCACCACACTAAATTACTACCAGATATCATTTTTGAAATAATATTGGATATTAGAACCCTTAAATTGTAGAAAAAATGTTTTACTCACAAGAATGATCCAGAATCCTCAAAATATAGCAACTTCTGCATAATGATCAATTCCACATGGCACGTATCAAACATGTTGACATTCGAGTCGAGTTGAGAGAAATGATTTGAAAGACAAGTTGAGAGCTCATTTTTTTTTTTAAACACAACTCGATCAATGACACCCCAACACAAAATAATTCAAAAACACACAAAACTATTCTGTTGATAATACTCTTATAACAAAATTATATCCGTGAATATATAATTACTCCATCTAATTTTAATTCCTGAAAGTAAAATTAATATACAAGCAATAGCTCCCTCTATAGTTAAATTAAAAATAATATCTATAATATTATCAACTAACTAAAACGTAAAGTGTCGCCATCTGTTGGTATTATAATTATTCATAATTAATATTTAGTTACATATCCATATTATTATTAACATAATCACTTCATTATATTTAATCAATATATAAATTTTAATAAACAATACTTCCTTGTAGTTTTTACATTAAATTCGAATAAAATCCTACAATATGAATAAATATACACAGAATTTATTCATCTTGCACAGCATTTCAGATATTCTTAACAAGAGTATATTTTGTAAAAGAGATATTATTTTAAAGCAAAGTGCTATGCTGCCAGCTGTGTTAAACCACTGATATATATTATAAACTTATAATTAAATTATTAATATTTTATTGTTACTTCTACTTAAATATATTTTAGACATGTTATTAAATAATTAATGTATTGTTTATACTTATACTTAATTATATTTTAGATTTCAGAGATTAATTTAATAACAAATTAAATAATTATTATTATTACTACTGTACTTCAATCAAATTTATGCTATGCAGTAATTAAAAATACTTATTAAATTTAATTTCATAGATAAAAATAAAAAACTATATATATATTTATACACTTTGCAAATAGATATGTTTGTGAGTTATAATAACCAATGTTATCCATGTATAATTTTATGTGTTATTGTATAAGTTAAATTATAAATGTATGAAAACTGCTCATCAAAGACACCCTAAACATATGTGATCGGCAACGCACAATCACATACTATACAGAGTGTACATAATGTTCAATCAAATTTTAAATTTCCTAATATGTTATAATTGTATTAATGTATGTTATAATTGTAATATTATATCTATTGTTATATGTTATCACACATTAAAACAAAAATTTATTACATACAGTGTTAATAATTAAATGATATAATAAATCTTATTTAAAAGAGTTGATAATTGAATTTATCATAAAAATTGGATAACCATATATTTTTGCTTGATCTCGAATAAATCTAATATTTTTGTTTTTATTTATATCTGAGCATAAGTATTTTATACGATGTAGATAATTGATAATTATATTTTTATATACAGATTTATGTAAACATGAAGCATGATTGGTAAAAATATTTACTTTAAATGGAAAATCAAATCTCTTATCATAAATATCAAAAATTAATTTATAATTATTATTAATATTGATTTTTAAGTCAAGAAAGTTAATATTATTATTGATTAAATCATGTTCGCTTAATTTAAGTTGAGTAGGATAAAAATTGAGTGGTGATGTGCAATTTTTTTCATTGAAATAAAATATGATAATGTCATCAATATAGCGATAAAATACATAATCATTGTTCGTACTAATATTTCTTTCATAATAATATAAGTAAAGGTCAGAGAGAATACTAGATGCTGTTCCGCCACATTATATATATATATATATATATATATATATATATATATATATCTGACCTATGTCATACGATAACGCCCGTATTTATGAATCGATTTTGATTAAACTAATTTTAATGTGTGTATTAAGGTCACTAATGTCTCGACGAGTTCGTTGGCCAGCTTGGTCCGCCATTTTGTTTCAAGATGGCGGCCATTTAAAAATTTAAAACTAAAATAAATATACAAAAAAAATAAAAAATTCAAATTTATTTTTTAATTACGTGTTAGGCCTTGATACAAGGATTCCAGAGCATTTTTTGGTTTACCTCTATCTTAAAAAATGGCTGAGATAGAGCAGTTTGAAATTCTAGGGTGGCTGACATTTTGAAACAAATCAGCACATTAACGCGATTACTCGCAAATTATTTTCTTTCATTGTTGTAATAATTTTCCCAATCATACGCATAAAACTATATATTCATATCCGTTAGCGCCAAATTCTCGCCAAATATGCCAAATTTGGCGAAATATCGCCAAATTTGGCGACCAAAATAAGTCTTCATAAATGAAGCCAATTTGGCTATTGCTCAATAATTTGGCGAATTTCTTATTCAAATTCAGTATTAACAAATCTTTTGTAAACGTTTCTTTGCATTTTAGCTTGCTGTTTTCGTCTAACATTAGCTAAAATTTTAAAACGAAGATATAGGAAAACTACCTTTTACTCCCGGTACAGGCCGGAAGGACTTTTTTAAATAGCATTATTTGTTAAGAAATATTTTACTGGAAGGTTTCTACAACATTTGCTATAAAAATAATCTTTGGAGTAGGTTTCTACAAAATTTGCAAGAAAAATCTAAAAATAAAATTTTTGTTTTAAAAAAGTTTAAAAAATGGACTATTTGGAAACTTTGTATACTAAAATATATTTTATTTTATTATAGCAAAAATATTTGCACTTAAATTAAAAACATCATATGTTTCACTGATATTCGATGCTGTAATTTTAATTATTGAATTAAAATCTTTACTTTAATATAATTATAAGAGTTTTGCCATTCTATATAGTTGAGTACCGTGCACACCACCATAAACTGTTAATTTAAAACTACGTTTGACTTTTATTATTAATAAATTACATTTCTGAGTTATTTTATTCATAAATTGCACATCGCTGACGAAAATTAATGTAAATAAACAGCGGATAGTTTAACATACAAATAATAGTAGAATCTCAGATTCACCTTTCGAAATTCACTTGATGAAGATTAAACTAGAAAACAATGATGGAAAGAGTGCCAAAATCAGTTAGCAACGCATTTCCTTTTATAGCTGAAGCTATTATCCCAATTGAAAACGTTCTTTTGTTATTTTCGGTTTGCAAACGTTTTATAAAAATTATTTAATGAATCATTGCTTATGTTAAATGCATGACGAAAAGTGCGCGAAAAATAATTAATTATAGTCTTTGATTTTTCATTTTTAGCAATACCTGTTCTCCGCAATGAAATTTTTTAATATTTTTTAACTTACTGCACAGAAAGTAGATTACTTAATTCGACAATTTATTTATCTTTTAACCCTTTATGCCTCAAATTATGAATCAAGAAATTGCCCCACTGCTATAATTATCGTCCTTAATGTCACAAGATATATTATAAAATTTATGTAATAAAAATATGAAACTTAGATGAGATTTTTTATTAAAATTGATTTAATAAATTGATAGTTATATAATAGTTGCAAGATTTCCATGACTGTATTCTTTTCATAATTAATCTAATTATTCTTGTAAATATTTTACAAGATAAAATTTACATGTAACTACTAAGAAAACATGAGCATAAAGGGTTCATGTATATAAAAACACGACTCTCTAACGGATGTTCCAAATTTGATAATTTCCTTTACATTGGAAAGGACATGTTTTCGTGGTAGTTCCATGTAAATTTTACCTTGTAAAATATTTACAAGAACAATTAGATTAATTATCAAAAATACAGTCATGAAAATCTCGCAACTATTATAGAAACTCTGTATATGAGTGTGTTGTGATCTCATCTATAAATAAAAAGGTTTTTGTAGTTGTAAATGTTTCATATAACATTTTTTAATAAGAGAAACGCTACACCGTTACAAAATAACCAGTTTAAAATATATTTAGCTACGACTGTTTATCTGTGCTTTCTAAATGTGATCGAAAAAAGTATTTTGTATTAAAAGTAAAATTTACTTTTATTAATAGACAGATTAAGTAAATTTTATAACAAATTTTCTTTAATGGTACTTAAAAGTACCGTCAGATCATAAAGGGTTGATGTATATAAAAACAAGACTCTTTAATGAAATGTTCCAAATTTGATAATTCCTTTTACATTGGAAAGACATGTTTTCTTCATAGTTCCATGTAAATTTTATTCACATCCTAAAATGGGAGGTTTATTTTGCTGTCTACCTATATGTTTTCCCATGTTCTAATTTTCTTTGAAGAATGAGAATCGCCACTAAATTTGGACTTCTTGTTAAGGCACGGTGTAGTATTTTACATTTTAAAAATACTATATTTACTCGTGTATTAGTCTCCCTCGCATGTCAGTTTTGAAGGAGAAAAGTTCACCAAAATACTACTTTCTCATTTAAAATTCACAGTATACACTGTTAAAAATTTGCAGCAAACTGTCTAGTCATTTGACCGTTTTTATAGAAAACGGCTACATAACCGTAATTTAACTCTATCTGACCATATTGTTGCCCATATCATGGCCATAACAGAGTTAAATTACGGTTATGTAACCATTTTCTGTAAAAACGGACAAATGACTGGACAGTTTGCTGCAAATTTTTAACAGTGTATTTGTCTTTGTCTATTTACGGTATTATTTATCATCTGATAACTTCGTTCTTACGAATCGAAAAATTTCATCTTTTGGGGGAATATAGACTACGTATTGAAAACAACATTTCTTTGGGATTAGTAATGAATAAGCATCCATATTCTTAAATTAAAAAAATCCAATACACTATAAAAATGGTTTTTTTTAAAGAAAATTCTTACATTATATAAGAAAAATATATTTAAATGTATTATCCAATATTACCATTGAAAGTTTTATCCAAACGAGTACTATCCTAATGAGGTTTTTATATAGCGGTATATTTTTTGAGCATGGGCATGAGCATGTACGACATAGGGCATAAGATTTCCTCACGTAATAGTTGCAGCTGGATTTTCGAATTAAAAATCAGCGCAAGAAGTGCGACTATTACGCGAATATACACGATATCCGTTGTATCATATACCATTTTTTACAGGGGTGCATGGGAAATTTAAATACATTCTCAGTTATGGTTTCCGTAAAATGACTCATAATGCAGCAAAATTCCAATATGTTCCTGATATAGACGACAAAATATGTTTTAATAGATATACTATAAAGGACAAAATTTTTTACGGGAACACGCCAAGAATTTAAATGTGTTACAATTTACTGAGAAGACTGAATAATAAGCATTTCATTTCCCAGTGTAACATGTGCATGACACAGATATAATAAACCCTGGATAATGTATTTTAATAATTGGTATGAGTCTAAAAGTGGATATTTATTCATAAAACAGAGCTATGCAAGATTTGGTATTTACACGTAATAACAGCAAAACACGTCAAATACAAAAAAACAAGAACGAAAAATCATGCGTCAAGCATAGATTATATAGCACTTTCCAACGCTTCCAAAATAATTTTACAAATCATACCGTTTAATAAGCTAAAAGCTGACATCTAAGTAAACAATTTAGAAAACGCATAACATATTTAAAAACATAATTTCAGGAATTTCCAACAAATACAATATTCGGAAAAATATCCGAATACTTTTATTCAGCCCTGTATAGGATCTATAGATTTGTATATATACTACATAGGATGATAATTTTAGTTCAGTTAGGAAACGCGTCGCACAGTTTAAAATTCTCCGTCTGGAGTTTGTCAATAAACAGAAATGTGTTCACGAACTTTTGTGCTGCCCTGTATAGGATCTACAGAATTTATACACACCACGTAATAGACAAAAAGCAAGTTAAAATTAAAATCGCGTTCAATAACTTAAAACGCACTTCCAGGAATTATTGTTAACAGACAGTAGATAATTCTTTGCGTGTCCCTGTAAATGAACGATGACTGCTATACACACAATATTCCGTAGTAAGCCTCTTGTAATGCACCTTAGTGATCTATATAAATTTCAATGCGTTTAAAATAGTGAAACATTATTTAAATAAACCGCAGACGATTTTTCTCCATAGACGTAATGTAACGGAATTCTTTTGACTGTCCCTGTAAAGTAACTATAAGTGCTATGCACACCCTGTTCCATATTAAGCATCTTCTAATGCACCTTAGTGATATATATAAATTTCAATGCGTTTAAAGTAGTGAAACATTATTTAAATAAACCGCAAATGATTTTTCCCCATAGACCGCAATGTAACGGAATTCTTTTGAGTGTCCCTGTAAAAAAACTATAAGTGCTACACACTTCCGTTGAAATAGGGAACATGCTATAGATAACGACAATAACATATAAAAATTGCAGAGCAATCCGAGCATATTTACGGGAGTTAGAGCACGGACAGACGACAGACGGCAGACGGCCAGACGGCCAGACAAACCGAAGTCATAAGCACTTTTCAACTAGGTTGGAAAGTGCTAAAAAGATAGTTATCGAATACGAGTAATAAGCATTGAATTTAAGTTTGAAGTTCAAATTTGGAATAGGAATTGGATATTAAATAAACTAATGGAAGTCGATTCAATATTTCTAAATATTGTAAATTGTAGGCCTATTGATTTGAAAATATTGGTCAGTGCACAGTGATAATGGAAAGGAAAATGAGATTAAGTTGTTATCAGTTCACAACTAATTCTTTTCTTTCTTTCTCATAACATTAAAAACTCTGCATGCATTGAAATACTATACATTCTATATTAACGAATACAAATATTAGAAATGAAACTTTCTCAGTCATAAAAAGTTTTTTTTTGTTTTAAGAAATATTTACGAAATAGAAGGTTAATTTTACATGGTTGCGTTAACCTAATTTCGAAGATATGGATGATTTTAATTTATACTTCAAATTTACATTCTTTACTTAAGACCTCGGGTCAAAATTTCGTATATTTTCTTTACCACTGTTTTTAAACAATAATCTTCGTGGTTGATTTTTATTTTACATGTTAAAAAAAATCTACCACAAAAATTACTGTTTGGAAACACTACAGAGAAAATACAGGGTGATTCCGAATTCATGGTACAAACTTTAAGGGTTGGTACAGGACACTGTAACAACTGTATTTTTGACTATATAAATGGATTTCTGACCTTGGTTTCCTATGCAAAAATTGTTTGTTACAGTGTCCTGTACAAACACAAGTTTGTACTATGAATTCAAGTTAACCCTGTACAGGAGGTTGCGACCACCTCTTAATACTATTAAAATTTATATCGGCATTATGAAAATTTCTTGCTCTGTTTTATTACTACCACTTATGTTTGTTATTATCTGTACATTTTTGTGTTTTGAAGCAAAAGATTTAGTGAAATATATTTTAATAACATTGATGTATTGTAAAGTATGTATGAATATTTTTGACTTTAATTAAAATCGTAAAAATGAAAATTGTGATAAATTTCTAATTTTTGCTAATCGGAGACATATAATTAATTATTAATCTTTATTCCAGTCTGTTTAGATTTAGTGAACAAGAAAATATATCTGCAGCGCCACAAAGTACAATTAAAAGAAACACGTTTTAAACTCAAAGTTAATTCTATTCGCTAAGAAAACAATAAATGTATTTAGACATATAATATCAAACATCATTTAACACCAACAATGTCAACTAATATAAAACATATCTATCAAAAATATACCACAAACAGGGATAATTAGGTATAACTTTTTAAACATGCTAATCAATATTCGAATTTGGTTTACTTATAAGAAATTAATAAATATTTTTAATTTACTAGGAAAAAAAGAAAGTCAAATGTATAAATAATATCATATATAAAGACTGTAACAAAATCATTAAAAATCATGATAAGTATTGTGTTTATATGTACTAAAAATAATACGAAATCTAAACTAGTGTTAATTACTCAACAAAAATGCATGCCAAAAATTCTGGCTCATAACAAAGACCTATAATAATGCTTGAAAAAATACTTTTGATTATACGTCAATTGACCCATCTTAATCATTCTAAGTTTATATTGTCTGTTAAACAAGCAAAATGTTATGGTTCGTGAAAGACAATAAATAGTCTGCTGTCTTACAACATATCTTCTTTTTTTCCACTTCCCATCTTTTCATGTTATTGAAACAAATGTTCATAGCGGGAGATCACTTCTTGCGGCATACATAGTAGTTGAAAAACTGAAAAAACGAAGATGACATGATTGTTTACGCTGCTTTGGTCGATATGCCATAAACATCTTCCAAGTGTCTAATCAAAAATAGAAAAATGTTTGCTTGTAAAAAGATTCCAAGTGGATTAAATGTCATTGAAAGCTGTTTAAATAAGAGTGATTTTAATTTGGTGAAAAAATTGTTGTCATTTGGTTCCTGCCGTGAATATTCCTTTTACGTAGACTATAAAAGCAAATTTTCTTTTCGAAGAAATAACCAGCTTAATAATATAGTCGATTTTCGTTATTTTTAAATTATTGACAGAATTTCTAATGGATCATCTGGCCGCTTTGGAATATGGATGGATCAAAACTTTTAACGTCTTAAAACTGATTTTGCAGTCTTGAATACATCTGATTAATGTTTTAAACACTAACTGAAATTTTTAATTCAGTTATCGCTTAAGATGAGTTACAAACTTACAACCCTTTTGATAATTTCAATTTTTCATTCTCTATTCTTGAGAACACTTTTGATACTATATAAACTGTCAAATGTAGTATAAAAAAAATTAGTATATCCCTACATAAATCGAGAATGGGAACTGAAGTATTAAAATAATGTTTGAAAAGTGATAGATTTACATTTGATAGAGATTTTGAATTTATTAAAGGAATGTATTATACTTTTAAAAATCTGCACCAAACTCTCCAGTCACTCAACCGTTTTTATAGAAAATGGCTACATAATCGTAATTTATCTCTATTCTGGGCAATGAGAAGGCTTCATAATAAGGCCAAGTAACCATTAACTATAAAAAGCGTTTTGAATGACTGGACAGTTTTCTTCAGATTTTTAACAGTGTAGGAAGATAAAGAAAGTGTACTCAATTAATCCCTGAGATACATAATAAATAATATCCGTTAACTGATTTATATATACTATAATGAATAAGGAATTACAAAAGATCATAAAATAAATTTATTTCCTAGATAACAATTAGATAATTGTAAACTACATTTGGAAATAGAGTGAAAGAAATTGTTGAAAGAAATAATGGGCAACAAAACACTCAACTCTATGTGTAAGAGTATGAGATGCAACTTGAAAGGTAAAATCCAACGTGAAAGAAAGTTTTTCATACTTTTATGTTTAATAAAATGAAGAACAAAACTGTTTTAAATGCATTTGAAAGATATTTCTAAAACTTACAAGGACGCTGCCATAAACTTAATAATAATTAAAATAATAAAATTTCAATATTTTAAGAGTGCCTATTAATGTATCCTGAACACGAAATGGAAGAAGTCAACGAAATAGAAGAGGTAACAACACATTACTTTTAGTGGGAGAATGTGACCAGGACATAACGTGACATTCCAATAATAGCTCAGTGGATTCATACTGTAAAAATGTATTTCATGGTTTCAAAGTAAAATAGTTTTTGTAAAACGACATTTACATTTAAAACTGTTTAAGAAAACAAACTTTATCAGTTCGAATTTTCTCATAAATTTTTCAACAAAAACATCCAATTTAATTCAATGTTACTGTTTATGCAACGTATGTTAAACATTCATTCATGATAATATGTTTTAAATTATAACCAGCACATTTGAACTATCATTAAACTTAGTTTCCGCAGAAACTACAGATACTATTTTGAAAACCAGTCTTAGTTATTATCAACAGGGATGTAGTGAAAGGTATACTGTGGTATATGCCGTATACCTTCTGGATTTTGTAAGAGACTCCATATACTCTCAGATTCTCAAATAAAGCTATAGCATATACTATTTACGTATACCCTTTGGTGTTTTTTCCGACGATACCACTGATTATCACTACTGTTCTTAGATACAGCGGTATGGTATAAATTAACATCTGAAACATCGACACATGGATCTCAAATCATCAGATGGAAAAAATACAGATTACACCTACATAATGAAGATACCCAAAAATAACCACGATCCATGAACGGGAAAGCACTGCAAGGTGGCGACAGCAGTTGCGAAATGTAAAACAAGAAACATCCATGTACATTTTCTCGAAAGAAATAATTTCAATGATGTTTATTTCCAAATCGTTTTGTCAGTAGTTAAACTATAAATTGATAGTTTGGCAAAGAATAAAAATAAAAATAAAACAATAATTACGCGATTTCCCAAACAAACAAATAAACAACAACAAAAAACACATGTGAAAAAGGCTGGTATTGACACTACTAAAACGGTTTAAATATTTTTTTTAAGTTTTGACAGACGTGAAATTACAATAAAAATAAACCAGCCTCTGACAAATTCTTCATAAACGTGTTTATTATTCCCTTAACATATACTGATAGCGAAATATTGGCATTAAGTGTACAGTTATTTTAGGCACTTTCACATTAAGAGTCTACACTGTCATGCGAATAAACGCACAAGCTAATGTTAAGTCTATGGGAAAATTATTTTCAGATTTCTCGCTCGCATTTTAATATTTTTTAATGATTATTTTTTTGCATAGGATAGCTGAGGTCGATCTCGAACACTGTTAGTTTTTACTTTTTAGATTTTGGTTCCAGTTTTTTTTATATAAGGGTATTTTCACTTTCAGAATCGGTTCCAACCGGTTCCAAAATTGAAAATGCCCGCTTATAAAAACACTGCAAATAAATAATAGAAAAAGCAAAAATTAACGACGTTAGAGATCGACCTTAGCTATAATATGCAAACAAATCATTTAAAAATATTAAAATGCGAGCGAGAAATTTTAAAATAACCTTCCCATAGACTTAACATTAGCTTGAGCGTTTCTTCTCGTGATCTAGTGTAGGCTTTTAAGCAGAAATATCAATTTTAGTATTTTAAAAAAGAAAAGCCTACATTACGTTATAATGAAAATTCCACGCGAAACACATTCATAATTATTTTGATATACTATTCCTTAAACTGTACTTAGAAACAAAACAAGATCAAGTTCATTATTAAAACACTAATCATTAACTACTTTATGATGAAACATATTTAGCACTAAAATATCAGGTCGTAGTTAGTTATTTGTTACATTCTTGCATGCATTCGTTATGTACTTCATAAACATGAAGTAATTTCACGCACCCAAAATCGTGAAGACATAAACAATCATAAACTTTCCATAGCGTGCTGTATTGTTGATTTTAGAATTTTATAAGGGTGCAATTATAAAGCTGTGGTAACTTCACGCATCTAAAATCTTGATGATGTGAATAATCATGAAATTTCAATAGCGTGTTAAATATATTTCTGTTTTGGATTTCAAATATTGTTAAAACTACTACTATGCAAATTTAAGGCACAAAGGTTAAAATAAACTGAGTTACCTTAAAGTAATTTTAACATGCATACAGTTTTCACAAAATTATAAATACTAGGGAATCCAACTCGGGCTTCCCGGGTTACAGAATATAGGTAAAAATCATTTTAATTAATTGAAAACTCTATTATATAATAGATTTTTTGCATTTAATTCATACTTTAGATTGCCCCTTAACAACACCCAAAAGCAGTTTTTATAAGAAAAATATAAATTATGTATTCAAATAAAGTTTTAAATTCATTAAAAGCAATATTTTCGTATTAGCCGCATGCCAGGAGTTAATAGCCAATTAAATGACCAACTATTTCTTTACTCACAAAAAATATATTCAGATAATTTCAGCGGTTTATGCGAATAGTTAGATTACATATATGTTAAATTTGTTTTTATTTATCGCTAATAATTTTGCTACTGGCAGCAGCCTTTTTGATTCGCGTAATTTCAGTGGTTTAAGAGATTAATCGATTCAGCGTCTGTTTTAGTTCTATTGTTTTATTATTTTATTTATTTATTGGTGAAGTTTAAATTTCGCCATTGAATATTAGCCAGAAACAAATGTTGAACTATTTATATTGTTTTAAGTACACATGAGTTCCTCTTTTGTAATCTGGCTGCACGATGCAGATTTTTTTTTAATCATGCTTCAAAATTATTTTAAAGACCCTCAAAAATTAGTAAATTGATATACAGTGATTCAAACAAATTGCATTTGATAAAATATTTCTTTTTATTTTGACGATATAAAAATTTAAATTGTGCGATGTTTAGAAATTAAAAAAATTGCCGTAAGAACGAAATTTATTGGTCAAAATTTGCTAATTTCAATATGATCTCAGCGTTACTCATGGATACGTTTTTGCTTTTTTACATAGATTTTCTTGTTATCAGTCTTTTTTTCTTTTTGAAAAAATGCTGCAGCTTACGAAAAAGTGTGGGTATTTCTATGTTATACACAAAAATGCATCAACAATTAGACTGGAACTGAGTTTTAATTTTCCGTGTTCCATTTTCCAAGTTTTTAATTATTTCTTAGCCAATATTTAACTTTTTTGAATATTTTTAAAATATCTTGATTTTTTTAAACTAATGTATTGTTTAATACATATTTTGTATATACTATCAAATCCCTAATAAACAAAATCAGAGCAAATTTTATCAGGTATCACTTATAATGTGTACCACATGTGAACTTATTTTATGGAAATTTCTAAGAAAATGTGGTGGTATTTGACAGTTTAAATCTGGCTAATATATGATCTTTGGCTTTATTAGTATGTTTACGAACACTAAATACTTATTTACTGACCCTTGTTAGAACATGTGCACAACTTTCTAAAGACATTATCTTTCATTAAATTTCAGATTTTATTTCTCAAAGCAAAGCCCCATCTAAATGATGTAATTAGAAGGAAACCACTGCATATTTTCTCAATGATTTAAATTACATGAAAGACTGTGCAACATCCATGAACACATTCTGTTCACAACAGCAGAAGTTGTGAATCATCAGTGCGTTTATTGGAACAATAGGGTATAATAATAGTGGGAACTATACATGAAGATCGTGGTATAATATTTGTATGGCTTCAATCGTCACAAGGCACTAGGGTTAAACAAAGCTGACTATTGTTAAGAATACGTACAGTATAATAGAGGATTGCTTTATTGATTCCCACAAATTGTTTACCTTAGTTTGTCGTAAACATAATTATCCCCTTTTTGAGTGGATAGTGAATGCTTAAATTGATGTTATAGAATAAATAATCTTATTATATTATATTATATTATATTATATCTTATTTAATCTATATTTTGTATCTGTTGTTTTTTTGTTTTAACTTTTTGTTAAAGTAAACTAAAATAACAGTTCTTTTTAAGAATCTACAAAAACCCTGGTGGAATAAAAACTGTGATTTAAAAGGTGATAATATTAGACTTTTTAATTTTATGCTGGCAAATGAGTCGTAACACAGAAATATATCGTAAAACTAGAGCATATATGTATACATGCATACATTTATACATACAGATGTGATTATAGCGGCCAAATTTAGGTAATTGCAATTTAAGCCATTTTATTTATGGCCGGTTACCTGTGTTGTATTCGTAAAACTATGAAACATTTTAGGCACAAGGTGAGAAAAATTTAAAAAATCAATGTTTTTTAGTTACTTTTTATTTCACATGTCTTTATGAGTGCTTTCAAGTTTTTTGTGAATTATAATCAATATTAATTAAAATATGTCCACGAGGTCGTGTATGACATCAAATATTTATTTACTTGTTCCATAAAATTTTGATGTATGTTATTCTGCAATTTTAGATAACCACTGTCGGATTATGAACGTTAAAGGTAAGTGTTTTGCTATCTAAACAAATCGAAAATAATTTTTGAAAATCTTTTTGAAAATCATCCTGTGTAAACTCGAAGAAATTCTTTATTTGTCACATTCCTGTGCATTCAGTACTGTAGTAAAATTTATGAAAACAGTTTTCTCGTTTTTATCACCATGCCATTAAAATACAGACATCTCAATCCAATCCAAATAAAACAATTCAATGAAGCAAAAAATTCAAATTTATATACAAACCACCCCCATTGTAAAATGAATTAAGTGAATGGAGTCTTTTAAAAAATTTTAATAGCCGCAGAAAGTGAAGCACATGTTTGAATGTATTTTTCATAAAAATGCAATGAATTTTTCACATCCCGTAAGAATAATGTAAACCACGCCAGTGAAGCTTTGACAAATTCATAATAAATATTAATAAATATCTCAACTAAAGAATAAGTAATAAGTATATAAAACATTGCAAAATATAAATTTGTATATATGTAAGTTTTGACACAATAAATAATTTGTAATTAGAATTTTTTTATTATATTAATAATATGCTTTAAAGCGCATGTTTTGATTTTTAAATTGCCACAGAGGTGGTGGAACACGCTTGAACTACTAGAATTTTTTTTTCTAAAAACGCAGTGAGAGTTTCTCGTGAAGAAAGAGTAAAGTACTAAACAATTTCCAAAATAAATATTAATAAATATAAACAAATCTTCCACTTAAAGAATATAGAAATCAAATTTTACTCTTCAGACAGCGCGCTATCGTAAATTTTACGACAAAGATTATTATTCTTACACTTTACTTTCATTATATGAAGCAGTAATTAAAATTTAATTTTTACTACTGATGTATAATTGTATGTCTAACTTGTCTTGTATTACTATTATGATGGCTCTTGCTTTTGGAATAGCATAACTAATATGCGTAAAAACACCACATGCGAAAAGCACCACTGGTGAAAAATTTTACAGCGCAACTACAGAAATCTTAACATATTACGATATATAGATTTGTATATATGTAAATTTCATATTTCATAGATAACAGAAAAAATGTTTTAATTATATGCGCATTGAAATGCTTTTATAAACATATATCTTAGATCTCTGCAGAATGATCAAAAAGTACAAAAGCTGAACTGGAAATGAAAAGAAATGGAGCTAAGAAAATTTTAACTAGAGAAGTAAGTTTATTGCACTGAATGGGACAATAAAAAGAGGCTATTTCATTTATCGATGAAAAGCCTTAAATTTGAATGTGACCACAAAATGAATCAAGGGTAAAAAAGAAACCAACCGTTCCAAGAAACATCGTTTAACACGATCTCAACACAATGAAACAACATTTTCTCAAAGAACAACGAGCGACTACAATAGCTATTCATTTATTAATAGTTCAAAACAAAAGCTAATTTATTTTTCGCAGCATAATGATCAAAAGACTAAAAATGGGTGGAAGAAAAATAGAAAATTGTTTCTTGTAGTCTTTGAATAAAAAGAGATACTATAAAACAAGTATGTTGCGAAATATTTCAAGGGAAAAAAATGCAAACTAAACAGCAAAAAAGACTGCATGTATGACGTTTTTAATTTGAAAAATAACTGAAAGAATGGTTTATACTTTTGTCTTTTGCATTTTTTTCTTTTACTTATTAAAGAAGGATGTTATAATGAAGGATCTAGCAGGTCATTTTTCTAAAAACATTTATTTTATATTAAACAGAAAATAAAATTTTATAGAGTAATTTAAAGTATTTACAATTTTCCCGAGTTGTTTATATTAGTGTAATTTTACAAATATTCCAGAAGAGTAGGGTATGCGAGTTTGAAAACAAACACTGACAGGAGAAGCACATTTTAAAAATATCATTTCTGATTTAAATTTATCTTACCTGATCATTTTGTCTAAATGCATAAATACATTTGTTAAAGAAACTGTTTTTATTATGTTTCAAAGCTCACTGTCGTATTCATTTCATACCTTTCTGATTTTTTTAAAAATATGTTAGTTAATATTTAACAGACAAATTATGAACGCAGATTTTGAATATAATAATATGAAAATTCTATAGTTATTCACGATTCTTGATAGCAGAAGAACCGACTAGAAACTTCAAAACCAATAAGATTCCGAAATTAACAAAAGTGATTTTTTCGAAATTTACTGGCAGCAAATGTGTGCTCTTATTTTTAGGGTTTCGTTCATCTCACGAAACCCTATTGCTCCCGCTCCGCTGTCTGTCTGTCACAGAGCCATTCTCGAAAACTGAGTAACTTACAGAGTTGAAACTTTGTGTATAAATCAGAATATCAGCTGTGAAGAGCTGAAAATATTAAAATTTGAAAAATTCGTATTATTTTAATAAATAGAGATAAAAAACCAAAATTCTAACAGCCTTTTCTTATTAAATTTGAACATTTTTCCTTATAGCGGATGCCAAAAATTAAAAATCCATGATGAAATTCTATCTTCAATAATTAATTTTCTATCAGACGATTTCCACGTGAAAAAATAAAAATGAAATAAAAAGTTTTACCAATTGAAAAAAAAAGCTTAATATGAAATAAAAATGATTGACGTCATAGTGGTAATAAAACAGAAAGATTTCTTAATAATACAAGGAGTATGAGTATGTGTGCATTTACACAAAGCAGATTAATTACACGTCATTAGAGAATTAAAAAGAAAATCTGACGTCATATCGCAAGTTTAACGGATTTTTCAAATGTTTCAGTATAATACAAAGCGAGTATGAATATGAGTAATAGAGAATAGTAAATATATGAGTTTGAGGAACGTATTCAATCATGATAAAAACCCGATTATGGAAATATTCGCACATTTTAACATTTTGAAGGTGTACAACATATTTAATTTTGAAATTATTTAAAGAAGGGTGTTAAAATGGAGCGGATCAGAATTTCGAATACATTTCCTTTAATCAAAGAAAACATTAATTTTTATAAAATACCTTAAAATATTTATAATTTTTAAGCCAACCATTTCTATATTCGTTGTAATTTTATAAATATATTACAACAGTACGGTATTCGAGTTTCGAAAACAAATAACGAAGCACCTTTTTTAAATAGCAAGTTTATATACCGATGTTAAAATGGTTCCACATGTTTTTTAACTCTAAATGCGTCGATACTTTTGTCAAGGAAAACGGTTTTATTATGTCTGAAAGCTCACGAATGTATTTATTTAAGATCTTTTTGATAACTTTTATGAATATGTTCATTAATATTTAAAAGAAAACTACGTTATACAAATTTTAAAATTAATAATTATAATTAATTTAAATTTTCTTCAACTTTCTCTATATTAGTTCAAATTCTACAAATATTTTTCATGGGGTTACAACGAACATGGGGTTATCAGATCATGGGGTTACAACGAACTTATCCTTTTAAAACAACAAGTTTATATTCCGAATTTAAAATGATTCTACCTAATAATTTAGTCTAAATCCATAGATACTTTTGTCAAAGAAATCGGTTTTATCATGGCTGAAAGCTCATTATCGTATTCATTTGAAATCTTTCCGAAAACGTTTATGAATACGTTAGTTCATATTTAAAAGAAAATTTATATATTTTTAGGGTTCCGTGCTTAAAAAGTAAAAACAGAACAATTATAAGATCGCCCCTCTATCTGTCTGTCCGTCTGTCGGAACCCTTTTTTTCGCAAACTATGGGACGTGGGAAGTTCAAACTTGGGAAAGTTATAAAGCCTTTTTACCCACATATTATCAGTTTATTAGCCATTCATAAATATGTTTAGGAAAAATTTAGGTGGCTAATTAAGTTACTTGAAAAAAAGTTCTTTTTGTCTGCCGTGTAGCTCGTAATAGCGAACTCAAAAATATATTTGTGTTGAATTTATTTTATGTATTATATTTTCAGAGATATCGTGGAAAAAGCACTGCAAAAATATATTCCACCTCTGTTTCCGAATCTACTGAAACTAAAATTATGAAAAAATTAGGGTATAGTATGGAGTTTATTTAAACCTTGCAGAAAAACTATAGCGATTTTCCTAGATAACATAGTTTTTGAGATAAACGCATTTTTTCCGTTACACACAAACTTTACTTTTCGGGCGGTCAGCGGTGGATTTCACGGGCGCTTGAGGTATATATCGACGCAGAATCATCCAAGGATCTTTGTTAATGATTTTCGAAGATAAATGTCGGTAATTAGCCGAGATATTAATTAAGTTACTTGAAAAAAATCTTTATATATATATCGTGTAGAGTATCGTTCGAAAGATCTCGTACCATCATTTATTAAAATCAACGAACAGTTTTTATGATTAGAGAAATTATTTTAAAAAATCATTTATTTTATTTGATATACAATGTACGTAAAAAAGAATTTTATTGCAAAATTATTGAAAAAAGAAACATTTTCATTACTGAAAGACGTCGAGCAAAATATTTTAGCAAATAGATAAGTGACTTGATAAACACATTAGCCAGAATTTCGATACATTTTCTTTTCTTAATATATATACTTTTATACTGTTAGATATATCATTGATCAGTTTTAACATGTATAGTACTTTAATAACCTGTATTTTCACTATATAAACCTTATTTCACTATTTACTTTCTGTTTTTATTTTATTTTATTTTTTTTGTCTTATGTTGACGTGTTTTAGCCGACGTCATATAATTAAGAATTCATATCACGAGCGCAGTTAATTATTAAAAAAAGGGAGTCAGTTTAAGAGCTCGTGACTCTGTAAAAATATACAGACGCAATTATTGAAAAGAGATATATAGAATTTTAGGAACAAAATAACAAAATTATGTTATGTGTTATTCTTGGAAATGCAAAATTAATGATTAAAATTTTCGTCTAAAGTTCAATATATCATTCTCTTCATGAATTATGCGTACTAATGTCATCGGACGAAAGTTTCTCCCGTATGTTCAATAGACTAATTTCTCACATCAGTTTTAAATTGATTCGTGAAATACGGTATCAGTTTAATGTATACGAAAGTTGCAGTTAATTCAAATAAAATAATTTAAAAAATCATTTTGGTAATGATAAAACTCGATTTAATTTAAATAAACTTTTAAGAGGCATTGATATGTATTTTTAAGCTGCAAGCAAGGGACATTTAATAATTAATTACATTAAATAAACGATATTGCAACAGTAATTTAAAATTTATATTTCTCAAAATGTATAGAACATTTATATTTATAAGTAATCAAAAGATTCTAGTACCAATGTATGGCCTCTTAGAAGTGTTTGGTGTAGGAAGTAATATGGCGCGGGTATTATCTATAGTTCCCATACAGCATAGCTGAAAATAATTCGAAGGAATTGTCATTTTCTGGAAGATATTCACCATCTTATCATATATTAGCTAACATTATATATTATTGTTGTTTTAATTTGCATATACTCCAAAAGGAAATTTTTTAGACATTTGTATGCAATTTTTTACTATAAATCTGATTTATTCAGAGGGATTATGTGTTACGATTTAATTTCAGATATTTAATTTTAAATAATTAAATAGATATAAAAAATATTATGTATTTGTTTTATTTTAAAACTTAAAATGTACAAAGAAACATCCTTGCAAAGTTTGATGCTAATTTGATTGATGAAAAGCACTTATGCTAAAAATTAAAATACAACGAAGTTCAAGATTTTTAAAAAATGCTGTATGAAAATTGATAACCATAAAATGAATAAATAATTAAATAACACTTGAAATTTATGAAATTGTTTGTTATCTGTAAAATGTTACTTGTATAAGCAACTATTAAAAAAATGTTTCAAAATTCTCAATAAGAGTTATTGTACTGTAGTTGAAGAACGCTGTTCTTCAATACTCCAAATCCTTTAAATGCCTAAATATCTAGACTGAACATACAAGCACTGAAAATTTGTATTTAATGCAGTTTTGAAATAACTGTTATTATCTATACAATCAACCATGTCTAAAGATTCATTATCTGTATTTATACATAATATTAGTATTGCACGAAACATTTTTCAAAATTAAATTGCAAGTTGAATAGGGATTTCTTTAAACAAAGGTCTGCTTTGTGAAAATTCTTGCATCGAAATTTAAAGTGTTTTATCACCGAAAACCATTTAAAAAATTGCAAAATCTACGTAATGAAGTGATCTAAATACTTTTAAAATTCTGATTCAGAATACCTTCTTTGTTTTCTATAGGACAATGATAATGAATTAAGACTCCTTCGCGCTTCTGAATTGTAAACGTTAATCATTTAACTAGAATTACTTAATAGATATTTTATGGTTAAAATAGTATTAAATTTCGATTAACTATAAAAATAAAAGCCGATTAATAAATTATTTTAATATGTTAATGAATGCATTTTAGAAATATCTGAATATTTTTAATGGACTTTATCCAGAACCATTAACTATGTAATTATTGTTTAAGAAACGATAATTATAAGTTCATCAATTCACAATAGTAAGGAAATCACATTATTTGATTTTAATTATTCTTATGAAAATTAATATATAAGGACAATAACAGAAGAGCAGGCTATATTAAAAGGGCATGATAATAAATAAGATCATAATGACTGAACCGGAAATGGGAATGAAACTGTGTCTTGAAAAGTTGTGCTGTAAAATATAGAGGAGTAACTTTAACTCGTTGGAAAAGAAAACGCAAAAGGCTATTGCAATTCATTGATAGAAAGCCTTAAATTTGAATGTTCAAAACGAAAGGGATTCAAGAGAAAAAAGAAACCAACCGTTCCATGGAGCATCTCTTAACACGATCTAAACACAATGAGGCAGCAACGCTTTCACAAAGGACAACGGAAGAGCACAATGGTGATTCATTTATTAATGGCTCGAAACAAAAGCAAATTTATTTTTCGCAAGATGATTATCAAAAGACCAAAAATGAATGGAGAAAAACAACAAATCTTTTCTTATGCCTTTGAAGTAAAAAGATATTCACTAATAGGAGAATTCTGGAATATATTCAAAAGGAAAAAAAAACACACAAATCAGTGCTTTAAAAAAGACACTATGAATAACATGTTCGGTTTTGAGCGCAACCAGAAAAAAGTTTATGTATTTTCTTTTATTCTTACTTTCTGAATAAGAGTGGTGTTTAAAAGGATCAAATTAATGAAACCGTTTGCATTTATCGTAATAATTTATTTATTATAGGGATGGAATTTAAATCAATTTTTAACGAAATACTTAAGAAATATTCTTTTGATTTTATGAGTTTCAAATAAAGTGATTTCTACTAATTTATGAAATAAATAGCCTTTCAAAATAAAATTCGACCGCCATTGTTAAACATTCTTTCTCTACCTTTTATTTATTTATTTTTCAAATGCGAAATTATTCCAATATTAAATAAAATAAATATACAACAGGAAAGAGTTACAGATTGTAGTTTATCGATTAAACTCATTTCAGATAGTTGGATTTATTGATTTAGAATATATACAAAAAAAAAGTAAATATATATAAGTAAAAAAGTAAGTACAAAAAGTAAATATATATTATATATAATGGATTTATGTGCGATCTATTATAATCTGAACTTTGTGCAATATCACATATCAGGTCAGAAATTTGGAAAAAATTATACCAGTCATTTACATTGTATACATGATAGTACAGGGATGATTGATAGTACAGGGTTAACGAAACAGACGAGCTACCACACTCCGTTACACGGGGACAGCTTGTGTCAGGTGATACTGTTTTCGTGACGCAGGTGCTGGAAAAGCACTAATGCAGGTGAGCGAATGAACATCACGTGATTCTAGTGGCCCGAAGGGAGACGAAAGCTAAACGTAGTGCGGCAGACTCTTTTTTGTCAGCCTTGATGATAGCACCGGGTGCGTCAAAAGTTCGTTACAACTTTAAAAATGAATTTTAAAACAAATGATTAAAAATGGCCATTTTCATGAATGAGATTCATGTGATTCATGATTTTCATAATATTTGGTGTCAGAAAGATATCAGATTATTTTCATTAACAAAAAGTTGTAGATTCAAAAGCCATAGATACAGTTTACTTAGCCGAAATCTGGTGAAACTTGAAATAAAAAGCAATGAATATGAACAAAAAAAAAATATAGGTCAGCGTCTGACAAGCTGCAGAATCCCCTGAGATAACATGGTTGCTTTAGCTGTGCGAAACATTCGTAGTACATCGATTGCGAAATCGACGTTCATGTGGAAAAGCTCAATAAATAATACTTGAATCTAGCAATAATACCATGTTATCCGCAACGAATGAAGAATTCACGTTTATTCAATTGTCTTACCGATGGCCTGATTTGATCTATATCATAAATTGTATTTCAACTCACTCTATTGATGACTTTTGATACTACAACATTATTTCTTATGCCAATCTCTCACCAATGCCATTCGGGCAAACTTCATTTTCTTTTACTGTCAATAAAAAAATTAATTTCTAAAGTTGTTACGAACTTTTGACGCACCTGATATGTTGAAAGCAAGCTGAGTATTATAATATAATAACTATCTTTCCCTACTACTCCCCCCTACTGTCAAAGACATATATAAGTAAAAAAACAAATTGTAATAATATGCATCCAATACACTTCAAAAACTTTGTCTTTCATCGCCATTTACAACAGATGTCTATTTTTTTTTTAAATATTTTTAATACAAGAGAGGAAAACCTTTAAATGTAATTTTTACAGTTTGTGAGAATTTCGTGTTTCATCCGTAATTTTAGGTAATTTCATGTCGTAAAAGTTTAATAATTAAATATTTTATTTTGAATACTCAATTAAATTGTGTCTTGTTTTAACAACTCTCAAATTAAAAAAAAATCTTAAGTTTAAGTCTTTTAATTTTTAAAACGTAATTAATCAAAGCATCTATCTTTAATTTTATCATTAAAATGAAGCAAAGTATTAAAAATATTTAATTTCTCTATGTAGTTTTTAATGGTTTTAATTTACAAAACATAATGGATCAATATTTCGCTTTAACCAAATGCAATAATGCATTTTATAGAACACAATTTTATACTAATAGTGAAAAATTAAATTTAATATTGTCATAATATTTCTCAAATTTAGAAGAATACGCTTTAACAAAAAAACCGTATTTTTTGTTTGATGCATGGAAAATATCATGGTTCAAGTTATTAGTCCATTTAGACGAACCCAGAAGACTTTTAGGCAACAATGTCTAAAGTATGTCATGTAGAATCTGAAGTCTTCCATGGGTTAAAATTAACGATATGACGGTAATGCAAGCAAGCTGGTATATGTCAGTGTAACGAACCTAGAATTTTCAGACGTCTCATAACTTCATTTTATGTTTTTACTCCCTCAAAAAGGTTCTTATAAATTGATTAGCTTCACAACAAACAAATATAAGGGAAGAAAAATGATTCAGCTTTTGCGTATTTAATGGAGCTACGCTGGAAAACCGATCACTAAGTAGAGTCTTTTGAAATATAAATCATATAGTTTTATATATGACCACATCGAAAAGTAAAGTTTACAGATGTTGGACACAGGGTTTTTTTTTTTCGTTTCGTTTTAATTTTATAAATGAAATAGTTTAAAGTTAATATTTAAAACAGTAATTTAATACCAGTTATTAATACTTTTAAAATAGCTATTTGATAATTCTTTTATTGTTGTCAATTATTTATTTTACCAATGAATATTTGTTAAAAATCTATAGTTTTTGTAGATTGTTAGGAATTATATTTATTTCTGAGATACATGCACGTAACGTTCGTTAGAAGAAAAAAACCGGCATTATATTTTAACCCTCTGAGCGTTTTGAAAAAGGGTAAAATTGTAATGTTGTTTTCTCTGCATTTTTTTTTAAATGCTAAAAAAGTATGATTCTTTCAGCATTATAAATAAAACCTAATTACAAATATGAATGTAACCCCTGAGAGTATTAATCATTCTTCAATGTTTTGAAAATTCATTAAATCTATAGAATTATAGTATCTTAAACATTGTATATATTGCAGTGAAACCTGGAGCTTAGTGAACGGAATATTACGTTCCACACGCTTAGAGGGTTAAAGAATGCTATATTTACTCCTATAATATGTATAACGCCAAAAGCATTAACTGAATGATATATATATGTTGTAAGATATATATTGTAAAAACTAATAACAGTTCAGAAAGTCAGTATGACGTTACTGTGACGGCACAATCGTCATAAATAGTCACAATCACAACGGTCGCCAAAAAGTTGTTTTTTATTATTTCGTCACATTATGATTTTCAGGTGAATTTCACCTCATGACTCCACTGTGAAGACGCCAATCATTGAGTCATTTGGACCTCGACTTCACAATGACGTGGATACAACTGATATTGAAATTATATACATTGATACTGATTACTGATACGTAATTATGTACAATGATATACATTGTATTATTAGGAAATTTCTGTCGGGAAATGCAAGAAATTTTTGTACCTTTTATAAAACAGTAAGTAATGATAAAGGAAATAAAAAGAGAAAAAAATAAAAATTTTCTTTGACTCTTTGTTTTTGGTTTGACATTCAATAAAATATTTTATATAATTTACAGTTTTTCTTAGATTTAAACTTTTGTAGATTTAATGGTTTAATTTATAAAAAATAAATATTTCATATTTTTACAATATTCATTAACATAAAGCATGAAACAGACAACAAAAGTATGTCCTTGCCTTTTATGTTCAAATGATAAGGTGTCCAAAGACCAATCTAACTAACTATACAATAAAAATCTACATCAGTACGGCAGTCATTATATTTCCCAACAAGCCTGTGCTGGGTGTGTTGAGACCACGGGGGACACAGGGTGATGGGGACGCTTTCACACTAAATTGTATACCATTGCAAATGGTGTCTCATTATCACTAAAGGCGCCTCAGGCAGAAGGAGCAAGGGGGTCACGTCCCCGAGTCCCTATGGGCCAGCACAGGGCTGTTTTCCTAACAATAATCCATTGTTTAGTTTTCTTTAACTAAAGTGAATAAGGCGTTTTCTACAAAGTTTAGTACAAAGCGTTTAATAAATAAGGTTTTAATCATAGTGAAGCGTTATCTTCATTTCATTAAAAGGATTTACTTCTTAAGTGTAAATGTAATTTTAGAAACCGTCTTGAAGGAATAATATTGACAAATGCATTTCAGACATACAAAAATAAATATATATTGTCATCAAGTGTTCTGAAAAATAATAAAATATCATGAAGAAAATTATTTTTTCTCAGAAGAAGTAAAAGGATATAATGCAACGCTTATGTTTAAGGCAAAAATAGTTTTTTATAAATATTAGAAAGGCTGGAGTTATTCTTGTTAGGTTCTCTTTATTTGTTAAGTTAGTTTTAAAATAGTTATAAGTTAGTTTTAAAATAATTAATGATCAAGACATAAAGTATTTTGATACTTGTTATTTTTATAAATCTTTTAATGTATTTACACACACACACACACACACACGCATTTCATATGTCTCTGTGTGTGTATCAACTATCAGAAAACACTGCTTCTAGCTGTTATGAACAACATTTGTATAATATTGTAGCATTTTACTTAATGCTATTAAATAAAACAATAGCGAACGTGGGGTAGTGAGACGAGAAAACATTTCCTACTAAAATATATATCTAAAACTATAAAATATATCCTAAATATACTTTTCACTTTAAAAGTATTATTACCTATCTAATTAAAAGTTTTTTATAAGTTAGTTTATTGAAAAATATCCCCACTTGTAACTATTCGTAATAATTCAAGATTTTTTCATAATAAAATATTATAGTGTAAAATAGGTTTAATGGGTTTAATGAAAATTTATCAAATTCTCTTCAAGGTTGTGAAATGTGCTGCATTTTTTTAAAAACTTTTTTCTTATTACAATGAAGTGGTTTTTTTTTTTGTTGTTGTTGTTTTTGTCTCTTAATAACCCGTTTGTCTGTTATTATCCCCTACTATCTGTATTTACTGCAATATAAGCTTTTAAAAATGTGTAATAAGGGAAATGATAAAACGAAAGATAGTAATAGAAAGTTCAGGTTAATAAAAATCCCTAAAAAAAAAAGGTGACCAAATCCTCGAAATTCAAGGACATCCTCAAATTTGGGGACCGCAGATCACACAGTTGCAAACAGGTTTTGATTCAAAACTCTTATTACATTTTAAGAAGGTGATAAATTCATGGGACTAAAACAATGATATGCAAAGCTTAAACAGTTAGAGATTTTAAAGTTATGAAATCTTTGAAAAATATCCATTATCAAATTTGGACAGCCTACCTATAAATCAATTGGATGCTGTATTTTTTAAAATTCATATTTAAAGTAGATATAAAAGTCCGTAACCCGACAGGAGGAACAGAATATTGAGCTTTACTTTGCAAAAGATTTTCTAAAAAATATCTTGCAGAAAGAGGTAAATAAGCTGAAAAAGAAGGAAATAAATTTTTCATCTATTGTTTTTTGTTTTATTTGTTTGCAGACAGTCAGAAAAAATTTTTTTGAACGCCAACGTATGATTTTTTTTGCAGATTTTTGAGTCAAGTTACTTATCTTTTAAATTTAGAATATTGAATATAGAATGTTTTTTTTTTATGATTATAACATTTATCTGCGCTTTTTATCATGCATTTATTTTTGTTTGGAAACATTGTACAGAAAATCAACTGATAAAAATTTATAACATTTTAATAAAATATATAATATTAACACTAGAACTACCGGAAATTTTACTCAAGTTTTTTTGAATTATTTCACACCAGAAATTTTATTTAAAACTACTTAACTTATTCCTTTAATGTATTTCTGTGAGTTTTATATTTAATTTATTTTAAAAAGCAATTTCTGGTTCGAATCGGAATATATTCATTTGGTAACCGTCAAAATGACGGCTCATGGTAGATCTAGTGTTAATTTAAAAACAACTTGTAAGTGTGTAGAAAACTCACTGGTAAAAGGCGATTTATGTCTTGTGTTTCCTTTCATAAGTATACGTTTTCATTAAAGTGGAAAAGAACAAAAATCCTTTAAGAAAAAGTCTTTATGATTGGTATTACTTCAGTTATTATTGATTAAAAAAAAAAAAAAATAAATAAAGGGAAACGAAATGAGAAAAAGAAACAAACAGTGATCGCTTTAATTCGCGGAATATTTTTTTAATAAATATATATGGTTTATTTTGCTCAAAATGGATAATATATGTTTTAATATTGATTTTAACTTTTGAAAGTTCAGTGCAAATACAAAAGTTTTATTACATATTAACATTTAGCATGTAAACAAAATGTAGAAATGCAAATTTGTATGAATTTTCAGTCAGTGGCCAGCGAAATATAAATAACTTTAAATTGAAAACAATTGATGATAAAAGAAAAATATTTGTTATTTAGGCATGGACGCTAGAATAATTTCTCTATCTCTCTATGTTTTATTTGATACGCTGCAAAAACAGAAACATACCGCTCGTGCAAATTTTACTTTAACTGTTACTGAAATATTAATTAAAAATGCACTTATACATTATTCATAAATTATTTTTGTGCCACTACCAGCCTAACCAAAATAAAAATGTTCAAACAGATATTTATTTTGCAATATGAATTGAATGTCACATTGTGAACAAATATGTAAGAGATTCAACGTTATGCGGCAGATTATTAGATTAAAATATTAAATACATTTTTTTAAATTTTCGTTTCATACTTGGTACTTTAAATATGAATAGGTGAGAGCATATTTATGGATTTTCTAATAAGCAAATCAACTAATGATAAGAAAATGAAAGTATTATTTAAGTATTACAAAAGCTTTTCATTCAAATTTTAAGTATGTTTGTCGATATTTACACAGTCTTCAAACTCATTTTGACTCATTACCAAAACGTCAGTTGAGGCTCACTGTGGAGACCCGAAAAGTTTTTGGTTTCCGTCTGTCTGTCTGTCTGTTCTGCGATAACTGCCGTAAAAATCGTCCTATTAGGTTAATTTCTGGTGGGCATGTTGGTGAGGTACCCGGAATTATCCGTATAGTTTTTAGTTACATTTGGCTCATTCGTTCGAAAAATATAGAACATTTCTTTTTAGATCATAATGCTTTTCAATGGGAAGTCAAACGATTTTTTAAATTTTACCATTCACCGAAAAGAAAATGTCGCATTGGGATAATTGTAAATGCTAAATTATTGATGCTAAATTTACGAAATGGAGATATTCATTTAATCCAATCGCTTTGAAAATTTGCCAATATATTTATTAGAATTTCGAAATTAATTGTATAAATTATTGGGAAATTTTATGTATTAATTTGAAAGATGTGAAACATTTTAATTTCCCATTTTTTACAAAAATTTCCAATGCATTTTTTTCTCTCTTCCATTAAATGGTTGCTAAGCAACTATATTTAAAAGAATATCAACAAAAGAAAATTCAAGTGAATCGCACTATTTTGACGCGAAATTTTATTAACGAAATAGCTAATTTTCGGGTGATTTAAGTTTTTAATATGCTTTTTATAATTAAATAGAGGAGAAGTTATTTTAACTACTAAAGAAAGATTACCAAATCGGTTTTCCAATTGAAAATAATAAAAACGTTGAATGTGTAAATTGAGTATCGGTCACATAAGAGGAATTTACATTTGTATAAGTATATTTTATACACGAAATTTTATTCACTTTCAGCAACATATGATGTTTCGTGGTTGAAATATAAGTATTATTTTAAGGATAGGATAAAATCTCTTGTACAAAGAGATGGTTAATCTAATGAAATTAAAATAGTAAATACATTCAAACAAACACTCAAGAAATGAAATTGTGCAATTATTGGAAACTGAGAATATAAAATTAAAGCTATAATGGGGGGTTCAAGGGGCTCCGCAACCTTAATTAATGTATTGTTATTCTGAAAAAATACAGTAATAAGTAGTTTATCCTATCATTGCACAACATTGCGTTTAATGCGATACTTCTAAAATTTCCGGAACTTTCGATCAATTTTATGTTTTTATAACTGTATAAATAACTTTAAAAAATTTAATTTTAGGATATCAAATATTATGCGGATAATGTTAAAAATTAGTGAGATTAATGGACAATGATTTGTAGAGCTGTCTTTGAGGCCCCTGATCTGTAGATTTACTAGTATATAACGAGTATTTTGAGATAGTTCAGTAACGATTTATATTTAGAGTAAATCAAGTACAATAAATGTAATAAAAGCATGATTAAGAATTCTATTGAAAATTTTGAAGAGAAAAATGAAAAATAAAATTTTGACACTTTCACAAGCCAACAAGACTAAGACAAATTCAAAAATTTATGAACAAGCGACATTATGCAAATAACATTAATGCACAATGTGTGTATAATATATTAGAACAATGAATAATATTTACTTGGCATATAATAAATGTATAATTAATAGCAACGATAACAAAGTAATTTAAAAATTATTATATATTTTGTTTTGGTTATAAAGTAACTTTCGAAACCAGCGACCTGACAGAGCTGCAGTCAGGCCGGAATCTACAGATTAACCCGTTTGTTCAATGAATTATTTCTTGAGATTATTTTCAATTTAAACATAGAGTACTTGTAAAAAACGCGAGCACACCAGTTTATATTTAAGGAAATTTTATTCGCACTGTACAATAACGAAATAAAATCTGTTTTATTGGCTTTGTTTACAATATAAACAACCGTTTTTACTATAAACAAACAAAAAATGTACTTGTTTGGACTTCTAGGCAAGTTTATTTAGGTAATTTTAGGTAGTCTTCTTCCATCGAAGTGATGACCCTTACTACACGAGACGTTGCTTCAGGTTTAAACAACTGCTATTGATAGTAAACAAACAACTAATACTTAAATTTATATGAAATTCCCGCTATATGGCAATGTATATATGAAATTCCAAGGAAAGCGGGCGAAGTACAATGCTGAAAGTATATCTCCAAGTGTAAAACTAATATTTTTGTACGCATTTCTGTCCCTTTCCCAAGTTGAATCCGTATGGAAATAATATATTTTGTTATTTCTATCATATTCCATTCATACACAAGCTTCTTTCCGAGGGTATGCTCAGACTTTTGACAGGTACTGTATAACTCTTCTCTTTGTCATATGACATACTTGACATTTATAGTTGAATAAGACAATGCAATCCAAGCCGGGCTACACGCTATAAATATGTCAAATATAATGCCTAAAACAGAATATATATGAAAACCTTTTTTATTCTAAACTCTAATAGGTATTTTACATTTAGTATATTTTTTTAGATTGTCCAACAGCTACACCAAAAAGCCTTTTTGTTACCTTCATATCAACCACATGCCAACGGTCAATTCCGAAACACTTAGTTATTTATAACAAGCTTTGTGATTCGGATTATATCAGTATTTAACCCTTTGACCGCTTATCCCGCAATTTCGACGGGCAAAGAATTTGTAGAAAAAAGTATATAATACACAATTTTAGAAGCAATTTTGTTTTTAAAATTCCACAGTCAAAGGGAAAAAATGATAATGATAATTTTACTACATATTTCAGATACATGATGATTTGAAATATGTAATAATATTGGAGATATTGGTCGAGAGGATTTGAAAAAAATTGGAGCGGTCAGAGAGTTAAGTGCGTAGTTCGATTATTTGAATGAAAATTCGTGATTTATTTATTTTTTAATTTTTGTGAAGTTTTAATTTCGTTTCACAATTTAGTTATAGAGTATTATATAGAAAGAAACAATTGCTGAAATATTTAGATTGTTTTAAATGCAAACGGGTTAATCTTCCGTAATTGGATTTTACGCATATTTTAAAAAAAGTCATTCTTAAAAAATATTTTAAAAGCCATAAAAATTCAGAAATTAAGATACAGTTTTTAAAGAAATTGCATTTGAATGTACGTTTCTTTCCCACTTCAACGATGTAAAAATTGAAATTGTGCGATTTTTAGAAGTTAAATATTTGCAGTTAAAACGAAATGTATTGTTCAAGCTATTTCCATCGTCAGTATGACGTCACCGTTACTCACGGATATGTTTTTTCCTGTATAATATATATTTTTTGTTGTTTTGTGCCTTGCAGGAAAACTTTCCAGTAAGAAACAGCACAGTCCAATGAAATGAAAGTTCATGGGACAACAACAAATCTAGTTATTAGACTTTATGAAGAAAACAAAAGCTAAGTTTAATAGTAGATAGTTACAAACGAAGTGGAAAAATGAATTGCCCTTGCTTTTGCATTCTATGCATCTGAAATAAGTGTAAAAACAGGACTCATACGGTTATAACTTTTTATTACCGTTATTTTAAAATAGTATTATTCACCTTAATTTAATTGACATTTTCAGTCATTAAATCAGACAAATATTGCTTTTTCATACTGATACGAGCCTTGAAAATATATGTTGGCAGGAAATTCTACCACGCGAATTAATGGGTAACACTACACTGAGCGGTTAAAAGTTTCGAAACTGTTTTTGTTACTATTAATATTGTTATCAAAACTAACATGCTTGAATCGCCTGTTAATTATTTTTCTAATAATGTTGCCTTAAATGTTGTAGAAGTATGTAGCAGCAGAACTCATTAATTATTCGAATCTCGAATCAAATGGGGGTAATAGATACTTTAAGAGCCGTATAATCCGCGGATCACATAAGCATATTTAGAACCAGAAAATGAATTTAATAAAATGTAATTTATTCCTACGGAGAACTTATTTGACTCAATTTATGAAAAAAGAAATTCTGGTTCAAAACTTCTGTATTTTATCTACGGATTATTTAATTAAGAAAGTTTCGCAGTTTGCTATTATCGCTGAATTGAACAATTAAAAAATAACAGTAATACAAAGGGTATTTTTCCCAGTATTCTGATATCAGTAGTGAGATCTTTAATTAAACTATAAATATGTATATTCTTAGATTAAAAACGTATACTAAAAATACGTACTTTTGAAAAAGCATCGTGATTACAAGATCGGGACGAGAAATTGAAGTTTTTTTTTTATTTACATGTATGAAAATAAATTAATTCGTCGATTACTTTGATCATACATGTGCTTGGCTTAAGTATGTTAATATTTGCTCGTCTTTCGATTTTCATATCCATTTTATGTAGCTTAACAACACACTTATGTATTGTAAAAATGTTTTAAATGAAATATTAGTGGGAATTGTTCATTGTTACTAATTTAAAATTTAACTTTTAACAGCAAAATTAGTGGCGTAGAAGCAATCAACTATGTTCCTGGAGGGCATATTAACTCAAGTTTATAACATGTATAGTACGGTGACGTCTTGATGAAGAGGAAGAATTTTAGCTTGGGGTGCCAGATACGTATAGAAACTGACAATGGAAAATACACTGACTATGAGGGAATGAAAAGATTCAAGTAAAAAATATATATAAGCATCCATCCAGTGGTATAACTTCTTAATTTTAATCTTTAGTTTTCAATAGCTATTTACAATCAAAATAAAATACAAAACACAGTGCTTTGGCGTAGATAAATATTTGAAATGTCGACACAAAATGTCGATTTCTTTGCCTGACGTGGCAACACAGAGATTTGGGCGAAATTTTGATTCGTATGGCAACCCGGTAGAATAAAGATTGTGTGAGTTTTGCATTAAATCAAACATTGTGCGTGTTCTATAATAAATTAAACATTGTGTGTGTTTTATATGAACTGATCTGTGATTTATAATAAAGTAAACATTGTGTGTGTTTTACAGTGAAATAATTTGTGGGTGCTTATAATACAAATTGTGTTTGTTTTATATTAAATTGTGCATGTTTTATAATAAAATTGTGTGTGTTAAAAAAAAATGTTGATTTCACACGCTAGGTCAAACAGATATTGTAAAACGTGGTTTTCTAGTCAAAATGACGCTAAAAAAACGTGCCAACCCCAGTGCGTCTGCGACATCTGTTCCATATTTCGCACCTCCACTCTCTGATTTTGCCGCCTCGTTTCAGGCATATAATAATAAAGGGGAACACATGCATGACCTACATCTAGAAAAGTTCAGAATTTAGTTTCTCTCAAAAATGTTTTTTGTTTCGCGATGGTATAACGGATGATAGTTTCAGTAAATGTTAAAAAATAGGATTTATATAGTATGATATAAAATGAGCTCGCGCCGCCAGAAGCCCAAGGGGGTCGCCGGCTCGCGTTCCGACCATCGCTCCCAAGTCTCAAAAGGACTTATATCCCACCAGCAGCTTTGTCTCGCCGCGGCACTGTGATCGGCCTGGGGCCGCTCCCCAACTGCGGACCCCCAAGCCAATTTACCAAGTGTCGACGACACAGGTCGCTGCCACAGTAACCCCACGTCTCGAAGGAAACTTCCGCAGGAACGGACACTTGATGAACCGCCGAGAACACCCAGCGACTTCGTCGCCGAAACCCCATGAGGGGATCCGGTTTGACATAAAACTATCCTGCGCCGTCATGCGCCTACGGGGGCGCAGACGCGCGTAAACGACCATCGCGCCCAAGCCTCTAAAGGGCTTATAACGCACCATGAGCTTTGTCTCGCTCCGGCGCTGCGATCGGCCTGAGGCCGCTCCCCACTGCGGACCCCCAGGTCATTCTACCAGGTGTCGACCTCTAGGTCGTTGCGCCAGTAATCCCATTCATGGGAAACTTCCGCGTGGAACAGACACCTGACGAACCGCCGAAGAACCCCCGATGACTTCGTTTGCGAAACCCCATAGGGGGAGACGGTCCCTCGGTCATATGTGGAGTTACTCCGACGGCTCTTGCTTTCCCACGGCTTCCGATCATAGACATGCATGGAAGAGCAAGCTACTGGGCTCATCGGCCGTGAGGTTCACATGTTATATGCACTAATTGTCTAGTGGTTAGGACACGGGTTACAAGAGGGTTGGAATCCCGATTCAGGCATGGATATTTTTAGTGGATCGTAATTCATTTTAAACTAAGTTAAATGTATGCAAAAGATGACCATAGCGCCCCGAGTAAATCATGCACAATAAGATGGAATGGAAATGGGTACATACGTTTTTTAGTTAATTCTTTGATGTTTTGAGAAAGATAAATTTCTCAATGGTACAGAAACCATAGCAATCTTTGAAAGGGCGAAAATCAGTAATTAGACTCTCATTTGGAAAGAAAAATATTTAAATAAAAAATCATCATTTTTAAATTGGCATGATTTATATAATGATAAAGGCGACATATAATAGAAAATGAAAATGTAATTTCTATTTCCAGTATAAGTAATCATAAACGCATCCTTAATTTTGTGCCCCTTGTTAATATCGCCCGTGGCTGCCGCCCTCATTGTCTTACCCTAGCTACGCTATTAAACGGAAAATAAAGAAAAATGTATTCAAAACATTTCGCAGAGGAAATCAATTAATTTAGGTATTTTTTCTTCTAATCACAAGTTTTCAAAGGTTTATACATTGTAAACTTTACTCTTTTCTTGTATATCATTGTTGCTCTCAGATAAACGAAATTGAAAGTTGTTTACTTTTTCTTGCCCCAAGACAGATGTGTAAGTATTAGATAATTACATCCAGAATAATCCTTTAGATCAATGTTACGTCAAAAACTATTGCTTCTGATCAAAGGGAGTTAAGGAATTAGTCCAACTTAAGGAATATACGTACTTTTTTACGTACACAAGAAAAAGATAGGTGCGAAAATAAATCTGATAAACCATAGAAGAAAGTTACCGTAATACGTATTTTTTACTGTTGATGTTAAGATGATAAGAGGTAAATAGAAATAAATATGATATACTTAACGTTTAACAATTCTTATTGTTCATCTACAGGTTTGTATTAAACTGGTAAAAAAGAAATTAACTCACTTTAATTATTTTCCATAATGTCTCTTAGTATAAAATAATCATTAAACAATCAGAACACATATGTTGCGTGTCAGATAATGTGAACACCACTATTTCTGCACAGATATCTTCGACTTACGTAATCACAGAAACCTGCGATTAGTAAAAAAATATTACTACAGGGAAATAGTGGTATTCAAACTGCCTAATGCTTAGTAACCCTGTCAGTTTTCTGACAGGGTTACTACGCACTGTTACTAATATTTTTATGTAGGTATATTTCTTTGGATTCAGATAATTTCAGAAAATATTACAGCATATTAAATATAGAAAAATAAATTCTTAAACAATAAAACTAAAGTACAGGTTAAAAGAAGTAAAAAAAAAGAGATCCAGTCTATGCATTTGAATCGTTAAAGGAAAACGAAAATAAGCATTCGAATGTGAAACATATGTTCTTTGAATTTACGTTTAAAAAAAGCTGAGGGACTGTCTCCATATTTCAATTGTAACAAATATCCAATTTGACATCATTTTTGGATTAATATTTTGGTGAAGTAGTTTAGGAGTTATGCAGATGTAAATTTGCTAAATTTCTTTTTATTCAAGAATAACTCAAAAACTATATAGCAGAAGTATCTCCAGTATTTAAAGCTTCTAGATATTGTTCACATTTCTCTTGCAAATTTTGCAGAAACCTACCCAAAACTTTATTTCGATTTCAAACTTTGCAAAACCTACCATTAAATCATTTCTTCGGAAACATGTATTGTAACTTACAATATATATATATTTTCAAATATTAATTTCAAAATATATAAATCCCATTGTGCAATGACTGCAGTGCGCAGTACTATAACAAAGAAATAAATGCAAAAAAAAAATTAAATTGGAAATATTTTTATTTTTTAGAGGCTAAATAGCCAACAATTTGAAAAATATATGAAAATGCTCCAGTGGATTCTGTAAAGGAATTAATGGGTTAAATTTAATATATTTTGATATATTATGTTACAAATCCTGAAAACAATTTATAAAGTGACTGTCTTTGTCAGTCAAAAGGAAAGAAATAATGAAATTGAGCAATTTATCCAGGAATTATGTAAATATTTATATAGCCTAAAATTTGAGCATTTCTGATTTCAAAATATAAAATTTAAGCTGAATCAAGTGTTCCCAGTTATAAAAGCATGTGTTCCTATAGGTATATGCACACCTCTCGGCAAAAAGTTTAGTTTCAAAGTACTGAAAATAAAACTTTTGAGTCTTGAGCTTCCTTTAAGCAGTGCCATGTTAATATATAATGTTGGATATGTCTTTAAATTTTATGCAGACGAAATCCTCAGTTTTCAGTAATCATTGTTGCCGACGGCTTCTTCATGAAGCAGTTTTGCAGAATTTGCTGCTTGTGTAAAATTTGAGCTGTCAGACTGTGTTTCGTTATGCTGTTATGTCCAAGGGTTCATTAATTTCACTCTACCTAATTCAGATTCATTGTATTACATTCAGCCTACTGAATTCGCATAATATGTTTCGTCGAAACTTGTAATTTTGATTTTATTTTGTTACGTGCAGAATTCAAAGATTTCATTGATTAAAATTTTTGGAATTTTTGATTTAGAAATCTAGAGTTTTAAAAATATGAAATGTTCCGTTTTCGGTAAAAAAGAATGGAAGTAAATAAATTAGTCATTGATAAAATTGCATTTTTTTAATGCACTTTATGTTGTAAACGTATCTTTGAAGGTAGGATCACATGTGTAGATAAAGTTACATATTTATCCGTTATCGCTGTAAAGGCACGGTAAAATTGTTCCTTATAAAAACGATTAAGTAAATGAATTCCATAGTTTTTACTGGCACTCATAGACAACTGTATCGCTTGGTGCCGATCAAAATGGAGAGTATGACTATGTGTCTTACTCTCAAAACTTAAGATGTAGACGTTAATGATTTATATCTATTTTGTCAAATATCTAACTAGTGAATCTGTAGATCAAGAACCTCAACGTCAGCTCTGAAAGTCATTGTTTTTTAATCTCACTTTTTATATTATTTATCCTCTTACAATCCGCAATTTAATTATTTTTATATTACATACATATTTATAGGCATATAAAATACTTCGGAGGTTTCAGAAACTGGAAGCGTTAAATTAAACACGATTTATGCAATGATATTCTGAAATTCTTATAAAATTCTTATTCTTGTAATTTTTTAGATAAAAAATGCATTTCTTATTTTGATATCCTTTGGAATAGGGACTAACAAAATAAAGAGGAAAGAAAAATAAATGCATTTTAAAATTTGTAAAAAATAGAAAAATAAAATAATTTATATTTCCCGAACAGTTGCAAAAAAATTTCCAATAATTTAAACAATTAATTTCTAAATTCTAATCGATGTATCGGCAAATTTGCAAAACTATTGCATATATTTAAGACCTCCATATTGAAAATTTAATATCCGTAATATTACGTTTAAATCCATTATTCAAATACGCGATTTTCATTTCAGTTGAAAATGAAATTTGAAAATCGTCTGCATTCCCATAGGAAAGCATTACGACATAAAAAGATATGTTCTATATTTTTCGAACGAATGAACAAAATGTAACCAAAAACTATACAGCTAATTCTGGGTACCTCACCAACACACCGACCAAAAATCAACCTAATCGAATGTTTTTTACGGCAGTTATCGTGGAACAGATAGACAGTCAAACAAACAAACAAACGAACAAACAAACAAACAAACGGAAACCAAAAACTTTTCGGGTCTCCAAAGTGAGCCTCAATTGACGTTTCGGCAATAACAATATGTTTATAGTGATTTTCTGTATTATTTTAGGGCACTAGATCCCATTTCTAGAAAAAAAAATCCAACTCCAAAAATTGTTTACGTTTATTTTAACAATAATATCATAAAATATATAACTATTATAAAATATATAACTGATTATTGATTAACAAAAGTAAAGATCTAAAAGATAAAATAAGCACGAAAATGTTCTAAAAAATCTACTTTTCGTGCATAACTCTGTGTTTATTTATTCCTGAAAAAATTTTTAATCTGTGACTTATGTAGATTTTGAAAGAACTCATTCAAATAAAAGATTTTGTATGACATTGAACAATTATCGACATACTGCTTTAAACACAACAATTTTGGGGTGAAGATATTTCAACTAACAGGACCCACATTTTGTGTTCATGCACATGTGGGCATGAACATTTTGCACATCTTCCTAGATTCCAACTCGCGAACTTTGGATGCAAGGTATTTTCAATTTCTGGAAGTGAGATACATGGAGTGAGGATTCTGGAGTGGTGGACATGGCAGGTTATCAACTTGCCCGATGGCAAGTGGGCCCTGATACAAGGCAATATGGGCCCCCATGTTGCGTGCATGTGTGTGAGAGAAAAAAAATACAATCCCGTAGCTTTCCCCATTTACATCGGTATTCCGCTAACATTTGCTAGTAAATTATAGCCTACTGGTATATATTATGTGGCATATATTATTTTATTTCTATTATTAAATAAAATTTCTGGTACACAATTTTTTTTATTTTACCTCGCCACTCGATACAGTTATTAATCCATAATGTAATATTGTAAGAGTAAAGAAATACATAATGAAACATATTTTCGTACTTTTTAATAATTCTTATTTTCGTGCTGTTTGTTAACAATATAGACATTATTTTCAGTTTAGTTAAAAATTCACAAAATTATATCCCTATACACCCATAAAAAATTATAGAAAATCTACTTAGATGTTTTTTTATTTCTATTTGTTGTGTTTGTTTAGTTTCAGTAACATGTATATAAAGCGTCCAAATTTAACTGGAATACACACACACACACATATATATACATATACATATACATGTGTGTATGTGTGTGTGTGTGTGTGTGTGTGTGTGTGTGTCTATATATTTATTATAATAGATTCCAACATTTATTCCAGATTTATTATGATAGATATTTTAATGTGAAATATTTATATATATGTATATGTATATATATATATGTGTGTGATTATATTGGAAAAAATATATAGTTTTGTTTTGTTTTGTTTGTTTTCCCTCATATATTTTTTCAAAACTTCTTTTATTTTAAAAATAAAATTTTACCACTGTAGATGCGCATGGCTTTTTCTCCTGGCAACTAGTATTTTCACTTCAAAAGTTTTCTCACAATAAAAGTATTTACGGATAGTAGTTTTTAAAAATTAATAAGAAATGATATATATAATCACAAGCATATTTACAGATAGCCGTGGGTGAGGCGCTACCGTTTCCCAAAAAGAACTATTTTTTTTAATTCAGGGGATTTATAAATTTAATCATCCTCTTACCCGGCAGATGTTGTACGATCAGGAATGTCACCATTCCTACATTTTTGGAGCATCATGTCAAATTGACATAAGACAAATAGTAAAGTTTTAAAACGGAAATTATATATATATATATATTCTTTGTCACTGAAGGTATCGGTGCCCGTGCTACTAAAATTTTCGATATGTTGGCCACCTTGTAAGAGTTTCATACTGTTAATTAAATTATTCCACATTAACGTACATTTCAAAACGTAATGCTATATTGTAACAATTATGAATGCACCGATTTGAAGCAGGGTTTATAAAAATCAAAGTAATTCATGCTAATATGGCAAACATGCAATAATTACGTTAATGAATGTCAAATCAGACTATCGTAAATATAAAATCACAATATAAAAACACCTATATATATATATTTTTTTTTAATTTCGAAATTTTACTACACTTTATAATTAAATTTGGTCATCAGCTTGTTTGCAGTAAATATTCCACTATTTCATTTATTTTATATGTTAATTTTACATTTATGTTAAGAAATTGTTGTTATTTTAATTTCACTCTCTTATCTAACTTTGAAAAAAATATTATTACTTATTTTATATCTCTTCACTCAATAAATTAAGAGAAGCTCTTTAATTCAAACGGCAAAATATCGTGAATGTTTTTGTACTAACCTTATTAACATAAAACAGTTTCGTGCCTTAACAAGATTTAGGAAACATTAACAGAGACACACGAAGCATATAAACAGCAAATAAAACATAAATGTTAAAACTTTTGTTTGAAATTAAAGTACATAAATATGTATAATGCATTCAAGATAAGAATTTATGCTTGATCAGTTATATTGAAATTAGTATTCATTTAAAAGAATTAAAAAATAATAATAAAGGGATAATAAAATACATTATTTATTTTAAAATATAAAGATAAAAAGCTATTTGGGTAATTGGAAGATGATTTTATATTAAAATAACACAAGTAAGAATCGTATAATTTAAATATAGCATCTGCTTTGTGTTAAAAATGTTTCAATTATAAAAAGGAATTATTTGAAATTTACGCACATTGTTAACAATTTTCGTGTTGTTTGGCTTAAGTAATTTAATTTAAAGTAATTTCTAAAATGCTCTCTGTTGTCTCCATCAGTATGTCTTTAAATTGTTTTTTTACAAAATTTATTTTTATTGCGTTGTTTGCACAGAGCAAGAAAAAATGGTTGGAAATTTAATTTAAAAAAAAAACGAGTATGTTATTTAAATATTAAATGCCTTGCATTACCTACAATGTAATAAACGTTCATATTTTCATATTTCTAATGCAATAATTCCAAAGAATTAGCAGAGCTTTTCATTTTGCAGAACTGACACGTCTTTGGTGGTTAGTGATTTCAATTTAGTATTACAACCGAATATTAATTTGGTTGAAAATTCTTAGATTAAGTTACGCTGTTAAATTCAAAATTATTCATTAACGAAAAATTAACGATACGATATTTATTGATTCAGTCAACATTCTAAAATTGTATTTTGTTTCATTTATTTGTAGTCCTGAAAAGGTATTTTTATATAAAAGCCAAGTGAATAAGTGAAAGTTATTCAGTGTTACCACAGCTAACGAATGCACCTGCTGACGAATGTTTGGACTAACAAAGATTTTCCTTTTTTTATAACTCAGCTATCGAATATGGAACTGGCTAACGAATGTTTTAATGGATGGAACCCATAGATAAACAGATAATACCAAACTTTAAGAAAGTGCATGCTCAAAAGTTGTTTTGCTGCAAATTTACTAGCCTGGATCTGAGGAAATTCTCAATCAATTATTATCATGGTGCGTACACTCATTAGAAGGTCCAGGAGTACGGCGCCACTATTTCGCATCCGAAATTTTGTAATTAATATTTAAAACGCTGAATTTGTAATCGCCTTATTTAATCGCGGAATTCGTAAATGTTTTCTATTCAAGAATCGTGGTAAAAATGCACTTACCCTGGCGTGCAACCCATGGCATGCGACAAATAAGACACTTAATGCTGTCTGTTTAAAGTTACGGGCAGATTTTTGCAAGTGTCATTTGTCGTGTTCAGCATGCTGAATATGCTGCTGCGGAACTTTCTGCTGAAAGTACTGATATAGTAGACAAGATAAGCTTTTAGGCACATAATTACATTTGAAGTAAATGAAAAAGTTTTTCAGAAGAATAATTGAAGAATATGCAAAAGATCTGACAATAGGAGATCTTGAAGTGTTGAAAAATCAACTCTATTGGAAAAGGAACAGGGAAGATAAAGAATTATCTTAGTAGAATGAGGAAGACAACAAAAAACTGAAAAGAATGTCAACAGGGGATATTAAAAAGGATATTTATTACTGAAAAGAATTTTACTATTTTGCTAAAAAGGTGACATCCCAACAAAGCTGAAATGATCAAACTTTGTCTCTTGGTTGAAGAATGGTATCTAACATTCTTTAAAAAATTCTGAAAAAAAGAAAAATCCAATTAAGTTTAGGTAGATTTATGATTTATTCTCCAACAAATTGGCACTGGCCATACTAAAAAAAAACGAGTCTTACTCTAGATAAATTTTGAAAATTTCGAAAAATAATCGTGAAAACGTTGTGTAAGTTTAAAATAAAGTTCCTCAGCTTTTCATTCTGTTTTCCATTTTCTTTCATCCAATTGAAAAGCTTTTCATCTCAAGTTTCGGTATTTTTTTTTCCTTTTAAAGAATGCTTGCTTTTAACTATTTTACAAAATTATCTTTAAATTGTTGAAAGCATCCAGCAAACAAAATGATTTTTCGTTGAAATCTACTTGAAATCACGTTTTAGTTAACGAATATGATTTAAGAATGAATTATCTCCGTTAACCGAGGTATCATTGTACTTATTAAAATTACGATAATCGTTATAGGTAAATAACAGCACAAAATTTGAAAAAAAAGTAGCTATTTCTTAATGTATGTTTTATTGGTTATTTAACGGTAATAAACCGCACATCTTGTTTCGTGATTTCCATATAGTATTCCTATCTTAAAAGTGAATTTTCTTAGCTAAATTTAATGATAATGATTATATAATAATGTGTCATATCACTGATTATTACAGTTTTCTCTTATGACATCCTTATGATACAATATCACTTACTTGTCATTTCAAGGGTCTATTTAAACAGATCAGAGTGACGTTACGTTTAAGATGGCACAGTTGGTTTACAATTGTAGCATGCAAGACTGACAGGTAATTGCTTCAAAATAAATCAACACTACATTTCAAGCACTCAAATACTAGCTATCCATAAAATGCACGGTAAAATTTAATTTCGTGCTATTTGGAAATATTTTTAATCAATGGTGCAATAGTGCATTTTTCATTTCAAAGCAAATTTTACTCAAACAATAAAAATATCACATTTAATCAGACATAAAAGTTAAAATCACGTAAAATACAATTAAAAATTCAAGCAGACTTTTCAGGCTACGTTTTAGCTCCTCATCAGTTCAATAACATACGTTGACCAGACAATTTTAAAACATGTTTACAGTCACACTGTTTATAGTTTCACCAGTTAAAATAAAGAACATAGAACTTCATAGACCATATATTCAGATGGAACTATACAAGATTCATTAATCGGCAAAATCTGCATATGAGTGAACCAACCCTCATGAAACACTCTACTCTTAACGTTATTACAGTTTAATTCCTTAAAAATTTTAATATCGGGCTTATTAAATTAAATATAAAATAGAGTAAAACTGTAGAATAGTGTATTTTTCTTAATGTAAAGCAAAAGAAATTTGACTGATAACAATTTTTAGAAAATGTAATTATCTAATTTATATTTTGAAATGGTTAGTTCAGTGGATTGTTCGAAATTAAACAAACTTGAATATGATTACAGGAGTAATTCGATAATTTACGTAGACTGTTAAAAAATTGCACCAAACTGTGCGGTCATTCAACCGTTTTTAAAGGTAACGGTTATTTGATCATATTATAAAGCGCATCTGACCATATTATTGACCAAATTATGGTCAGAATAGAGCTAAATTACTATTATGTAACAGTTTTCTATATAACCGGCCGAATGACTGGACAGTTTGCTGAAAATTTTTAAGAGTTGTAGCAAAGTAAATTGAGCATTTCGTGACAACCTTTGAAATAACATTAAAAATAAAATAATACACTTACTGCTTGTGTCTTGTTTTGGAGTATTTCCAGGAGATGAGGTCCAGCTCACCTTCATTTCCTGTAAAAAAAAGTTAATATTAATATAATTTGGGTAACAAAAGCTGCTATGAACATTTTTATTTATGTAAAGTAATGCTTAGATTTCATTTTCATTTTCCCATTTTTAACACTTTCCAACCTAGTTGAAATGTGTTTATGACTTCGGTTTGTCTGCCGTCTGGCCGTCTGTCCGTGCTCTAACTCGCGTAAATATACTCGGATTGCCCTGAAATTTTTCTATGTTACTGTAGTTTACTATAGTATGATCCCTATTGAAAATGAAGTTTATTAGTTTACTTATAGTTTTTTTACAGGGACAGTCAAAAGTATTCCGTTACATTGCAGTCAATGGGAAATAATCGTTTCAAGTGCATTTTGAGGATGCTACCCATTTAAAACATGATGAAATTGATATGTAATTATGAAGGGCACTAAAACATGCTTTTTGTAGAATATGGGGTGCAAAGCATCTTTATTCATTTACAGGGTGAAACAAAAGAATTCTGTTACACGAAAAATCATTGTTACGAGAATTATTTTTCGTTCTTTAAAAAAAAAAAAAAACATATACTAACGATATAAACTTGTGGTAATGAGAATATTAAATTAAAATATCCACTTTTGAAATCGCACCTTATCTATTCAGTTTTACAGTACTATCTTTACAAAACATATAATGCAGCTGTAAATTAAACATAATAATGTAATATACATATTTTCTAAAACGACAGTTTTATTTACTCAAATATTTCAGCCTCTTCAAGTTTTAGTGAGTACCAAATTTTTAAAAATTTCTATTATGCTTTGGTTTCAATTTCTTTATAAGCGGATCATACACTATAAATTATTTTGAATGCTTACATAAGCCAATGCACTTAAATATCGTTTGTTTTATACTTATCTGTAGCGTATCGTTACATTTTCACTCTATAATTAATATAAAAGAAGGGCAAAAATGTTCCATGATTTAAATTGAGGACTTATGTTAAGCTTAAGTAGATAGCTTTCGCGGTGGTCAATACACCTTTAGTTTTTAAAGTTATATTCCCTGTTAATTTCTAATTATCAAAGAGTGTAGTTTAAAAACATGGAACAGATTGCAGATCTTCTTTCTAAGTCATAATATAGCTCTAGAGTAAACATGAATACGTAAACTGATAAAATTTGAGTCTCCAATTGAAGTAACTCTAATATTTCAGCTTCTATGTGCGTTTGTATGCCATGAATGTTTGTGTTTTATTATTATGCTTTCGTGACATTTTCTTTTTTGTCAATATGTCTTACATTATGATATATTTTGAATGCTTACACATCGATTTTGGTACATCAGTAACGCGTCTAAATCTCATTTATTTTCTACTTATCTTTAGCACATTGTTCATTTTATTCCCTGAGTATTTACATTTAAAAGAGTAGCAATGGCGTTGTCAGAGCAGGGATCCAGACCGGTGCTTCCGAGATGGTGTTATGTGCTCTTTTTACTGGACCTGAGACTAAGAGTAATTCACATGCGTGACGTCACAAACGACATCCAACGCACTTAAAAATTTCCATGTACTTCGTTCGTACGGATTGTTTACGATGATATTCTGATATTATTTATTGTTTTATTTAGTAATTAATAATATTTTTCAGTGTATTTAGATTATAACTCCATAAATAACTATTGATTATAACTATTAAAGAAAGTGCAAATTATATCTATAAAATAATAGGGAGGAAATGTTGTGCTCCTTGTTTCAAATCTTATTACGATACTGAAAAGCAATATACTACAGTCTTCAAATTTCCAACTGATAATGAAAAGAAGATATTGTAGCTAAGAAAATTACATCGTGATAATTTTACTCTTAGTGAAACAACAGCGGTCTGCATTAAACATTTCGAAGGTGGTTTTATAATTTGTGAAGATAAAATTAAACAAGGTGATGATACTGAACCTACTGGTTCATACTAGAACATACTGGAACATACTGGTGATGATATTGTTGTGCCGAGAAAAAATATCACTTACGACGGATGCCTATTTTACTGTTAGTGAAAATATTCCGGCATATTTGAATGAACGTTTGCTTCCAAAACGAAACAAGTTGGAAATTGTACGTCAAACGTGACAAACGAGGTGCGTTCGTTCTATAGCTAGTTATATAAATATTCAGATCTTGAGGATTTTTAATTCTGTGAAATGAATTATATTGTCTACAGATTAATTTCTGTAATAAAATAAGTATCTCGGTCGCTTGACGATTAAACCTCGGAAGCTCCTATAACAAAAAAGCACCGATTTTTAAAAAAATAAAAAATTTCTTAATACATATTTTTATTAATACTTTCTAAAGTTTTGATTCAATTTTCATAAAATTTGAAATGTCTCGACAAAAATATGCAAAGATAATATAATCTTAAATTTCAAACCATTCGACTAGGTAATTTTTGCGTTGTTATATGCGGACGGACGGACAGACAGACGGACGGACGGACGGACAGACAGACAGACGGACGGACCAGACAACGACAATAGGTGCTACGTATTTATATAATTACGCCAATTGATCGCTGGAAAAATAATAAAAGAAGCAGACGATATACAATTTAAGAAATGATAAAACGATGACATTAGAACATCTTTTGAAGATTTTATAGATAAATATGATAATTTATTCTGTGTTGTTAAAAAAATTATTTTACTTGCATTTCATGCTGCATACATTTTAATTCGTAACAGTTAAGTTTTGATATTACCTTCTCCAAATTTTTAAAGAAGATTAACTAATTTAGATAATAGAGCAATAAGCACTTGCGAAAGTTTAAAATCCTACCTATCAAATAAAGTTTTAAGTTTGAATTATTACAATAGAGAATATAGAAAATGACTTTGGAGAGAAGAAGAAATTTGGCAACATCCTTTAGGACGACCTATTAAATGTTTCATATACACAAGCAATTTTTTCAATATTTATGCAATTTGTTTAATATAAAGAAGACATTTATCTATTTTTATATACAAACAGAAGTAAATTGCATATAAAAACAGTAATCTATACTAATAAAAGAAAGTTTCGCTCTGTGTGTCTGTGTGTGTGTGTGTGTGTGTGTCTGTCTTCTATGGCTAGGAAAATTTAGCGCACCAAGAAGTCTGTAAATTTAGATTTAGGTAGTTCAAACCCTCTCCTGGTATACCTGAGTCTCAGAATTTTAATATTTTAATAATTAGCCTAGATATTAATTTTATTCTCATTAACCATCGCTTCTAAAATAACATCTTTTAAATCAAAATGGCGAAAGAAACGAACCGGTGCATTGGATTTGCAAACGGAAATGAACGAATTCGAAATTATTTTACTAATTAGCAAATTTTAAGAAAACTAATAAAGATATCAATTTGAAAATTTCTGAGCATATGTAAAAAAATATTCTGCATCTGACTGTGTGATTTTTGAAGAATTCGGTCGGTATTTTTTTTTTAATTTATGCAAAAAACTGCCAAAAATCTGCCGGCACTAGTGAAAACGATCCTTGAAATTTTCAGACAGGGATCTGCTTTCATTAAAAACTGAACTACAAAGATATCTGTTTCTCGGGCCGATCCCTCCATTGTGTTTGCGAAAATGAAAGGAAATATTTGCCAAATTTTACTAATGAAAAAAAAAAATTAGGTAACTAATCAAGATATAGATTTGAAATTGAGGTCGGGAAGGGGTGTCATCTGCCGGCTATTTTAGCGTAGCATCTTCGTTACGTTCTAATTATCAGAAAAATGTAATTATTTTTTTAATGATCGCGTTAATGTAGGTGACGGTGGTTCTCTTGAACAAATTATTCATTATATTTGCGGGTATAGGGAAGGAGGGGGTTAACGCCTTTCTCTGAGATTGTAATTATCTCGGGACCGGGCAACGCCGGGCAGGTGAGGTAGTATATATATAAATATAAATAAAATGTTTATATATATAAATTCATGTGTAAACAAACATAAAAGTTCATCAGGTTTGTTTTCATAGCTGTTTGTATCATTTGGCAACAATCCTCATTTTCTGAAGCCCGAATTCAGTCAAGCTTTAAAAATATGCAAAATTTATAGTTGAAAAGTTCCGATTTAGCTATTTACATTTATATTCATTGTGTTTTAGTTAACCCTTTCCGGCACAGACAAAGTCTGTTCGTAAAATGAGAAATTGCTGATTGACACCGGAATTTAAAAACGATTTTTTTAGAAAATAAGAACTCCTTATTTTTAGCTTTCATTATAGAAACAAAATTTTATTAAAATATTCTTGGTGCCGAATGCAAGTTTGGAATTAAAATTAGGTGTGTCCGGAGTGGGACCACTGTGCCTGAAAGGGTTAAATTATGATATGTAGTGATAAAAAGAGGAGAATTCTAAAAGTTTTTATATTTATAAAGTTTTATAAGATTTATTATACTTTTGGTACGTAAATTTACTGTAAAATAATGTTTTTAGAAAAAGGTATGTCAATGTGTTCAATCAGATATATTAATCGTAGAATTTTTTTTATTTAAAACTTTTAATTTCCTTTTATAAAATAAGTTTATTAATTCCCTTTCATTTGACGATTATGAAATTTACTACAATTATTTATGTAATCTCAAATTATAAGAGCGGAAATTCAAAACATCTATCTTAACGTTTCTGCTGGGATACATTGGACCGAATAGGATCTCGTTTGTGACGTCCCTAATACTAGTGTTATATTTAGTAAAAAGCGTACACAGCGCCATCTCGGAGACCCCATCCAGAGGCACTGGATACAACTTTTTATGAAGAATTTTTTTCGCTTTATTTTATCCTGAGGTTAAATAAAAAAAATAATTCTGAGGTTAAATAAGACGAAATATAACATATTTTAATAATGGTATTTAGTGCTTCTGGAACCCCACCCTGGCTACTTCAATGAAGAAGAGCAAAAAGTGTCTAAAGATTTAAATTGATGACTTGTATTTAATTTAAACAAAAATCTTTCGAGATGTTTAATACCTCTAAAAACATGTTTGAGATCTCTTATTATCCTTAATAACCAAAGAGTATAGGTCTCCATGGAAACAGAATATATAATGGATTTATTAAATATAAATTTTACTTTACTGTAGATGGTGTAATTATTTTTAAAAAAATGATTGTATGTTATTGTTTCTTCTTTTTAAAGATGTCTAGTTAGCCAGCCAATAGATGATGATACAAACAAATTTCGAACATCAACTGAAAGCATGATGTTAAATAGGTGAAATAATTTCGCTGAAAATCGTGGAAAGATTGTGGCCAATTTTAAAAGACTCTATCTATATTCTGATTATTTCAGTTAATATTTGTTTACATTTCTAATACATGCAAATGGTAGATAGGATGCTTTTTGGTGCATACCTTTAGTACTAAATTACTTCTTCCCTTTTAGGCATATAGACCCGACTTAAGTTTCAACCACACGTACTATCGTAGATCTTAAATATATGCAGTTGTCTCTTCTTAGCCAGCGTTTCTTTTGAGCTCCAAGTAGGGTTATTTTGATTCTAAAACGGAATCAACAAATCTAAGCAACACGTGGCACATTTGGCGAATAATCGCTGCGAAGTGTTTTTAAAAAGTAATGTAAACCAGAGAACTGTCAAGAAACTATTTTTAGAGCGCTCGATTGATGGAATTCGAGATTGTATTTGTCGTAAGAGATACAAGAAGAGATAAGTTCGTCGTTGATAAAAATTAAGAGAGGTAAACTATCACACGGTGTGTTTTCAACCGTTTTTCTTTTGAAAAACCTGTTTATGAGTATATGATATTGCCTATGATAGAATAGTGTGTAGCTTTATAGATTTATTACACCATGCTGGAAAGTTATTCAAATCTGAAAAGTGAAGTGATAGTATTCTAACACTATTCATGATGTGTACTCTAGAATATCGTGCGGTAACAAGCTTTATCTCATGATAGACCAAATTTGGTCGTCGATCTAAGTTAACAGTTAGCAATACCGAAAAACCGTGTTCATGATTAGTTTGACCGGTAAAGAATAAGCAGATTGAAAATTGCCGGTAGATTACTACTATATCAAAAACTTTCATATGTTAAATTTTTTCGGAAACTGAGCTAACACTCCTCAATCTTATGTTCAAAATATTTTTCCTGAGAAAAATAATTGTACTGAATTTTCTTCGACAATATTCAGGTTTACCATGGATTTAACGAATTAGGCAATTTCATATCGCTCTGCTACATTTCCTGACCAATATTTTGTAGAATAATCTTAAGTTTACTTTAGACTGGATTTATTTCATTTCAAATTAAATAAATAGTTTACTTGACAAATAATATATATATCTAAATTATCACACAAACAACCGTAAGAAAAATGTCGTTAATTCCTGCATAAGAAAAAAAAGTACTAGAATTTAAAGCTTCGAATATTTATAAATATTTTCATAAAATTATAGGTGTTTTTTCTAAAACTGAAAATAGTTGCAAAATCAAAATACTGAGTATTGTATATCAAACTACAATATCAAACTCATATCTACCAAAGTTCCTTTTTTATAAAGTCAAATAAACACAGTTTAAACCGTTTCTTATAAAAACAGTAAAAAGAAACAAAATCAAATACCTAATCATAGAGAAGCAACTCACATTATTAAATTTTTTTGTTAATAAAATTTTATGGTACGAGTATGTTTTTTCAGTTGAAAATAAAATGGAAAAGTTGACAGCTATGCAAACTATATGAATACTCAAACTAACTTGTTAAGAACGATAAAGAAAACTCAGTTGTTACTCATCATTCAGTTTACTTATTGAAACATTAAAATTAGGTGTGTATTTTGAAGTTTTTAATTAATTTTTAGCATTCTTACTGATTTAGATAGTGTGGTGCCATCTATTGTCTGAAATAATATTGTAAAAAAATATTGTTAAAACTACTTTTAATATTACTATAGAAAAAATTCAAGAGCGTCCATATAAACATGTCACTTACTTCAAGCCTTATATTTATTATTCTAATCAATTATTGATTTTTAAAGATTTCCCGTTTTTTGGGGGTAACCCTGTATATGGTGTAAAAGCATAATCTAAAAACAAGTAATTTTTTCATTCAAAGATAATTTGTTATGTTCAATAAGGACTTTCCAAACTTTTATCTTTTGGAGTTTGCAATCTACGACTTTATATTTCCTTAAATCATAAGTTTTAAAAAAGATTTTGTGCAATTTCCCATTAAGTATATTTAACATTACTGATTTTACCGAAACACCATCGTATTAAAATTGTCTTTTACTAAACGTTAGTATCTAGTTTCAAAATAATTGAGATAAAATGAAGTATGAGAAATAATGCTGGGGAATGCATGTTGATATTATCCTGATGGAATGAGAGAGAAAGAGAGAAAGGGGGGCAGAGAGGGGGGTGAAAAAAGGACAATTTTTGACGAGGAGGAATAATACCTGGAAAAGCAAAGAAAGATAGAATTTGTTCCGGGAAAACATATTCCATCCATTAAACGTAATAACATTAATGGATGTTTACGAACGGAAGTGGATGTCCCACTTGTAATTAAACAAAATATGTCGAAATCTCTTAAAAGTGTAATCTTTAAAGTGTAAATTATAATCTTGCAAATTGAAATCTATTACATCATTTTTCTGACAATTCCATTTTTCTTATATATTCCAAGCACCTTCCAAGAAATCGTTTGGAGGATATTTTTCTCAGTAAACATGTTTTTACACCATACTAAACTCTAACTAAATTAGGATTGGCAAGTTTGTAGTATCTGTATTTTAGAATTTAAGACTGATTTAATACGTTTTTTGGTGAAATTTCATATTTTGTTGTTAATTTTTTTTAAATATATATTTTAAGAATTTAAAAAAATTATACAAACCCCCTTTGTATTTTTTGTTTTACTTTATCACGTATCCCTTAAGCTGAGGTCTGCATCTTTAACAGTTCATCGCAATGAGATCTAGAAAGTTACCCCTTTTTGGTACATATATGAGAAGTACAAGATAACACAATTTCAAACATAATATAATTTGGTATGATCGCATTAAAAGCAAAAATATCTAATTGAAATATTTTTGGTCTCTAATGTTAAAAATGTGGGCGTGTAATCGATTCTTATTTTTAAAAAATCTCATAAGGAATTTTTTTGTGTGTTCTTCTAAAAGGATGTTTCTTTCTTTTTTATTTGACAAAATATTTCTAAAATATATGCTAAATTTAATATTTTATGTGTTAAAATTTTAGCAAATCTGACGAACTGTGAGTAAGATTTCAACACTTCAAATATAACTAAATATCTGTTTTAGAAATATTTTGGCAAGTAAAAAAGAAAGAGACATCCTTTAAGAATAGTATAAAGAAAAAATAAGTTCTTTATGAAATATTTTTAAAATACGAATACATTATACGCCGATACGATTAACATTGGCCAGGGGAATTTGAGACCTGACTGACCAACATCCTTAAAGTTTTTATAAAATCTATACTTGTTACTTTCGGGCATTTTTACGAAATCACGTTTGTCATTAAATACAGAAAATTTCTAGGTTTTCGTATTTACTAGATATTGATAAATCGAATAACTTCGTTCTTTTTTCTAAAAAAGCCAAGGAATCATTTTATATTTTATGTGTTAAAATTTTAGCGAATCTGACGAACTGTGAGTAAGATTTTAACACTTCAAATATAACTAAATATCTGTTTTAGAAATATTTTGGCAACTGAAAAAGAAAGAGACATCCTTTAAGAATAGTATAAAGAAAAAATAAGTTCTTTATGAAATATTTTTAAAATACGAATACATTACATGCCGATACGATTAACATTGGCCAGGAGAATTTGAGACCTGACTGACCAACAACCTTAAAGTTTTTATAAAATCTATACTTGTTACTTTCGGGCCTTTTTACGAAATCACTTTTGTCATTAAATGCAGAAAATTTCTAGGTTTTCTTATTTACTAGATATTTATAAATCCAATAACATCGTCCTCTTTTCTGTAAAAGCAAGGGATCTTTCATAAAAAAAAGGTGACAAATTTGGCAATTTAAGGCTGTTCTAAAAAAAAAAGTTTCTTCGCTCAACAACGCGACACTTTCTGACACATTTGCAAACTCATTTTTAAACATAAAAGCATGACACATACAGGCATGATTATTGAAGAGATTTGAAATCGAAGACTTTTTTTTTCCTTTTTCGATAAATGGATTACTTCTTCAGGTATAAGTGATTGTTGTCTCACGATGGCAGATTTTTTCTTACCACTGCTGTCGCGTCCGGAAATTCCATTCAAATTGCCAACTATGATACCATTTTCTGATACATATTCTGCTTTTACGAAAAAGAAAAAAAAAACATCGAATAAATAGTTTCTGAATAAGAGGTCTGGCCTATATCATACGTTTGCGGACAAAAATGGATTCGAAAATGTGTCAGAAAGTAGTTTGAGTTTGGATGTGAAAACACCCTTAATTAAAAACAATTAAATAAAGTAAGAATAAGTTGTATTGATTGCATTTCTTATAGATGCAAATTTCCACGCAAGAACTTTACTATAATATATCCAGTTAAAAACTTTGAATTTTACACTGGATTATTGATTTTCATATTGATACCGAATTACATTTCGTAGGCGAATCTCCAACTATAATAAAGAAGGAAGTTTGTGCGTGTGTGTGTTCTGAAGAGACCGCTGCAGACAGAGCTACAAAATTTGGTGAGAAGGTACCTCTATGCATGTAGTTTTGCACCTCGAAGCCAGATTTTAGAATTTTTGAATAGATTTTTTTAATTTAATTTTTAATGCGATTTTTAGTGTTTTTTCACGTTTAGCTGCGTTTTTTCACATTAATAATGGGAATCCGGTTCCAATCTTTTAGCCCAATATAGTAAATTTTATCCTCTTTTTAATAAAGTTTATGCGAAATTTGTACAGTGATTTTTGAATTTTTGGCGAATTTTTTCCTTCGACTCCAGGAAATTTTGCCAGAATGCATGATTGGTTCGGTGGTTGCGCTTCCATTTCAGCCTGATATACGTTCAGAATCGTGAGTTTTTTTTCTCTTTTTAGCTTGGAGAAAGTTGATAATTCTTTACAGATAAAAAATCATGATTTTAAAAATGCGATTTTTAGTGTTTTTTGATTAATAACGAAAATCCGCTTCCAATCTTTTAGCACAATATAGTAAATTTTATCCTCTTTTCAATAAAGTTTATGCGAAATTTGTACAGCGATTTTGGAATTTTTGGTGAATTTTTTCCTTCGACACTTAAAAATTTTTCCAGAATGCATGATTGGTTCGGTGGTTACGCTTCCATTTTAGCCTGATATACGTTTAGAATCGTGAGTTTTTTTTTCTCTTTTTAGCTTGGAGAAAGTTGATAATTCTTTACAGATAAAAAATCATGATTTTAAAAATGCGATTTTTAGTGTTTTTTGATTAATAACGAAAATCCGGTTCCAATCTTTTAGCACGATATAGTAAATTTTATCCTCTTTTCAATAAAGTTTATGCGAAATTTGTACAGCGATTTTTGAATTTTTGGTGAATTTTTTCCTTCGACACTAAAAAATTTTGCCAGAATGCATGATTGGTTCGGTGGTTGCGCTTCCAATTCTACCTGAGATACGTTCAGAATCGTCAGTTTGTTTCTCTTTTTAGCTTGGAAAAAGTTGATAACTGATAAAAAATCATGATTTTAAAAATGCGATTGTTAGTGTTTTTTGACGTTTCGCTGCGATTTACCCACATTAGTAACCGGAGTCCAGTTCCAATTTTTTAGCACAATATACCGTTTTTTAATCCTCTTTTGAATAAAGCTTTTGCAAAATTCGTACAGCGATTTTTGATTTTTTGGCGATTTTTTTTCTTTGACACTAAGTAATTTTGTCCAGAATGCTTGATTGGTTTGGTGATTGCTTCCATTTCAGCCTCAGATACGCTCAGAATCATGATTTTTTTTTACTCTTTTTGGCTTGGAGAAAGTTGATAATTCTTTATAGATAAAAAATTATAATTTTAAAAGGGAAGGGCGGATTATTTATTATCCCGATTTTTTTAATTAGATTTTTTCTTTTAATTTCATTTTTATGCGTTTTTTAACAATTTTTCATGTTTAGCAGCGTTTTTTGTTTCAAATGACGTCACAAAGCTCCCACTACAAGTTCACCGAAGGGCAGTTGTGATTGGTAGCAGATAGAATTTTAGGCACAGCTGGATGTCAACCAGGCTATTGTGATTGGCAGATGAAAAGGTCGTAAGCTGATTGCAATTCGAACAGTGAAGTTGTGAATTTTTGCGATTTGTTTTATGCGATTTTTAGAAATTTCTTATGTATACGTTATTTATGTATTTAATTTCGGAAATTAAGAACGGTAACTTACTGTTTATGTATGTAAAAAAAAAATCATTTTGTTTCTGTTTAGAAAGTTAATGATATGTTCTAATTTTTTAACGTCGATGGTTAAATTCTGCTGGAGGGGGGAGGGGAGGACATGAGTGTTTGGTTGTAGTTTAAATATCGCGTTAATTTTCTGATCGAAACTTCTTCTCCCCCCCCCCCCCCTGCCTCCAAAAGCAGAACTATTTAATTTTTAATCCGATTCAAACGAAACCTATTCTCAGGTCTCCAGACACTAGATAAAATATGGTATCATTTTTTCAGCCCTTGGTTACTACTATTTCTGAACATTAATGACCACGGAGGGGTATTTTCTCGGGTTCTATGGGCCCAATTTCAGTGAGAATTAGTTCATTCAACTTAACACGAACTAATTATAGTATAGATAACTAATTTAGATACAAATTTAGTGCCACCTGCCGATAGAAAATGGAACTAAAAGATTTTGTAGCGCATGCACAGCACGCCTGCTATACAGTGTCATAGGCAGCCAGGAGGCGTGCCGAAGTTTCGATAGGAAAGAGTTTTATTTAGAACTGAGTGCACCCCTAGCGGTGGGAAGTGAAACTAAACAATTTTGCATTTAAAATTTGTCCGATTCAAACAAAGGGCCGGATTTCAACGACAATTGACTCATTCAACTTAACATGAACTAATTAAGATATAGATAACTAATTAAGATATAAATAACTAATTAAGATATAGATTTGGCACCCCTGTTGGTGGAAAGCGGAACTAAAAGATTTTCTGCGCGTGCTCAGAACGCCTTCTATACATTATCATAAGCAGCGGGGACACGTGCGGGAGTTTCGTTCGGAAAGAAGTTAGTTTAGAACAAAGTGCACCTCCTGGAGGTGGACAATGTAACTAAAAGATTTTGCATTTATTCTTTGTCCGATTCAAACGCAATCTTTTCTGACATTCTTCGGAAGTCTCCCAGGAACTAAATAAACTTCGGTATAATTTTTTCATCTCTTGATTACCACCATTTATGAATATTAATATCCAGGGAGTGATTTATTTTCTCGTGTTCTGCGGGTCTGATTTCAACAGGAATCGGTTCATTCAACTTATCATGAACTAATTAAGATATAGCTAATTATTTAAGACATAGATTTAGTACTCCCTGGCGGTAGAAAGTGGAACTAACAGATTTTTCACGTATGCACGGCACGCCTTCTACACGGTGCCGTAAGCAACAGGAACGAGTGCCAGAGTTTCGTTTGTAAATAGGTCTATTTAAAACAGAATGCTCCATCTGGTGGTAGAAACTGGAAGTAAAAGATTTTACAGCGCGTGCCTATTACGTCTGCTATACACGGTATCGTAGGCGGCGGGGACACGTGTGGGATAATTTGTTTAGAACAAAATGCATCCCCTGGCGGTGGAACTAAAAGATTTTCCTGCGCGTGCGCCAAAAATGATTATTTTTATTGAAACTGCAAAAGAAAATTACCGATTTGATAATCCCAGAAAACGAAAAAGCTTCATTTTCACTCATCCTCGAGTATTAAGAAAAGTCTTGGATTATTTGGATCGAAACTCACAGTTGTCTTCTGATTCCGGATATGCAAATTTTGTGAAAATCAGACGGTAACTTTTTTTTAAAATTTTGACCAAAAACTGACCCGTTTTGAATCAAATGATTTAGACATTTGAGGGTAGGTATTAAATTTACTCCCGTTTCGGGTAAATCTCTCTATTTAATTTCCGAAAGACAAAGAGTTACCAGAAGGGTTTCGTGCAGCGATTTTTAGAGTGATTTCGCGTTTCGTATTATTTTTTTATGGTACCGGGCAACGCCGGGCGGATTTGCTAGTTCATAATAAAACTATTGCTATTTACGACATTTTTAATATTTAATTAGTGAGTTGTTTTTAGCTTTACGAAAATTTTTTATTGAATAAATGGAACACTTCTGATTTTTCATCATATTTTAAAACTATTAAAACAACCAATGGTCCAAATGGTAAATAAAAAAAAAATTAAAAAAAAAAACATTAGATTTTCTCTTACGGTATTAGTTGAAATGCAGATAAAAAAACTTGTTTCAGAACAGCATTTCAAATTATTATGTTATCAATCGTTCTATTATAAACTTAAAATTATATTATTTAAAATTATTAATTAGTATTTTTTACAATGTTTTACAGTATGTGATTTGAAATAAAATGTTTTTGTGGATTGGTTTGAGCTAAAAACAAACATTTGTAAGAAAAAACAATAATTTTACTATGAAAGTTAAATTATTTTAAAGCTACTTTGAATAACTATTGAAAGAAGTGCGCACCGATTAAATTTTAAAAGTAGTGTTACTTATTATTTAAGGAAGCTGACACTTTAACACATCTATTAACATCTTTATCCAGAAATTAGTTTCAATGTGTTTTATATTTTAAGTGAAATTTTTGCACATATTTCGCCTTATAATAAATATATATTTTTATTTTTACCGGCATATATCCTTTCTTTATGGAAACTTCTACCCGCACATTTTTTTAATTTTTCAAAATAACTTAAAATTTTTTTTGAAGACTTCTTATCACTTCATCTTACTGATAATGATTATTATTTTTATAATCTTAATACTTTATTTTAATTTATTTTGGTAGTCCTCGGACTGCATTTTAAATTTGTAATGATTCTGTGATAATTTACAATAAATAATTTTCTAAAAAATTTCAATGATTAATGTGTTAAAAATATCATTATTTTAAGTTTACTTTTTTATCAGAAAAGCACAGAATAAATTGAAGACAATTTGGTTCCTTTTTTGAAAAAAAATATATCTTGTATTTTTCATTTACAGTAATTTGATTGTAATGAAAGTGTTTAAAATAACTTATACTAAATGACATTATGAATATTTAAAATAAAAACGCATTTTTTCAATATGAAAACATTTTACACAATGTCTAAAAATTACGAATATATTCTGAAAATAAATGTAAATATCATAAATCTAAATTTGTGCCAACGGTAAACGAAAACTTCAGTTCGATTTTAAATACTTCTGTTTACAAAATAATTAATATGTATATATAAACAGGATGTTAATTTTAACAAATAAAATTTAAATGCATAAAATTATGTATAAAATTACATATTGTTTCTAACTCATATAAAAAAATCAGTATACTTTTTAAATATTTAAATAAACTTGCAATTTTAGCTGATAAAGTGTAAAATAATATTTTTGTAAACAGATATGTTTTTATACAGATTTTTTTTTGTGTTGACATAATATTTGCGCGCTGTATATCAAATATTTAAGGATCAACTCATAAATGTTATATGGTATGGGAAATTATTTGCATAAGAACAGAGTTATTATTCTAATGGAGTTATTCCTATAAAATTGACATGAACATTGATAGCTACAAACAATGCATAAGCCTTTTATCTGGAATCGCGTTTTATTTATTCCTCGAGGCAAAAATCGATATTTGACACTCTGTTTCATTATGGCTGTGGTATCGAATAAACCGTCAATAAATCCCTTTGATTCATTCCGTTTACCCTATGTTCATCCCCCGCATTTCATACATAGGTGCTTCACAATTCGCAAAAGTTGTTTTTATCTGAAATGAGTTACGGGAATATATAGAAACAATGCAGAAAAATCATACATCAGGCATAGATTATGAAACACTTTCCAAGAATAACAGAATATTTTAGATTTTTTTTTCATAAATAGGAATGAGATATTTAAATAATCAATTTAAAAAACATAACTCGGTAAAAATTCATTTTCTGCAATTGCGGTCCATATGGGGTAATTCTGTCGTCCAGCCATGTATTCGTATATGACCTATAGAATTTATACACACCCCGTAATACAACAAAGATTAGCTACGTTTAAAATGCATACCACAGCGAAAAATGCACTTTCAACAATTATGGATCAAAGTCAGTCCTGTAACCAAATTCTCTGTAAATGAATGATAAATGCTACGCACTCTATAGTCTATAGGAAACATGTTGCATTACACTTCAGTGCTCTTTTTCAATTTCATTATGTTTGAAGTATCATGCCCATAAAAGCGGCGATAAACATGATAGTGACAAACCACCATGACAGAGACAAGCTAACCCAATAGAGATGCGCCCAAAAAAGCGGTAAAAACCCTAACAGAGACAAATAAACACAACAAAGACCAGCCCATAATAGAGGCGAAAAACATGGCAGCTACAAGCCACCATGAAACAGTCAAACCAGCCAAGTGCAGCGCAGCTACGCAACGATCATGTACGCTAATGGCGCCCGGTGCGTCTAAAATCCATGGGTGCAAAGTCCTCCAAGTTCCCTTTGAATTATACCTCTGGAGGTGCCTAGTCAGCTGAATGTATCTTCACCTGATCAAGGTTCTAAATTACGAGACCAACTTGCGTGGCGATAGCATGACGAATGGGTATGCGATGCAGCGTGAAATTAATAAATACTCCGGCATCTCACATCCGTCCGGCATGACTTCGCTACACTATGCAGTGCAGAATCGACTCATCCAAACATCAATTAGTAACCGGCCAACTAAGAAAAAGCAACTTAGGTAACAAGATGCACTGAAGCCACGTCAGCCTAGAGGCTTATCAAACAGATCTTCCCCATGCGGAGATCAGGCGAATTATCGCCCCGTTGCCAGGCACAACCTCTTAAGCTGGGCAAAAGCACGGCAGGTAGAGGCCTTGCCAACGGTCTAAAGAAAAAACATCATTAAAATGCACCGCAACCTAATTTTCCAAAATAGATCATAATGTAATAGAATTATTTTGTGGGTCCCTGTAAACGAACAATAAATGCTACTTATTGTAAACCCCGGAGAAAGCATGTTGTAGTACACCTCAGTGATGCATATCAATCTCATTATGTTTGAAATGTAACATTAAAAAAATGCACCGTAAACGATTTTTCTCCTCCGACCATAGTGTAATGGAATTATTTTATGCAACCCTGTTAATTGCTACACACTTCATTTTCAATACCAAATATTCTACACTAAAGCTCAATGGTATATAAAAACTACATTGGCAATTCGAGTATATACGAGAGTTAGAGTACTGACAGACGGCCAGATAGACAAACAAACCGAAATCCTAAACTCTTTTCAATTTTGCTGCAAAGTGTTAAAAGTATCTTATTTAAGAGGTCGGGTACATATAAAAGTGTCAACAAATCAATTTTCTACTTAATAGCTTACATTAAAATTTTATTCTTTAGGAACATTTTAAAAGAAACTCCATGCAAAGATTCGCTTTAGAAGTGAAGTTTTCTCCAAAACAGTTTGCGCTGTCTTTATATGACCAAGGGGTAATTTGATGAAAGTCAATTTTCTGAAAACGGCGATTTTGGACATTGTGACCATGATTTCTAGGAATAGTTGGATAGAATTTTATGACATTTTGACTGAAGATAAAAACCTTTTAGATGCACAAAATGACCTACTATTATGTTCGTTAAGTAAGAAATTTAGAAATTATGACTATTTTTATTTAAAAAATTCAAAATTTCGAGATTTTTTTTTTCAAAAACTAATGATTTTATTTTTTTCAGTGTAGATCATTTTAATCACATATTACATCTCCACTCAATAACAAAATTTTGGCTCACTGTGACAATTCAATTATCAAAAATCCTAAGCGCGAAACATATAAGGTGAATTAATTTATTAAAAAAAGAATTAAATTTCAAATTAAATAAAAAAAAAGTTAATATACGTCTAGACTTTTTTAAAAAACATTAACTGTTAGCGTATATGGCCTTTAAAGTGTTTTTAAAATTTCATATCCAAAAGTTAATCAGATGTGGAGTTATTGTAATCCATATTAGGGTCACATTTACATGTAAGTTGTCTGTTTCAAAGGTACCTGAACCCTTAATAAAGATAGTCTCATGTAATATATATTATTATAAACATTTTAAACATGCCTATTTTAGTATATAACTGATTGAATCTGTTAAAACCGATTTTTCTAAATAATTCTAATTTTTATTTCATTATTACTTAGTCACGGCCAGTGGTTGAGAAAACAACTTTATTTTTGTAGCAAACTTTAACTAATTTGTCGAAAATTTAGCTTACTACAACTGCAACTACTTGTTTTTAACAGTAAAGACTACAAACTTCTTTTAAAGAGTAGTCGCTACTTCGCTACTTTCAGATTTTGTCAATCTACACTTGAAATTGAGAACACGAATTAAGTAATACAGCGACCTCTCTTTACATCGCCGAGATACATTCACATAAATGATATAATCGAGGACATTAACAAATTAAGGAAGATGACATGGAAGAAAATGTTTTGTGTTAGTCTTCAAATGTTACTCGTTATGCACCGTTATGTGCTCGTTATGAGCCAACCAGGGCAATTCAATATTAACTTTTCTGTCATTAATAATTATTTCAAAATATGATAAATCTGTAAAAAAAAGCAATGCAGCTGAGATTTGCTGCTGACATTCACAATTTGTTGCGCAGAAGACATTTAAAAGAAACAAATTACGATTACGTGATTTGAAGAATGGTACTTTTTTACGGAAGTAGCATTAAAAGTAGCGTCAGTGCTTTCTACAAACTACTGATTTTTTGTATTAAATGTAGTTTTGTATTAAATGTTCAAAATGCAGTACTTTAAACTGCAATCTAAATGGAAAAGTTGCACTCTCCACTCTTTATTTACAGGTCTCATCAAGTTTTCCAAAGTGTTTTGATAATATTATTATTAAATATTAAAAGTAGAAATAAGTTTTCTATAGAATTATTATACTTGAAAAATTAATATCTGATTTAGCAAACATAGAAAGAGTATCCCTAATACATATGGATTGAGAATCGAACTATTAATTTTATTCATGTTTTGCTATTAAATACGGTGTTGTCATTATTAAAATTGAGGTATTGGAGGTCTATTATGAAAGAATCACTGGGTTAAGCTTAAACTAAGTGTAAATAATATTAAGAACACTGGGAATAACTTTAACATGAAAGAAATGAGTTCAGTAGCAGGAGCAAAAGAGGCACTTCATACAGAACTCAGACAATAAAATAGGCATAAGATCTTAAAACTGGAAACATTCCACATAATTATCGAGCATTTTATGAAATATTAAACATTAAAATAAATATCCAACGTTTACATTCGTTTTTGTTTTTTAACATTTACAGTTGCAGTATGTTTCTATGTCTATTTCACTGCCCAATTCAACCTGAAACATCACTCCCACCCCCATCCCTTCCTCCAACAGGTAGGGATGAACTCATTTATTTTTTATTAAATCGATTCGTCGTGTTTACATAGTGTTTACAACATATTTGATTGCGTTTGTCTCATTGGATTTAAACTCCCTAAAAATGTAAAGATATTTTTAACATGTTTTCTAAAAATACGACTGTGAGTTCATTGATACAAATGGGTAGAATAACGAAGTTTTTTCCAGATCTACACACATTTCAAAATTAAATATAAGGTTTGCTATTGTTTCAGATATGGTTAGAAATTCTATATTAAATTCAGTAAAGTTTTAGGTATGTTAATTCAGTGGATTATCAAAATCTCATTTCGGAAATGGTCCAACATTAATTACTGTTTTCTTGGAAACGCAGAATATGTTTGGGGATGAAATTTCTCCATTGGTTATCCTCATCTGACTTACACTTTATTGATGTCGTACCCCGTCACGATACTTTTATTTTATAGTAGAATTTTCTTAATGTTTAAATTTTAATAAAACATTCAGTTGCATTCCATAACATTAGCAATTTAAAATGTTTCATTTCTTGATCCTGCACTAAATACATGAAAGGCAGTATGGATTACTGGAAGAAAAGAAATTATTTCTTTTTCCGCCATATGATTATTTTTCCCTATTTAAAAATGTACTGTAAAAGTTCTAACTTCCATATGTCAAAAAAAAAAAAAAAAAATACATTAAATATATGAGCCGTTGATTTTGAAATTGGGGCAAGTCAATTTTATGGTATTGCTAGATATTTAATAGTTTGCATTTCAATGCGTTTAAAAAGTATTCGTAAGCAGTAATAGGCTTATTTTATATTTTTTTGTGGTCTTATTTCATGTAAATTTAAAATGCAATAATGGTTATCCATGTTACCTGAAATAAATCACGGTTTTGGTATACGCCAATGGACTTGCCTCACTTTCAAAAGCAATGATTTGTTGAAAACGATGCTTTTCTAATGGAATGTAATTATAATATCCAAAAATAATAATATTTTATTTCATTTAATTATTTATTTTATTTCAATATTTCATTCTTCTTTAGAAAAGTTATAATAAAACAAAAATTTAATTTAATTTTATAGGAAAAATTGGAAAAAATAAGAAAAAATATTCAGTAATAAATTGTAAGCACATAATTATATTTTTAAATTACGATATATAAGATTTTAAAAATATTCATGATGAAATTATGATTGTGCTTGTTTATCTTATGCAAGATAAAAAAAAATAACTGTGTTTAAAGTGGACTTGCCTAAGTTTCAAATCAACGCATTGGCCATATCGTTGACCAACCACTACAAGAGGGTACGTGACTACCTTTATAGGTTTTCACACCCCTCGAGTTGTGGTAAATCAAGAGTCGTCGTGGTAGCTCGACATATGACCTAGGAACCGTCTCTCCCTATGGGGTTTCGCGAACTAAGTCGTCGGGGGTTCCTCGGCGGTTCATCAAGGTTCCGTCCCTACGGAAGTTTCCCCCGAGACATGAAGTTACTGTCGTGGCGACCTATGTCATCGACCTTGGTAAATTGGCTTGGGGGTCCACAGTGGGGAGCGGCCCCAGGCTGATCGCAGCGCCGAGGTGAGACAAAGCCTCTGGTGCGATATAAGTCGTTCAGAGACTTGAGAGCGATGGTCTGAACGCGAGCCGACGATCCCCGTGGGCGTCTGGCGGCGCGAGCTCATTTTATATCGTTGACCAAATAAATTACCAGTGACAATTTTTTACTGATATTAAAAGACATTTAATAGGAATTGATTAAAAATATAAATTTTATGTTAATTTGTAATAAGGTTTAGTTTTAACTATTTTTTTCAAAAAATGGACTTGTCCCACTTTCAAAATCAACCACTAATATATATATATATATATATATATATATATATATATATATATATATATATATATATATATATATATATATATTACTGAAAACATTAGGTAAAATTATTTCGGATAAATAATCTTAGAAATAAAAAAATAAACATTCATTTCTATGCGTTATTCCAATTTTCTTTACAGTTAAGATAACCCAATATAACCCAAAAAGATTTCAAACCCTAATATAATCCAAAAAATCGCTAATAGAGCCCAAAATGTTTTACATAGCGAGTTAAAGATAAAGGGTTAGTTGCAGTGATAGAACTTAAAGAAGGAGATATCGTGCTTATTGGTAGACTAAAGGAAACTATACATCTTGGGAGAGAGAAAAAGAAACATCATATGATTAGAGATAAGTGTGGAGGAAAAAAGACGAGAAAAATAATAAGTAGAAATAAATTAAAACTGATGAAATATTTTAAAGCAGAAAAACACTTACCAAATCATATGCAGATAGTGAAAAAAAAAATCAACTTTAACATAAGAATTAGGAAAAAGAAAAGAAATTTAAATATACATGGTAGCATGAAAGTTATTAAAGGATTTTTAAAATTAGTGACTTTTGAATTTGTTAATTTTTCTTCTTATCTATTTAAATTGAGAAAAGATTTATCATGCAAAGATACATCGTTGAACTAAAGTCTTATTGTCAGCTCTATTGCTTTTTGCTTAAATCTTTTTTGTTAAAATCGACGCGGAATTATTGCCACCGAAAGAGCAAGTTTCAGATGTTTTATTCTGACATATCCTAAATTTTATTCACATAGCTTACAAGGCGTACAAGTAACAGAGTGAAAAAGTTTCCATTGATTCAGCGTACCAACGCTCTGCTAACTATTAAATGTTGGTAAGGCTGGACACTTTTTCACTCTTTTGGTTGTACGCCTTATAAGCAATGTGAATAAAATTTACTATTATAAGGGCGTATTGCATCGCTTTAATTTATTATATATGTGAAATATCCTCACGCAATGATGACAATACGTAATTAAATTATACGTTTTAGACAACAAAATTACGCAACTGATTTATCTTACACAAGATAATCACATTTAGATGTTTAACCACAGAACGTGTAATAAATGAGTGCTGATTGTAAAAGAAAAGTTCTGGCACAGCTAACTTTTTGTGCATCCATGAGTCTATGCATGATAAATGTCCATAGCGTCCAAAGTTTAAATTTTAACATTAACGGTCCAGAAATATTTCAAGTTTCCTATGGCTGAGTTCACGGTAGTTTTCATAAGAAGAGGGATTGTGGCCTAACCTCTAACTATCCAATGCCGCAATATACACGGCATTCAAGTGCCATGCCGCATATATTGCGAAAATGGTCGGTTAAAAGATAAAAAAATAACTTTCGCAACAATATACAGGGCATTCGACCTAATAAGTAAAACTGTATGCCACAAATATTACGGCATGAATTTTTACTTAAGTCTTCACTTCTTAAATTACACTTAAGTGTTTAGTTATTTCCTTTAATTTAAGTCTTCTTTTAACTTTAGATAAGCGCCTCTAATTTTTTCTGAAATTTTATAAATATCTGACGTCAAGTAAGGATAGGCATTTAGATGTTTTTGAAACTTTTCTAAAAAGTAACAGCACTGAATTAGATTAATATCTATTCAGGGATCGAAATAATAAAATAGCTTTGCCGCAATATACGTGGAATACGACTTAACCCTTTTTAACCTGACGGTACTTATAAGTACCACTTTAATAATAACACCTATATATTCGCAATATGACCGTTTTTCCTAACGGTATTCACAATGGCACAAAGAGTGTATTTCTGACAGCGGGCAGAAGATGGCAAATCAAGCACATATCCTCTTTCTTTGCATTGTAGGGATTTTACATTTGCCACGCTACATTCGAAATTCATTTTGCAATAGAATTGACATGCATGTTGTTCTTCATTTGAGTAATTTTAGTGGTTTATTACCGGTTATTTAGTACTATTATTTTCTATTGTTTTCTAAAATCTACAGGTGAACATTTCCTATATTTTATTTGAAGTTTAATATTTGAAATTTACTATTTTATTTTATATCATAGGGTAAAACAAATATGGTGGTTACAGCTGCATAATTAACCACTCAAACACTATAAAAATTATTTTCCTCTTTCCTATGTTTATTTTGCACCAAAACTTATCAAATGATGCAAAAATACAATTAAAAAGTAGCTGGAAAATTAATTCAGGATATAAAGGGTTAATGCTTAACTAGTAAATGTGCCGTGACACATATATCCCATTAACGCCCAAATTATTTTCTTCGTTAAAATTTAAATTTTTGATTTCCCACCACTTTTAAATGAAGGGTATTTTTTATATTACTTTATCAAAGGATTTGTCCCGTGAAAGAGAGTATATATTTATCTTCATATTTACTGGTGTGAAAGACCCTTTCTTGCCACTAAGTCTAGTGATCTAAAAATGTGCCACTGGGCGTTAATGGGATATCGAGACAAGGGGCCGTTAAAGGGTAATGGAAAATAAAAAATAATTAAATAAATAAAAAATTATTAGCTTTTAGAATCCCGTGGTAATTTTTAGATTTGTATTAATTTGCAATTTTACTTTCATTCTCTTGCTTACAAGAAGAGAAATAGTACTTGTATGAATGGTTCTCCAAATATGAAAAAAAATCTGAAGTAAAATGGAAATTTGATTGAAATATAGGAGAGACTAATTAATAGACAAATAAAAATTACAAAAAGTAAGAAATAAGATCTTTTACCAGCAACCCGGTGATTGAATATGCAAAAGTTTCGTAATTACAACTGCAAATTTACAGTTTTTTAAACGTAATGTGAAAAACATTTCACGCGACGAATAAAGTGAAAATTAAAAAGCGGTTATGCAAAAGGCAGTTCAATCTAATCACGTCCCACAACTGTAATGGTCTGATAATAGTTGAGAATAAACCTTAACTCAATTGAAATTGTTGAACACAATTAAAGAAATTAATTTGGCAAAAGCAATTCCGAAATTAAACCTAATAACACAAGCAAAAAATTAAACATAGTTTCATTTAAAACAGTTGCATAACTAAAAATCTTGGTATCCTCTTCCATGGGGATTAGTTTTAAGGCTGCTATTAATGAAAAAGGTTGCCAAAATTAGAAACAGACTTGGTGAGAATTTTTTTACAGCTAAGTTCCCACATATGTTTTAATTATATAGTTTACAATTGCTATTATAACAGAAATATTTTTGAAACAATTATTGCATCATATTCTGAATTACATTATCTGTACATTGGTATATATATTTGTTGCATTACTTTAAAATTTAGTGTTGTTATGAACTATCAAACTTTTGAATTCGAGTTTTTCAATAATGTTTCCATAATTTTGCCCACTAGCGTATTATGAACTGTGATGCGCTGAAAACATAAAGTTAAATGTTTAAAGAAAAACATGACTTTAAAACTTTGTAATATAAAAATACACTTCGTTTTCATAAAGAAGATTAAAGTACTGCCTTAAAATTGTGACTGTTAAATGAAATCAATTAATCAAAAAACAAAATATTATTACTTTCTAAGAAGTGTGACAGATTCCATTTAAACATATTTTACAAATTTTTCTTTTCCATTTTTTACATATTTTATTACTTAATATAGATAAAAATGATAATGGATAAAAAATATCAAACGAAATTACCGGATAAAAAATATAATAGTACCTGTTATTTTTTCTTTTGAGACCAATGATAAGTATTTCTACTTTTTTTATTTATTAACTTTTAAGTTATAAACAAAATGCTTAATATTTTAATGACAGGTTTCATAAATATTTGAGTACACTGCAATTATAAATAAAACTGCAAAGTATAACTTTGTACAAATTAGAAACAAACAAGTAATAATGAGTAAACCAAGTAATTTCTAAGACTATTTTAACATTCAAAAATAGAACTATGTTTCGAAAAAACTGAACTCTCAAAAGAAAATAATTAAACTTGATTATAAGCATTCAATAATAGTTCTGGGAGGAAAAAACATCCAATTCTCAAAAAAATTGAAATAACAACACAAAATCGAAATTTTTTAATGTATGAAAGCATACATGGAATATTCATATTTAATAACTCAACAAAAGTAAAATAAACAGCATTTTATCTCATTCAAAAAAGCTATGTAATATTTCTTAGCGCAAGAGAGACAGCTATTCTGCTGGAATTTATAAAAAAATTTTTTATAAAGTTCTACCAAAACAGATTTATGAAAAGTAAAAAGATGCTTTATTAAAACATAAAACGTTTGATATTAATTCGGAAAAATTCATTTTGTTGCGGAGTTAATTAGTTTCATTTAATTTGAGTAATTAAAAAAAGTATTCACTTATAAATGCAGAGATGAAGGATTTCTTTAGTTTTTGCAATTTCGAAATGTTGGAGCAAGAGGATATTTTGTTAAGTCAAAACACTTGGAAAAAAAAGTACAGCGATAATTGCAAACTTATGAAAATTAATTTTCAGAATAAACGTATATCCTTGTTAAGATCTTTTCTACTTAATTTAATTTCTTTATAAGATTTTTTCATAATAAGAGAAAATTTCAGAAGTAAACAAATAATTTTTTAAGTTTATTTTCTATTAACTGCATTTCAGCGGTTGCATCAAAATTTTGATAAATTATTCAAGGTTTTATTAATACAGATTCATACAGATTGGTATTTTAAAGCAGCAGTAAATATTCTTATTAATATTTTAATTGCAGTAAATAAGAGAAAGAGCATGGTAAAATCTTCATTATACATTCTTTTAGAAGAAAATATCATTTGATTCTTTAAAAAAAAATTAATTATCAAATATACCCCTATTTGCATTTATTTTGTTTTAATGATAATAAAGATTTTTCAATATAATGATATTTGAAGAATGTTTTAAAGTAAAATTCTATGCTCAATAAAATGCATTGTGGTTTAAAATTAACACTTTTTAACTTATTTTTAACGAAAGGAAAACTTTATTTTCAAGGACATTATTTCGATTAAATATTACTTTTAAAAGAATAAATGCAAACATATATTAAAACTAAAGAATCGTACTAATGTAAACTGTCATGTCATTCTTCACAATGATAAAACACACACTAACCCTTACTGATTCAACTCAAACTGCATATACATTTATAAAGTATATATTATAACATATATATATATATATATATTCTATTTTTGTATCAATTTATTGAATAATTATAGATTAAATACTTTTAATTTCATTTATATCTTGGTATCTCCAACCTTTAAAATATGTTTGTGATATTAATAAATATATTGAGATTTCCTGGTTGGCTTTATTTATTACAATATGTTTAATTTTTTTTCCTATGACAATCAATGTAAAATATAATTAACATCTTTAAATAAGAGATTCGGTCTTTTTTGTTATACCAAATTGTAAGTTATTACTTGTAAGTATATATATATATATATATATATATACTTACAAGTATTATATATATATATATATATATATATATATATAAGATATCATAATTATATATATATATATATATATATATATACTATATATATAAGATATCATAATTATATATATATATATATATGTAGGCATGTAAGTATAAGATTGAAGTGTATCACCTTGCAGTTATTTTTAAAGAATTTGTAAAATTTGAAAATTGCACCACTTTTTTTTAAATTTTTTTCGAGTGCATACGTTTTGACAGAATCTTTTGTTATGCATACAAATAAAGTATTAGCATTAATTGAATTTTGTTTTACGAGTTCTCAGATTTCGAATTTTTGTGTGAAAAGGTTTATGTCAAGTATTGTTCTTATGTGTATCTAGAAAAATAAAATTATTTTATTACATATTTTTAGATTATGCCTCTTAATGTTATGCATTATATGGTGTTCCTTTAATTATGCCAGATATTTTTTAACGATATTAAATGGCTTTAGATTTGTCACTTTGATTTTATCACCTTCATCATATTGGGTTAATATTTGAACTACAATTGTTTGTTTTAAAAGAGAAGCAATGAGAAATCTTTTTAATTGAATTTCGTCAGTAAAAATACACCATGCTTTTAAGTGAGATAATGTTTTAACTCTATGTAATTTATACTTTTATTACAAGTCGTTTATTAGTTGTTTTAAAAATTAATAAAATTTTGTTATATCACTATTTTCTTTAAGCGCAAACATTTCTTTATAAAATACATGATAATATTTATAAAGCCATGCTACTTAAATTAATTTGTGTATATTATTTTATGTTAAAACATGTTTAGTTATTAATATTGTAATCATGTTGGAACTAATGACATGCGGAAAGTCTTGGGTGAATCCATCAATGTTTGATTATGTGTTCAACCTGGCTTGAATTTTTATTTATTTTATTTAAAAGGTAGAATAGCTTATCTATACAAAATGATATCTTATCTATAAGCGATGGTAAGCAATTGTAAAGTATCTCTAAGCAATGGTAAAGATTATATATGAAACTATCATAATATGTGGCAGGTGGTACATAACAAAAGTATAAAATGAAATATTTACGTTATCAGTTTTATAATGAAATGCACCTTAACTAGTATCGTAATTTGTACACGTAAATAAATTCTCTAAAATAAATTAAAAAAAGATTTAGTTTAAGCAATTTTAGATTATGTTTTGTTAAATTTCGGTTTTTATATTTTTTATGATCTTTTCCGTTGTTGAAACATAGTTTCCAAACAAAATAAATGAATTTTGAAAGTAAAATATAAAATAAAATAAAATTTTATTTTATTTAAAATAACTAAAATATTTAACTCATTAAAATCAAAATCAAAAGTTAAATTAAGGAAATGTTTGTTCTATGGTAACCTGAAATCTAACAAAAGCAGACAGTTTAGTTAAATTCGCTGAAATCTAAAGAAATCAATGATATCTTATCTCGGGATGAAATCCGAGACTTTCTTTCAGAAGGTAAGATAATTGCATCTGATAATGAAAGCAATTAAAAATTAAATCTTTTTTATTTATAGAACGATATTCAAAGTTAATTGAAAAATTTTCCACGATAGATTTTCTTATGTTTATTTAGTTTAGATCGAAGTTCCTATAAAAATCTCTGTTTAAAAGTGATGTTGGAGTAGACATTTATTATACCAGACCAATTTTGTAAGTATCATTGACTAAAATATTTTAGGGTGCGTATAGTGCTGACTTTTGAGTACCAATATCAACGAATAGTAATTTTCACTTTATTTAATCGGAGAAAATTATTACGTCTGTGATTAAATAAGGCCAAGATTCCCATTCAGAAATAGGGGTACTCAAAAGTAAGGACCATATGCACTCTGTATTCTTATACAATCGTTTGTTATTCGAACAACATTTTTAGATTCTAGAGCACGTGAAGAAAAAAGTCTGATGAAGTGAATGATAATCCGATTTCACGTATCTCTCCTACTTATAAACTAGGGTAATTTTTTTCATCAACAGTTGGAACGAAAGTTGAAAAATTAGGTCAGATGATAAAATTTAACTAAACGAAATTTGTTAGTTAACATATTTTTTAGTGCATTTCAAAATATGCATTTCATAAAAAAAAAAAAAAAAAAAAAACATAGTGGACCCGCGGTAACTCAACGCCTAAATAACTCGGCATGTATTACTCTTATGCTTGCAATAATAAAAATTTTAAACAGGAAAATCTTGCTAATTTGACCATATCTTAACATAAACTCGCTTATATACTGACAAACATTTCTACGAACCAAAAGTGTTTAGCGTTCAATATTGAGCTAATTCTGTATTGACTATCTATCAATTGAGTTGATGTGCTGATTTAATACAACTATTCCTAATACAAAAAAAATGAATTTTTGAAAATAACATCGATATTCTTTTAAACTATGATAGTATTTAAATTTTAAGAATAATTAGAAAGCTACTTGGAGAAATAAAGCGAAATTCGATACGCATTCAACAATCCCTTATAAATCTATTTCTGTTACGGTCGCAATTTGGAATTTTTCGACTATTAATTTCATAATTCATATTTGATACATAAAAATAATAAAATTTCAGGAAAAATCAATTATTATGTTTGAAATACGTAAAACTAACCTAAAAGGCAAAATCAGCTTGAAAAAGTATTTATTAGAGGAAGAAGGAAAGAAAAAATTTTTTATTTAAAATTAGGAGCTGAAATTTTCATAATATTGTAATCCTAAAACTCTTCACCAAAGGTCTTGAAATTTGGTATTAGAAGCTAAGTTACCTTAAAACACAATTTTTCGTCAGCTTTAGGAACTCTTATAGAAAATATTAAACTTTGTTTCTATTCCACCATAGAAGCGTCGCATAAGTTTACTTTTTTCATAAAAATATACAGGAACAGTTCGTTTCCTGTCAAATAATCTTTTTGCAATAAATTGGTCATAAAATATTGTTGAATTTTCTGTTTTTTTCTTTCGGTGCACAGTGAAACATTATAATTTAAAACGAGAAATTTTTAAGGAAAAAAACTCGACCAAATCATTGTTTTCTAACTTATTGCATGATATTTGGCGTGCTTTCGCGAGAGTGAATTTGCACAACATAGAGTTTTTGGCAACCTTTTATTTCAACTGTTTTCAGCCGGTAAGAGGATCTGTGGTGGTGTCGTGAAAAGTCTAACACGACAATTCACCGCCAACCTCAACTTCATGTTATGGGCTTAACTTTGGGCTGAATCTGAAATCCTGTTCACCGTTAACTCAACCTGCCAAAATGGGAGTAAAAATTGAAACTAAAGTCAAGTCACCTACCTACAAACAATGAGTTATCTAGCCGCACATGTTTAGATGAAGACAAAGATAATGGTCGTTTTGATTTGTGCTTTGACGCAATTTCTGATGTGTTTGTGGTGAATGTTAATTATAAATTAATATGAAGGAAAATGTGTTACTGATAATTGTTAGTCCTTTTGTGGTTATGTTAGCTCTATAAACTAAAAATTATATTCATTTGTAACTAAGCTAACAGCTTTCAAGATTTAAGAGATTTACTCAGTTTTTTTCGTAGCGCCATGTACCGAATGCGAATGGAAAAAATGTTCTTCCAGGATAAAATTTGTAGATGTTTCAAATATTTTTTTTTAAATAATAATAAAAAAGACCCAGTATTTTTATTCCATTTTAGTTTACCCCTTCCATTCATATTTGTTTAAAATCTGCAGTCATAGAAGCAGGAATTTCAGCTTAAGTATTGTGTATATATGTTCTTTCTTTCATAATAGATAAATAATGATATGTTGAACTATCATAAACCATAATAAATCTTTTGAACTATATACTTGTTAAGTTTAAAATAATTATTTTTGTTTGAAAGAGACATTTTTCAGAATATTTCTTGAACATTTTGCAGTACGCTGGAAAATTTTTCGTCCTTCTTCTAAATTTATTTAAAAAAGAATTTAAAAAACCTCTTATAATAATCTACACATGAAATTAAAAACAAATTTCTCTCGTTTCGTATTTTTTGCTACCGGGCATGCAATTTTATTCAATATATTTTAATGGAATCTGTAATCAATTACTTTAGTTAAATAAAAAATTCGTGAAATCTCTTTCGTGAAATCTTCATTGCAAATAAATAAATAAATAAAGATAAATAGATATCTAAATCTATTTCATTAATTTACTTTCATTATACTTACTAATGGTATACTGATAAGAAAATTGGATTTATTAAACTTATAGATTAAAGAAAAAAATATGTATGCTTTTTATCAAGTAACTGGTTTTTAAGAATTTTACTCTAGCACAAAATTTTGTAAAATGGAAGGTATAACTGTATCGGTATTTCTAATTTTTGGATTTAATTTTGTGAACGAAAAAAAAACCAATAAATCAAAATGGTAATTCCAAACTTATTTGTAACTTTTATTTATCGAAAAATTAAACATAGTAAGTATACACTTTCAATACCCGTTTTAGTTTTGCTATGGAAAAGAAACCGATAAAGTGGTACCAAGTGACGATCGAACTCATACGAGACGATTGTCATGTGATCTCTTTGGTCAATCAGCTATGCACATTTCCACCTTATGTTCACTAACCTAACGACGAGTAATCACGGCTCTGAAATTAATGATGAATTCGAAATTTTAACTTGCGGTTAGATTTGCTAACCTAGGGTTTCTCAACCGAGAGTTGAACAGAGATTTGAAGGTTCGCGGTGAACTGCCTGGTAATTCGACTTGTATCAAGATTTTACTTACTAAAAGAAATATCGATACTTTATTATCCAACGTTTCATATTATGTAATTTACTGCGAAATTGTTAGTGTGCCCTGGAAGTTTGACCATGGGTATAAGCGTGCCGTGAGGGAAAAAGGTTTACAAAGACTGCTTTATTGTTAACTACATTTACTTTCAATCTCATTGTTGCCTTGTCCTACAAAAAATGAAGAAAGTGCATAAAAATTCAAATAGACCATTTTTACTAGTGTTGAAATTTATAATGGCACCCCCACAAAACGAGCTCTTTTTGATTTAAAGAATTAAATATTAGTATCCGCTTAAAAGTATGTGTGGGCATACATAAAATCATATGAAGAAATTGTATAACTATTTTATTGGAACTAGGATAATAATATATGTGATATTTCTAGAATCATAAAATTTTTTAGACAGGCAATGCAATTACAACAATCTTCTATAAAATAACTTGCCCTATCAATCCTTTAATCATTTGTACTATCAACAATACAAGAAGATAAATAAAGGCTTTACATTATATTAGTATCGTAAAATTATAGGGTTGGGGCCTCAATATTTCATGCTTGATGTCTGTGATTTTGCATCTAACGCTAAAAAAAATGTATTTTGGGTAAAGTGGATTCGAAATTATTGGGGGTGGGGAGATGTCTAAAAAGGAATCTAATATTTACTTCATTCAGCATTAATTTGTCATGTGATGAATGGCAATCGTAAATTACTAGATTCAACATACATATGAAAGAAATTTTTTTAAACATAAATAATGATGATATAATATGAGGCGTTGCTCGTTTTTTTAAAAAAATCATTAAACACGCTTCGACACGATAATTTTATTTAATGAATGAAATCAAGTAGATTTTAAATAAGTATCACATAGAAGCAAGACACCATTTAATTAAATAAATTTTGTGGTTCAAAGTATATATATTTTTTATTTTAAAGAAAGTGGAATATTAGCAAGTAAGCGTTGCAAATATTGACCTCGAAAAAGGTCCATTTAAAAAAAAATATATTGTTTTAACCATAACATCAAAGTCTAGTGCAATCTCAAAATTCACTAGTCCAGTTCATTTCTATAACTTTGAAATTTGCTTTAAAATTAAAATAAAGGCAAAGTGACGATAATGATAAATATATTTTTTAAAATAATGTTTCTCTAAACTTGTGTTTGTCGAGTTGACCTCTAATATCCGAAGCGCCTCATATCATTATTAGATAAATTGATATATATTTTTTAATATTTTATTAAAATTTATGTCTCCAAACAAAAACATCACGATTGACAATAAAACAATTAATAAGAGCAACACATAAAAGTTGATTGAAGAAGAACTTAATGGAAAAGAAATATTTTCCCAAAATCTTTGAAAAACTGAAAGAAGTATATGTTTTTACTTCCTGTAAATATATGAAATCTATATTGCTTTTTCTTAATGGATTTAGAGTTGGTGCTAGTCAAGTACTTTAAATATGCTGGAGAAACTGCAAAGTTTAACTATTCATTATTCTGTGTCTTACATTTAAGCACCTGAAAAATTAACTTAAAATGTAAATTCACTCCATCTGTTTGCCATTCTAAAGTGAACTAACTGAGTTAGCGAAATTTTCTTTCCTTCAGAATCTATATACTCACCACCTAAAACAATTGAAATCTATACATTTTTACAAAATTGAATATGGCCGTAAATTAATTTTCAATAAACTCATTTTTATATTTCGCCCGTAACCGTTACGTTCACGCTTGATTTCACCTGGGTAAATCTCGATTCTTTGCTTCAGAGTAACTGAGAAATCAGTTGAATATATAGGCAAATTCAAACCATTGACGGTAAAATTAGATATGATCTTATTTAATCTCCATCTTCTGAAATTTACATGTCTTTGATCCTTTTACGAGTTATTTCCCATTGCAAAGGCTACACACACACGCAGAGAGAGAGAGAGAGAACCCCACAATACCTAATGATGAGAGATATGCAGAGAGAAACAGAAAGTACCATCTAATTATCACTTTTTTAAATGTATATAAAAAATATTTCACTTTAGGGGAACAGCCTGCATTCAGGGATGTTTCCATATTGAAATTGAAAAAAAAATTCAAATGCCAAATACCTCCTTTCCTCATCATAATATTTAATTAGGCTAAATATAAAAATTTACAACTTTTCCAACCAGTTATGTCAACGTTTAAGATTGAGCTAATTCTGATAATAAGTAAAATCTGACAATAAATTAAAATTAATAAGTACAAATTATACATTTTGGCAGCAGAAGAAGAAGAAGAAAAGGATCAGAAAGAATTATTTTTCTAAAATTCTTGTAAAAACTTTTTAAAAAGTCCTTTTTTACATCGTGTAAATACATTAAATCTAAATTGCTCTTTCTCAAGTAGATTTAGAGTTGGTGCTAGCCAAATTCTCTAAATATGCTAGAAAAACTGCAAAGTTTAACAATTCATTATTCTACGTCTTACTTCTAAGCAGCCGAAAAATTAACTTCAAATGCAACTTCACTCCATCTGTTTGCAATACTAAGGTAAACAAACTGAGTTAGCGAAATTTTCTTTCTTTCTGAATCTATAAACTCTCCATCTAAAACAACTGAAATCTATGCATTTTTACAAAATTGAATATGCCCGTAAATGCATTTCAATAAACTGATTTTTATATTTCGCCCGCAATCGTTACGTTCACGCTTGATTTCTCCTGGGTAAAACTCATTTCTTTTCTTCAGAGTAACTGAGAAATCAGCAGAATTTTGCTATTTTAAGAATTTTCGCGTACTTGTTTATTATTGTTTATTTGATTGTTTTTCTTTACTGAAATGCACAAAACGAATAGAATAAATTTTGAAAGTAAAGTAGATTTTCTTTATTGTAGATAAGTGTTTTGTTAAGAAAATCTTAGTTTTCTTTTTTTTCATGCGCCGTAAATTTTTTAAATATTGTAAACGTTGTTATAAATTCAACTTTGGAATGAGAAAAAAAAATTGAAAAGACCTGTTATGGGAGGTTATAACGTATTTTCTGTTTTTTAAATGAAAACAACTTATAAAGAGCAATTCTTATAAAATAATTTAAACTTGTCATATAGCGCAGTTACCAGAAATGAGCAAATTTTAACAATTTGTTGACCAGTCATTAGCATACTCATGTTTGCACAGATGACAAATTTTGCGCTTTTATATTATCACTATTTTTGAATATTAATTTTTGCCTTACATAATAGTAAAATTTTGCAATTAAATAAAGCTAACATTATTTTTAAAAGATAGTGGTACGCCTAAATAAAATTAACAATTTGTGGAAAATCCCCTATCATCCAACTACTTAAAAAAAAGCTGAAATTCAGCTGACTATATCGCCGATACATTTCTGCATTGTCATGTTATTCGACTGGCAATTTTTATATGAGTTTCCCCATATGATTAACTACGAATTTATGCTAAAAAAACGTTTGTTATCGTTTGCACATGCAACAGTTAAAGATTATTCCATACAAATGTTCATATTTCTTTAATTGCTTAATATTTTTGTATTTTAATTCAAGTATCTACTACACTGTGTCAAATTCTTAACTGTTACGTTAAATTTGGATTAAAACACTGCAACTTATCAATAAAAATCTTTCGAAAATTTCTTGAATTTTGTAAAGAAACTTTTATATTTCCGTGCATATACTTGGTATTTTTACAGAAATAAACATAACTGTTGTACAAAATTCACATAGCCATGTGTGGCAGCTATAGATAATGTCGAGCAATCTATTTTACAAGGTGATCGAAAATATTATTTTTTTTTAATTCAATTTGTTGGTCCCCTAATTGCGTTATCAAATCTTTTCTGCAAAAATATGAGTTTATTACTAAAAAATATTCCAGAAGAATTTGTGAAGAACTTCTGTAGATATTCGACAAAACGTCTAAACTTGAAAGTGCCCGGTGACTTTTGGCCATATAGTGTACTTGTTACATAAGGTACAGTACATAAGGTTACTTAAAAGTTCCCTGAGAACATAAAATTTGCATAAAATTATCTATTTAGTATCTCATAACAAAACGGAATTGCTAGAGAAGTGCTAGAGATTTTCGTCAGGGCATGTATAAATTCATTCATTCCATTGAGATTTTTTCCCATTTAAGACAAGATTCCATTATAGACATGTTAATTTTTTCTAGTTGTATTGTAAATTTTTAATTATTTATTAATTAAAATCTAAATTATTAGTATAATTGATGGTAATTATATAAGATACCCTTGAAGATAACTCCTATGAAAAACGTGTAACGGTGCTGGTTGTGCAGTTGCAACCAAAGCTCAACATTACTAAAGATGTTGAAATAAAACTTTGCTTTCGTTAAAATGGAATCTACGATTCAGACTTTACTTAAACAGGAATGTATAACAGAATACAAAACATACAAAGAATACTCTTTGCATTCTGAATTTTATCAACGAGGCGTTTCCAGAAATGGTTAGCACATTTTGCTCCAGTCTCGCAAAAACTCGTTTTTTAGATGATCAATTATAAAATAATGTTAAAATATTTCTACAAGGGATTCCTGATCTTTTTTATTTATACAATCACTGTACTGCGATATAAACATGTTGAAAAGGGACAATATTATTACTATTAAATGCTACAGTTATGGATGTTGGAGTTATGGATAATACTACTTAGGAATGGTAATTTACGTCTTATTTAATAGCAGAAAGTTAAAATTAAGATTTCTATTCGAAATCAGTAGTATGTATAGCTTCCCCATTTCCTCTGGGCGTGACAATGGACATGAATTTAAAAAAAACATCTTTTTGAATCATGCAGAATAATAATAATGAGGTATGGTTATTGATAAAAAGTCAAGAACAAGCTGTGAAAATGTGCTAATTATCTATTGATGTCATATCATTTAAGATAATCGGATTTCCTTCTAAGGGGCTATCTTGATAACTATCGAAGGTATAGTAATAATCAAAATTATAAACACAAAGCTATTTTAAATAGTTTTTGTTTTCATTAAGTTTAAACTTGGTAAATATATTTTGGGAATAATCGCATATTATGATAAACAAACGTATATGAATTGAAGTACAGGAACAAAAATGTACTTGTGTTTTTCTCAGATAGTATATTGATTCAGACATAAAATGATTGACTGCAATGTAACGCTCAACTAGTAACTAGTATTGGAAAATTTAAATGTGATGTAACACATTTCAGCTGCCTTAACATTTCGCAGGAAAAATAAATTATTAAATCTTGTGATGTGCGCTAAATTATCTCAAATTAAACAACTGCAATTTCTTTGAACACTGCGCGTTTATAATTTTATTCAAAATATTGATTAATCAAGATTGATTATATTATTAGTCAGAAGAAACTGATATTTTTAGTATCGGTTCTTAAACAGACTTTGCTATTCGTTATTCAATCGATCAGAGTTATAAATCAAAAAGTATAGTCAATAGAAAATGAATTTGATAAAATAACTTAAACGGCGAAATATTTTAGAATTAATTCTAAATTTTCACAAGAAATATGTAAGAACTTTACACCAATTTGTTACAATGATTATTTTACAACGCCGCAAAGATAAAGCTAAAGAATTTGAATGTATTTTCTTCTCATAAAACTAAAAATAACCAATTTCTTTTTTTTTTTTTTAAGTTTAGACCTGAGAACAGATTAAATAATATATTGAGGTAACTAGAAATAAAATAATTTAAAACAATCTTAATCGTACGGAATACTGCATTCAGAATTATATGTTATTGTCAGAATGATATGTTATTCTTTGTAAGTTTAAATCTTTTTTAAATAAAACTGAATTAAACATCTAAAAGTTTTCTTGCAACATTATTATTAAAACTAGAAAAAAAAATGAACTTACAGAATTACTGAGCAAATGCTTCATAAATTCAACACTAATAAGGTGATGATCCTGTGAATATTAATAAGAAATTTTAAAGTTTTTCTCTATACAGGTTGAAAAAAATATATATTAAACATTTAGCTCTGGAAATCCATTGTCCTAATATTTTAATCTTATATTTTATCCTTTTTAATTCATTACATTGTATAATCTGACTATTTATTCAGATTTAATGTACGGATGTAAAATAAGTTAGTATAATTTCATATTTTTCTTATTTTACTAAGAATGATACAACCGCTAAATAAATTTGTATTTAAAAACTGTTTCTCTTTTAAGGTGGAAATGTTAAACATGGTGTGAAACGGATAGCTAAATAGTTTATGTTGTATAATTCAATAATACAAAATTTTATGAGTGAGTAAAGTTATAAATTTTTTCTCTTGTTTACTTAATCGTTCTTCACAATATTTTCCATTCTGGACCTGTTTAATTATTTTATTTATTGCAGCAGAAACACAGCCTAAGACGAATGTAAAAATATGTTAAGATAAGTGCTGGTTGATTAAAGTTATTAGGGTATCCAACCCGGGGTTCTCGGGTTACGAAATATAGGTGAAAACCAGTTTCTTAATGAAAACTGTAATAGATTTTTTTTTCATTTAATATATATTTTTTTTAATTGCCCACTAAAAAGACCAAAAAGCACTTTTATATGAAAAATAGCAATTATATATTCAAATAAAGCTTTGAAATTCATCAAAAGCGATACTTTGGTAATAGCTGCATGCCAGGAGTTAATAGCCGAAGAAATTGCTAAAAATCTCTACTTACAGCAGCCTTTTTTATTCTGAAGATTTCAGTAGTTCAAGCGCGTAGTTCAATTACATATCTGTTAAATTTGTGTTTTATTTATTTATTGATGAAGTTTTAATTTCGTTATGAGATATTAGTCGGACACAAATGTTGAACTATTTAAATTGTTTTAAGTACAAGCGGGTTCATCTTCCGTAATCGGGCTGCACGCGATAGAGCTGCAATATTTTTTAATCATGCTCGAAAATTATTTTAAAAGCCATAAAAAAACAGCAAATTCACACACAGTTTTCAAACAAATTGCATTTCAAAGAATATTTTTTTACCTATTCGCTGTGTAAAAATTGAAATTGTGCGATGTCTAGAAGTTTAAAAGTTTGCAGTAAAAGCGAAATTTATTGGTCAGGTATTGCCACCGTAAAAATGACGTCAGTGTTACTCACATGCATGTTTTTTGTTTAAAATGTAGATATATGAATACACTTGGTGGATTTTATTTTGATTCTTTTTAGCTGTACATTATTGATTGGTAAGAACTCCATTTAAATTTTTACTACATGTACTAAGTTAATCACTGTGTTGTTAAAAATGAAGTTTTCTACTGTCTTTTTATAACATCAGCCCTACACGTGGATGTAATATAACTTTGATAAAGTGACCTTCAAATTAATGTACATTTAAAATTAAACTTTATCAGAAACGATAAGTTTAATTTGAGCCAAGATTCAGTTTAAATGTCATACTGCAATTCACAATTGCCTCTTTAAGGAATGAATGAAGGTCATTAATTCATTTCTACATTTGTTTCCTTACTTTGTAAATGAATAGACAGCTCATTTTAAATAAGGTAGAAGGATATAGTAGTAAGGTTCTTCTCAGACATTTAAGTATGAGATTAAAAATAGAAATACAGAAAATTTGAAAAAAAAATTGCATTTAAGTAAGTATCATGCGTTTATCGTCTAAGGGGAGGTTCCCCAATACAACTTAATTTTTAAGGAATTGTGAAGGGACTTTCTTTTGTTTAAATACTGAATACAGTAAAAAATTGTTTTTGGTATTACATTTATTGTACTTTCGCCTAAATTTGTGAATATTGTCATATAAAAATATTGATGTTTTAATCGATCTAAATGCCTCTAAAGTTCACTATGCATGGTAAATCAGTGTAGATGAATCCTCTGAAACAAAAAAAAAATTAGATGGTTTCCTAAAATATATAAAATTAGATATTAAGTTGTTTAACAAGCTCAAATTTTTAAAGTGTTTCGAAAATTAAACATTAGTGCGCCAAAAAATTATCTCAAACTTTAAACAGACGCCAGTTTGTGAAATTTTGATTTATCTTATTCATTTTAGATTGGAAATTCCAATTAGTTAAAACCTATATAAGAATCTATGTGAAAACTTAACAGTCCTACGTAAGAATCGATGTCAATTTCTTGTTTCAGATTATTATTAAGCGCACAATTACCTTCCCTGATCTACTGTGCACTCCACGCACAGTGAACTTTGGAAGAATTTAGATCGATTAAAATATCAACATGTTTATATAAAAATATGTATACACTTAAATGTCTATAATAAATTAAATAACAAAAATCTCTCTTTTCTGTGTGCATTATTTAAACAAAGAATAAATTCCGGAAAATGCATTAAAGTTCAAGCCGTAGGGAGAAAGTCCCTAAAAGATGTCACTAACGCAAGGGTCGCAGCGTCTTATATTTATATATTTGATTGAGGGAAACTTATTAAGCCTAATATATTTAAGCTTAATATGAGCTACACTTATTGGGATTAATATTTAAGTAGTAAGATTTCAAATAAGTGATTTTTTTTTTATGTTGGGACTAAGCGGCATCATCATACAACACAACAGAATCACTTATTTTTAATTACTGTAAAGAATCCAAACATAACTTCGAAGGAAATAAAGAAAGACCATTTTTAATCAGTTTGAAAAGGGTGTCCTAATATGAGATAAACTAGCCTGCGCCGCCAGCCGCCCACGGGGGTCGCTGGCGTCACGAATATGACCATCGCGCCCAAGCCTCTGAAGGGCTTATAACGCACCAGGGGCTTTGTCTCGCCCCGGCGCTGCGATCGGCCTGGGGCCGCTCCCCACTGCGGACCCCCAGGTCATTTTACCAAGGTCCATGACCTAGGTCGCTACGATAGTAACCCCACACTTGGAGGAAACTTCCGCAGAGACGGAACCTTGATGAACCGCAGAGGAACCCCAGACGACTTCGTTCGCGAAGCCCCATAGAGGGAGACGATCACAAGGCCATATGTCGAGGTACCACGACGGCACTTGCTTTATCACAACTCGAGGGGGGCGAAAACCTACAAAGATAGTCACGTTCCCTCTTGTAGTGGATCGTCCTAATATGAGATAGTCGGGAAAAAAACGGCCTATGCAGTATTGACGCGTCTTCGTTCTCAATGTCTGTGTCTGATGTGCCACATAGTTTTATAGAACATAGTATTTCATATTAGAAAGAAAGCTGAGTCAACAAAAGTCTTAACTTCGGGGCTTCCTCGTTTAGTTTAACATAAAACTATTTATCCTAATATATAGTTCATTTTATGACAAATAAAATCATTTATATATAACATTCAAATAAATCCACATTTAGAGAAATAATGCCGTTAAAAGCAAACACTGCAGAGAACTCAAAATCGCAAAAAAGTTTTAAATCACTCTCGCACCACGCCGGACAGCAGTGAACTGAAATTTTTATTAACACTTTCCAACCTAGTTGAAAAGTGTTTATGACTTCGGTTTGCCTGGCCGTCTGCCGTCTGTCCGTGCTTTAAATCACGTAAATATGCTCGGATTGCTCTGAAATGTTTTTATATATTATTGTCGTTATCTATAGCATGCTCCCTATTTCAACTGAAGTGTGTAGCCCTTATAGTTTTTTTACAGGGACACTCAAAAGAAATCTGTTACATTACGGTCTACGGGGAAAAATCATTTGCGGTTTATTTTAATGATGTTACACAATTTCAAATACATTGTCATTGATATATATCACTAACGTGCATTACAAGAAGCTTAATATTGAATAGGGTGTGCATAGCACTTATAGTTACTTTACAGGGACAGTCAAAAGAATTCCGTTACATTACGTCTATGGAGAAAAATCGTCTGCGGTTTAATTAAATAATGTTTCACTATTTTAAACGCATTGAAATTTATATATATCACTAAGGTGACAAGAGGCTTACTACAGAATATTGTGTGTATAGCAGTCATCGTTCATTTTCAGGGACACACAAAATAATTATCTACTGTCTGTTAAAAATAATTCCTGGAAGTGCGTTTTAAGTTGCTGAACGCGATTTTAAATTTAACTCTCACTTTTTGTCTATTACTGGGTGTGTATAAATTTTGTATTTCATATACAGGGCAGCACAAAAGTTCGCGAACACATTTCCGTTTATTGACAGAAACTCCAGAAGGAGAATTTTAAACTGTCCTCCGCGTTTCCTAACTAAACTAAAATTTAGCATCCTATATAGTATATATACAAATTTATAGATCCTACACAGGGCTGAATAAAAGTATTCGTATATTTTACCGAATATTATATATGTTGGAAATATATGTTGGAAATTCCTGAAATTACGTTTTTAAATATGTTATGCGTTTTCCAAATTGTTTACTTAGATGTTATATTTCTGCTTATTAAACAGTAATGATTGGTGAACTTATTTTGGAAGCGTTGGAAAGTGTTACATAATCTATGCTTGACGCATGATTTTTCGTTCTTGTTTTCAAAGTACAACGGGTCAACTACAATGGCTCATGAAGTAATTCACGAGGTCACCGCCAGAGACTAACACTTTCGTGGCTAGAATCAACCTTTCTCATATTAGGGAACTATCCCATATTACGCACCTTTCCCTCTCCCTCTTTTAAAAAAAATAATTTTTGTAGTAGATGTCTATTATGCATGTTAAAGAAATCCCCTACGTAGACTGTTGTTTCATGGTAGTGGCAGCAATTTTATAAAAAAAATTAGGTTGCTGCGACCCCTGCTAACAAAATATTTCCAAAGTATTTATAAACACGATTTGTTTTAAACATTTCCATTTATCGATGCTTATTATTTCTTCACTAATCCGGATGCAGGGTTTACACGGCCCATATTTTTGAGTACCACCTAATAATAATCTCCGCCTTATTTAAACATAGAAAATTATTACAAAAGATACTAACGAACACTATTTGAAATAGTCGCGCACAGAATTAAGGAGTATGGAAACTCTGCGGATGTAAAGAATAGTTGTCAAACCTTCTGATTTTGACAACCACTCTTTCCGAATGAAAATATTTGCTTTATTTAATGGCAGAAATTGGCAATTAAAAAGGAAGATTACAATTTGGAAATATTGGTACTCAAAAATTGAAGGCTTCGAAACTATGTGTAAAATAATAGATACGTTGTAAAAAATCTAATATAATAGTTTATAAATATAAGCTATTTTCAAAACACAGAAATTATAATAAATTATAGCGAGCTATTATATATCGCTATTTATTATATACTATGAAGTCATTATAGATTTATAACTTCAACTGAACGGATGTTCAATTTGGACCAGTATAAATTTTTGAGGGCAAAAGGCATAGCTTCTTATTTTCGTTTGCATAGCATCTAATCAAAATTTTTATTTGCTATTTGCTAGTAGACGCCATTTCCATAGTACATTTTACATCGTATGTCAATTTATGTTTAAAAAAATCTGGTAAAAGCTCGTTCTGCTAAACAAGCAGCTACTTTCACTATAATACGTTATATGTAGTTGCTTATTTTCGTTTGCATAGTACCTAATCAAAATTTTCATTTGCTATTTGCTAGTAGATGCCATTTCCATAGTACATTTTTGATCGTATATCAATTTATGTTAGAAAGTTCTGGTAAAAGCTCGTTCTGCTAAACAAGCAGCTACTTTCACATTATCACTATAATACGTAATAGATAAAAGACAAGATACAATGATAAGCTGCATAAAAGATGCATTTGAAGGAATGCAACAGTCAAATTGTTGAGTTTTTTATGTTCTTGCTACGTTCTTTCCTTTACTTTTTCATCATTATTTCTCAATTCGGAAACTTATGAAAACCGATGAAACAATGCAAAAGCATAGAAAGAAGGAAAAGCTACGAATTTATTAGAAATAGGCAACTAAGAATGAAAGACATAGCTGTGTACGTAATAATATAGGAGTTCGTGCGAGAAACTGCATAAAGTAATTTATGATATAATAAATTACTAAAGCGTTTTTGAGACACAAAATCAAGATTTGCCAGACGGTGCAGAATGTAAATAGAAAAAAATGCCTTGTTGGACTTTCAAAACTTATAGTATATATAACTTTAAAATGCATGTCTCAATGATCTGCAATTACTGTTTGTCGATATATATGCACATATCTGAATATTATACATGTTTCACATTGTATTAATCGTCTTGCACATACTTTTAAATAAAACGTATCTTTTTTTAAAATGATTTAAATGCATTTGCATATTATAATGTTTCTGAAAAGTAATGATACGCCACTGAAGAAAGGAACTTACCATATTCTTACTCTACTAAATATTAATTTATTAGAAATAAAAAGTCTAATTACAGATTAGATAAAAGGTACTATTAAAAGAAGTATTTTTAGAAATTTTTTATATCCATACCATTACATTTAATATGTATAATGGTAATGTTTTTCCAGTACATAAAATTTATAAAATTTGTTGTCATATTACCTATGCTGTTGAAAAATTTGTGTGAGTTGAACCAGTTTTTGGTGGTGCAGTAGCTGCCACAATAAGATGGTGAAATCTTGTCTCAATATTTGTAGTTCCGTTTCCACCACAACCCCAAATGTTACAACGCGGTTTCATCATCTTTTGGTTGTAGCTACTGCAGCACCAATAGTTGGTTCAACTCACCAGAATTTTTTTTACAGTGTACGATTATTTTAAATCTTATTTCTGAACAATATTATTATTTCGGAAAATTTAAATCTTTACTAATGTATGCCTAAATTGAAAATTCCGCAAAATAATTATATTAGGACGAATACAAATTTAACAAGATAAGAAAAATTATTTTCTAACCATGTATACCCAGTTTAAACAGGTTTCGAAACACCAAAATTTTTCAAGAAATAAATTCAAGGACGCCTCAACAGTAGGATTACAAATTTTAAGAGGTGGCAGAACACACTAAAACTAAAAATTTTCAAGTATGAAATCCAGGTCGCAATCCATATACTCAGTCAAAAATACAGGATGACCCGCTACAACCCGAACCTGCATTTTTGTTCATAATTTAAACAATATTGAAGATATTTTAACGAAATTTGCAACATACTTACTTTGCGGTATTAACATACCGCATACTACTTACTTTACGTAACGGTATTACGAAAAGAGATTTATGTGATCATCATCCACACCCAAACAGCACTGATCAAGACCCTCGATATTTCAAAATGTAGTTGACATTACCTATGATGTCACTAACCAAATTACTGTGACTTTCCAGTAGTTTTTTTTTATGTATTTCCGTTAAGAAAAGTACTTTATTCAAATAAAATTCACACAGTAAGAGAAATCATTTGATTAATTGAAAATTTCGATAAAATATCTTCATTATAGTTTTTAAACAATCCGAGTTCAGATCTGTGTAACATCATGCATTTTTGACTGAATAAAAGGATTTTAATTCGGGTTTCCTAAACAAAAACTTTTTTATGTAATGTGCACTACCACGTCTTAAGGGTGTTGGTCAGTGAGATCTCAAGTTTGCCTAGCTAATATTAAACTTTTGGTCATGGAATACATTCGTAATTTTAAAATATCTCATCAGGAAATTAATATTTTTAACTTCCTTTTGTGTACTTTTCTTAAAGGATGACTGTTTTTTCAGTTGTCAAAATATTTATAAAATATATACTTAATTTTATTTGAAGAGTTAAAATCTTACTCACAGCTCGCGAGCTGACACATAAAATATTAAATTAAGCATAAATTTTAGAAATATTTTGTCAACTGAAATAGAAAAGGACATACATATGCTTTAAGATGAGAACACAGAAAAGAGAAATTAAAAATATTAATTTCCTGGGGAGATATTTTAAAGATAAGGATGCATCCCACGCCCATAGGTTTACCATTAGTGAGAAGAATTTGAGATCTCTTAAAGTTGGCAACCCTGCAGCTCAGACACTCTAACCCTGCTGCTCAGACACCCTAACCCTGCATCTCAGACAATATAACTCTGCTGCTGAGAGTGCTAAAAGTCAAAGGTTACTCTTAGATGTTAGGATTTATAAAATTTATAAAACGTAAACTGCGAAAATGAATCACTATATTCACAGATTCATAGATTCATCTATGTATTATATACATTCAAAAAAATTATTTTGTTACTAAATAAAATTATATAGGCAGTGAACGGCATTAAAACATTCCACAGATTTTATATTATATTATAATACATCACAATGTTTTATTCAAATTGGGATACTTTATATTGTTTTCAAATAAACTTCTGTATGAGACTTGACAAAATATTTTCATATGTAATATATATTACATATGAATACATATTTTTATATAGATTGTGTATGAAGTTTGTATATGTAATATATATATATATATATATATATAGTGTATTACATATGGATTACATATGACATATGTAATATATATTACATATGTCATTTTATATAATATAGCATATATATATATATATATATCATATCGTATAAAATTAATCATATCAAAGCTCTGCCATGTTTAAAAAGATATCCAGAAAAAGATATTCTTTTCAAAAAATAAACACTATTTTTATGAAATTAAAATCCGTTTGAAAAAAGCATGATTTTTATTTAATTTTTACATTGTCACTACAAATTTTGCTTATTTTTATACTCCGCAACAAAGAAAATAAACTAGTGAATAAAATCGGTAAAGTTTAGATAGATAGATTTAAATTATAGTAAAATACAAACATCTTTGTATGTATACACATAATTGGTCTCGAAAAAATTGTAAATGTTAAGCATCATTTATATTTTTTGTGGTTTTATTTAAATAATTTCGAAGGTTTTTTTAAAAAAAATGTTGATATGAATAAATTTTTATGGAAATTAAAAAAGTATAAATGGAGATCAACGCTAAAAATCAAGAAAAAATGAGCGATAATTAATCCATGACACAGAAAATTCTCCATGATTTTTCATATGAGTTTTCAGGTTTTATTCAGAAAGATCCAGAGATACCAGAAAATAAGGGGATATAAAATTTATATTTACGAAGGGGTTTTTTTTAAACGTCCCTTTTCTACCGGAAGATCTGTAATATATACTAAAAATTAGTTATAGTTTTTCATACGTATACATAATAACATTATACTTATTCAATATGAAACCATGAAACCTATGAAACCATTTTCGATGCTGTCCAAAATTATATATATATGTACATTTAGTAACAGCGTTTTTAATTAAATTGATGTGCGTGTGAAATTAAGACTTAATTAGCAAATCAGTAGATATGGCAAATTTAAAATATTTGTTACGTTATTCCCTCCCCTTTTCCTTTAAATTAGAAGAAGATATATCAACAACCATGCTTCATGCGATAAAAACAGTTTTGAACTAGAAAGCTGAATTAAAATTCATATACTATTTCATGCGATAAAAATTAATTCAACTGAGATCTGTATTTCATACAAAATTAGTTTTAATACTCAATTAAAGAAAAAAAAACTGATGTAGTTAAAAGCGACATAAGATATACAAAAGGTAATTTAAAAAACATCTGCGGGAAATCTAAAACGAATTACAGACATTCTAAAAATATTGAGGGGGCTTTCCATAATGGGTACTAATTAGAATCTTAATCCAAGGTATCTGTAAAACTTACACTATCAGTGAAAAACAATACATATGATTAAACTTTTATAGACCATATGACCTTTTTAATAGCTATGGTTAATGCTTTTAGCTTATAAAACCCTCAGTGCATTGTAGAGCTTTAATGACGCAGCGTCATCATAAAGCATCAGCATAGTTGATCTCGTGCCAGTAGTAAGCTTTATCATAAAAATTGTGTAAAGCCTTTAAAAAGAAAATAATACCCATGAATACTTAGCTTTCCATTAATTTTCTGTACGGTTACAATTATCCGTCACCGATAACATGTTTAAATCTCTTTTTCGTTCTTATTTTAAGAATTTTTAATACACTTGGAGAATATTTTAACGCGATCCAAAAATATCTTCATTGCTAATGTTAATGAAATTTTTAGTTGTGCTTTGAATAATAAATATTAATGAAAATTGAACTATAAAACTTTTAAAAATTGGAATTAAATAAGATAAAAAAGGATTTTTCTTTTTTAAAAATAAAATAAAAATTAAAATTGAATAACGTTAAGTGTACGTACAACTTAAGCATCATATTTTTGTATAGATTTCATTTATTGTTTTTTGTTTATTTTCTTATTTCATCTAAAGCAAATTTCCCTAATACCCAGACAATCATTCGAATATAATATTTGGACATCTAGTAAAATACACCAAAAGACTCCACTGACATATTAAACTCTTTACCAAATAACATTTACAATTGAAATTGAAAACAAAATGTGTTTTGTGATAATTTTATTATTTAAGGGGTAAGAGAGAGACTACGGATTCTCCCGGAAAATTTCCCATTTTTTATATTTTAAATCTTTTGAACGCTTAAAGTGTCTAGAAAATATCCTAAATATGGCTTTTCGTTTAACCCAATATTTAAGTGTTGTAGACCAGTTAAACAGGCCAGTGTCACAGCTGACAACATACACATAAAAAACAGAACACATATTCCTTGAAACAAGCTTTTTGGAATAGGTGTATGCTCTCACGCTTAAACGTTCCAGTATCGACATTTAGTTTCTTGAAAGTGAAACTAGACTTTTTTAATTAGATGCAAAACTTTTAAAAAATTTAAAAAAATAGTTTTTTGATTTTTCAAGCAGTTTCGAAAATGAAAAGATAGCGCAAAAAGTGACCTCAAACTTCAAATAGTAATATTTTAGTAAATTTCAATTTATTTTATACATTCTATGTTCAAATAATTTAATATGTTTAAAAAATCCAATTGAAATTTTAGTTTCAGATGATTATTAAAAGAGCAATCGCGTACACCGATTTATTGCATAATTAACTTAATTAAAGTTAATAATTAAAGTTAACCGTGCATGGTTAAATTTAAAGTAGTTTATATTGATTAAAATATCACAATTTTTATGTAAAAATATTCACTCGAAAGTTCAATACATTCAGTAACGAAAACCATTTTTTTCTATGGACATTATTTAAACAAAAAACAAAAACCCGAAAATTCCCAAAAAATCAAGCCATAACCTCTCCTTAAGAAATAGATTTGTGAAAAAGCAATTTAAATTACATAAAAGTAGATTTAAAAAAAAATGGTGATAATATATCAGTCTTTCGTATCTTTTATTTTTAAGATTTTAGATACTGTATTTTACGAATTTTAATCATTTTAACTCACTGGAACCCAGTGAAGGTATAGACGAGAAAAAATTATTTCTATTTCATGAATCATTCACTATTATTACTTAGTAAAACAAAACAAACAACTTATTTTTTCAGTTTCAATTCATGATATCATATTTTTCCCCGCGCACTTTTTTCCTATCAAAATTTTCTTCAAAAATACCGGTGGGTGTGATACATGAGCTGTTATGATTTTATTGACCTCTGTATATATATGATCATTGGTCACAGCATAAAATTGGTGGGCGGCAATTTTATATTGAAATTTACGAAATCATTCAGCAAAACATTGTAGATATTGCACGATTTTAGCACAAACCATTAGTTTTTAATAAAATGTAATCTGTTTTCCGTGTTTTCCTTCGAAATTTCCCCCCAGGTTTATAAAAATCAGGATAGATGTTTTACATGAGGGGACAACATATGCGAAAAAATACGGTACAATAGATGTAAACGGTATTTAATAATAAATATTAATAAACATTGAATTACAAAAATTCAAAAATAGGAATTAAAGAAGAGAAAAATGGATTTTTCTTTTTTGAAAAAAAAAATGTAAATTGAATAACATTAAGAATACGTATAATTTAAGTAACATTTTTTGTGTGGATTTCATTTATTACATCTTGGTTTTGAAAAAAAAAAAATAATTTACATTGAATAACGTTAAGAGTATGTATAATTTAAGCATTGTTTTTTTTTTTTTTTAGAATTTCAATTATTTTTATATTCGCATTATTTTTATATTCATCAAAAGCAATTTTCCCTAATGCCCAGACAATCACATGAACTATATTCGAATATAATATTTGAACATCCACCAAAATACAGAAACAAACTCCACTGACATAGTAAACTCTTTACCAAACAGAAATTACAATTTAAATTGAAAAAAAAATGTACTTGGTGATAATTTTATTATTTAAGGGGGAAGGAGAGAGAAGAGAGATTCTCCAGGAAAAAAAAATCTATTTTTTTTTTCTTTTTAACTTTTAAAAGCTTAAAATGTCTAGAAAATGTCCGAAAAACGGATTTTCGTTAAGTCCAATATATAAGGGATGATAACCAATTTAACCTGCCGGTGTCACAGATGACAATATACAGATCAAAAACTGAACACATATTTCTTAAAATACGATTTTTGGAATAGGTGTACGCTCTCACGCTTAAAACGCCCAAGCTATCGACGTTTACTTTCTTGCAAGTGAAACTAAACCTTTTTAATTGGATGAAAAACATTTAAAAACAAAAAAAAAATAGTTATTTTGATTTTCAAATAGTTTCGAAAATGAAAAAGCGCCAAAAGCGGCAATGTGTGGTTTCTTTCAAATACATTCAGTCCCACACCTGGCTCCCGTACTTACAAGACTTCCAATGAGACTAAAACAATAATGTGTTTGAATGTGATTTAGGACACCCCACTTAAAATTTTCTTGCACATCGGCCCCTTTAATCTCTTCAGACCCGAAGATAAATTAACTTTACCAATACGCATTCTTTGCTATTGCAGAAACAAAATGACACTGTAGGTGATAGAATGCGCACATTTTCCCGAAATTGATGCTTTAAAGGTCTCGTAATTTAGGTTCACAAATATGATCTAAAATTACTAGCGCCCTTAAAATATCAATTTAACTATCAATAACCTAAATTCATGCAATAGCAAATTTAAGGGTTTTAGATAAGACAAATCCTCAAAAAAATTTTATTGTAAAGGGTTTAAGTTAAATAATTATGAACATTTCTTACTTTCTTGACCAAACTGTCTTGAAAGCATTTTAACAAACTCACATAAAAAAAAAAAAAAAAAAAAAAAAAAAAAAAAAAAAACATTCATTTTATGAGGAAATCAGCATCAGTGCTAACATTTATTGAATTTGATCGAAATATAAAAAAAAAAAAAAATCAGCTATATAGGAGTAAAGTAAAAATGTAAAAAAAAAATAAACAGTGTCGTTTTCACGAGGGAAAGAATAGAGGTACATATTTGCGTACTTCAGATCTGAGGTGGTTAAAGAAATTGCTAGCTCTGGCTGCAACATTTCTGTTCTAACGAACGGCATTTAATTTTAGCCTGACATCTGTAATCCCGTATCATCAAAATGATACAACTCATGGAAATATCAAATTACAAAGCTATTGTAATTTCCACAATAAAAAATTGAGTGGTTCAGACAGTAACATATTTTTTTTTCAACATCTCTTTATAAAGTATTTCATGTTAGAAAAAATCGTGGGAAAACGCAGTTTAACGTAGAACAATAATTATAATTTTACTTAAGACACAACATTTAACTTTTGAGAATTTGGCTTAAGCAAATACGTTTAGTAAAATTATTTTGAAGAAAAAAAAAACAGTATTATTGACTTTTTATACAAGGTATTTAAAAAATATATCAAATTTTAAAAGGTAGATACAACGCAACTTAAACTAACTAAAGGGAACTAACATAAAAAAAATTGTACCGGAAACTAGGATGGCAATGCATTTTTTTTTCGAACAAAAATATGCTTTCTCACACGAATTTTTGTTTGTGAGTTTAACAATTGAAGATATATCAACGAAAATTTTCAAAAGACAAACCTTTCTTTATATAAAATGTATTCATATCACGAGAAGTGATAGGAGTGACCACCAACTGTATCCAAATACCGCTGAACTGAACGATAACTATTTTGGAAGGTAGTTGGAATTATATACGATGACACTGACCAATTTACTGTTCACGACTAATACTTTCACAGTGCAGTTCGTGACGTTATTGCATTTTATATAAAGCAAGATATTTTTGTTGAAAATTTCGTTAAAATATCTCTATTACCGTTAAAGTTATGCACAAAAATCCGTGTTTGGATTGGAGTATCACAACATGTATTTTTGACAAAATAAATGGATTGAGACTCTGGTTTTCTGAAGAAAAATTTTTTGTTATGGTGTCGTCTAAATTTTCAAAAAGTTTGCTGTATTATAAAGCAAAATACATGTCCGTGAGTAACGCTCCTGTCATATTTACGGTGGCAATACCTGACCAATAAATTTCGCCAATTTTTTAACTTCAAAACATTGCAAAATTTAAATTTTTGCTACATCGAATAGGGTAAAAAAGGTTCTTTCAGATCCAATTTGTTTGAAAAATGTATCTAAATTTACTGTTATAAATAGTCCATAATTTGTTTCCTGCTAATATTCTATAACGGGATTAAACCTTCATCAATAAATAAATAAAATAATATAAATAAAACACAAATTTAACAGACATGTAATTGAATTACGCGCTTAAACCACTGAAATTATCAGAATCAAACAGACTGCTGTAAATAACGAAATCGTTGGCTATTTCTTCACCTATAAACTCCTGGCATGTGACTAATACAGAAGAGACGCTTTTGATAAATTTTAAAACTTTATTCGAATACATTATTTTTCATATCAAAATGCGTTTTGGTATTGTTAATTAGGTAATCTGAAAGTATAGTATAATAAATGTAAAAACTCTATTTCTAATCTAGTTTTCAAATTAACAAAATAGTTATCACCAATTTTCTGTAACGCGGGAAACCCAGGTTGGAACCCCTAGTCTTTTTAAAAAGAAACTGCATAAAAACGGGTCGAAATAGAAATACGAATTTCAAAAATGCCATTAATGTTTTTCGTATAAAGATTTACTAGTTTAAAAAAGTTATCCTATTAACATAATTATATGGTTAATTACGACTCAAAAATTTAAATCCTTATAGCCTCAACATTTAAAAAAACGAGGTAAAAAATAGAATTTTCGAAAGATAAAAAAGAGCTATGGAGTACGTTTTTCTTGACCTTTTCAAGCAACTGAAACCTTTTATCAGGGAATCAATCGATTAATGTACATAGCACAAATTTAAAAAAGCATGAGATACTCTGCATGCAAATTAGGCATGAAAGTGTTTGCACCTGATAAAAACAGAATTATTTTTCTTGAAATTGAAGATGCTCTTGAAAAAGTCTTGTAACATAAGAGAAAAAACTAATCAATGCTTTCATGTTTGTTAGTATTTATGAAATCACTCTGAAGTACTTAATAAATCCTTTGAAGATCTTAAAAGATCTTAATTTTACTGATCGTTTTCAATTCATATATTGTTTCACGAAATGCTTTTTCCGTGTGTCTGGATACGAGGCTGCAATTTATGCAGAAATGTAAAAAGAAACATTCGGAACCCATGAATAATTCTTTTTAACACTTTCTAACAAAGTTGAAAAGTGTTTATGAAATCAGTTTGTCTGTCCGTTTCCAGGGCGTGACTAATGCAGGCACATGTGGGACAGCTACCCCCCCCCCATCCACACAGATGCGTAAAAAGGATTTTTTTAAAAAAAGGGTGCCAAATGGTTAAATTTGGTGAAAGGTGACCATATTTCTTACATTTTAAAAGATTTAAGAAGGGAGTGGGTCCCTCCCTTTCCTTTCTCTGCTTCTGATTTTTAAGAGTGACTTCAAGACCTGTATTTACATTTCAAAGGCTCAGATGAACCCTTATATTTCTATTAAAAAAATTAGCGTATTCTATTGCGATCATCTTTCTTGTGATATCCTGTACAAATTTGAATAGCACCTGGTACGAAATTTATGTATATATACAATAGATATGAAGTTTAGCACTAGTCACTTCTAGGGCCTGTTTACCAAATAGGCCTGGGAAGCCCGTACTTACCCAAAGAAATACAAAGGGGCCCTCAAATTTACTTTTCAAAATTACTTTTTAGAAAAAAAATTCACTCAAGGTAAAAAATGCATTCTTTCCCTTACGAAACTTTTATCTAAATTATGAAGCAAAGTATTGGATACTTACAATTTTGATGGTAAATTTTCAAATTGTTGCATCATACAAAAAATGGATTTAGTAAATAACCAAGCAATTGGTAGAATAGTAGGGGGGGACCCTCTGAGTAACGTCGGGCTTACTGTATTTCTATGTCTTAAGCAGGCCTAAGTCACTTCAGCATAATTGACAAACAATTTCTATGCATAGATAGGTACAAGGAGGCCCCACAGAATGATGCTTGTCCCGGGGCTCTTAGACAGTCTAAGTCGGTCTCTGTCCGTTTGTCTGTCTGTCCGGCTTCTAACTCGTGTAAATATTCTCGGATGGTCATGTAATTTGTATATGATATTGATGTTTGCTATGACATGTGCTATATTGAAAATGAAGTATGTAACGTTTATAGTTCGTTTACAGGGCGCTCAAAAATTTCCGTCGCATTATTGTCTTTTGGGAAAAATCGTTTGCATTGTATTTTAATGATATTAAAATATTTAAATAAATCACTTAGGTGCACAACAAGATGATTAACATTTATTACTATAGAATATGGTGTGCATAGCTTTTATCGTTCATTTACAGGGGCAGACAAAAGAATTACAAACAAATATAAAAAGAAATCAAAGGTGTTAGTGAAGCTTCAATTGTGTCATGTATTTTTAAATGTAACTAATATTTTCGATTTACTTGGTGTGTATAAATTTTATAGATCATATAAACGGGTGCACAAAAGAATTCAAGTATATATCCACTTATTGACGGAAAGTGCTGAATAAGAATTTTCAATTGTGTTATGCGTCCCCTAACTAAACTAAATTTTGTAGCCTGTAGATCATATATAAGGTTGCACAAAACAATCGGATATTTTTCCGCCTATAAATGGCGAATGCTGAAATTGGGTTTTCAAATCTGTTATACGTTTTCCAAATTGTTTAGTTATACCCTGCCTCCGGGGATTTTACTTATACTCTAAAGCGAAAGCTGAGTTGCCGGTGCGGTCATCCTTCATTTCTTATCTCTTGTTTACCTAGATGTCTTCTTTCAATTCATTATATGGTGTAGTTTTGTTACATTATTCTGAATGTGTAGGAAAGTGTTTCGCAATCTGTACTTGACGCATGATTTTTCTTTCTTATTTATATTAATAAGTAATTTTTAAGACAAGCAGACGCTAAGTAATTGGTTCCTTACTTGTTGTTCACTCGCAAAAGTTGTTTGGCAAAAAAAAACAACAACAAAAAAAACAAACAAACAACAAATACAAATACTTCTTAATCTACGGAAATATAATAAAGCGAAAGAAGAAAATATATAATAATCTCTTCCGAGCTACCTACAATTCCGAAAAACGTACGTTATCCAAACGTTCTTTAGAAACTTCAGAAACCAATATGTTTTCGAGAAATGATACATTTATAAAAACAAAAGTTTCTTTTGCTGCCACAGATTTTTGGAAACATTTCCGGGTATTTTGTATAGTGTATTAATGAAACCGGATTATAGGATTTTTGTCTATAGTAAACCGTTTCCTTTTCAACAAACATGTTTTACAGACAAACATAATAAATTGACAGCATTAACATCAACATGGAAATGAATATTAATTTGATACTCTTGTATCTATATATTAAAATTGGTATTCCGGTTTTAGAAAACTGTCTAATACACTATATTTTGGATGAAAGAAGCTGAGTTTTATGTTTCAATTATATTTTTTTTTCCACAATATATTTCCGATAAGAAGACGTGTTAAATTTTTATCATATTTTAAGCTAAATATTTTAGATTTTATATATTTTTAGATACATTTTAGACTGCAAATGGAAAATTGGATAATGCTACAGAAAAACCTAAAAATTAACTATTGAAAACATCAAGGGATAGTACAAATAATGTAGACAGTCATACTTTTCTTTCTATCTGTTAATTTAATTTGTATTTTCATTCATTGATGATATACAATAATAAATAAACTCACCAGTTGAGGCCCAGCATTTCTATACTGTTGATAATTTATCTATATCAATGATTAGTAGAAACTTCTAATGGAAGTAAATGAAGAAATAATTTATTTTTACTTATAATTTCGTTGTGATTTTAGGAATCTAATTTAGAAGACGTACGTGATTATCACACCAAGTTTCCTTAATTTATAGTTGTTTCCCAAATGGTTCAAGTAATTAGTAGTGAATGCAAAATTAATGTTAAATCTATAATCTAATGAAATTTTAATTATTTATAAATTACAAACTAGAAATTCTTCTATAAAATGCAGTCTACATTCTCTGAACAGATCTGATTAGGTATCGAATAAACTAAAAAATGATATTTTAGCGTAACAGCTTCTCTAGCTGAAAAATTGCTTTCAGAAACAAAGAGAAAAAAGAAAACGAAAATGTAAAGATTTGTACAGGTAAATATACATTTAATGTATTCTGTTTGTCGTTCATGTTAAAATATATCTTATTTATTTAGTCATTTTTTTACAGAAAATTTTCTTTCTTTAGTCTTTAGTAAATGTTAAGGATTAGAATGGTCTTTTGTAATACCTTAAGAATAATCTTAAAAAGTTTTGAAGTACAGCAAGAATTTAATACTTGAAATGTATTTATTACCTGTATCAAATTCCTGCATTACTGTATTTACTGTACATGTACATTACTGTATTTTTTCGGAAAATGGTGATTATTATAGGGTTTTATTTATTAACATGATATTTCTAAAATTTCTTGACAGAAATTGAATTCACATTCACAAAATGTCATTTTTATAATTTAAATCTGAACATATTTATTTTAGAATTTTCATTTAGTACAGGTGCTTAGTTTTGAGTATCACAATTTCCGAATATTAATCGTCACAGTACTGGATCGCAGATTAAATAAAGCAGAAATTGCTAGTCTTACAAAAACTTATACTTAAAAATAAGCGCCTTTATGCATCTAGAATTTAAATGTAAAACTTCAAAAGTTTTAAAATAATTAACTCTTTCAGGGGCAAAGTACTTCTGTTGCTAAAATGTTGAAACTATTAACTGACACCAGTATTTACAAACGAATTTATTTGAAAATATGTAAAAGCTTTTCTTCGCGTACATTATAAAAACAAAATTTTATTCCAAAATTATGGAATTTGGGGATAAATATTTACTGGGATATATAATATCCCACCGCCCTTCAAAAGGTTAACCCCTTACAAAAAACTGACGAGTGTATTTCGTCATGACTTTTACGAACAAATTTATTTGAAAACTAGCTGTTACCCTTGACTTCGTTCACGCAACATTAAAAGAAGTTTAAATACAATAATTAAGCAAAATATTTCACTCCCGATAATTAAAAACGTAAATAATTAACTAACTCTTTATCACATTTCATAGGAGACAATACAGTATTTTTCGTTATAGGGACCTTGACATAACTCAGTCTTAAAAAAGTGAAATTTTGGGCCAAATAATCCAGAAAAGGAAATTGCAACCAATGGAAAAAGGAGGGCCAAATAAAATCTTGGAAATAGACGGATTGGGTAAAAACAAATGTCAATTTTACCTGATAAACAATTTTACTTTTAACACTTTTGTGAAACGTTTTAACAGCCATCCTTCAAAAATAATTAATTGGAGTATATGCTCTTTCTTTAAATTCAATTCTGCCTCCTTGGTTTAATGTATAGCTGAAACAAATCTTGTTTTCTAAATGACAATATGTTGACAGACAATTTTGTTCTCCAGAATAAATTGATTCATGAAGTTTGAATATGTAAAACTATGTTTTTATTTTTCGGATAATTTACTGAAATCAAGATTTTGTTTTCACCATCTGTTCAAAGTGAAAATAAATTCTGTTTTTCAGTTTTAATGAGAAAATGGCGCAAAAAATATACTGATCTGTTTTATTTCTCCCTTTTTATCCACAAATATGGAGTAATTTACTTGTCGTTTTCAGAGAAACTACGTGAAAATTTACAAAAAAAAAAAAAAGATATCTTGGCATATAATTTAATTTTTTAAGTTTTGAGATATTATGTGACATCCTCGGATCAATGATAACCGGAGTTAAGTAAAAATCTAGGAATAGTTGTTAAATACAAACGCACGGTCAGATTTTAATATAATAGATTCGTGTTCATTTTCCTTTTTTTTTAAATTATGATTTAATTTTTGCAGAAAACGCTCATCTGTATATAACAGATACTCATGCTTATTAATCAACTAGCTAACCTGCCCGGCGTTGCCCGGGCCCGAGATAATAATAGTCTGTTCTATACGAATATGACTGAAATATGTAAGGCTACCGAAATGAAGTCGAATGAGGCAAACCCCGTTGTAATCGGGCTCATAGAACCAGAGACACTCCTATAGTTCCACCTTCCACCGCCAGGGGGCGCAATCTGTTCTGGAAGAGGCCTTTTCAGAACACTCGACCCAACCAAATTTCCTAGTATAATTGAAATTTAACCACGGTAAACATTGACAAAATAGTGGAAATCGCGAAAGTGGGTTACGTAAACGTTAAAAAAGAAAGGGTTCGAAAGGGTTAATGTAGATATTTTTTTTAATCCAACGGTGTGTTTTGAAGAAAATGAGCGTGTTTCTGATATGGAGTCTACTGTTTGTCCGTATTCGCATTTACCGAATCGATGTCGATTTTTAAACCTAGGCCGAAAAACGGAAATCGCTTGAGTGAGTTTTGGAAAGGATTTTTTTTTTTTTTTCCGGAGGGTTAAAATTAAAATTTTTCAAAACGGATATCAGATTGTAAAAAGCAAAGGAACGTAAATTAGGCGCGGGATTATTAGTTTTTCGTATCTTGTTTATAAACGTTGATTCGAATTTTTAAATATAGGAGAAATAGTTAAAAAAAGCGAAATTGACTTACGGTAAAAAACGTTTTCGAAAGGGTTAACTTGAATTCTTTTTTAAACTGAAGGATTCTGCCCGAGCCCGATAGAACATAAATGTCTTTAGGTGTGTTTGTTTTTTGTTTGGTTATTTTAGAGAGCCGATTCTAGATTTTATATATCGCAGAAAATCGGAATTCGCAAAAGTAAGTCTTGCGCGCGATTTTTTTTCGAAGTGTTAATATTCGTATTTTTCAAAAACAAATATAGATATCGAAAAAAAGATAAATGTAGATATTGTCTGGTATTTTTAGCTTTTCATACCTTTCTCTGAACCGCGAATGCAAATTTTTAAATATTGCCAAAATCGCAAAAATTGCAAAACGGCATACAGAAAATATGTTTTTTCGAAAGGTTAACTTTCATGTTTTTTAAAACCAAAAGGGTTTTGAAAAGAACACGTTTTGTTCTTTAATTTAGTGACCTTCATTTTTCTGTATCTTTTGTAGTCCGGTGGATGCGAGGCTCGAAAAACGGGAGAAAATAAAAAACATTAATTAGATGCTTCTTGATTATTTTTTCTGAAAAGATTAAATGTAAAAAATTTTCAAACCAACCAGATCGTTCGAGACGTAAAAGTGCATTCTTCGAGAATATGTAAACGGTTTTTCAGTATTTTTAGCCGTTCGCCCATGGTCAATTTAGAAAAACGGGATGACCCGTGCTTTCTTTCTTCTATTCCCGAAGATACGGATATTGGTTTCTGAGCATGCGCGAGTGGATTTCGGAAGCGTGATTTTTTATTTGTGATCTTTGATCAGTTTTTGATTAATAACTACTCTAATTTTCAAAATATTAAAATTCTGAGGATCAGGTGAACCAGGAGAGTGTTTGGACTACCTAAATCTAAATTTTCAGGCTTCTAGGTGGGCTAGATTCTCCTAGCCATCGCCAACAGACAGACACACACACACACACAGAGCGAAACTTTCTTTTATTAGTATAGATATGTAAAAGCTTTTCTTCGCGTACATTATAAAAACAAAATTTTATTCAAAAATTAGGGCATTTGGGGATAAATATTTACTTGGATATATAATATCCCACCGCCCTTCTAAGGGTTAACCCCTTACGATAAATTGACGAGTGTATTTCGCTATGAGTTTTACGAACAAATTTATTTGAAAATATGTAAAAGTTTTTCTTCACGTACATTATAAAAAAAATATTCCAAAATTTTGGCATTTGGGGATAAATATTTACTGGTATATATTATATCCCGTTGCCCTACAAAGGGTTAACCTCTTACTATAAACTGACGAGTGAATTTCGCCATGTGTTTTTTGAGCTAAATGTTAAAGTGATGAGCTACACTCTTTATCCGACTTAAAATGTTCTTTCTGCCCCAAATTTTGTTCAGTTCCCAATTGAAATTAAATTTAACCGTTTGTATCACGCGTTGCATATCTGCTAAATACCCAAAGGTCAATGTTACTTATACAGTTTTACTTATACAATATTATACAATGTTACTTATGCAGTGGGCTTTAAAAGACTTTTATTTAAATTTCCAATTAAATTTTCAGCAGGACAGAAACTACGCCATAAACATTTAAATGACACTACAAAGTATGTGAATTAATTTTCACTTTGCTAAAATTGCTTTCGCTAAAATTTCACTTTGCTACAATTGCCCAGATACCAAGGTATCTGGGTTCGATCCCTGGTCTGGATACATTTTTCACTCTGTTGGTTTAGCAAAGTGAAAAGTAATTCACATCCTTTGTAGTGTCATTTAATGATTTATGGTGTAGTTTCAGTTCTGCTGAAAATTTAATTGGAAATTTAAATATATTATCCGATGGTGGGAATTTATTCGTCTCATGTACGTCACTGAATAGTATGCTCATTTATGACATTCCATCTTGCGCTGCGAAGTTGCATACTTGCGAACGTATATAAGTGAAAAATGCCAGACTGGATGTCGTCCAGATGGCTTAAATGGTAAAGCACTTGGTGCTCTATACCAAGGTATCTGGGTTCGATCCCCGGTCTGGACACATTTTTCAATTTGTTGGTTGTACGCTGTGCAGCAAAGTGAGAAGTAATTCACATCCTTTTTAGGGACTTTTATTTATTGATGCTATCTTCCAACACAGCAGTTAATATAAATTGTTCATGGATTTCTCAACAGACGGTGATACTGTGCTAATTTTTCATGCCAAAGATTATTTATCATTTGAGCAGTTTATCATCATTCTTGCTAAAATGAACTTCACAAATTTTGTGAAATTAAAAAGGCTGGATATGTCCAAAATAGATTTTTTACAAAGGTAAATTCGTATACTTTAAAATTTTGTATTAGAAAATTGATAATATTTATGAGAAATATGTAATTTCGTGTTTATTATAAATGTGTAAAAAGTACCATTTAGTCAATGTTTTTTATGCTGTATTTTTTTTAATTATATTTTACATTTAATTATATTCTAACATTTGAGTAAATATTTTCAAATCTGAATTATTGATTACAATTACATCCCAATTAATAAGAATATTTTTGTTTAAGAATCTCATGTGCCATAAAATGAAATATATTAATTTCTTTAATTTAAAAATACGTCTTTCATGCACACATTTTTCACGATTAATCCTATAGGAAAGGATTAACGCATATCATTTTATGTAACAGCTCTTCCTTCTCTTAAATAACTTGCAATTGAAAGTGTAATAAATATTTCTGTGCATACTTATTAAGAGTTAGTGGTTATACATTTTAAAGACGTGTTTTTGTGATTTTTTTCTTTCAAATGTTGATTTAATTTAATATTTGTATATTTATATATTTCAGCTTGGAGTGATATTAAGGGAAACGTATTACATTGATTAATCGTAACATTTCCATTAAATTCAAGGTTAAAATTAATTGGTTAGAATAAATAAGCATAAAGCAAGAACATTTATTGAATATATTTAAACATTTATTGAATTCTTTCTCCATAATTCATCTATCAACCATTACGTATATGTGAAACAAAAAAAAATATATTTTTTTTTAATTTAAGTGTTAACACAATTTTCAATAACTAGCATATAATATCTATAATATATACAGAATGTCCCAAAAACATTGAAACTTGCTTTATTTATTTTTTAATTTTTAAATTTTAGTATGGTCCCTGGTTAATTATAAGTTGTAAAACGTTTTGCAATGGTCTGGCAAATAATATAGTAAAAATTCCATTTTTATACGACCAAAACTTACAGAGTTATGATACTTTGAATTTCGAGAAATTTCGTAGCTTTCGGACACTGAAGAATCGTTTCATTTTTAGGGACGTAATGTTCCGAAATCTGATAAAATTCAATGCATTCAACTCAGTCAGTTTTGGTCCTAGAAGAATGGAATTTTTACTATTGTACTTGTCAGAACACAGGGAAAAATTTTCTAAAAATAACTTATAACCAACCCAGGAACTGTAAAAAAATTTTAAAACGTGTAACTTCTGAAAATTAATTGCAGGACTATGGCATCACCATAATCATAACTCTTATTTTATTTTGAACATTTTTGCAATTTACAATGCTTATGTATCTCCAAATTGTAAAAAAATAAAGCACGTGTCAAGATGTTTGGGACATCCTCTATGGAGTTTTTTATATTATGAGCAGTACGATTAATAGCATTCAGAATAAAGCTTAAAGACAGGTAAATAAGTTAACTTTTAAATACGTATGCCTACTTTTAAAATAACAATTTAAAATTATTACCTTAAATATTCTTGTCCTTATCTTCGTTATTTATCGTTATCTCAAATTTTTGACAATTTATGACATAATTTTTGCAAAATAAAAAGATACAACAACACGAAATGAGATTTTAAGAAATCTTATAAACCTCGTTAACGAATTTGAGAGTTAAACACAATTTCCTTCCTTTTTATGAGCAAAAAGAATTTCACATTCAACTAAATATTGTTAAAACATATATATATATATATATTTCATTACTGAGAAAATACATAAAAGAACTATTTAAAAATAGTACAAAGACAAACCAAACATTAGCTTCTACAATATTTACATGCTAGTAGTAGAAATGTCTATACATATTGAAATAAAATTATGAATACAAAGAAAATTGTAAGGTACGAACTGTCATTGCTAGCTGAACAATCCGTAAACTCTAAAATTTTCTTTCTAACATATATTTATTTATTTATTTTTGCTTTCACAATTTCTGAAAAGTATTATTTTCTCTGCTTTAAAAAAAATCATGGGGGAAAGTAGTGTAAAACCACATACCTTATTATTAGTTGCTTCTTGAAAATTCTGAATTCTGCTTCTGAATTCTGCTTCTTGTGAATTCTGAAGCCAGAATTTACAAAAGAATTTAATACAACATTGCGTACATATTCCGTACTTTTCCTTGTACAATAATGTAATTTTTAATATATAATTTTTTCATCCATTTTAATTGAAAAAAATGATTAATTATAAAAAGTCAGTCTTGCTCCCAGCGGTGGGATAAAACCACACGGATATGTACATCTTAAAGAAATGGAAAAGTTTAGCTTTTTTTTTTTTTTTTTTAAGTAATAAATCCTTTTATTTTACAACTTTAACTAAGGAACTAAACGTAATTTTACAATTATGTCTAATGATTAAATATTTTGAGAAAAAATGATAATTTTCTTCATTACAATTTGTGTAATTGCAGGAAAAAAGTTCACCTCTTTATCATTTATACAAAAGTTATAATCACTCTTATCTGTTTAGTTTTGACTGCCTTTTCTTCAAACATTGTTTGCGGGCACTTCATTTATTTATATATCTAATTAATTTTTCAACAGAGCTGAAATTACGCTGGAAATAAATGAATTCACAGGATGTGAATTATAACTTGATACACAGTGTACAACCAACAGAATGAAAAAAATGTCCAGACCGGGGATCGAACCCGGAACCCTTGGTATTACGCGCCAATGTTATACCATTTTGAGCTATTCGGACGACATCGAGTCTTGAGTGAGAGAATGCTAAACTGGATGTCTTCCGATTAGCTTAAAAACGTAGAGCATTGGTGTGTAATTCCAAGGGTTCCGGGTTCGATACCCGGTCTAGACATTTTTTTATTCTGTTGGTTGTACGCTGTGTATTAATAGATAATTCACATCCTTTGTATTCATTTCAATTATTGTTTTCCAATATACACTTTATCCACGCAGGCTGTTAGGTGTTTTACCACAAGAGAATAAAGGTCGCAAACAAAGTCATAAAATTGCGCCTATAAATGCTAGAAACATTTTCATTGTTGCAAATAAAACCTTATTAAATATGCTACACATAATAGTATATACAAAGTTTTAATTATTTAAATGTGTTCATATTTAAGAATTTTGAAAACTAGGAAAAAATAAAACAGAAAATGATAAAATAAACTTTCTAACACAGAAAATACACAAATGCCAGTATGGATGTACCGTAATAGCTGCATTTTCTTCTTTTCTAGGTATTTAAACCATTAGCAGCTAGAGAGATGCTCAAATTGAGACAAAATCAAATAACTGTTTTTCAGCCGATCATACAGTTTACTCTAACATTCACCGAATAATTTTTAAAAAGTATACTTTTTGCGCTTATGTATTCGACGAACATCAAAAATAAAAAACTAAAATTAACAATCTTAAAATTGTTTAACAAAAATGTGCACTGTATTTCTACACATTTAATAACATGATAAATACATTTAAAATTTTATTCAAACACTTATAGTATACGGATAAATACACATAATACATTTTCTAAAACTCATGAGCAAAACTTTCCTCAATTTAATTTCTTAAGCTCTATCCATAAAATACCATGTGCGATTCGGGAATACTTGAATACACGAACATTCCACTATTCAACTATTATTTAAATTAGCAAATATTGCTCATATAAATATAGTACGTATATTTCAAATACTATTATCTTAATAGCGTATTTTCCGTCTTAAAATTGTATCTACTCCAAATCATCAGCTCTTACAAACTGAAAGCCCATCTAATGTATTGATCACCCTTTCTTCCTTCTATGCACTCATCATTAATTAGAAGCTTTGACGACATTTCTGAGATTAATAGTTGGTCGTAGATGATTCTTAGGAGAAAGTGCTGTTAACTATTATCATTTTGAGAATCATTTCATTTCAAGATAAGTTGCAGCCAGATGTGTCTAAATTTTGTTCTTTTTATTGTTTCATAAGAATCTATCTAAAATTATTCAAAATTTGTACAATATTTTTTTGAACACTTTCCAAAATAGTTGAAAAACTGAATAACGCTTTATATGTTTGTCTGGCCGTGCTCTAACTCGCGTAAATATACTCGGATTTACATGTAATTTTTATATGTTATAATGAGGTTCATTACAGAATGTTCGCTATTGAAAATGAAGTGTGTAGAATTTATATTTCGTTTACATGGGGACACAAACTAATTCCGTTACATTATGAAAAATAGTTTGAGGTAATTTTTATTAAAATTGCCTGTTTAGATATTTCATTCCATTGTATAAAAAATAATTTGATTAATAATATTCTGTTAGTCTTAGAAAATGTTTCACAATCTCAACACCCAAATTTCCCACCGTGAACTGTAAAAAATCCTTGCAGTAAAATTACTGCAGTAGAGATTCCAGGCAAAGACACATAAAAAACGGGCTTTGCGCGTAAATAAACGGTCTTTGTTCTTAGATTAACTGATGTTTTCAGTAAAAGCATAAAGTTTACAGAATTTGGCCGTTTAGTTTGAAAAAGTGACATTTTCCGTAAAAGTACTGTAGCAATTTACGGTAAAGTATCCATAATTTTAGATTTATTTTTTATAGTGTAGACTACACATATTTTTCAAATTTTTAAGCCTATGCTATAAAATGCGAAAATATGTACAGTTGACTGGTTTGTCACCTAAGTTATGAAAAACTCTCACCGTTTCCATTGGTGAAACCCGATTTTCCGTTTGGCATCCTTTTTTATTCAGAAATGCGTAATTCATACCAGAATTTCCGAAAGAACTTTTACTTCATGTAATCACAAAATGTCTGTCATTAAATAAAGCAAATCTACTATTCGGAATAAATTTCTAAAAAAAAAGAAAAAGAAACTGGCAACGCTGGGTCACCCACCTGAGATAGATTATCATAGAAGTTATTTATCATATTTCTAAAAATCACTTTGCTTGTAATTAAAGACGGAGATACAGATATCTTAATACGTATTTGGAATAAATAAAGGAGGTAAAAAAATATTATACGATTGGTGTAGTTTGTGACATTAATTTAATACTTTGTTAATCGGTGATTTATTATAAAATCTCTGTTTTCAAACAACAGAAGCTCTGTATTTAAAACTTGCAGCCCGATGTGTCTAAATTATTCAGAAGTGCTGTCAGATGTGTCTAGCAATCCAGGTACATTGATTGCTTGATTACATTTTGAATATCACTTATTAGTAAACATGGCCACACTTTAATATATATTTCGATGGACTAAAATAAAAACATCTCATAGTCTAATAAAATATATAAGAATATATGATATAGAGATTCTTCTGTCTAATACATAGGCACAAACTCTCTGGATCTTTTACTACCAATATTCATCAATAGAAATTAATACTTCATTTAATGCAGAAATTCTACGATTTGATAAGACAATAATTACTATTCGAAAACATTGGTAGTAAAATATCCGGTGGGTTGGCAGCTCTGCTGAAGAAACCTAAAAGAACGTTACACGTAAAAAATTGAATGTAGAAAGAAAGAAGGTTTCAAAAAACTCCCTCAAGAAATGACGTTTCTGTCAGTAATGTCTCGTGACATTGTGATCGATGAAAAAAGTGTTAAATTAAATTAACTAGGGTTAAAAAGTATAAAACTTTAATAGTTCTTATTCTCGTTTTAAAGTAAGATATAGCTATAATTGTTTAACAGAGAAAACATATGTAGCACTGACTAAGAATTAATAACTGGATATTTCCTCAAATGATAAAAAAAGGATTATATACTTTTTTCTTTTTGACAATAAGGTAAAGCTAGGAAAGTCTGCGCACAATTCAAAAGAATAACAGTAAAAAATCTAAATATTAATTTATTTGCTAAACTATCCATGAATAATTTTTACTTCATTTGTTTTTTATGCATTTGCATTGCTATTTTGTTGTTATGTTGCAATTTAATAGAACAGTTGTGATAAAACCAAGAGAGTTATTTTGCGCAATCTGTACTTACAGGGTTGGTGTGATTGCGCACATGGGTAGGAGAAATTGTTACTAATAATAACTGCAATTAAATTGTTAACAATAATAATTACACTTAAATGACATTGTTGTAAGGTTTTTGTAAACAAATATTACTGTATTAGGAGTGAATATTTCAACCTAATGATTAAAGAATCAGAAAAAGGAAGTAATTTTCAAAACGATTAACAAATTTTAATTAAAATAAAAAAAAATAAAGAATCAGAAAAAGCAAGTCCAGATAAGCTTACAAAATAACATTAAATTACTTGATAACACGTTTAACTTAAAATTAGTCCATTTTAATTTTTCAATTTTTTATGCAAATTTACCAATAAGCTGCGTAAACTCTCTTAGAATGGAAACTAAGGGGAACAATGCGCCATCTCTCCTAAGTAGCAGAAGCGCAAACTCTCCAGTTTTGGTAGTAGAGATTGCGCGGCCTTTTATTTAAACATAGCCGCTACTAAAACGAACCGTTGATGTTGACATTGTTTGTCTAGATTAGTAGCTTATAAGAAATCGTTTAAGTTTAAAATATTTTGTACTACTGACATTGTATAGAAATTCCGATGAATAGCTATGAAAATGCAAGCACTTACTTTGGGAAAACAAAACAAAATAGCAATGCTTTATCTTAGACGCTCAAAACAATCAACGTGCACTTTCAAGTAGACACTCCACAACTGCTGTTGTACATTTACCCGGAGTCGCTGCGCGCTCATTCTACTCCTTCCCTCCGAACCCACATGAGCGCAATCTCTCCGACCGTGCCATCTCTCCTGGCTTTACCTTACACTGTAAAATAAAAGGCGGATGCTTCTTAATCTAGAAAAATATAACATAACCACTAACAAAAATATACAATAACCTCTTCCGAGATACAATATTGATTCCGAAAATCGTTCTTTTTAATCTTTCGATATCTCAGAAACCGATCTAATTTAGTTATTTAAAGAATCATTTATAAAACCAAAGTTTCTTTTTCTACCCTTGATTTTCGGAAACGTTTCTGAATATTTTTATAGTGTGTTGATAAGTTTTCTCAACCTAGAATATAGGTTTTTCTGATGCTATCCATTCTCAAGTAAACATTTTCACGTTCAACAAACATATTTTACAGACAAACATGATAAATTAACAGCATTCACCTTAATATTAAAATTTATATCATTTTGTTACTGTTGCATGAATAAATTCAATAACGCAGCTGAATATGCTTAATAGAAAATAAATAACATTCTAAAAACCGATATTCTGGTTTGAGAAAACTGACTAATACACTATAAAAACTACTCAAAAAGTCTCCGAAAATCAGTGACATCAAAATAAACTATGTTTTATGAATGATTCTTTAAATCTCGAAAATATATTGGTTTCTGGCATTTCTAATGATAAAGAACGATTTTTGGAATCATTGTTAACTCGGACAAGGTTATTGTATGTTTCCTTTCGTGGTTATATTGTATTTTCGTAGATTAAGAAGCTTTTAGTTATTTATTTTATTTATTTATTTATTTTATTTATTTATTTATTTTATTTATTTATTTTTTTTTTTTTCGTAACAAATAAATGATAATGATACACTTGACCTTATTTGCATATCCTTTAAAATAAGTTTGAAACAAAGTTTATAATAACGTATTATTTTCGAATGTGAATGCAATTTGAATTAAGGGGCATCTACATATTAAAAAGTATAGAAATTGGAAATTTTCTTTGCATGATAATTTTTTTTTATGATTTGTAGCACTCTATTTACCCAAACTACAATATTTTATAATAAAAATATATACACAAGTATAACAGATACAAGACAGATATAAGAGACATTATGTTAGAGGTTAATCTATTAATTAAAAGAAAGTACAATAAAATGTTTTCAACGAAAAAGTACGTACCAGAGTGCCTCAGTTTGTAACCAGAAAAATTTTATTAATAATTTAAATATCAAAAACAATAGTTTATATAAAATTAACTGTTATACAAATTTTTCCGTTACTTTCTACATTTTATTTTATTTATTTATTTATTTATTTTTGTGAATGCAAATAAAAGTCGGATATAGCCATCTTAGACAATCGAAAAATAAAATATTTCTGGATTTTCAAAGTTAATGATAGGAATGAGCTGTAAAGTTACACAACCATGTATTTGTTGATGCTGATTATTTTTATGTAAAAATTAACTCACCTCATGTCATAATTCATATTTTTTAAATATGTATTGAATAGTTTACTATGGCAATTTAAAAAATATATATATCTATTTAATAAAATATGCCTTGATTCACTGTTTCTCATTTAAAAGAAGAAATATCTCAGTAAGATTATTATTTTTGGAGAGAAGGGAACTGAGATACATAAAGTTTATCACGAATATTTAAGATAGGTATACTCCAATTTGAATACCTACTAACTATGAAGATTTAAGAAAAAATGCATTTACTGTGTACTTTTAAATACTTTTCCATTCCGATTTGATCCAAGGATTTTAAATAAATATCAAAATTTAGTACGACCATTTAAAAAAAAAAAAAAAAAAAAAAAAAAAAAAAAAAAATCGGTAAATATTTTATTATACGATCTCCCATGTAATATCTCATCATGCTTTCAAAAATCTAAATATAATTCATTGATTAACTTTCGGTACCTATATCTCCACACAAGCAAGTTTCTTTATAACCACACTGCAACATAATTACACTGTAAAAGAAAAGAGAAATGTGCCTTTATCTAGCAAGAAGGTTTAAGAAAATATAATATAAACTCTTCCGAACGACACATGATTCTTAAAAGCGTTCCTATATATTTAAAAATATAAAAAAGCCGAGGATTTCCGAAATATAAAGAAGAATTTGTGAAACAAAAGTTTCTTTTGCTGCCCGTAATTTTCATAAACATTTCAAGCATTTTTTACAGTGTATTACTTAATTTTCCCAACACAGAATGAACTAGTGCTCCCTATTAAACGTTTATATGAGTATACGTATTATACGGCGTACACATTTTAGATACGTATGATACGGCCAAGGCGGTTATACGTATTATACGAAACAGTATATACGGACAGCGTATATGCGTATCTTACCCCAGTGGATAAACGTATAAACGTTTAAACGGTTTTCATTCAATGCGTGGAAAAAAGATGATTTTTCTCCTACTGGTCTGCGGATCAGAGACATCGAGAAACACCCGTTAGAGTCCTGCATTCACAATGGCATATAACAACCATAATGGCATATTTAAGAAATATAAAACTATTTAAATTGCTCCAGCAAATTTCTATAACATTTTGTCACCTAATTCAATAAACATTTGAAGTAACATAAATTAATTAAAATATTTATAGGGAAAAATAGCAAGAACCTATGTATGAAACATATTATGCAGATTGCTACGGTAATGCCACTACTTCCAGCTTTTTGTCTGTTCAGTGACGTAAGACTGATGACGTCCATTCGTATTAAAAGTAAATACGTATATTTGAAATATACGTATACTTGAATTATACGTTTAACCGGTATACGCTTAAACGTATAATTTTATGTATACGTATTTCAAACCAGCCTATTATACGTATATACGTAAATCGGTTAAACGTATAACTGAGTTACATATCGCGTCGGGAGCACTAGTATGAACACGAATTATCGGCTTTTCGAAAGCTATCAATACCCAACATATTTGCAGAATTTATACATGCAAGTGTAACAAATAATGTTCATTTTAGGCTGTTAATTTAGCATGTTTGTCTGTTAAATATCTTTGTTAAACAGGAAAATGTTTACTGGAGAATTGATAGCATCCAAAAAACCAACAATTCATATTGATATTTGATTGAGAAAACAGATTAATAGACTATAAAACCTAATTGGAATTCACGGGCATCAAAAGAAACTTTTGTATAAAAAATGTGCTTCTTAAAATCTTGGAAATATGTTTCTGGGGTTTCTGAAGATAAATAAACGCTTTTAGGAATCGTGGGTAACTCGGAGGCGGTTTTATGTAAAATCACTGAATGGCGAACACGTCGGGACAGTGGAATTTATCCGTTATTCACTGACAAAATTTTACACATCTACAAATGTTTGGACCAGAAAAGCTATTCGCTATACAGAAGTGTCCTATATAGAGGTTTACTATGGCATGTTCGGTATTGAAAATGAAGTGTAAAGCATTCATAGTTCATTTACAGGGCCACTCAACAGAATTCTTTTACATAATGGCCTATGGAGAAAAATTGTTTGCGGTGTATTTTAATTATGTTACTGTATTTCAAACATATTGAATTTCATATTTATCTCTGAGGTGCATTACAAGATGCTTACTACAGATACTGGAGTACATATTGCATTCATCGTTCATTTACAGGAACACAAAAAAGAATTCAGCTACCGTACTGACTACGAACAATAAATGACGGAATTTTAAATCTAACTAACCTTTTCCATATAGATTAGTGTGTATAAATTCTATAGATTATATACAGGACTGCACAAAAGATCTCGAGGACATTGCCTCTCATTGGCGGAAATTGACGAATGGGAATTTTCAACTGTGTTATCCGTTTTCTTACATAAATAAATTTTAACATACTATGCAGTATATATAAAAATCTATTGATCATATACAGGGCTACACATAAAAATTCGCATATTTTTCCAATTACTACCTGCTGAAATTGGGTTTTCAAATATGTTAAGCGTTTTCCAATTATTTTACTTAGATATATCATCTTTCACATTATTAATCTATGAAGTTTTGTTACAATATTCTGAATGTGTTGGAAAGTGTTTCATAATCTATGCTTAACACATGATTTTTCATTCTTGTCTTATAAAATATAATAATGAATTATGATAAAGGAAATCTGAAGTTGAGTTCTTCTTAGTAAAAAACAATGCAAAAAGGAAAAGAAGACTTAAATTTATAGTTTTTTCAAGAGGAAAAATGAAAAGAAATCTAGTTTTAAAATCATCTTTTGATAATTGATGAAAATATTAAATTTCATTCGGTTAAATTTTTTCGTAATAACTTTGTTAAAATGGATGTTATCTTTCAGTTAAGAAATATTTTTGTTATATTAAAATTTATTTTAATAAGAGTTTTTGTATAAATTCATTTTTTGTATGCGTCGTTTTAGATTTTGCTTCACAGCTTACACTATGACTGTTCGCCTATGCAATTAGTAATATTCTTTTCTTTTTAAAATATGCTATACTAAAAAGAAACAAAAGCAGTTTTCTTCAATATTTCTTTCCTTTATCACGCGCTTCCTTAGCAACGACTGGGTGCAGAATGAATGATGTAAAGAAAATAATCATGTGACATTTAAAAAATATACTTTTTCCGAGATGTTAATAAATTTAATTTGCAGTCATCTGGAAAAATGTCAAAAAAAAATTATTCTTTATAACTTTGTTATCTTTATTGTTTTGAAAATGAAAAAGATAGTTTTACTTTTTTTTTTCATCCGAATTTTTATTTGCTGCGTTCTAAGTAGAAATCTAACTTTTAAAAAATTCATATTTAATTTGATAAGAATGATTTTTTTTTAATATTTGAATAAAATTATTGCAGAAAATGTAAAAGAAAAATGTGACAAAAACTCAATATAAAATACATATATTAGAATGTTGTTTTACGTTTTGAGAGAAAGCCAAGCCCTCTGCTTTTACATTGAAGATTTTAAAACTATGTACAGAAATAAATAAATACTAAGTAAAATACAAAATCAAATAAATACTAAGTAAATATAAATCAAATAAATACTAAGTAAATACAAATCAAATAAATACTGTGAAAATTACTTTGGAATGCAATCAACAACACCATACCGATAAATATTGTTTTTTTTTTTGTTTTTTTTTTTTCACTATACTCACTTGGCTGATTGGTTTCTTAGTCAACTGATTAATATAGTAGAGTACGGTCAATTTTTGATCATGTTGGCTCAAGAAATCGATAGCTCTGCTGCAAACATAATCACTTTATTATTTAAATTTACCAAGGAACTGGCGTGAGTTTTTGAATTTGAATATTTTATAATACCTTTTCACATTTGTAATTACCACAATAATAAATTATTGTGCTAAAATTTTTAAAACATTATATATTTGTTTACTTAAGGAAAATGATTTTATTTGTTTTATTTAATATACTTAAATTTATTATCTTTTATTTATTATTTATTATTTAATTATTTATTTATTATGAAACAATAATAATTATTATTTAATTATTTAATTATTTATTTATTATCTAATAATTATTTTTATTATTTAATTAATAAATTAGTTATTTATTATTTTTTTTATCCAATAATTATTACTTATTATAATATAATAAATATAAATATATATAGTACTACCTGATCTACCCAGCGTTGCCCGGGCATGTGATAATAGCTTTAAATATACCTAAAGTCAGTCTTGAACAATTTTATGTTTGTAAATGAAAATCTTTTCAAACGACTCCAATGTTGGGTGTATCGCTGCCTTCGGCAGCTGACACTTTGAATTTGTATGATTTTATATTTTTAAACGAAAATATATCCAAACGAACTAAGAGCACCACGTTATAGTGATTGCCGATTTAATTTCTGACATTTCGATACATTAAACATTCAGTTCTGACAAAAAAGTCATGAGAAAAAACTAAATAATATAAAACGCTTCCCCCCCCCCTTTTTTTAAAAAAAGCGATAAAGTTGCAAGATGCATTCCTGACGCAACATGAAATTACACCTGGGAAGATACTGAGGAAAAAAATTGCAAATTCGAGAAAAGACATCCAAAAAATATTTTTTTAAGTAGTAAATATATATATATATTTAACTCAAGACATCGTTGGAGTCAGAACAGTACCAGAAATAAGTTCTTTTTCTTTTTCTTTTGTTTGTGTATGTGTGTGTGAGTATTTCGATTTGGAAAGTGATGCGGATTTTTCAACCTGCAGTGAAAACGTAAAATATCAAATCGCCATTGAAAAGTTTATTTTTTATTTTTGGAGAAGTTAAATATTGATATTTTTTAGAACAAAAATATCGTTAGAAAGGCAAAATTACCACGAATAAGTGTTTTTATTTCCGATCACGAAACGCGGGTGCAAACTTGTAAATATCTAGAAAAACACACAAAATCGACGTTCGAAAAATTGATTTTTTAATGATAAATATCAATATTTTAAAAAACAAATAACACCGTTAGGACCCATAAAATACCCAAAATAAGTAGATATTTTCGTTTTTTCGTATTTCGACGTTGAATGCGGTGGTTTCAAAATGCGAAAAAACGGAAAATTTATGAACTGCTCACATCATTTTGCTTGAAAAAATTAAGGTACACCGTTTCCGGCCAGACAACTGCAAATGTGCGGCATTTTGTCATGGTCACTATGGTCTTTAATTAATATCTCGGTTAATTATCAAAAAATGAAAAACTGAACCTCAATTGCATTCGTGACCTTCCTTCGTCTATCCTCATGCAAATTTCAGATCTCTACGTGCGGCAGATTTTCCTATCCATTGCTGACACACATACATTGACAGACATCATTCTTTTATTAGTATAGCTATAATATTAAATTGATGATATATAATATACATCATCATTATATAATTAATTTACAATTAATATAGTAATTTTAATATATGAATTGTAATATCTATCTATCTATCTATCTATCTATATATATATATATATAATTGATAATATATAATAATTAATAAATATTATATATCATGTATTATTATTATACAGGGTGTCCCAAAAGTCTCCGTACAACTTCAAAAATTTATTACAAAAAAAATAATAGGTCTACAGCAAAAATAATTACAACAGTGCATAGAGTAACTTAAAAAGTTTTTTTCTACTGCCTTAGTAAACTTAAACATGAGATTCAACATGAAACTTCAACCTTTCGTAGCACGAAGAATATCAAGATGATATTCCAATTCAATCCACGAACGTTTTTCACGCTAACATCAACAGTAGCTACTGCTGTTTGGATCTTTTGTTTCAATTCCATGAGACTATTAACTTTTGTTCAGATTTCATCAAACAGTTGTAAATACTGTTGATGTCAGCATGCTGAAACGCACGTGGATGGAATTGGAATATCGACTTGATATTCTTCGTGCAACGAAAGGATCTCATGTACAAGTATACTAAGGTAGTAGAGAAAACTTTTTAAGTACTCTATGTACTGTTGTAATTATTTTTGCTGTAGGCCTATTATTTTTTTTTTGTAATAAATTTTTGAAGTTGTACGGAGACTTTTGGGACACCCTGTATTATATTGCATTATATATATATATATATATATATATATATATATATATATATATATATATATATATATATATATATATGTGTGTGTGTGTGTGTGTGTGTGTGTGTGTGTTACGGTCAATATTATATATTCGATAATTATTAATAATATCCTGTTATTATTAATAATTATACTGAATTTATCATAGTAACCGTAACATATATATATATATATATATATATATATATATATATATATATATATACACTGCTCAAAACAATTAAAGGATATTTGAAGTTTTATATAAAATAAAGATATAAACGAAATTTTTTTTGCCGAAAATAGAAGAAGAGAATCAAAAATGCAAATTTTTCTGGTTTTCAAACTGTGGAGTATGCAAATTTTGAGTTCGACGTCAAAAACGTCGCTTCAGCGGCAGCGAATGAAATTTGACTTTCAACTGGATAAAAGAGAATGAAGACAAGGATGATCGGCATTCAGTGATTGCTTTGTTTCGATGAGTACGATGTCTCTGCGAAGTCATTTGACAGATTCAGAAGGTTGGAGAATTTTTGGTAGGTTAGAAGGGGGCCAAACTCAAGCCGAAGTAGCGCAAGCCATTGGAGTGTCACAAAGTGTCATTTCCAGGATCTGGAACCGTTTTTTGGAGAGTGGATGTGCAGGCCGAAGACCAGGGCAAGTGTAAAGATGTTGTAGACTTGAGTTAGCCGTGAAAAGTGATCTTGAAAATATATAGTGGGAAATATTTAATGCAGGTTCTTTTAGAAAAAAATAAAATAATCCCTTTCTGGAAGAAAGATTGAGTCGAATGCATCTATGAAGATTTCGAAGAACTTTTAATAACAAGCACAAGAACTGGAGCATAAAACAGGCGAGTGGGTGGTGCCTTAATGTTCGTACAATAGACTCAGAATCTACATGTTTCCAGGCCGGCAATCAGAGAAGGAATGCTGATACACATATGCTGTAAATTTCTCCGTTTACATTTCGTGGCATCATAAATTTGGCGAGAGTGCATGAATCAAAAGTATCCGTTAATAAGTAACATATGGATAACTGTTTTAACTTATAGCCAAAATAGCAATTTAGCAAAATTAAACACCGCCAATAATTACGTTACAGAAGAATTTCAGATCCCGTGAGAAGATCAGGGATAGACACAATACTGGCGTAGTGACTGTTGCATAGTCTTTATGATTCAGAAAGAAACAGCTGCATATTGAGAAAGACATAATATACATGAAAAGAGCAGAGTTAAATTGGAGGCCGAAATATTTCTTTTAGTTTTTGTTTTTAACTGATTTAAGCGTTCGATCGCACGTCAGGACTAAACATGAGAATTTGCGTGGGAGCAGAAAAGCTGATCAAATTATCCTATTTGTTCTGAATAAGAACGCAAAGAGCTTAAATAAAATTTATCAAAACTTTAATAAATGAATTATAGAAAGGGAAATTTATTTAAGTAAAAAAAATAGCTGATTTAAAACTATATGTGATTTCACATCACATATATCTCCCCTTTCACCGGAAAAAAAAAACCTGTAGAACGAGGGAGTAGAAGCGATCATATGCTCTCGCCAATACATCTTGAATAATAAATTGTCACTCAAAATATAAATTTCCACAAAACAAAAAGTAAGAATATATATTTATAACTAACACATAACAATGAAAACTTGGCACACACCCACGAACACAAATAATACACAAAATATCTAGAATTATAATGAATTCACAAAATTCCAGAATTCAACATGCATGTTTTGTTGATAAAATGAGGTACCTCTTTATATTTAAATGTCTCATAAACAATCAGCTGCAGCATATGTTATAATATTATGTGTGCACACTACAATAATTAACTAACATAGTCATTTAGACTAGTTATATTACTTGACCTAGATTTTATGTATAAGATAATCAGTCCATAGGTCATTTGGCCATATATTAAAATATATTCAATTATTTTAAGGCCTTTATAATAAGACATATTTTTTTGTATCAGCAGAATAAATTGCTGTACATATATAAGAAAACTGGAAATAAAGATAAATGCAAATAAACACATGGCATTATTAAGTAAAAAAAATAGCTGATTTAAAACTATATGTGATTTCACATCACAGCAAGGTCGTAGACGGGCAACAACGCCCAATGAAGATCGGTATTTAGCGTTAACAGCTCGGAGACACCGAAACATGAACGCTACTCTTCTCCAACAACACCTTCGCTCGGCTACAGGCACCACGATTTCAACTCAGACTGTCCGAAACAAGCTCCATGCTGTAGGTCTGTATGCTCGCCGACCGATGGTATGTGTTAGATTAACATCAAGGCATCGTCGCGACCGCAGGGAGTGGGCAACCGAGCATGTCAACTGGAGGAGAAATGAATGGAGCAATATTCTGTTTTCTGACGAGTCCCGTTTTTCTGTGCATCCGGATAATAGGCGTATTTTCATCTGGAGGGACCGTGGCAGTAGGAATAATCCTGCGTTCGTGCACGAAAGTGTCAGATTTGGCGGTGGAGGAGTGTTGGTGTATGGTGGCATCTCCATTGACGGGCGCACTGAACTCTACATCATTCGAGATGGAGCTCTGACTGGTCGCCGATATAGGGATGAGATCCTCAGACCTATTGTAGTCCCTTACGCTGCAGCAATCGGAGATAACTTCATTTTAATGGACGATAACTGCAGGCCACATCGTGCAAACCTGGTGGAGGATTTCCTTTTCGAGGAAGGAATCGTTCGAATGGAATGGCCAGCGTGTTCTCCAGACATGAATCCAATCGAGCACGTTTGGGACGCTCTAGGAAGACGAGTTTCTGGCCGCCAACAACCACCACAAACTCTCCAAGAACTGGAAAGAGCTCTTCTGGAAGAGTGGGGCAGAATACCCCAACTCGTCATTAATAGCCTCATTGAGTCCATGCCTCAAAGGTGTTCAACGTTGCTGGCCGCCCGTGGAAACCATACCCCCTACTGAAAATGATTTTCTTTGAAGAAAACACCTTTTCTTATTATTTTCTTCTCATATGCACAAATTGTGTTTTTTTCCTTTTGTACACAAATGCGCAATAAAATGCATTTTTTTCTGCCAAACATGTGTAATTTATTCTCATGTAACCTACTATGCCTTTAATTGTTGTGAGCAGTGTATATATATATATATATATGTGTGTGTGTGTGTGTAAATTACATATTTATTTATAATATTAATACAGTGCGTCCTAAAAGTTTATAGACAACGGAGTTTTCTTATTTTACAATCGAAAACGTGGAGCAACAATTTTAAAACAATTTATAATTATAAATAATATCAAGACAATAATAATACTATACAAAAATAATATTACACAACCACAGACTTTGTGAGAAAAAATAAAACTTAAATTTTACTGTCCCAAAACTTTATAGACAACTCAGTTTTTCCCTTTAACGTTCAAATTTTTAATCCGTTTCTCCTAATCACTTCAAAAACTCGATCAGGCATACTCAAAACAAGAGTTTGAAGAAAATCTAGCTTTAAAGAAAAACAACCTCGTTCAATTTGCAGCTTTAGATCTTGAACCGTTGCAAATTAACTCTCATTAGCATATACGTCTCTAGCTAATATTCCCCAGAGGTTCTCTATTGGGTTCAGGTCAGGACTTATGGCTGGAGTAAACTATTTATATTACTGTTAATCCAATCCCTAATTTTATGGCATGCATCTTAAGGAACGTTTATAAAAATATATGATGACGTTTCAGCATCTTGATCATACCGATATATGAAAAAAAACACAAACTGGGATAAAAGAATTTAAAGATGTCAACTCTGAATCACTTGTAGGTGAAAATATGCAGTAAAATGCCTTTTTCGCATATTTATTTTATAACGACATTACATTTCCCAAACAAATACCATTTACAAATGTAACACCCATATGTGGAGTTATGTTGTTATGTAGTGATAAATATTTATCCTAAGATGATCCGGCACTCTTCATTTTGAGAAAAATGACGAAAATATCAATTTTAGAACTTCTGGCTTAAAATGAACTTAGACATCCATCGTTCATTCTCCGAAGTGCTGTTATGTTTTCAATAAAAATACATGTATATTCTAACGGTAACAACCCTTGTCGACACATAAGTCATTTCGAATGCTGTATATACATATACCAGTTGAGTCATAAATTAGTTAAAATTTAAAAAAAAATCATTAAAAAGGAGCAAATTATGCTAAAAAATTGCGGTTTGCACGATTGGGATTAGAGGGAATCGGATTTGTTTTAATAACAAAAAACTTGTGGTTCAAAATGTTACTGATGGATGGCGCTGGCATGTATAATATGAAACAGATTTATGCAAATAAGGCTGTCAATAAAACACCTCGATGCACATAGTCTCTTCATTCAACGCCAGCAGTATGCTATCGTTACCAGATGAAGCTGTTTTGGTTAAAATCTTTTACAAGAATCGGGATTCAGCAACTGGTGTATTTCACGGCGAAAGGTTTCAAGACGAGAAAAAGGCTCGTTTCATGTGCTGGGATACTGAAGCTTGGCAGACGCCTCGAAGAAACGGGTTTTTTTACTATAAACCTAATTTTCATACATCTGCTTCATATTATGCATGCCGGCGCAATCTGTCGGTATTTTTTTTTTTTTACCGCACCAAAAAATTCGGATCTCCCTCGTATCCCATTCGTGCAATCCGCAATTGTTTAGCATCATTTGTTCCTTTTTAATGTTTTTTTTAAGTTTTAACGAATTTATGGCTCACCCCGGTATATATATTCAATATACTGTAGCATATTTTCTGAAAACGGAACGCCCATTGGAGGATCTTTAGAAAAGAAAGACATGAAAATTATTGTGATAGGACTGGGATATGTTTATAATCACACTAGCCTTCTCTTTCACAAAGAAATTCCTAATTAATAATAACGTCTTAAAAAATTGAGCAAAATTTGGGTTATAAAATACGTAGTTTGTAAGAATTTTATTTTTAAAGAACACAAGGAAAGTACTTATTGTGTCGGAATGTTTGCATTTGCTTATTTGTACTCTAATTTTCGGTACTGCATTAACCCGTTTGTTTGGAGAATTTTTTTTTTTTTTAGATTATTTCGATTTTTGATATACACTTCTTTTCTCTGTCAACTATTATTAATTCCTGATGACATATGTGACATTTATTGTTGATTATTTGTTGTTATTTTCTGTCAGGAAAAATACCAGTAAGAAACAATACAGTCATATGACGTGAAATTTCATGGGACAACAACTATTCTAATAATTAGACTGTATGCAAAACAAAAGACTGAATACAATAATGGATAGTTACAAAAAAGTAAAAATACGAATTGCAGCTGTTTCTATATTTCATTTATCTGACGGAAGTTGCCAAAAATCATAATTCTTACATTTTAACTTTTGACTACCACTTTTTTAAAATAGCAATTCTCTCCATATTTAATCGAAAATGCATGTCATTAAAGAAGACAAATATATATTTCGAAAATTGTGGTGAAAATCCTAAAACTGTATGTTGTATTGTTCTTGATGGGAAATCCTGATAATCAGAAAAAAATTGGGTTGAAATCTAAAGTTATCGTTGCGGTGAAGTACAGCATACTAGATAAAAACATGGGTAAAATACAATTATTTTCCTCTGTGATTAAATATTACAAATATATTATCGTAATAGCAGACAGATATTCCATTAACAAATGCAAATATTAAAAATTGGCTTTGATATTAAGAAGAATTATATATTTTAATTAATTATTCCTTGTATTAATTATTGCATTTCATAATCTACTTCATTTATTTTTCAAGCTACTTCATTCGAACTGTATTCATTAATTTTATAATGCACATTATAGTTTCCTACAATTCTCTTTCATGTCGGAGGCGCCTATTTCATAAATAAAGAGAATAGAGATAACGTTCCCACAAAAACAAACGTCATTGATTAAGAATTTTTCGTTTAAGACAGAGGAAAGGAAGATCATTTATTCCTTTTAAGATTGCTCAAATTTAATTTGCAACTATACCACTAGAGATTTGGCGAAATGCAACTAGATGTGATACTGGTTTGTGTGTATGTGTGTGCATTGGACACCTGGGGCTTTTCTGAAGCGGAGATAGAAGATTGGAAATCTGTATGACAGGGACTATCTAAAATATGCACGCTTTCACGTGAAGCTAATTAGATGCCTAATTATACTTAATTACTTAGTAGAACCATCCACGTACATTGTGGTTCCTCTTTGATTTCAAATAGATTTTCTAAGTAGAATCTCATCCTGAACGATTAATATTACTGAAAGATGGATTCGAAAATATTTTGGAAACTTAACATTTTATGGTTCAAAACTTATTAAACGAGTGATTTATATTACGCAGTAAATCATAATCATTGATGTATTTTAATTCTGAACAGGTATATAAAACACAATTTTGACATTATTCTGCTTTTTTTTTTCTTTTTTTTAATGCATATAAATATAATTCTATTTGAAAGATAAGATTAGAGATGATACCTAAATTATTTGACGAAGGAAGTTTACACAAAAAGTGACACACTTTTCAATTAAACTTATTTAATATTTTAAATCTCATTTTTTTGTAATTACTAAGCGTTAAAAAATATCAGGGTAAAAGTAAAACACAATAAAAAAGGTCTCTTTGTCGATCAGGCCATGAGGATTTTGGATATGACTTATTTAGTGTATATGGATTTATTTAGTGTATGACTTATTTAGTGTATATAGTGGACTTGTGTATGGAATAAAAAAATTGACAATAGTTTCAGGTAATACCATAGAGGTTTAGTATGTATATCTCTGATACAATGCAAAATTAGGATCACACAGAAACTTACCCGGTAATTTTAGATTGTAGGGCTGCATACCTCTAGAGTTTATAGAAAAAATATCCAATCCTTATCAGCAATAAAACGAACCATACGGCAAGATGTAGCATTCATTCATTTGATATGCTATTTTATTTTGCGGGCTTATTATTGGGACGTCTAACTGGATCTTTGCCCAAGGGACTCACATAGAGTTAGTCGGGCTCAGATCAGGCTTAATATTACTCATCGAGCTCAGGAATTGATCATCGAAAGAGGAAATAAGGCAGCTGTCCTGGGGTTCAACTTCTATCCCCAAAGATAAAATCAAATATATATATTTTAAAATTAATGCAAAATCTGGTTATAAAGACGTCATGAGGTCCTGTAACTGCATCTGCGCCTAAGGGCCTCACATAGGTTTACTCAGGCTCTGATAAGACGTAATACCGCGACTACACTCAGTACTAGAAAGCTGGTAGACACATCGTGCATTTGTGGCTGTAAATGGGCTAAAATAAAACCTCTCATTTAATGATTATTATGGAAACTTTGCAATAGAGCCCTCTATTGTTGAAATTTTGAAATATTTTTCTTGCCATACCAAATGCCTTACAACAAGGATTAACAATCTGCAAGCCATGTATCTCTCCAACCCATAGATAAATTTTTGTCGCATTACTTTTGCTACGATTTATTGTAACATCTTGTATAATTATGTTGATCAAGCTTTATTACGTGATTTTATTTAAATTATTTATAACTTTAAAAAGTATAACGTTTTAAGATTTTTTTTACGCAACTAACTTATCACCTTCTTAAATTGCAGTAAGTGTTTTAAATCAAAAATTGTGTGAACTACAGTTCTCAAATATGGGAACCTTTGATAACCGTAAGTATAGCTGGGGTCGACGTGGTCAGGTTTTTAGCTACCACTATTTTCAAATAATCATCATGGTATACATCTACAACATTTGCAACAGAAATCTATTACAAAGATTATTGTTTTAAAATACAGGTAGTTAAAACTTAACAGCGCCGATTCGTGGTATGGTTATAATAATTTAAATTGCTTCAATTGAATTTAAGTTTATATTAGTCAAACATATCAGAAAGTTTAAGCATAACAGTTTATTTTTACTTTTTAATAGCTAATATATTTAGTCTTTGAAGATAGGTCTATTTTTTCTACGTCACTAGCGTTTGATATATTACGCTATATAGGGGTAAAATCGTTTTGTAAGAGTACAGTAATTGTTTCCTTAGAATATGCTTACTATAAAAGATATAGTTTAAAATATTATCATTATATGTATATAGATTAAGCAGTCTCCTAATAATGACAAGCCTCTTTAGTTTTAAAATATAGCATTTAATGATAGTATATTGCTTTATTAATGATAATATATTGCTTTTGAACTGAATTATACTCATGGTAAAGATATCATAAGAAAGAAGTAATCATACATCTATCATAATAAAGAATTAAAATGTTCAACTGAGTAAAAAAATACCCAGGACGAAAGTCGAACTCAAGACCTTTGACTTAAATTGCCAACGTTCTACCTGCCTAATTAATTTAGCTTCCTTTACACTGTTAAATATTTGCAGCAAACTGTTCCGTCATTCGACCGTTTTTATAGAAAACGGTTGCTTAACCGTAATTTAATTCTATTCTGATTATATTATTGCCCATATTATGGTCAGTATACAGTTAAATTACGGTTATGTAACCGTTTTCTATAAAAACGGTCGAATGACTGGACAGTTTGCTGCAAATTTTTAACAGTTTACCGACAACCGGTGAACACATTTAACCCAGATAACCTTATTGGCAATAGTAGATATTATATATTATTTCTATTGCCAAAAAATTTATTCGGGTGAACTTTATCCGCCGGTTGTTAGTCCAGGTTACTCAATAGGTAGAGCGTTGGCAATTCAAGTCAAAGACCTTCGATTCGACTCCCGGCCTAAGCATTTTTTCTCTCACTTGAAAAAAAAAATCGGTTCGTGGGATAGTATATTGGTTAAATATAGACAGCTAAACAATATATACATTCAATAACATTAGATTTAAAATGCCTTTTGTGGCCTTTAAGCCTGACATATTAAAATACTACTTCGCTAAAACACAGAATCGTCGTCAACTACCACTGATAATGTCTGCTTATTTCTTTCGCTGCTTTTAATGATACTGCTACGACTTTTCCCTTGTGAAAAGAATACTACATCATGAGGCCGCATGGTCTGCGTGGAAAAGCGTTGAGATCAATTTGTCTCTAGACAGTAATAGGCAAAGAGGATAGTGATCTGGTATAATGACATGCATATGGAACTTCATTAAATTAATCTTTAGACTATTGCTTAAAGATATTTCGAAAAAAAAATTTATTCTGTAAATGTTTTCCAAATTTTTACTTATAATTTAAAAAAAAAAACATAGCAAATAAGACAAGAGTTTCATTCTGTAGCGGTACAGCTTTATTTATTAAGACTTGGTATCTCACTCCATTTTCTAGATTTACTGTTTTCTATAAAATGCTCCGAATGTATTCAGATATGTCAAATAACTGATGTACAGGGTAACCCAAAACGATCACATAAACTTTACAGAGCAATAACTTCCATTCACGGTACATAAAAATGTAGTAAAGAATCATACCTCTACGATCTTTCGTTTTTAAGAAAAATACAAAAGAAAAGGTTGAGTATTTCATCTGGGAATCGGAAAGTAAGTACTTTTAAACATAAACACATTATCATAAATACATATTACATTATCATTAAACATATCATTACATTATCATTACATTATCATTACATTATCATAAACCGACCTCCAACGAAAACAATTATGTATGTTTGTATGGTTGTAAGGTTTGCATGTTATTATTATGCATGTCCACGTATAACTCTTGATTGGACGGGACGCAACTCTCAGATTTTAATACACTGTTCTGTTGGAAGGGTTCCGTTTTGCTGGTAGTTACGTTTCAATTTCATGGGTACCTAAAAATGGTACTGTGACTGTCTGTTTACTTGTCCTTTTTATTTTATAGGATTTATCTGTCGTAAGAATTGGTCAATCGTCACAAGTTTCGGGTATGATGATAAGGGGAGATTCTACTTCTTTGGGTCAACATTTTCAATTTTTTTCTTTTTTTTGTATGTTTTTGACCGAAGATAAACGGTTGCCCGCTTGAAAGTTCACGACATGCACCTACAGGTACTCCCGTCGCATAATACGTATTATTCCTTTTTTTCACTCTCAAAGATTTAAGTATACAGGGTCATCGAAAAAGAATGCCGGGATTTTGCAACCTTATAAAAAGTAATTCTTAAACGTACGGAAATAATTCTTGTGTTGAAATGTAGTGAAAGAATGTAAGTTTTTCCCTCGCTCACTGGATGGTGTCCAACCTTGAATGAGAAGTTCCCCAACTCATAGATTGCACAAGATGGCCCAATTCCGAGGGCTCCATGACGCCCCACCTTACGCCTCTTAACTTCTTCTTCTGGGGAAACATTAAGAACATTGTGTACAGTGAAAGAATTACTTATATTCGCCATAGCCGAAACTGCAACTGTAACTTGAGAGATGCTTCACAGGACATAGAGAGAGATTGAATATCGTCTGTCGAGCTACTAATGGTGCACATATCGAAACGTATGGAAATGGATATAAAACTTTGTACTTTTCTTAATATTTTAATACTAAATGCATATTCCTATATGTTTCTTTATTTGCGTAACACAAATTTGTAATCCCGGCATTCTTTTTCGATGACCCTGTATAAGAAAAATGTTAATAAATATAATTCAAAAAGTCCGAAGGTGACAACTCTTTTCTTTATAACGAAATAAAATCGTAAAAATCACGTGAATTTTAGGTCAAGTAGTAGAACCTACCTTTAAGGTACGCAGTACTACTTTACGCTTTTAAAATCGTCGTCGTATAGTGTATAGTCTTTTTACAGGGACATGTAAAAAAGTTAAAATTTGATTATCTATTGCGAATCAAAAAGAGCGATACTGGCAATACTGGGATTTAATATGAATGTAGATTACAATCATTCATCGGGTCGTGTAACCCGATTTTACCCGATCCCGACCTGACTCGGCACTGGAGTAGAGAATAAGTGGCGTTTTGGATTGACTGAAAATTTAATTTTCAATTTTGGTTTGGTATAACTCGAACCTTACAGGATTCTAAAGTGTATAACAATAAAGGGTTACCACAACCATAAGGTGAGAAACAATCTCTCGAAGTCAATTTTATTTTTTCCAGGATCTTCAAATTAACCTCTGCTTATACGGAAACATACTTGCGAGAAGCCGTTGAATGGATAAGAAAGTACGACCCAACAGAGACGTCTTAACGGACCATTTTGGGCAACATGGTAATGGATCGTACTAACCACTTCCGTTAGACTAGTTCATCATGAGTTTTTCGTGCCAAAAGGTAGGGTGAGGCGTTACAGTCATCGTGCGTCCAAATTTATTTAAAATATTTTTACTACCACAAAATTTGTATAGTTTTCAACAGAAAAAAAAATGTTTTTTTAATCGATAATGTATTTTTAGTCACACAAATGCATGAAATGTTGTTTTCTGCAATACAAAAATACTTCTTCCATGCGTAACTTTTCACGATTTAATCGTATAGGAAATGGGTAAGATGCCACTGCCGACTGTTGTGTTAAGGCATCCTCCTATATATACGGTGGACACATTGAGCATCTCTTCATATGAGAATAATGTAATATCTGATTCATATCCATATTTTGAATTAATATTTTTGTCAGGTGCATTGAGTATGTCGTCCAGCATACCTGCAGAATGTTCAAAATTCGACCAGTGATATTTATAAAGTCAAAATTTCTGTTCTGAAATACTGGGGATGTTTGTACATGTTGCACGTGATTAGAATACGGTCCTATTGACGTCAATTATTTTTCCCATTGCTCTCTAAAATTAAGTATATTAGAGATACCCGTCTCTGGTCATATTTTATCTACTCATTTTACTGTTGAAGCAAGGATTATCGCGCTGTATAGTAATATATGCTGCAACATTCAGTAATTTTAAATCTTATCAGATATTATGTTCTTGCTATTATGCATGCAGGATAGCACAGTGGCCGGGAAAAAGTCTTATAGATGGTGCTGGCTATGAGCGAGTCAAATCATATGTGAATGATACATGTGATATTCATAATGAGGAATTGAGGATGCGTGCGCTTATTTAGTGAATTGATAATTTACGCCTGTTGCCTGAACAGAAAAATGTTACTGCTACTGTATCAAACAAAGTTCTACAATCACTGTAGTTTGAAACCACCATATGAGAAGTGTTCTCATATGGCATGAAATATCATCGCATTGTGATTTAAGTCTTTTTTTATCGACCAAGATATTTCATGCTATGTGAAATGTTATCGCAAACAGAGACTTCAAACTGCAGTGAATTTTGAATCTTACATTGGCACGTTACCGGAAACATTTTTATTCAGGCAACAAAATTAAAGGAACCGCTCACTAACAATCGTACGTATCGACTATTTTTCATTACGAAGATCACGTTTGCCACGTAGGATTTATTTCACTTATAGATAGCACCATCTATAAGACTTTTTTTCAAACATTATCCTCTGGGCCCCCCTGTAGCTTTTAAATCATCGGTAAGATCACTTATTAAATAAGGTGATTTTTTGCAATAAAGATACATAAATGGACAACAAAATCTGGATGAATTTAAAAACCAAGCTATTTTTCAAATTATTATTATTTTTTCTTTTTCGATACCACCTTATTTATTAAAATATGAAACATTATTTCGCGTATTTCAGATATTTTTACAGAATTCTACTCGAAATAAATTCATAATAAACTGAAATTTAAGTTTAGAAATAAGATATTAAAACTGAAAAAGAATTCTAATGTGTATGTAAGAATACTACTTTTTGTAGATGTTAGTGCTTTCGTAAAAGAATCTTGAGACAGGCAAAATATTTATTATGTATAAAATTTAATAACATGAACTGAAAAATGTTAGTTATATAATCTGAAATTTTGTTTACGTTTGATATTATTGATTTTTTTTTCATAATTTACAATATGAAGTATGTTATTTCTATTGCAAAATTGTTTGAGTCTCTAATTTTTCAAGTACTGAATTCCATCTTTTACACATGTTAAGTGTAAAACTGTGTTACAATATTTTAAAATCAAATTTAATTCAGAATTTTACTTTTTATAACTTTCAGTGCTTTTGTAAAAGAATTTTGAAATCAACAAATTTTTTGTATCCATTTTTATGTATGTGTTCAAAATAAAGTTAACATATAACCTTGCAAAAATTGTAACGACTCTGACGGGAAAATTGTAGTAATGTAATTCAAAAAAATATTTTACGTTTGATGTGACGCAAAACTGTGGTGATTACCAACCCGTCCCCTGTCCTCAAAATAGATAAAATAGTCCTCTTCAACCTGTGGTCCGCAGGCCACCAAACTACCACTATTTAGAATAGAAAAAAAATCTTATTTAATGACAGAAACTTTGCGATGAAATCACACGAAGATTAATTTTTTTAATTTGTTGTAGAAAACGACTTTCAGGAATAAGGATTGAAGTCCCAAGTTAAAAATAACGACTCATCTTAATTGTGTTTTTCATAATTTACAACATAAAATATGTTACTTTCTATTACAAAAGTTGTTGAATCTCTAATTATTCAAATACTTAATTCTATCTCTTACACATTTTAAATTTAAATCTGTATCATAGTGTTAAAATCAAGTTTGATTCAGCTAATTCTACTTTTTAAAAAATGTTTTCAATGATAATGAATCACATTTTGTCATAATGAGTTTCAATCTTTAATAATTAAAACAGGCTTCGAATAATCGATTTCACTATTTGCAAATTTTGATTCAAAAGCTGAATTAAGATCGGTTGTACTTAAATAAATTTATTTTTTAATTAGTTTCGTTATGAAAGATGCACAAATTTGTCACATAGCATTTTAAACTTTAATAATTACTAGAGATTTTAAATAATTGTTTTCACTATTTAAAAATAGGCGTTAAAATCAAGGGTGCTTAAACAAATTCTGGCTTTTTCCAATTAATTGTAATGTAAAGGATATGACTTTTATCACAAAGCAGTTTTAATGTTTAATCAAATCATCCCGATTTCAAATAATTGATTTCACTGTTTACAAATTTTGAATTAGAATAGACTGTTAAATCAAGTGTGCTTAAGGAAATTTTAGTTTTATTAATTATCTTGATAATTAGACACAACTTTTAAGTATTTAAAAGGAAAATCACATGTTTTACAAAAAGTAAAGGAATTACATAACTTTAAAAATAAGTCACTGTCCAAAGAGGGAAATTTGTGATTAAATTAAATTCAAGGCTCCTACTTATCTCCCTTTTGAATACCAGTATTTTGAAACAATAATTAATTTGTTTGAAATTTTGAAAATGGTGAAAATCAATTCGAGAGGCTCTCATCTGGTTATTTTTTTTGTGAATAGTAGCTGGTTGTTCAATTTTGAAATTTTTGTTAGACAATCATCTAAAAATTGCTCGTTTTAAATTCCTATGCCAATTTTCCTGCCACAACTTCAGATTTCGTAGAAAGCTATCATCAAGATTATTGTTTTAAAATAGAACCAGTTACAAAAGAGAACCAATGGGAGCCTTCTAAAATTCATGTCACTGTTTATTATACTGCTTGTTTTAAAACTATTTTGATGTACCAAAATCTAAAATAAATACCCCGGAGACTGTTATAGTGTTTTAATTTACAAACGTTACAACTTAAAATAAAATTTATTGTAAAGTATGAAAAAACTGTGTTATGCAGTAACATACACTGAAACAAATCTGTTGATGTTATAGAAGAAAACTGCCATTCAGGATACGTATTTATTTTATGAGAAAAATCTGTTTTCTTTACGAATTTTCTGTTTTTTTTCCCTATAAAATCTATAGAACTGTTTTACAGTGTAATAGTAAAATTATTAGATAAGTTGATTAAAAAATAATCAGAATTATTCTGCGGACGTTGCCTTGAAAATATGTACAACAACCTTCATATATTGTTTTCCATTAAAATTTTTTTCAGTTTACAATTACTTTAAAAGGGTCATTTATTAAACAGAAGCTTATTAGAAATGTTGATTTAATCGTAATCAGAATTATTATTATGTATACATTGCCTTGAAATATGTACAAAAATCTTTATACAGGATCAGACAAAAGTCACACCATTACACCCCTATGCGTTTGAATTTTGAAAAATGTTAAAAATCAATTCGAGGAGCTCTCATCTGATTAAAGTTTTGTGACTAGCAGCTGGTTGTTCAATTTTGAAATTTTGGTTAGACAATCATGTAAAAATTCCCTTTTTTCAAATCCTATGCCTATTTTCATGCCACAATTTGGTCAGAAGGTCAACTTTTACCTCAAGTGGAGAGAAAAACCCAAACTTATGCTTTTCATTTTAAATTTATTTCCCATAGTCTAAATAGTATTTACACCAGAGCAGTTTGGGTTTAGGCGCAAACACTCGACCCAACACCAGTTTTTGAGTATGGCTGAACCTGTTCATAAGGTTTTCCTTAAGAAACAAAAAACCGATGTTGTATTCGTAAAGATTACTAATGCTTTCGATAGGGTTTGGAGTTCTGGACATCTATAAGTTGATTATGCTCATATTACCCCTCTTAACTCATTCTTATCTTCTAGAACTATCGTACAGATAGCACCTTCTTTGTCAAAGAGAAAATTTTTATTTACTGAGCATGACGACAGTGTCATCCGCATATTACGCTAAGAGGATGTTGGTATATATAGGTTATTGAACAACCAAGTACTTACCAGAATTCTTTGAGGAACACCATTGCATTATTTTTCAACGAAATAGAAGAACTTATCGTTTCATAAATTTTCTAATAATGCGAATTACTTAAAATTTTTTATTATTGAAAGAAACTTAAAAAAAGCTTTTAAAATTCAGTTAAATGAGGCTATTTGCAATACTAAATAGTAAAACAAAACAAAAATAATTAAATGATCATTTAAGAATTTTTTTAACTTATGGAAAGATTAAAAACTTACATGCAATGGCCATGAGTGTCAAATAAGGCAATATGCAATAGTTATGCCGTGTCTTAACCCATTGCTTAGCAAATCATGTATATGTATAGTATATCTGTTGTAAAAATGTGAATATAAGGCAAAAAGAATATTCAGAATTACAGTGTTTCTGAAATAAAAATTGAAGGGTAAGGGAAAGCATGCTAAAATTGGATACCTTATTATTGGTTGCTTCTAGAAGCCAGAAATTCAAATATAATTTAACGAAATTTTGCGTAAATACTCTGACCTTATACTTGTAGAATAATATCGTTATAAAAAATGCTTTGCATATCACATTTTTATTAATAAATACTTTTCTAGAAAACTCAATCATCTGCGTTTACATCGTCCGTGGGTTAAGGCCGCATGGCTATGTTAATCTAACATAAAAGGGAATAATTTAGACTTTTTTTGACATGGAAGTATTTTATTTTACAACTAAGGAACTTAACTAACAATATTTAAATTGTATCTCTCAGGATTTAATATTCAAAGACAAAATTATGATCATATTTATTACAATTTGAGAAATTGCAGAAAAGAAATTCATCTCTGCTTCAGCCGTAGAAAAATCATAATTACTTTTTCTTTTGACACGTTTTAGTTTTCACTGTTTTTAACTGCAAGCATTGCTTACCGGCTCTTTTACCTTTATTTACCAATATACTGTTCTATCCTGCGTAGGATATCCGGTAATATCCCAACAGAAAAAGATTGAGAACAAATCCATAAAGATGAGCCTATAAATGCTAGCAACAGTTTAATTGTGTGAAATAAATTTTCATTACTTATTCTACACAAAATAACATAAGAAGTTCATTTAACTTTAAATGTGATCATATTTAAGAATTGTGAAAACTAGCAGTAATATGAACAGTATTTAACAATAAATAACAGCAAAATAAAAAGGACAAATTAAATGTTCCAACATAGAAGTTACACAAATGCAAAAATGGAAATGCCGTAAAAGGCGGTTATTCTTTTTGTCTTAGCTAAGTATTTCATGACTTGCTAGAGAGCTACTCAAATAGAGCCAAAACTCAGATATCGGGTTTCACCTGGAAATATGGTTTTACCGTACTTTTCCTACTTTACGAAATATATTATATTTTTATAAATAAATAAAAAAATATATTAAATAGTTTTCTTTTAAATTAAATCATTCGAACCATTTACCATATACGTGGGTGGGTATTGATGCATATTATTGCATGATTGTGGTGAGACATAAAGTATTTTTGATAAGAGATCACTTTTAAAATGTCAGCTACGAAATTTTTAATTGCATTATAATTCATGGAAATGTAAAAACTTCTCGTTTAAAGAATGTTTTTTTTTAGAAATCATATAATCTTTGAATCTTTCTTTGCTGAAAGAAAAAAAAAATCCCTGGCGGCTCGGCCTACAGGCACAGGTAGATTTCGAAGACGCAGACCGTGGGGCGCCTGTTTGTTGGGAATTGTGGAAGAAATGACCTTTTTGCCATGATTCGGCAGTTGGAAACCGCCTACTTCGGAACCTAACTTGTTTGCAGGCGGAGACAGCAGGGATTATTATTATTTTTTTTAGCTGTAAGAGTTGGTCTTATAAAAAACTTGTCAATATAAAAGTTTTAGATAATATTAAGAGGATTTATAATAAATTTAAGCGGATTTGAAATCTTGGGAATTGACGAAGTTATAAATTTTTTTCTTTTAAAACCCCCCTTCCCCCCCTTAAGGCAATTTTTAATTATATCAAAAATCTGTCATACATAAGTTTTCGGCCCTTCTCCTAGAAGTAATAATAACTTCAAACGGATTCGATGCGTATCATAATTAAGAAATTATGGGATTTTTTCTGTTTTCACAAAAAGCCCCCCCCATCCCCCCCTTGGTTCGATTTCGCCCATTAACGAACTTAACCGAGCTTATGCCCCTTGATTTCATGTATCAGTTTCGAAAAGATGCGGGAGTTGGAACCGCCTACTTCGAAAAATAACTTGTTTGCTGGCGGAGCCGGCAGGGATTTTTTTGTTTTTAATTTTTTTTTTGCTATAACGGTTTGTCCTATAAAAAACTTGTCAATATAAAAGTTTTAGACAATAATAAGAGGGGTAATAATAAATTTACGCGGATTTGATATCTTGTGAATTGACGAAGCTATGATTTTTTTCTTCTAAAACCCCTTTCCCCCCCCCCCCCTTGGGGCCATTTTTAATTATATCAAAAATCTGTCATACATAAATTTTTGGCCCTTTTCCTAGAAGTAATAATAACTTTAAACTGATTCGATACGTATAATAATTAAGAAATTATGGGGGGTTTTCTGTTTTCACAAAAAGCCCCCCCCCATTTCCCCCCCCCCCTTGGTTCCATTTTTCCCATTAACGAACTTGACCGAGATTTTACCTTGATTTTACCGACATTACCCCTTGATTTTATGTATCAGTTTGGAAGAGATTTATGCAGAATTTTTCCAGTTATCGTGGTCATAAAAAAGTGACATAGATAGATAGATAGATAGATATATAAAGTTTTGAACTGGGGGTGTTTTTGGGTTCTGGGAGTCATGATCGGCGCAGATCTGCAAAATTTTTTCAAAATTTCCAACTTAGGTGAGAATGTAATAGGTAGTATTTCTTACGAAATCTTTCTAAAACTTTCTTTGTAATGTCCTACATAAATGATACCTTTTGTAATTGTATACAAAAAAGAAATATCTATAATTTTGTATAAGTATAAATATTGTGCATATTTTGTGTTGTATAATGTTGAAAATAATGTTTAAATATGAAATTTTACATCACAAATATATATATATATATATATATATATATATAATTATAATATCTATGAATTTCAAAAAACATATCAAGTTCTATTCTACTTAAATCTCCAAAGAGATAATCAATGATACTGTGTATACAGAATACCACATAGCTAATATACATATACATATATATATATATATATATATATATATATTGTTTACGTTTGATCAATACTATACAAAAGATAAGGCATTTAAAAGAATAAATATAAAATTATAGCGAATAATTTCATTCTAAATCAAACCATTCAAAACATATAACATAAGTAAATGTACCAATATTGAGCCAATTAAGGACATTTAGCTATTTATCCTTAATGCATGGTAACGTTTGGCGTATATGTATGGTGTATGGCGTATTTATTGCGTATCTATAATGTATATATAACCATGGCTACGACCTTAACGAAATTATAACTGCAATCTTGACGTAATCGAAATTGCGAGGGCCGCTATAACATAAAAGTACCAAAAATTGCTGTTTACCTCAGATGAATGTTGTACGAAAGATAATTTATTCAAACAAAATATATAAAAGCATAACAAACATTTTTCTTCTAAATTCAACCATTTGAAACATTAATCACATATGTAAGTATTGATGAATATTATTGCATGATTTCGGATCTATATAATGTATTTTTGTTTCAAGACCATCCTTAAAAGACTCTCTCCGAAATTTTTAATTGCATTATATTTCATGAAAATAGGAGAACTTATCGTTTAAAGAATTTTCTAATAATGCGAATAGTCTTTAAATCTTTTGTTACTGAAAGAAAATCAAACAAACGTTCTTTGAAATTCACTTAAATGACGCTGTTTATAATGCTATACAGTAACACAAAAGAAAAAAGTTTAAAATTTGCATCTAAGAAACAATTTTTTTTTTTTAATCTTAAGAAAAGATTAAAAACCTTACGAACGAAACTCCCTAGGGCTTTTAGGAGATCGTGGGATCAATTTGTAGTTCCTGGATTGATGATATTCTGCCATTTTCTTTACATTCGCCAAACAAATTATGGCTAAGTAACTAGCGAGAGGATATACAATAATATTTTTTCTTTAGTTTATCATTTTTAATTTAGTTCAATGTTCATGGGATTCAATTTTCTTTTATAATTTTTTCCTCTGGTGGACTGTTGATTAAATATTTTAAAACAGGAATTTTTATAAACTCGATATCTCATCCAAAGTTCTCAGGGGCACGAATTTCTGTATTTTGTTGTTTAAAAATGTATATATTTACTCAAAGTAACAAGTAAAACTTCAGTGTTTTATTATGTGAAAAAAGTATTTTAATTAAAAATATCTTCTTTAGTTTTTATTCGATTCAAAATATATATATATATACATATATATATATATATATATATATATATATATATATTGATTTTTACAACGATTGAATTTGAATCAAATACAAAGTTATCTCAAGATAAAAATAATTACAAATTTTATATAGCAGTTTGAAAAGTTAACATCTAAGTCATAAAACCATGTGGAAATAGTGAAACATTAAGAAAAGGAGCAAAGTGAAAAGAAAGAGAGAAAGAAAGTCTGGGATTTGTTTGGGCTATACGATCATATCGGAGGATAAAGATCAATTGCAGAATAGAAACCTCATATGAAATGGTAGAAAACCCCAAAAAAAGTTATAACGGATATTAATAAAATAAGAGATAAACTTTTGATTTCGTTGTGCACGGGTCACGCTACGAATTGCGTAGTCAGATGTTCAGAGTTCCAACATTAGAGATACAAAAGCTATTTGTAAGTAAAAAGTTTTATTGAATGCTTCTTTTCTACTCTGAATCTGAATTTCTGGAATTGCTATTGACATAAGAGAGTCCCACCTTTATAAGGAGCAGGAGTTACACGCTGCTGGAATTTCCCAAAATGCTGGCCAGATCCCGGACAAATAATTCCGTATTAATTTGCTTAAATCATGTTTAGCTCAACTTGATTTCGTACAGTCATTATAACTTATTTAGCTTATACCATTCCGATGTTGAATATTTTGAAAAACAATTTTCTTCATTGTTCAAAACAATAGGGTATACCGGAGCACGTTCACGCATGGGGCACGTTTACGCAGTGACAGGGATTCAACCACTAAACCCACTGCTATTTTCTGAGGCTGATTTCATGGCATCGTACGTGACTGACAGGCCAGAACCAACATCGCCCACTACTAATAGGCCTACTAACGTCTCTGGCACTGCAGCAGAGGTCTCTGAGACTTATATGCCTATCCATCCTCCAAGTATTTCTCCCAGTAGGCTTTCCACTTCGTCACATGTGGACTACCCAACATCTGAACAACTGAGACCATTTGAAAAGGCAGGACCAAGGCTTGGCACTAAGAAAGGGAAGACAAAGAGGAAGTCCGCAATCCTAACTGATAGCCCAGTTAAAGAAGCCCTCAGACAAGAGCACTTTGAAGCGAAAAAGAAAAATGATGGCACAACAAAACAAAAAGAAGAAATTACGTAAAAGTTTACTAGTTTCTTTGGTAGCAGAACAAGAAGACAGCAAAGGAAAAAGTATGAAACCGATAACTGCAAAAGAGAAAAAGGTGGTACACTCTGGAAAAAAGAAAATAGTGAACGAATCTGATGACGAAGATGGAGACTGTGTGTGTATTTATTGTCTGAAATCATACAACCCATCTGAAAAAGGACAAGACTGGGTTCAATGTCTTAGATGCAAAAGGTGGTCCCATGGCAAGTGTGCAAAAGGAAATACTTTATTTTTTGTTTGTAAAAACTGTAACAGTGATGATGAAGATAACGAAATAGTTTCTGTTTTTAATTAGCAATAAGCCCCATGTTTTCAGTTTAGCCTATAAAATGTTCTTTAATTAAATCTCTTTAATTTTTTTTAAGTGCTTTAAGTTATAAATAAAACATTTCAATTTGATTAAATATTTATTTCACTTACTCCTTGGTATCACTTATAATATGTGTAAACGTGCCCCATTTGATGCGTAAACTTACCCCGTTACCGGGTCAAGTTTACGCAAAAGACTTGGGCCTAAAAAATATTTTTGACGTTTAAAAACACAAATAGGGCAACAACTGAATACACAAATTTTGACTTTATTAACTGCTTTATAAAATCACAATGTCTGAAATTTGTTAAGTTAAAACATAAAAATTAGAAAATTCATTGGAAAAAAAGCGCGTAAAAGTGCCCCGGTTTACCCTACACTGAAATTAATCTATTCTGGTGATAAGCTTTAATGTTTTATGATGCACTGTATTTCAGGAAAGATGTAGCAGTAAGTTTCGGTCGTAAGCATTTGCGAATTTTTCAAAAAGCCGTCATAGAATGAGCAATTAAATATTTCTTTATATATATTTGTGAAAAAAGTTTGAGATCCAGCGGAATTTATTCGAAGTAACAAATTAGAGAACTAGTTTGTAATCTTACCTTTTGTTGGAGTGATTTAAGCCTGTGATCAAGTTAGGTTACGATTTATCTTAAAAGTGCCTTAATTTATTATTTTCTAATTTCTAATTTGTACTTGGCAAAGAGATTTTACGTTGTTACAATAAGAGATTGAAGATAAAATATTTCAGAAATTCGTTCATCGTATTTTAAATAAAAAATTTTTAAGAAAAGAATTTAAAAATAACGACTTTAAGGTATAGTTTTTACCTTATTCAAAGATATTCACTTACTTCAGCCAGTTGGTGTATTTTAGTAAAAAATGATTTGACAAATCGTAGTGTTGTAGCAACCCTATTAACTTCCACACATTTTAACTTCCCCCCACGTTAACTCCATTAACTTTAAATCCTATTTTTGGCGATATTTTGTTCATTGTGACACGAAGTAGACGAGGATTTATTAAAATATTTGACGTGTCCCTGTAAAAATATACATGGTACGACGAAAAACATAAAAGACTTTAACAGCATATTTAAAATTAGTAAAAATTGTTCAATTTTTAATTTGTCCAAATTTATTAATTTTTAATTTGTCCAAACTGTTCAAAATTTAGAGGCTCTAAAGTAAAAGGTAAGTCACTAAAACAGACAGAAAGACATTCATAACATTTTTTGATCAAAATAAAATTGAAGTGGAAACTTTACAACATTAAATTAATTATGAAATGGGTGCATCATTCAAAAGTTACACAAGGACATGCATTAAATTTATATATGCAAACGAACTGCATTACATCCTTTGTTCGAAGCCGGTTAAAAATTACAAATTTGACATATACTAACAAAATCGTTATTCCAAAACTCATATTTTATAAATAAGAATGAAACAATAAATAAAAAGTAAGATTTGAAATAAGATAAAGTGGATTTGACATTGATCCAATAATACTTTGGAAATCAAGTATTTCAGAAATAAATTCTGCGACACTGCATTCTTTAAATACCTAACACATACTGACCAATTACAATAGTGGAGTAGTATAGCTATTCGTCGGAGATGAAAGTCGTGAGTTCAAATCCCGCATAATACACGGTTTTGAATTCCTATGCTTGTTCAGGCTGCTAATATTTAATTTCATATTAGAAAATAGCATATTAAATTTTGAAAATTCCGTACTTATAGTTTTTCTAAATATCATAAACGTAAGCTATTTTTAACGATTTCTAATTTGTACACAAAACATAATTTTTGAACTGAATTTAAATTGTTTTAATTATACTTTGAAGATCAAATGTTTCAGAAATTAATTCATAGACGTTCTTAAAAAAATACAAATTTGACAAATTAGTAATAAAATCGTTGTTACAAATTCCATGTTTTGTACATAAGAAAAATAAAAAAAATCGCATTCTCAAATGAGATAAAGGGATTTGACATTGATCCAATAACACTTTGAAAAACAAATATTTGATAAATTAATTCAAGGATATCTTGCATTCTTTAAACACCTAACACACACCGACCAATTACAATAGTGGATTAGTATACCTATTCGTCTGAGATGCAAGTCGCGAGTTCTAATCCCGCATAAAACACGGCTTTGAATTTCTATGCTTGTTCAGGCCGTCAATATTTAATTTCATATTACAAAATGGTATATTAAAGACTTGGAAATTCAGCACTTAATCGCTGAATGCTTATAAACAATGTCAATATGAAAATTAATTAAAAATTCCATGTTTTAATTTTCGGAGCTTATGGAAAGATTACTGTTAAGGAATACAAACTTGAAAAATACGGTTTCGGGACATGATTCCAAACAAGCGCAGAAATTAGATGAAACTTTTCAACGTATTTAAAAATATTACATTTTTTAGATTTATTCTTTTATTTAATTCCTGCATAGTATTCAGAAATCAAAATGGAATATAGATTTCTTGACATGATATTTAGAATTTGCATTTATTTCTGAATAAGAATATTACTTTCTCATAATACAGAAAATATTCTGAGTCATACATAAGCTATGGTACACTTTCTAAAATTGCAATAATAATAGGGGAGAGCGGAGTTAATTGTCACAAAACACATTTTTTCCCACCTATAAGCTGAGCATGTGTTTGATGATGTGGTTATTTACATTACTTGATTAGTTTGACTTCTACCTTCCACAAACGTTCTTTTATGTCAAAATATTTATTTTACTTTCGATTAATTTCTTGCAGAGTGAGATTTTCTTTTATCACTCTCTAAATTTTGATTCAGTATTATAATGATACACGCTTAGCTTATAATAAAACTTTTGTGAATATATATATGTATGTGTATGTGTGTGTGAATATACGAGGGCTATCCAAAAGTAGATTACGTTTTGGAATAAAAAATAAACAAAGTATAGGAAACAAATTTTATTATATACAGATGAAAGCCACACTCAAATACTACTTTTCTACATAGTCACCATACAAATTAAGGCATTTATCGTAGCGATGTACGAGCTTGGAAATGCCTTCGTCGAAAAATTCGGTCGCCTGCGCCTTCAACCAACAGTTCACGTGTTTCACCCATGTTTCGTCACCAGTAACGATGCGATCGAGTAAAGAGTCACCATCCTTGTGGTAAGCGTCCAAAAAGTTCAACGCTGCAGCCATTCGCTGATTTTTGTGGTCCTCTGTCAAGATTTTTGGAATCCATCTTGCACAAAACTTGTGGTAACCAAGATTTTCGCGGAAGATTTCGTGCAACAAACTTCGCGAAATTTGTGGAAAACTCAAAGAAAGTTCCGTTATTGTGAACTTATTACTGCACGCACCTCGCAGCTCGCGGGATTTTCAATTAACGCAGACATTTCAAACCGTCACAGTATCTGAACGGAGCACAGCACGAGCCTCTCACTAGCACGGCTAGAGGCCGACTGAGCTGCGCAACGCTCTGACCCCAAGATGGCCGCGCTAGCCCCGCCCCTAGCGGACACAGACGAAAACGTAATCTACTTTCTGGATAGCCCTCGTATATTGATATGAGTATCTACGTTTTTGTTTCCGGGGCAATTTGGTGATTACCTTGTATGGTTTGTTCTCCTTTTTTTGTAGGACTGTTAAATACATTTCCATTCATGACAAATAGCTTTGTTGTTTACAAACAAAAGCGAAAAGAAAAATTGAAGAGAAATCCAAATGTTTGGTCCCGATAGAAAGAGCAGTATACCTATCGTAAATTTGTCAGTCGGTTTAAAATAAATATAATTTATTGTGATTTAGACCTATAAGAATGTGTTAAAAAGTTATCGGACTATAGATCTATATTGTCCCATTAGACGACAACTCAAGGATGTGTTCGCAAATGTAGTAACTTGATAAAGCACTGTGCCAAGCTGAGTTGTTCTGGTGGTGCTTTTGCCAGCGCGTTACTTATTTTCATCTAATAATTGCGTAATAATTATTAATATAGGCTTATGAATATGTGGGTGAATTTATGAATTTTATTTTTGAGGGGATTTCAAAAGTGAATACATTAATGAATATTTTAGCAAAAGAGAAATAACTTGAACAGCTCTATGACATATCCATAGGTAATTAATTGGTAAAGTAACAAACTTTTAAAGTAATTTCTTCTATAGTTACAACTTGTTAAATTAAAGGTTAAATTCATCGCGACAAGCTGTATGGCCTACATTGTGGTCAAGTAATGATGAAGGTATTGATTTTTGAACTTTAATACTGCAATCATGTTTTTCAGCAAGAAAAAGCCGTACTAGATCATATATTTTAAATAAGTAAGTTTTCTTTTATCATGAACAAAATAAGAAGACAAACTTGTACAAAAAATGTCGGTATAAAAAATTAAATTTTGCAGAATGATCCCAGTTGACCTAACTATACTACTTCTGACTCTGGCAGTTTGCAGGTGTCAATATTAGACATATATATGTATGTTCTTTTGCGATTGGATAAAAATTGAAAGCGTCTGAAAGGAACTGTATCCAAATGTTGGCATAAAAACAAAGTTTTTTTGTTGCCACCGGTTTTCGAAAGCATTTCCAAGTAGTTGTTATAGTGTATTATAAAAAGTTTTCTCAACCTTCGATATAGGTCTTTCATATGTTATCAATTCTCAAGTAAATATTTTCCTTTTCAACAAACATGTTTTACAGACAAACATGATTAATTAACAGCATTAACATTAACATTAAAATACATATTATTTTGTTACTCTTGCATCTATAAATTCAGTTACGCACCTGTCAATGCTTACAAGACAATTGATAGCGTCCTAAACCCCTATATTCCGGTTTGAGAAAACTGATTAAATCACTACAGAAACTACTCGGAAATGTTTACGAAAATCAGTGGCTGAAAAAGAAGCATTTTTGTTTTTTATAAATGCTTCTTTAAATCTCAAAATTTATTGGCATCATTAACAATTACAAAAATATATTTGAATTTCACATTGTCATATTCTGAGCATTCTAAAGATAAAAAACGCTTTTCGGAATCGTGGGTAACTTGTAAGGGTATTTGTATAGTTTCTTTCGTGGCTATATTATATTTTCGCAGATTAAGAAACGTTTTTCTTTTTATACAGTGCTGTTACATAAATATTTAAACTAAAACACTCCAAAAAAGTTACAGAATTTCTTAATTTACACATAAAGTTTACACTAAGCGTTCTGCAGCCGTTTAAATGACATTTTTTTTGTTTAAAATTATTTAGGCAGAGCTGATATAAAACTTTATTATATTATTAAACTATAAAATATTTAAAATAATAACATTGTGAAATATTTTTAATGCATTTGCACAAGAATTTCTTAAAATAAATATGTGATTTATGTCGCATTGGTTATATATTGTATGTGATTTGTGATTTCTTCATGTATAACTTTTTTGTCATCTCTTTACTTTATTACTAGCAGCTAATAGAAAATCGATACAGGCTGCCTTCGATTAATTCAAGAATCATGAATCAAAACTTACATCTTATGACTAATATTTTATGCTATTTCACTAAGTTTGTATAAATACATCTAAAAAGCATCCAGTTTAATAGCGCTGGATTTTTAAATAATATCTTTTATTTCTTTCGTTTCATTTTACAAAGTAACACAGAAAGTAGTTCTTGAGAAAAAAATTGGAACAATGTTATATCAGAAGAATACAGAGGAAATGAAAAAAAAAAAAACCCTCTATAAATCTATAGCTTAATGCATAATATATGTAAGTCCTTAATTAATATTAATAAGTCCTTCAATCCAAATACGTTCTAGCAACAAAAAATGTAATTTTATGTTTACATTTTTCGAAAAAGTAGAAAATTTGGAAATCTTTTTACAAATAATTTTCAAGAAACATTAAGCATGGCTAAATATATAATACTATAAATGGAAAACAAAATAGAGAAATGTTACACTCATTTTATTCCATTAATTCACACACACATATATATATATATATATATATATATACAGCGTGTCCACGTATAACCTGACCGACCTTTATTTTCGCAACCGTTGGTCCTAGATGCATACTTAACATTACAAAAATGGTTTAAATAAGGTAAAGAATTACTTTTAACGTGATTTGGGTCAAGAAAAACATTTATTTAAAAAATACGAAAGTTAAATTTTTATACGGTCCCCCGGTCCTATAAGTTATATTTAGTAAAATTTTACTGTGACACTAACAAGTACGACAAAGAAAGTCCCATTCATCTAACATTAAAATTGACCGAGTTCGAAACTTTGAAATGCATGACTTATACCACTTTTTTGCATCTAAAAAGAGATGATTTCGGCCATGTTTTCAGGGGTCGTATATAAAGTACTTAAACTTATTTCAAGGTATCTGCGCTTTAAAATAAATCGTACAACTATTACGATTGAGTTAATTTTTATTAGTTAAGTTTCAGACTAATTAAAATAATTTTTTTTTATACATATGTTTTATTTTGAAAGGATTTGAGGCTATGATTTCTTTTAACAAAAATTATGTTATTTTCATAAGGTTTTATTTAACTTGCAACGATCGTCTTTCCAGTTTAAAATTTGTACTCGAAGTTTAACTCACTTTCAAATGTCCGATCGAAGTTAAATTTTACATACTGATTTAAATCCGATGGCAATGTAATATTATTATGATTTTCGACACTTACTATCTTATACATACTTATATTAGAGGATAACACAAAAAAAATTCGGATAGATTATCGTCAACAAGTTTAAGAAAGAGTTTTATATTAGATAACATAAACCTGCGATGGTTGTATTTTTTAAATTTTAAAATTACGTTTTATGTATTTTTTAACGCTGAATAAAAAAAAAATTACCTTCACTTTTAACCATCATATCAGGATTTTTCGCAAATCGTAAATTTCAAGGTTAAAAAACAGCGAAAAATCTGATATTATAAAATAAATGTAAGACTTTTTTATTCAGTTTAATTTTATTTAATTCAATAGTTTATAGCTTATACTGGGTTTCTTGCAGCTAAACAGCTCAGGGGTCCGATGAGGTTGGGAGGGGAGGGAGGATTAATTTTAACTTTGAGCTTTTTAACTTTGAAATTTGCGATTTGAGAAAAATCCTAACGTGATGGTTTAAAATAAAGGTCATTTTCGGATTCAGCAATAAAAAATCCATAAGAATCAATTTTCAAAAGATAAAAACATGGCATAACCCAAAATTTGAAAACAGTGTAATGTAACAGCATTTTAAAATCTGTATCATTTTGTAAAGAATTGAGGCTGTTGTTTTTCATCCTTTTATTTAACAAAATTCTGTTCTTTTTATTCTCTTATATGTACAGTACAAATTGTATATTTTGCATTAATATGTCATAATGATCATAGATTTCACAATTATATTAGATTGCAATGTTAATTTTTTTCTCAACTATTTTTTTGATATATCTGACGATTATTTATATTTCTACTACATTTGTGAATGACCCCTTGTGAAGAGGAATTATCTTCACATATTCCACTTCTAATTAATTTACACCTTAGCCCCCCCCCCCACCTAAAATACCTTTTTTCAAAATTACCATCCTAAATATATTTTATTTTTCTACACTGTAAATGTATATAGTCACAGCCTTTTTTCCATTTTTATTATAACTCCTTTTCAATTCATTTGTAATTATTTCGCTTTGCGTTCTCTTATAAAAAAAAAGAAGAAAAGAAATTATTTTGTTCGCCTAGCAACTATGGATTTATCTCTATCCCACGCTCAGTCAAATTTACCAGACGCCCTCTGCTACCCTTTCTCTTTTTACATTTTTGTTCCTTTATCTTCCGAAATTGTATTATCATTGTAACGAACATGTCTATTTTTAATTTTTAGTAACACTCCTTAATACAACCCTATGTGAACCAGACTCTTGTGGTTTGCGAGGCTACTATATTCATTCCTCACTGTTGGCATCTAAAAATTCATATTTGTTCCTCATCAATCTCCCATTGACTTAACATTTAACGGAAAACAACACCTGCGTTTCTATCACATTCCTCTCGCCAAATGTACGTTAATCTGGCTACTTGGCTTTATGTAACTCTGTCATCACTGCTCTGTATCCACCAAAGAAATTGTCTAATTAATCAACATTCTCTCTCGAACCTTGTGATTGATAACAACATGTAAAAGTACGTATAAGTGTACGTTTAGAGTCCCGGGTACCATTGCCTACGGCAGCTGTACCTATTCGACGATGTACCTGTGCTTTATTTGAACCTGGATTAAACCTGCATATATATAGTTAATTCTCGACTATTTCTTCAAGATGTCTCTACTGTGTCTTCTTTTATTTTTTTTAATAACTTACGATCACGACGCACGAAACTCCAGTACACAGATTGGTTCCTTGACCATAGCACTTGTACAATAACATTTACAGCACGGTACCCGGGAATCAACGAATAGTAAATAACGAAAAAAACTATTATTTAAAATAATATCCTCGATTTTTTTGAGTATGTTTCGGAAATCGTTGTAGACATAAGGAGAGATTTGTTTCCGTGTTTTCGCAAACAGTGTGGACATAACAAAACTGGAAATGACGATAAAATTTTGGAACTCCCCATGTTTTTCTCGTATGAAAGATCATCTCCAATATTTCAAATGGAAGAATTATATGGAATATAATTTTCTCCGAGTCTCGGATAATTATTAAAGAAGCAACTGAACCGCAGTACTTTTTTTCCTTACATAATAAAGTTAGCTGTTCAAGAGAATTGATGGACGAAAACTGCTTCATCGCTTCTTTTTCCCGACGATATGTATGGACGCTATGCAGATCTGATGTCTAATTTGCAAGTTATATATTTTTTTCTTCATCTATAAAAGAGCTGTTTTGAATAGCCGCGGTTTGTTTTTCGCATTCTATTATTCACGGATTTATGTATGAAATGGAAAGTTTCTTTTCTAAAACTTCAAGACTGGATCTTTTTCTCTTCATGACTTGTAGGACTGCTGATATGTACAATAATTCATTGCGGAACTCAATTACCGAAAGCACAACTGAATACAGCTTCTACCGGCGAAAGTTAATAGTGCGACCCTGACGTCAAGCATATTTCACTAAACCATCGCATCCGTCCTAAACACTTAACCCGTGATTTTTCCTTTTTTCTCTCTTCGCCTTAGAGATTATTACGAAGTATCGAAAGAGTAACTAATGAGACAGACAAAAAAAAAAATGCATATTGAGTGCGCTGTGGTTTATTTCAGTTCTTGAACTTCATATCAGCTCAGTTATAGACTTATAATTCATTATGTGCTGCGGATAAGGAATTTGACTGATAAACAGTGCTATTGTTATTGAATATCGAAATTGGAAACCGATATAAACGTTTGTACTTTATATAAGCACGAACTTTCCAGTGATCCATCTTCATTATTATAGCAAGGATTCCCATATTTTAGTGGACATTTGCAATGCACATTTTATGCGCGAAGTATATATTTTTTTAGTTTACGAATATTGCTTTCAAAGGTAAGGATTATTGCGTGAAATATTTCACCGTTAATTAGCCTACATCAATATTATATTTAGATATAAAAAAATTGCTTCTTATATTTGTGCTAAATGGATTTACTGATGTTAATATTTCAAGTGGTAAGTCACTTCTTTTTATATTGTTCAACATGAGGATATTTTTAGTCAGGTAGGGTAATGAAAAATATATATGTGCTTTTATAGTATAAAAATTCAATTTATTTACTGCCCAAACTGACTTAATAAAGATTTAGCATGTATGCACTAGGTAGTTGTGTTTCAACATAAGCATGCTTTTTTTAAATAATATTTTAACAATCTAACAATAGAGATAAAAGGCATAATATTCATTCATAAATATATTTCTTTATCAATAGTTAACTTTTTGTGTATCCTGTGTATTTTTCTCCTACAATCCTTTATTCTAAGTAGCAGTTTGCCATACAGTATTTCAACATTTTTAAATATATGCTGCCGCTCATGCAAATTTTATTGAAAGAATATTTTTAATAAGATTTTGAGTTTTCCTCGTTAAAAGAAAATGTATAATATGCAAATTTGATATCTTTCACACTTGTGTACATTTATGTACATACTTGTGTACATGTTGCGCAAAATGTACTTAATGTTGTGTTTGAATTTTCCTTGTGGGCCTACTCGGCTGGTCCAAGTATCTTCCTCATCAAGGGAAATACTAACGTGACAATCCTGCTGTGAATTTTATCTTTTTATGAGTTATTTGCATATATACACATTCTTTTTTCTCTCATCACATTAAAAAAAATGAATAATACTAAAAATAGAAAAAAACTAAATCTTCTTAATTTTTTTCCTATATATTTTTCTTCTCACACAAATATTTACAATAATTGTAATAATAATAATTGTCACATTAATTTTATTCTAATTTAAATATTATCTTTATTAATTAATGGCAGTTAAGTACTTTATAGATCTATGCCCGCATCTCATGACTTGTTACACTTACAGATTTTGACAAGGATAGAATCTAATTACACTAGGATTGACTTTGCATTTAACATACATACAATGTATATAATTTTTTTAATTCTCCATTCATTTTTATATTGTGTACTTGCATTTATATCTGATTTTTTTTGTTTGTTATTGTATTTGGTATTATATGCTATACTATATCAGTGTTTTTATTTTATTCGAATAAGCATAATACGTTTATGAGATAATTGCATCATCAAAATAAATTAATTGTCTTTAACAATAATACAAGTATAATAACCTTGTGTTTATATACTGGATCAGTCAACGGATAAATTTTATGTTGCAGTACGATACATGTTGCCATATATATATATATATATATATACATTTTTATTTATAACAAATTGTCCTTTCTTTTTAATATATCCTTTGGACGCATAGTTACAGTGATTCAAAATTTAGTGTTGACATTAGGGGTGCTCGCACAAATTAAACAGGTAATAAGTAATGGCAATGTACTTTCATACAAACATATTACACACTTACAGTTTCGTAATAGGAATTCCATATTCGTAGGATACTATCTAATTTCTTATTATAAATTTATATTGTGTTAGAGTGATATTTACTTGCATATTTTTTTCATGAATCCAGAAAAGAGTGTAAGATCTTGTCATTTTGTATTGATTTGAATTTTTAGCGCTAATTTTCCATCAATTCATTTGGATCAATCTTTGATGATAAACTTGGTGTCACTTCTTCACAATACACTTTTAGTTTTTAATTCATTGATTCTTTTTTTGTTGTTAAATTTAAATATAATTATAATATTGCGGTTATATTTTGGTAAGAAAACCTAATTATTACACGATCTAGACATGATACAGTCTGTTTATTACTAAAATTTATACACTTTATTTTTTTTTCAAAATTGCTTCTTTAAACTTTATTTGGTAAATAGATAACACTTGATATGACACATTTCTTTGTATTATTGATCGAAGTTTTGATCTACACACATGAATAAAAATAACTTTGCTTAAATTAACATGTTTTTTTTTTTTTTACACTTTAAGGTCACTTTTGTCATGTTAAAACAATTTGCAGTACTTTTGTGTCAGATATTTCTGGCCATGTATAAAATTACTTTTTTTAAGTTTTTTCCCCCCAGTGCTGGTTCATGTTTTAATAAATATATAAGGTTTTGTGTACAACAAATTTTGCACATCTATACTTATATTAAAGATGACCTTTCCTTCTCAATTTCTTTACACATATTTATTTATTTATGCCATATTTATTGTCATATTTCAAAGAAGTGAAAAATTTCAGGTTTGTATATGTAAGAGTTAATACATAATTGCCATTTTTGATTGTTTATTAATGTTTTGAGCATTAATCCTCATATATGTTTTTTTTCTGTTTCAAAAGAAGATAGAATATATATATATTTTATAAAATGTGTTTTTCATAATTAGACACAACCGTGTTAAAAAAAAATTTTTTTAATGAATCATTTAAGTAATATTTTTCTTCGTTATAAACATATGGCACTGCTTACCGATATAGCAACTAATTAATTAAAGACATTCTTATTTTTTTATTTATACATGCCATATTTTCTTTTACACTTAGATAAAATTTATTTGTATGATGGCAAGTATATTTTTGTGTAATTTTTATTAAGTTGATATAATTTAATCAATGTGTATTATTTTAGTAGCATTATTTAGGAACTTTTTTAAACAGCTTAAAGAGCCTTTGAGATCTATTGCAATCTTGCAATTATTTGAAAATGCTTTTCTATATTCAATAACCAATTTTATAATCTACAACGGTTCCTTCTTTTTTAATTACACATGTCAATTACACAACTAGTCAAAGTTACCAATCCTTATACACTACCAGTTTGTACCAATCCTTGTTATACTCTTTACCATTCATTGTTTTTTTTTTTGTTCTGTTCCTTTTTATATCTTCCGACATCAGTATACGACATCATATATCAATTCCACTTTGCAGTGGCGTATCTAGACTTATCATTTCGGAGGGGGCTGAGATACGGTAAAAGTTTCTAAGAAGGAATCGCAAGAAACGGGAAAAATTCCACTTTAAACAGGTTTTTATCTTATTAGCAGGTAATGCATCTATTATACAATCAAATCTACTAAGATGAAATCGCATGGGACAGGGGAAAATGTTGTTTTAAGCATGTTTTTGTCTTCACAAGTATAATTACATCATTATACAGCCTTTTTTAAAACGGAATACTGAAAATTATCTACTAAAAGGTATTTAATAAATAGTAAATAAAACTGAAATAAACAGCAAATTAAAAATTATGTAAAAGCATTCTCAATCTACCCCACCTCCCTCAACACATTATCGGACTCATTTTGGAGCACATACACGCACGGCATTTGCAAAATAACACACTTTCTAAGAAGAAAACCTGTTTAAAACGGAATATTTTTTCTGGTTCATTTTGAATTTTATCTTAGCAAGTTTCATTACATTTTGCTAAACTTTCGTAATTAAACTTGATATTTTCTACAAATTTCGGAGGGGGCTGAAGCCCCATCAGCCCACCCTCTAGATACGCCACTGCCACTTTGATAAACACTTTAGTCAATATTATATAAATAGACACATAATTTAAAAAAAAACATACTTTTCATTAAATAATACTTGTTTGCTGATACAAAATAAAGGGTGCATTACTGAATCAGGACTTAATGTTAATTATATTATATTTAATATTACGATTCTTAGAAATCAACTCAGATTTCTGTACAATGCACTCATTTCAGGAAACTTTCATGATTAACGCATCAAGTATTTCTTCCTGTAAATTTACACAAACTTCTTACACATACTTCTATAATCTATACTTAATGCATTCCGTTTTCTCATTTACAGTTTTTTTTTTTTACTAATCAATGTTTCAAGCATTACTAATCAAGGATATATAAATACATAATACCAGTCAAAGTATTTGCTCCACCATTCAATGTACAACTGTGCTTGTCACATTCTTTTTTTTAATTAACACCTGTTTCTTTGACATTACATACCTTACTTGTAGGTTCTATCTATACTATTTGTAATATTCAACATAATTCATTAACACAATCTCTGCACATGTATCATCACATCATGTTTTCCATGTAACTTTATATTAGGTACTAGTTATACCATATATTTATTGGAGGAGTTCATAGAATTCGCTATGCACCAATTATGGTAAACAACACTGTACTTAGTTACCTACTGCAATCGCAACAAGTTTGGTAATGTTAGTTATCATGGTAACATACTTTTTCTTTTCTTTCATTATTCATTTTATCGCTTACTTTACTTCTACATTTTCTGTCATATTTACGTAATCACATATTCTTTTTAATAAAAATAAGTTAAATAACCATTTTTTTCCTTGCTAAATTTTGTCTACAGTTGAAAAATAAAAAATGTGCACTACTGAATCATGCCAGTATGGCAATATTATTATTTTTATAATAAGATTTTATAGGAAATTTTTCCTCTTGTAGTGCATGTCGCTTTCATGAAATTATTGAAATAGAGGCATCAATTTTTCATTCTGTGGACATACACAGCATTTTACACATTTACTTTTCTTACATGTATAACACAACATTTCATCAGTCACATTTTTATATATCTTTTAAGAATTTTTGTCACTGGTTCTCTTTTTTTTAAATTATTATTCCTGACATATTAAATAGTAAAATACTTTAGTACATGCAATTGATAACTTTTCACTGTACATGTTCTAATTTAAATTCTCCTTTTCTCCATTTATTTTCTTCCATAGAGTATGTGTCACGCCTCATTTTCATCACTTGTTTTGCCTACTGAAATGCTCGTAAATTAACCTTCTTTATTCGTTCAATATATGTAATTTTTAAAGACATACCTTTTTTTCGCATTTGTTTTCATACACTACACTTGTTTGTGGAAGTATTTATTCACGGTTGTTATGTAATTGCAACCTTTGGTATTTATACCAGTCATTTCTTCTGCCGAAGTTATATTAATGGTTGCTTTCAGACTGTACATACTTTCTCAAATACCTCTTTTCATTTACACAATGCCAATGTCCACATAATTGTATCTAAAATTTTTTTCAGTCTAAATTTTCACATTTTGTAAATGTAGGTACAAAATTAAACGAACAGTGTTTATATGTTCTATTTTGCTCACACTTCATCTTGCACTAATCCCCTAACACACTCTCAGTCACATTTTTTTTTGTACATGATGTCACACTTTTTAATTCACATCTAAATTGCCTTTTATATTTAATACAACATATGCTATTTTTTTCAATTTTAAATTAGTTCACATAATTTTCTTCCTCTTTTACATACTATGTAATGTTCCATTACATTTTTACCTTACCATCCCGGTACAACAACGTATGAAGTTGTTTTTCATGTGTCATGTTTCATAACATGTTGTGGAATGGTAAGTTGTGGTGATCATTCACCCTACATAGAAACTATATCCCACATTACACATTTCTGACAGTCCTTAAATTTTGTCAATATTTGCAAGATATGCGATTTTACATTTTTATATAAAATTATGCCAGTTTTTCTAAATATGCTACTTCGCCAAATTCTCCTTTATATTATTCTCATAATCAAGTATGCTATATATTTATTTACATTTAGCTTTATTTTTTTATATATATGTACAGCAATTTATTCTGCTGATACAGAAATATGTCTCATATTAAAGGCCTTCAAATAATTGAATATAGTTTGATATATGGCCAAATGACATTTACTTTATACATTATATTTTTTGTCATGTCTCAAAAGCATAAGTTTATGTTGGAAATACCCAACAATTGCAGCAATAAAAGTAATTGCTATTGCTTGAATTTGCATTTCAAGTTAATGATTAATTTTAGTTTCTGGTTTAAATAATGATATATGTGTGCACACTACTAAAAAAACTAAAGAAAAAAATCCAGAAACATACTGATTATTATTTTGAGCTCATATTTATGTATACTTTTCAAATCTTCAAGCATAAGAGGTCGACCCAGCTTGTCTTTATTTTATCATGCCTATACGCATGCATATATTACTTGAGACATGGTGTTTCTGTTTTTGTTTCAACATTTTTTTTGTGAATTATTATCAATTACGCTTAGATAATTTACCAGGGTTCTATCACAAGTGTTTTTTTGATGATTTTATATGTGAATTGCTATGTTAGTGAAGAGGTGCAGGTAAGTTTTCCGGTGCTCATGCCCTCCTTAATACAACAAAAATAATTTTTCTTTCTTCGGTTGTTGGGGAGAAATATGTGAAGAGGAATTATCTTCACATATTCCACTTCTAATTAATTTACACCTTAGCCCCCCCCCACCTAAAATACCTTTTTTCAAAATTACCATCCTAAATATATTTTATTTTTCTACACTGTAAATGTATATAGTCACAGCCTTTTTTCCATTTTTATTATAACTCCTTTTCAATTCATTTGTAATTATTTCGCTTTGCGTTCTCTTATAAAAAAAAAGAAGAAAAGAAATTATTTTGTTCGCCTAGCAACTATGGATTTATCTCTATCCCACGCTCAGTCAAATTTACCAGACGCCCTCTGCTACCCTTTCTCTTTTTACATTTTTGTTCCTTTATCTTCCGAAATTGTATTATCATTGTAACGAACATGTCTATTTTTAATTTTTAGTAACACTCCTTAATACAACCCTATGTGAACCAGACTCTTGTGGTTTGCGAGGCTACTATATTCATTCCTCTCTGTTGGCATCTAAAAATTCATATTTGTTCCTCATCAATCTCCCATTGACTTAACATTTAACGGAAAACAACACCTGCGTTTCTATCACATTCCTCTCGCCAAATGTACGTTAATCTGGCTACTTGGCTTTATGTAACTCTGTCATCACTGCTCTGTATCCACCAAAGAAATTGTCTAATTAATCATCATTCTCTCTCGAACCTTGTGATTGATAACAACATGTAAAAGTACGTATAAGTGTACGTTTAGAGTCCCGGTTACCATTGCCTACGGCAGCTGTACCTATTCGACGATGTACGTGTGCTTTATTTGAACCTGGATTAAACCTGCATATATATAGTTAATTCTCGACTATTTCTTCAAGATGTCTCTACTTTGTCTTCTTTTATTTTTTTTAATAACTTACGATCACGACGCACGAAACTCCAGTACACCCCTATTTCGCGGCAAAAAATATACTCCAACTTTAAATAGCTATTATTCGGTAAATTTTAATGTTAGATGAATGGGACTTTTTTTGTCGTACTTGTTAGTGTCACAGTAAATTTTTACTAAATATCACTTATAGGACCGGGAGACCGTATAAAAATTTAATTTTCGTCATTTTTAAATAAATGTTTTTCTTGACTCAAATCACGTTAAAAGTAATTCTTTACTTTATTTAAACCATTTTTGTAATTGGAAGTATGCATCTAGGACCAACGGTTGCGAAAATAAAGGTCGGTCAGGTTATACGTGGACATGCTGTATATATATATATATATATATATATATTCTACTGGTCATATCCTCAAAAGGAAGGAGCTTAAGAGGACTGTTTTTAAGGAAAAGTAATTTCCTTATCTGTAGAAAAGATTAAAAATTCTCATTTGGTATTCCCTATAGTTACAGTTGCAAGATGCTTACTTTCATCTCTTGTTTTTTGTGGTTCTTCTATTACCATCTTATACTATTCTGAAAGTAAATTAAATCGGAGCCAGTTTCTACCCGAAAAATAGGCCATAAGACTAATATTTTCATAGGCAATTTTACTTATCATTTAAATGAAATATCTGAACTAGTAATTATCTTACCAGTTTCATAGTCCAATTTCACAGTGCCTGTTGAAAATTTTACAACGTTTTGAGAAATAGGTATCAGATACATTGATAGGTTTTACAATAGGTGCCTACATATCAATCCATGGTCGAAAGAATTTTCATTTGAGCATTCTATTTCTCATTTAAATAAAACTAGGGCATCTACCCTTGGCTTTCCGGATTACAGAATATAGGTGAAAGCCAGTATTTAATTGAAAATTCTAATAGATTCTTTAGATTTAAAATATTTTATTTAGATTGCGCACTAACAACATCAATTGTTTTCAATAAGAACGAAGAAATATCGATGTAACATCAATATTTTAAAATAAAAAATATCAATTATGTTTCCAAATAAGGTTTTGAAAATTATTAAAAGCGATGCTTTTGTATTAGCCGATGAATAAATCACCAAACATTTCGCTACTTACACAGCCTTTTTATACTGAAAATTTCAAGGGTTTAAGCGTGTAATTTAATTACATATTTGTTAACTTTGTGTTTTATTTATATTATTTTTTTTATTTATTGATGTAGTTTTCATTTAATTACAGAATATTATTAGGAAACAAATTATGAACTATTCATATTGTTTTCAGTGGAAACTGCTTAAACTATCGTAATAGAGCTGCACGTGAGAGAGAGAGATTTAAAAAAATCATGCTTGAAAATTATTTTAAATCTATAACAAAAAGTAAATTGTTACACAGTTCTCAAACAAATTGCACTTGAAAGAACATTTTTCCTATTCGACGGTGAAAAATTTAAAATTGTACGATGTTTAGAAGTTAAGAAAAACTGCATTTGTAGAAAGTTTTATTGGTTAGGTATTTCCACCGTCAATATGATGTAAGCGTTACTCACGGACATGTTTTTGTTTTGTAATATAGATATATAAACATAAGTATCTTACCATTTTCATAATACAATTTTACAGCGTCTGTTGAAGTTGTCTTTAAAAAAAGGACTTAGATATAGAGATAGATATTATAATAGGTACTGATTACAAATTAATTAATAGTAATAGAATATTAAAAGGAAAATATTTTTCTCGTTTAAAAATGATAGATAAACTGGTAACTATTAACTGTTAACTGATAACTATTAAATTTTTCGTGCCAATTTTATAATCCAATTTCCCAGCGTCCGTTGACGTTACTTTTCGAGAAATACGTCTCACTCAGATATAATGATAGGTATAACAATAAGTCAGTTTTATGATACAAATTATTTGGAGTATTACAAAATCATGATGATTTTTCTTCCATAAGGTCATTGTGCCTAAATGTGACAACACCTAAATGCGACAATGTTCTTGTATTTAAAATTTTAACACAAGAATAGTACATAAGTACTATATAATGAGACATCGGAACATGATGAAAAAAAAAACGCGAAACATTTCTCTGCATTTAAAATCTTTTCTTTAAATAAATTTCCTATTACAATACACATCGTTTATTATAAAGCTAAATGCGGTGAAAATCCCGAACACGTGTTGGTTCACGATGTTTTATTTTTAATTTTGAAGATGAAATATTTTTTGGACTTTAAGGGTTACAACGTATGTTTCATTTACCTGATATGTAATCTCGGGAAAAGACGACAAATTTTCAAATTAGAGTTCTAAAACATTCTACGTATTTTGGTGACTGTGACGAACTGAATGCCTTAAATGCGAAGGGACCTTTAGGAAAGTTTATATAGTATTTCCATATATTGTATAAAAACGATGTTTAAATCAGATATTGCGTTTAATTAAACTATGTTGAGTTAATAAATTAGGAATTTCAACGTGATACTCCAATAGTGCTTTTCTTCGAATTTCCTTAGATATGTGTTTAAAATGATTAAAATAGAAAAATGCATGTCTTTAAAATTTTTAATTCAAAGAAAGGCATTTTCCCATTTAATCAGTGTGTTGTTCCAGAAACATCTTTCGAACCCAATTGATATTCAGCGCTATAGAAATTTGAAAAATAGGAAATATGAATTAAATTAATTAAATACCACTAATGACTTGGCTGATAAGAACTTAGCTGTTAGCAATGATTTGTGCACTGACCTGTTTCGTGCCAAAAAATCATTTTTTACTGATGATTTTTATATTAATGAATAAGGTATTAATGATGATCTTCTTGCTAATATGACAATATGTTTCCTGATTTTGAAATTAGAGATGATTTAATAAGGATGGTTAATGAGGACTTAACAACTAATGCTGACTGTTCTGCAAGCACAAGTTTTCAAATTGAGCACCATGAAGGTAATAATACAACTTCTCCAATAATGTGTAATGTGTCTATTCAAACAAATTTGACATTGCATAGTATTGCACAAATATAAACTTTGAATTTTTGCAAACAATGAATGCATATTAATAAATTAATGTGCAAAACCAGATCAGATTCTTTTCAGTAACAGTCTGGAGTGCAAATCGACTCACCTTCACAAATATCTCTTTCTGAAGAAAATCCATCTCATTGATTTGAAAGTTGTTTGTTAAAAGCAATTTCACCAAAAAATCAAAATCCAGCCAAAAAGGGAAAAGCAGTGAAGTCAAACTTAGGTGAATGCTTAACAACTTAAGCATATATGAAAAAACAGACAATGAAGTGAAAGAGCAAAAACAAATACAGAAATTGGAAATGGGAGAACAATTAAAGCTTAAAAAAGCAAAAACATATCATTTAAAAACAAATCGGCAAAAACTAGGCGTCAGTCGCTAAAACAATCTGGAAGTAAAATTGCAGCAGATACAGAAGTTACAAAGAAGCCTAAACCTCAAAGTTATGTAGATCGATACCATTCAAAAACCAAAAGAAAAAATTGAGGCCTATACGGAAGATGAAAAGGAAAATCGAATTTAAAGTAAACTGAAAAGCAAGAGATTTGGTAAAACTTGTTGTATCAGTCAATTTATTATTTACTTCTTGTTTTTTCTCTGGTCAAAGTTATAGTGCGTAAGGTATGAATGTTAAAGTATGTATTATTTAATCATAATATAGTCAATATTATGTATTTCAAATTTATTTATTTATTATTTAAATTATTGTTAAAAAAATTATTAGTATATTAACCTTTCTTGTCTGTTGAAATTTTACTCAACCTTGATAAAATTTCCTTGATATATTTTAAACCTTAAATATATTTCACAAACAAATCTTGATATATTTCACATCATAATTTTTATTTAAATCTATTTAACATATTTATTTAACTTATTTCTCAGTGGCTTTTATTTAACTTACTTTATGAAAAAAATTCTGGTTCGAATAGAATGAAATAAATTATAGAAACGGGTCTATTCGACCCATTCAGGGTAGGAAGGTTAAGTAGTCTAGGGTAAGAAGTTTAAGTAGTAAGCTATTCAAAATTGAATTTTGTGTATTTCACCTTTTATTAAGTAATTAAAAAATTATAGCAATTAAATGAATATTTTAAGATGAACTGACATGTATAAAACACATTGTCACTTTTAGGACTTTGGTCGTCTCATTTATGTTTTAACTACCGTAAATGCGAAAAAAATTACCTAAATGAGACAATTGTATATTGTTGGCTTATATTACAGATAATGATTCAATTTCTACAAAACAAGTTAATTTTAAACTAAAGGCACAATATTCAATAATTGTCTGCTCAATAAAAAATATATTTATTTAATAAAAGGCCAATTATACCATAAATGTGACAAAACTATGGGGAATCGCGTCTCATATAGGCACAATTCATTTGATAATCAACCTTACAAATCTTTAGTTGCATCAAAGCCTCGTTCAAGAATTTATTATATAAGCTTTGCCAGACGTTATATTTTAATTAAAGATGGAGTAAATATAAAAACAGAATGTTTAAGCTACAGCGTGTATCATAAACATGTGTTGAAAATAATGTTTTGTCTCTTAAAATATATAAGCATTACTAATTTGATAATCAGCCTATTATCATTATGTATATTTCCATTATTACAAAACGTAAATTTTAATTTAGTTATTTTTTTAATAATTTTTTATTGTTAAAATATTTTTTTTAAGTGGACATAGTTGACTTGAAACATAGAAATTAAATAATAGAAATACATTTCTATTTTCAGGTACAGGTTTGTTTAATTTATTTAGTCAAAATAATAGGTAAAGTAATTGTCCTTGAATAATACCGAGAATCATTTATGGATGGAAAATATTAAATTTAAAGTATTTGCACATTTTTGAAGCTCTAAACTTTTATAGAAATAGAAATGGTTTGAGTTATACAGGGTGGTTCACAAAAACATTCCTCATGAAATGTTCCATTTTAATATATATCTCATAACTGCCAAATTCTACGATTTTTTGTCCCAGTATTTTTTAATAGTTATGTTCGCCTTATTTAATCACAGATTTCTTCTATTAACAAAGGCAAATATTACTATTAAAATACTGGTTCGATCGGTGCTGTTTTTTCTGACCCCATGCTGTATTATGTTAATACGTCTTATGCAGAAAACTATACAAATATTCAAACATAAAACACCCACATTTTTATAGTAGCTTTTAATTAACAAGTTTCAACTAATATGTATGTTTCTTAATATTTATAAATATTACGTTAATAAGTTTAGGTATATATGTTAAAAAAAAATCTAGTTCAGACTGTAAAAATTTTTTAATTTTACAGTAAAAAAAACTACTAGCCTGGACGCTAGTAGAAAACTGTTTGTTTTACGGAAATAATCTGTATTTATTGCGAACTTATGGGCAAAATCTGTTAAAATAACAGAAATTTCGTAATAAGTACAGATTATTTCAATTAAATAAACAGTTTTATTAATTACGACTTGGCTGACAGCTTTTTTTTCTGTAAAATCAACTGATTTATATTTGCAGTGCATTTTTAGTCTGTAAATCAGTATGATGTCCGTAGACGGTGAAGATACATTTATAAGAGAAAATGTAAATAAACATTGCTGTAAAAGAGCATGTAAGAGGATTTATTTGTCTCAATGAAGAAGGATGTGTATGGATTAAATTAAGCTTTATGACAGTAAAAATGATTTTTATTTTAATAAGATTTTTTTTGCCAAATACTGATTAAAAAAAATTTTACACAAAAAAATAATAAAGGTCGCCGTTTGCTAAAGTAAAAAAATGATATAAAAGTATAAATTACATTTATACTAGTTCACGCTAGTGCTAATTATTTTCATGACAATAATCATTATGAAACTTGTCTTTATTACAGTCTCAAACTACATCTTTTCTGAAGTTTTTTGTATGCTTTACTACGCTGAATTTCACTTTTGTAAAATATCTGCAAAACTCAATTAAAATAAGAGATTTCTTCAATGATCGTAAATACTAACAATTTCAAAATGAAACTCTCTTTCTGAGAAAGAAGACAATCTAAACTATTACAAGACTCCTTCAAAAGATCGATCATTTTAGTATTATATATAGCAGTTAAAGTAGTATTTCTATTTGATTCATTTAACAATTTCAGTATAAAAGCACTTCCAGTGCTAAAATATTGAAATGAATGTATGACACAGGAAAAATTTATTTTGAAATAAGAAAAAGTTGTATTTCAGATACATAATAAACCGAAAATTTTATACCAAAATTCTGGTGCCATTGTGGCATTTGGGAATTAAAATTAAGTGATTTCATAAACATGCCACCGCCTTTCAAAGGGTTAAATATTATTTATATTTAGTTATATAAATGTGATATGGTAAGAATGAAATTTCCAGTTCAACTTAATTCATTTTAAACGAAAATGTAACATTTTTTTAATCATATATATTATAAAGTAAAAAGCCCTAAAAGTGTATATCCGGAGTAATTTCAAAAACTACCCGATGGATTTATTTGCGGTTTGCAGCATCGGATAGGAAAAATTCCCGCGGTCATTATAATGTATAATATACCGATATAGTCCAGATATTTTCTAATAAAATTTGGTATTTTATCCTTATTTTGGACGGAAAGGTTGCCATTGGTATATGTTTTTCATCATAATTTTCATGCTTTGGAACCGATGCGTTCTAAAGCATCACGGCTCATGATCTAGAAACAGTTTCGCGCACCATTTTGCGAAGAACACAGCTTTGTATTGGTTCTAACCACAGACACTTTGAGACTACGCTTTAAATAACCTTGCATACTTTTTGTTTCACAAAGTCAAACCTGTAAAAAAAATTAGTGCACCCGTGTATGGAGAGTGGGTCTGTTCAATCGATAATTTTATTGTGAATAACTTTGTATAATTCTTCATAATATTTCTCTTGTTTTGTACTATCCAATTGTTTCAACTTGTTTTAAAATGTCATGTATCTATAAAACCACGTTATATCGGGTTCCTATTTTAGTAAACATTTTGTTGAATAAATTCTGAAAGCCCGTTCAATGGGTTATTTTATTCTAAATATAAATATGCTTCTTCTAATCCTTATTACCATTTTTCTACATTACAATATTTGCAATTTTTTTAAATTCATGCATCAATGGTTGAAGACTGTATTAAAGTATGCATAAATATTTCATTTGCATTTTAGAAAAAAAAGCAGAAAAATAAATATGATTCACCTACATGTTACAATCATAGATTTATAGACAATACCTAATTTAGCCCACATTTTGCAGTTTCAGTTTTGTAGAAAAGCGAGCTAAATCACGACTTTTGACTTTTTGTATTTTTTAAATAGGGGCCGTATAAAACATAAATTTTGAATTTCGTAGGAAAGACCCTCCTCACCCATATATATATATATATATATATATAACTTAATGTAAAATTTAACCATATATATACATATACTAATTCTTGATCAACGATAACAAATTAATGTAATTTTAAACTTTATTATGATTTTTTTTAACATAGCTCAGAACAGACTTAATATGTTTGAACGTACAAAGATATTTAAATAATTGAGTGAACTTTCCCATAGTGCGTACCAATTCACCCCAATTTAAAAACCTTGACACTCGAATTCTTCATTTTTCTAAAATCCTCATATCGCCTTTATATTAAAAATGTTACAAAAAATGTTTTTTTAGTTTGATAATAAAATGTAAAAGGCATATACATTGTACAATGAAACGTACAATGTTGGGGGCATTAATTTTCGCTTGGAAATGTAACTTAAAAAATATATATATTAAATTGTTTTTAACATATTCACGACAACATTTTTTTAACAGAAACTGTAACTCGCAACCCCCCTCCGAGATCCATCCAGGGCCTGAAAACAGCGTTGCTGAACGAAAGGTTATTAAGGGTCTTCTTCACGCACTTGAAAACACCCGCTCGCTAATGTTATTCCTATAGGGCATTATTTTTCTAATATCTCGTTTGAATTTCAATATTTTTAAACGATTTTTTTTCTTTTTTTGCATTGGATACCAGAGATCAATCTCTATTTCCGCCGTTGATTACTTTTTCGATTTTCTTTCCAGATTTGTTTTACAAAGATACTACCGGTTTCGAAAGTGAAAGCATCTTCATAAAAAAAATCAGCAAATAAAATCGAAAAAGTAATCAACGGCGGAAATAGAGATTGATCTTTCGTATCCAATGCAAAAAAAAATCGTTTAAAAATATTGAAATGCAAACGAGATATTAGAAAATAATGCCCCATAGGAATAACATTAGCGAGCGGGAGCTTTCAAGTGCGTGAAGTGGACCCTTAATAACGAAAGTTATTAATATACCAATGAGTAACATCGCATCACAGAATGCGATACAGGAAGCAAAAATATTAAAAGTCAAGAGCATTTTTGGTTTCGTTTTTTCGTATATTTGTAAGAAGGGACCATACCCCCTATTAACCCTTTTTTTATTACTCTCTTCTTTAACTACTGTTTCCCACCTATGTTTTCCGATAATTAGATACAATAATGCGTGTGTTTATAACTGTTGAATGTTTTCTTTATTTGCATTATATCAACATATGTTAATATTAAATTTCATTAAAATCTGTCTAGGTGTTCTGGAGATAATTGACCAAATCTAAAAATTCTCTTAATTTTGTATGCCAGTGTATTCGAATAAATTTTATAAATATTTCTAAAACTATACAATATATATTTTGATACACAGAATATGTTTATTAGACATATTTTTGTTTTCATTATTTCTACAGTAAATTGATGAAATCTGTTGTTTTCTTTAAAAAAAACTCAAGTTTCTCCTATCATTTAAAAACTTTTGAAAATGACATAAGCTGATTAAAATTCTTTTATGGAAGAGTTTAATAAACATTGAGTGTACAAGGGTCATCCTGCAGTAGTTTAGTGTATTATTGGGAATGTTTATAGCAATGTATGTAGAAATGTATCAATGCTTTTAGTAACGTATCAAACAAATTAACAAAATATTTAATGTGATAAAAAAAATTATGTCTCAAAATCTTACACTTTTAGAAGTAAATTTTCATTTGAATAATACTTTATTTTCTTCTTCCGTTTCAGTTAAAAATATTTAATTTTATATATAAATTATCCAATCATTTCTTTAAGCATTTTTCAAATATAGTTATGCTGGAATTAAATTTACAAGAGCTTAAGAAAAACATTCGTTTATCGCTTTACATTTAAATTTAAAGAAAAATTAAATTGAAAATTACTGTAGATAAATAATCAAACCTTCAACTTTATCGGCCCATTGGCATGTATAATGCTGAGTTGTTAATGGTGTTTTTTGCTGATGATTTAATGTCTACGTCATAAAATAGTGTTAAAACTTGGGTGCATTAAGCAGTTGCTCAACGCGAAGTAAATATTAGTTCGGTTGATTTAATTCCCTGAGTTGGAGAAGCAATCAATGCAAGTAATGGATTTAGATTTAATATCAAATTTCATCATAGCAAATACTCTAACACACAATTTTGAGAGACAGTTATTTCAACAATTCCATTTACGTTGCTTAATTAGAGAAATCCATCTATTACACTATTTAGTAAAATCAAAATCTGTGTAAAACTAATTTTAATATATATATATATATATATATATATATATATATATATATATATATATATATATATATATATATATATATATTTAAATAATGAAATATGTTGATTCTGTTATTTAATTTTACACATTTCTTATCGCTGACAGAAAATAAAATCGTTTACGTAAATTCCATTTGTCTGAATTTTACAGAACATTAACTAATCTCCGACACTTATCAGTTGTATATTTTTTTCAATGCCATTTGTAGCGCCATTGTTTTATGACAACTAATAAGGTAATCATGCTATATTTTGCAAAGTTTTTAACTTTAACGGTAATTTTTAACCTTTATGGAAATATGCCAGATGTAATAGAAATAAATATTCATACTTTAGGAATTCTATTTCCTTTAATGATATATTACTGTTTTTTAAGGTACAATGTAGCAAAACTGATAGATATGACGTCACTATAACGTCACATTGTGAAAAAGTGTCCCAGTCAGAATGCAGATCATATTATGACTTCTTTACCTCATGACATAATGAACCCAAGTGATAGTTATTTGATTATTCCTAATGTTAACAAATTCTGTTGTATATTTTATTCGTCCCTCAGTTTTGACTCCAGGGTGAATTGGGTGCGATTCATCCTCTATGTCAGGTGACGAAAATTTTGACAATAAGAGTTACATTTTGGTCACAGTGCATTCACATTTTGGCCATATTTTGGCCACACTGCTATAAGGGCATCTTAGTCCTATGATAACAGATATGATTTTCTTTGTTTTCATGATATATTACAACTACGTTCTTCCCTATGGAATAATAACATTATTAAAATAATGCTAGGTATACATTTAAAGAAATGTGGATTTTTAAAAAGAATAATGGATAAAATTTAGGACAAAAAATTGCTTCTGTTTCCAATTTTTAAACGACAGTGAAAATAAAATTACTCTTATTTCATGAGATGCAAGGTCATATTTCAACAAATTGCATGGGCTATTTTTTTTGCAAATTAGACAAAAAAATATATTTTTAATTAGTCAAAAAAAACTGAATCCAGATATTTCAGAAGTTTAGTTTTAAGATCACGGATGGCGTATTGTGTACGCCAAGGGTGCTGAACTCGCCTGTGGGGCAATTGCCACTCCTATTTCTGAATAGTGCCTTATTTAAATTCGCTTTATTTAATTATAGAATATCTGTTTTTAAATAGTGGAAGACTACCATTCGGAAACAGTGGTGGCAAGTGGCCTGCTGCACGTGGTTCCCCATCCCTGTCGTATATAATACGCCCTGCGTGTTCTTAATAGTTAATGATGTATCAGTTTTCTATAATCAGAAAAGAAAAATTCAGAAAAAAAAATTAAAGTATAGAATTCAGTATAAACGAGATTCTGGAAATAAAAGTAAATGTTAGAGGTACTTCAACAATTCATAATTCATACACAAATATTGGAACTCATTCTTTTATAATAAATGTTTTGTATAAAATTCCATCACTTGATTTTATTGCATTGAGTAAAAAATGAAAAAAAAACTGAATAAAAATAATTTGCGCTAATGTAAATATTTTTTCGCTTTCATTATTCCAGGACTATCTATCAATAAAATTTTGGTTTATGTAAATATAACTTGAAATATACCTTGAAGCAACACATCACTAGTTGAATGTCTTAAAAAAAAAATCCAAAAGTTTACACAATCGTCTTTCTGAAGAGTTTGAAAAGAGACTCTAATATTTATTTTCTTATAGAATTTCCAATTTTCTTATATCAGGCCGCGAACTAACTTTAAAAATAGTCTTAAGAGAATGTGATATATTTTTTTAGAAAATTTCAAAATCATCATTATTTTTAGGATTCTAAAGCAAAAACAGAAACCTCAATTCATGCAATATTGATTAAGAATTCCCTTCAAATTTAGTTGTTTTAACTTATATAAAATTATCTAATTTAAATATCATAAATATTTATGTAAATTAATCAAATTCAGCAAAAAGGAATTATTAATATTGACATTACTTTTTAGTTTTTTAGCACAACAAATTTTATACAACTGAAAATGTACAAGTTGAAAAATAATATATGTTATTTTTCTAGTTGAAAATTATATTCGAGTCGTTCTTATTTATAATTGTTGAAATAACTCAAATTATTACTTTTTAATTACAATTAATTTTATGTTTTTCGTACAACATTCATAAAAATAACTGTGCTCTAAGTTGGCAAGATAAACACAAAAACCTTTGTAGTATAATGAACAACAAGTGGTAAGAAAAACGAAACGTTAACAACAATAATAAAAACATACAAATAACTAGAAAAACATTAGTGAACAAATGAAGAGTGTTTTTGTGTTTCATTAAGAGTCCCTTCTTCAGCATAGAATAAATAAAGGAAATAATTGCAAAATATAGACGAAGGAGGCTACCTATACGAAATATTGAAAGAAAATTCTACTCTAAGTTTGAGAATCTTTCCTCATTTGAACATATTATTTTAAATGGGGGTATTTTCTCGACAGTCAGTGCAAAGAACTGTAAAAATATGCATACAGCAATTAAAAAAGAAAAAAAAACTAAATTTATGATTATTATATTACAGTCGTCAGAATACTAGGCCTGCGCGCTAACACAAAAATGTCTGATGTTGTAAGCCGATATTTTTTACGTTTGTACGGTCCCTTGGATATTAATACCAGTATTTATTAAAAGTATTCTTCGCCTTATTTAATGGCATGAAATTAAGTCGAATTAGAAAATAATGGTATTCAAATTAAAGGAACCGTACAAATGTTGAAAAAAAGGAATCGCTCAATACAACCAGCAGTTTTTTGTGAGCGTGGAGACCTAGTATTCAAAGGGGGTTAGAAGGGTTGGGCCAATTATGATAAACAGTAGCATAATTTTCTTGCTATTGTTTTGAGAATTTCCAGACAAACAAGCTAAGTAGCATTAAACGTTTCTTACAGAAGAAATGGCAGGGCTGTCACCAGTCACTTTTAAATGCCACTATTTCTGAACAGTAATCTTACTGGTAGATTCCTATTTCAAATGTTGTAGAAATCGACCACGACGATTATAGTTTGGAAACTATGAATTAAAGATGTGACCGGTGAGAACCTTTTCATTTTTACCACGACGAACATTCAACCCTAAATATAAGATTCTATTGGCATATCCCATTTACGAAGCTTTTAATTATGATAAGCAAAATTTGTCTGTCGCAGGAGCTATATTTTTTCATTGGGGGATAAGTTGACTTTATATGTTTCGAGTTTTGTTCGATTTCAGCTTGGGTTTTGACGCTTGGAAGTCGCCTTTGGTAACTTTTTTTTTTATTGCACCATATTTTTTTCAGAAGAGAAAACTGTATATTTTAATATGACTGAATATATATGTTATATATGAGTATATGAATGTTAATATAGGTATATATGTTAATGAATATATATGTTATATATGAGTATATGAATGTTAATATGTGTATATATGTTATATATGAGTACATATGTTAATAAGGGTATATATGTTACTGAACATATATGTTAATATTCTTAACACTTATTTAAGAATATATGCTAATTTTTCCACATAAAAGAAAAAATAATTGTTAGAAATAATATTATATAGCATTTTTCAATAATTTCAATAAAATATGGAATTTTGCTTTCTCGTTTCGGTTTTGAGTCGATTAAGTATAGGTTTTGGGTTCACTTTAAATAGAATTGTCGAGTTTGGACACGTTAGAACCCGCGCCGGACAGTACTCTAATATGAATAACAATAAAGGGTTGTCATAAGAACACGAAAGTAAGAAACAATCCTCTCAAATCTGTTTTATTTTATTATTAAAATTTACTCCTTAAGTTACCTTAACAAATTTTCAGTTCCAAATATTCTTACTTATAGAAGTTTAAAACTTCGTAAATGAGTGTAAATTTATATCTGAGACGATTTACATAAAGTAGTGAATTATATGCAAATTCCAGTTAATTTTGATACATCGGTTTTAATACAGTTTGCTCTAATAAAGTGTCTTCCCAAAAAACTGGAGTAAACTGAAAATCACCTGTTTCTCATGAAATTTAAAGATAAAACATTTGCTCATATAATTATTAAATATGAAATTATTATGTAAATTAAAATTGTTAATTATATATTTTCCAAAATTCTATTTAATGTTAAATGTATTTTACTGACATATTGCTAAATTTTGAATACCTGAATATTTATTTCAGCCTTTGATGCGTATATTAGATATTGCTCGACTAGACATACTAGGTTCCTTTCAAAAATTCCTGCAGAAGATAATTTTACCTTTCTAAAAATCTAAAATACGTAGAAATTTTCTGAATTCAAATTTTATATGAGTATCATAATGTTTTTTTTTTTTTTTTTAATAACGCTATTTCTAGCGAATACCTGTTATGACAAACAGTATTAAATGACTATAATTTATTTCTAATTATATTTATCTATGAGTGCAACATTTGAATAATAATGGAATTATGTTTATTTTTTCATAATCACTACAAATGTAGCAACGAAAATGTTCTTTGTAAGGTTGTCTTGTCCTTAGGGAAAATAAAATTATTGTATAAGTTTGGATGCATTTTTAGGTATCTAAATATTTAGAAAAGTTTTCCGTTACGATTTTTAATTTCTTCCCAAAAACGTGCATAAAATGCTGTTTTTAACGTACGCTCTAGAATATTTTAGATCCTTCTATAATGAACTCTGTTTTAATCTGACAAACAAATGTGTAATGTATTAAAAAGTTAAAAGTTTTCGAAGTAATTTAAAGGATTTAGAGGAGCAATACCAAATTAAACAATTTTAAATTTTGAATAAGTGTTTTTAAATATCGAATCGAAATATTAGAATAATCCAATATTTCTATTGGAAGACACATTAAATTAAATACATGTATTTAAAATTTACTTTTACTTATTTCTCCAATGGCCTCTACAGAAGTCTAACTATATATATTGCTTTAACATTTTGAGTATTATTTGCAAGAAAATGCGTTTTAAACTAGAATTACCGAAGTGGCTCGTATCACTGTTGTTTTTCAAAATAAAATTTTGATTTTTTTTTACTTTTCCTAAATATTTATTATAATGCAATAACACGAATTTATTTGAAATAAAACTAATACTTTTTTCTACAGGCATACTAGAATTACCTTCAGGGATCATCACTGACCCAAACAAGATAATGTATTTTTCTTTCATTTAACAAATGCATGGGTAGTTTAAGAAAACATGTTCTAATATGAGCAGAAAAGACTATATTCTAAAATTAGCCGAAGAGCTAAGACAGAAATATACTGCAACAGAACCTGAAGTTATCCATCAACGGACCACCCCAAAAGTTAAAAAATAATAATAATTAAAAAAAATGAAAGTGTCCCCAGATAACGACAATAAAACTAATAGTATGTGTGAAAATAGTTTAACATTTGAACGTGGATAACTCACAAAAAAAAAAAAAAAAAAAAAAAAAAAAAAAAAAGACTATAACATTTTGTGTTAATTGTTTCAATAAGTAGTACAATGTAAGTAAAAAAAACGTAGAGCTATATATATTTAATTTTTATTGTGTTTTAATACCTTATTAAAATGTAGGAACATTATTACGAAATTGAAATTGATAATTAAAATATATACTATTTGAAAGATATTTCTTACTTTTCATTTATACGTGTTGTCAAAATCTCAAAGTATCTATTCCGAAATTAGAAATTAAATTTTTTTTTCATAGTATCTATTCACAAAATTCCATATTATGTAACATTCTAGAAGCTAATAATTTATACAAAAATTATTAATTAAAAATCATTGTGTTAGTCATCAAACCTTATTGTGTGTCTGTATTATCATACAACGCACACTGTTAAAAAAAATCTGAAATTCACGGTTATTTTTTTCCTGAATTTCACAGAAAAAGACCTTTTTTTCTACAAAAGGGTATTTTCCGTTAAAAAACAGAAAATATTCTCATATTTCCTGAAAACAACGGAACGGACGGAGAGGAAAGGGGCCAGCGGAGATATTCCGTTATCTTATCTGCTGCATACTTATTTTCAATGTTTAAAAAACTGACATGTTGTTGCACAGAAAAACTAAAAATTTAATACATTAAAATTTTGAGTTTATTAAAAAAAAATAGTACTTTCGAATTAAAAAATAACAATTTTCCCATTCTTTTAAAATTATTTACAATTTATTTTTTAAAGTTATAAGAAAATAATCGCACTTAAAATATATTCTAAACAAGCAGATTAAAATATATATATAATAGTTAAATTAAGTGAAAAAAAATCGATTTTACTCAAAAAAGCAACATACAAAAATAATGCTTTCAAATAAAAAGAAAATAATAATATTTTTCTCATTCCTTTAAAATTATTCGCAATTTAATATTTAAAGTAATAAAAAGTACTCGCACTGAAAATATATTCTAAGAGAACAACACCATTTAAAAAAATATATAATAGTTGAAAAAAAAATCGCTTTTCTTAAACAAGCAAACATTTGTTATCGAATTTAATTCAAATATAATATTTATATTTTACATCTAACAATCAAATTAAGAATATATATAATTCATGTTTTTATCCTGAATTAATATTACAATTTTAAAACATCAACATCATCTCCCCGCAATTAACTTCAAAATTACCAAGCTTCTAAACCCCAAATTATGTCAGTTCTAAGCCGCCATTTTGAGAATTTCCATATGATCCTTTCAATCTGCTATTATAGCAAGTGCCCACTGGTCAAACCGGCAGGCAAGACACTGGACTCGAGTCACTGTCACCCCTGGTTTAAAACCCAGTTCGACCAGAATATATTCTTGACGTATATCACATAGTAAAAACTCCCGTAATAGTCCACAGATGGCAGCACCAAGTCAGAAGTAAAATATTTTTTAAACCGAGTTTATCTATAACGGAAAATTCCCTTTCCTGTCAGTGCTACGAGGACTATATCCGTGATTTCTGAGAGCGTTAACGGAAAGTTACCGCTTCTGCAAACGGAGATTGTCCTTCTTTTATCTTTCAAAACGGAAAATCTACTAACGGAACGGAAAAAGTCCGGCTACTTTGCTGCCAGTAGTTTTACCGTGAATTTAAGGATTTATTTTTAACAGTGCAAGAATAACATCATTGAATTCCAAGCTATAACCCACCTCGATAGTTAGTCCAGTCATTTGGCAGAAAATAAAGGAAAGTTTTGGTGTAGTTTTTTTGGGGGTCTCTTTATGTTTTTGGAGTCGCTGAACACGAATCCGAGGTTTTCCAACAAACTTTTTTCCGGGAAATACGTTTTTTTTACAAGAAACGTGTAAAAAAACGGACTTTTCTCCGATTTTTCCAAATTATTCCAAAATTATGCATTTTACGTGAAAGTCGGCAATATATGAATTAAAGAAAATAAAATTTCCTACATTTTATGTATTGAAAGTTTTTTTCTCTGATCAATAGTTTAGCCGTGAGAGTGCCTCAACAATGGGTGTTAAAAACAAAAAACTGTAAAAAAAAAACGGGAATTACGGTACTGTATGTCAATGTAACATAGAAACTAATCATTTTACGCAAATGTTAACTATTAATGTTACTAAATATTATATGTTTGACTATATTTTATGCATTTGAGGTACAGGAAAAGTGCGGATCCGACACCAGGGGAAGGTGGGAGCAGTGGGGCAGATCCAGCTACTCTCATGAGTCGAGGGTGCTACTCCTCCGGAGAGCTCGTATTCTAAGAGGCGGTAACATTGGGAGTGGATAAAAGATAAAAAACTGTAAATAATGGGAATTATGGCCCTGTATCGATGTAATATGAAAATTAACCATTTTAAGCAAACGTTGACTATTAATGATACTAAAATGTTCCAATGAATTTCGGTTGCAAAGCATTCGGACGAAGACCTTGAGGAGTTTTTGACGTACGATCTAGGCCCTTATTCCTTATCCCTATTCGACAATGGTTTAAGAAAAGGAACCAAATCTACTCTCTACAAAGCATTCAAACCCCTAACAAACAAGCGGTTCAGCGGCAGAATTCAATTCGTCATTGATGGGTTTTTTTTTTATTGCATAGGGTTATTTGGCCTAAGAATCAGCCTTTTTCAACAATCTGCGATAAATATGTTGAGTCACTGTACCAACCGCAGGCAGTAGTGGTCTTTGATGGCTACCCTGATGACTTACAAGGTGGTACAAATACTGCTGAGCGTATGAGACGAGCAAGGAAACATTCTTCAACGGATATATTGTTTGACGGTACAATGATACCTACCATTTGCAAAGAAAAGTTTCTTGCTAACCCGAAAAACGGGTGTCGGTTAGTATCTATGATGAGTGATAAGTTCTTATCAGCAAATATTACATGCAAGCAAGCAAAAGACGACGCAGACACCTTGATTATAAACACTGCTTTGTCCTTGGCTCCATCAAATGAGACGGTAATTATATTTGGGGAGGATGTAGACCTCTTGGTCATTTTGATAGCTCTCTGCAGGGCTGAAAACGTTTTCTTTTTAAAACCTGGAAAGGACACTGTTTCTCCAGTGATATTTTCTCCAATTAATGCTGTGAGTTCAACGGTTGCGGAAAACATCCTCTTCCTACATGCTATGAGCGGGTGTGATACAACGTCAGCACCATTTATGCAAGGAAAAATGAAGTTCCTCAAAACTCTTGTGAAGAATTCAGATGTTGCTGACGCTGTTAAAGTATTTAAAGACTCCAACGCTACTAAAGAGATGATTGCAACTTCTGGGGAACGTTTCCTGGTCTTGCTGTACGGTTATAGTGGGACAAATGTGCCTTCGCTGAACCACCTAAGGTATATTTCGTACAAGAAGTCAGCATTTAAATACAATTCAAATATTGCTGCTTTACCACCATCTGCAGCAGCAGCACGACAACACTCTTTAAGAGTATATCACCAGGTGCAGCAATGGCTAGGAGTTGAAAAAAAATTGCTGAAGAGTGTGGATGGAAAAAAACAAATGTTGGCCTTGAGCCTGTATTTACTTTACTACCCCCTTCTCCCCCTGCGTTGTTGAAGCTTGTGTCATGTAAGTGCAAAAAGAACTGCCAACAAAATTGTGGGTGCAAGAAGGCAGGTCTTTGTTGTTCTAACATGTGCCTCAACTGCGAAGGGAACTGCAACAACATCTCAGTGGTGAATCAAGATGAGGAAGACGAGTTATACCCTGAAACCGAGCTGGAGATGGATTGCCCACCCATTGAATCCGTGGACCCAATGGAAGAGGAACAAGTTATGCCACAAGGTATGAAATATTTACCATTAAGAAAACATTTATTCTATAATATTGGTAGTAAATAAAAAATCCACTAATTCCATACGTCTATTTTCTATGTTGTAGATATCGATGAACAGCAGGGACCTTCAAATAAAAGATTGCGGAAATAAGAATTTTGCTTTTTGACTTCATGTAAATACACTAATGTTTGTTACTAATGTACATGATAATTTATAATTAAATAATGATTCATAATGAGTCGCCGTATTTATTATCAGACAACTTCATTGTAAAATGTAGTCAATCTTATAGTTTTTAGTAGCATTAACAGTCAACGTTTGTTTAAAATGGTTAATTTACATGTTACATCGACGTACAGGGTCGTAATTCCCGTTTTTTACAGTTTTTTGCCTTTTAGACCTCTCAATTTTACCGCCTCTTACAGTATGAGTACTCCGGTCGAGGAGCACCTTCGACTCATGACAGAAGGTGGAACTGCTCCAGTGCTCCCATCTTCCCCTGGCGCAGGATCCTCACTTTTCCTCTACCTCAAATGCGTAAAATATAGTCAAACATATAATCTTTAGTATCATTAATGGTTACCGTTTGCGTAAAATGGTTAGTTTCCATGTTACATCGACATACACTACCGTAATTCCCGTTTTTTTACATTTTTTTGTTTCTAACACCCTTTTTTGCGGCACTCTCACGGCTAAACCATTGATCAGAGAAAAAAACTTTCACTACATAAAATATAGGAAATTTTATTCTCTTTAATTCATATACTGCTGACCTTCACGTAAAATGCACAATTTTGGAATTATTTTGAAAAAACGGAGAAAAGTCTGTTTTTTTACACGTTTTTTGTAAAAATAAAAAACGTATTTCCCGGAGAAAATTTTGTTGGAAAACCTCGGATTCATGTTCAGCGACCCCAAAAACATAAAAGGACCCCCCCCCCCTCCCCCCAAAAAAACTACACCAAAACTTTTCTTTATTTGCTCTTTTTTATCCCCTAATGCCTGGGTATAGTTCTGGGTATAGAAGACACACGATAATTCTAGTGTTAAAAGAAGTGTCACAGCTGTGAGGACAAAATTTAAGTGGTAAAATATCTGCTCTTTTGAATTTTGTACTTAATAAAATTTGAGAGACAAACAGTTGGAAACTATTACGCTTTGAAAAATTAATATTGGATGTATAATTCTCTATTTATAACTGAGCTTAATCTTTTAAGAAATCCATTTAGTTCTCATTGAATTTTTACTTAAGTATCATTCATAAAGTGAGATTAAGGAAAACAGGTAGTTTAACCCTTAACTGTTGTTAGCGGTTGCCATACAGTTGTTTTTATCAATTTTCACAGTTTTACTGTAGATACTAGTGAAATTTTGTTGCGTTTGGAGCCCTTGTACAGTCGCTAGCGACTTCTGAATAGGTGAATTTTAAATATAATTGTCCTGTACATACGTTTAGTACAGAAAAAGTACCTTATAACTTAATTGAGTCATTTATTCATCTTTCGATCAAGCGGTCTCAGAGACTGTGATCACAGTAGCTATGAGACAATTTCTGTCACAGCAGTTAAAGTTTAAATTCAGTAAATAAAAACTGATATTTATTTTAAAACATTTTCTTAAAGAATGATTTAATAAAATGGGTATTTTTACGCCATCTAAAATTTAATATTAGAATATTAATAGCAGTAATTTATTGGAAAATAAAAAATAATTAACTGTAAGCATGCCAGACACTTGACAGATTTTAATCTGAAAGATAAATGTATGATTAATTGAATCGAGATAACTATTTACAGCAATGTTTGTTTTACATTGAATATTGACCTTTCAGATAATTACTCAAGATTGTGATACTGGAAGGGTTTGAGAATATCACAAAATTCGTATTTAATTATTTTTAATGAGATCATTCTGATTAATTTATTCTCCAGAAAAGTTCTAAGCAATTGAAAATATGCAGCACATTTTGTCATCATCTGTTATACTTCGTGGTTCGCACTGTCTTAGAATTTGAGTACTTCTATTTCCGAATAGCAATCTTCTTATATAATGTCAGAATTCGTAGTAATTTAGCGTCATTAATTAAAGAAAGATTATTATTTGGAAATAGTGGTATTCAAAATCAAGCACTGTACGAACCGTGTACTTCATCAGCTGCTTGATTTTGCATTTTTAGTATTTCTAATATACAAGATATTCTAAATAAACAAAGTAGTTTATGGAAATGAACTTGAAAACTGCTTACAAAGAAAAATAATAGCAAAGTTTTTATGCTGAAATTTCTATTTTTAATTTTATATTTAATAACATGTTTGCTAATGACCTTTAGCTCTTAATTTAAGTTACTTTTGATTTATGATGAAACCACCCAAATTACAACATATTTTGCATGCGTTCAGCACTTACGTGTAATTTAGTAGCATTTTCTTACAAAATAAAAAACTAAATATTTTACACACGGTCTTTATGGTGTAAACAAAAGTTTGTTGTCATGGTAACACAAAAATTGCAGGAGTTCAAAATTATTTTAATGTTTGTTACATGAATAAGACAATTGAGGAAAACTGAAATTATACGCAATTTTGTATGATAAATTATCCGTGAAAATGGGTTGTATTTTAATGAAGTGTTACAAAGGTTTTCAAAAACCGTTTGAATCAATAATCCCCTTCCTTTTTAACATGAAAAATATGAAAAAGTTCCGATTCATTTTTAAATTTGTTGACCGACAATTTAAGATGAAGTCACTTGTATATAATGCTTTTTTTAGCACTATAATTTAAAAATAACCTTAGCCTTATTTAATTGGAGGGAATCTTGATTAACCCTCCTAATACCAACGTTTTTTCCTTTCAATGAGTACCACTTGGGTCATATGTGACCCCACTAAGATTTTTATATTTGATACATGTAATATTATAACCAAATGGTTATAAACCTTAAATTCATTTGTTTTGTTACAAAAAACGTGTTTTAATATAAAATAATATAAAAATAATAAAATAACATAATAATATAAAATCATATAAAATTCATAAAATAATATAATAATATAAAATAATATAAAAATCATAAAATAATATAAAAATAATAAAATAACATAATAATATAAAATCATATAAAATTCATAAAATAATAAAATAATATAAAATAATATAAAAATCATAAAATAACATTAAATATAAAATAATATAAAATAATAACTCTTTTTTTCTTTCCCTGAGTACCACTGGGGTCATATATCATCCCACTGATATTTTTATTTTGTTACTTGTAATATTATAATAACTAAATGATTATAAACCTTAAATTAATTGTTTTGTTACAAAAAATGTCTTTTAATGTAAAATAATATAAAATTTTTTGTTCAAAATTTCATATAAAATATAAATTTGTATTGAGGTCACATGTGACACCAGTGGTACACAGTGGATAAATTGTAAATAAAAAAAAATGTACACATTTTATTAATTACCTCTATATGAGTCAAATATTAAGCATACAATGAACAAATTCTTTTTTTTTTCAGAATTTTTAAACTCATACATTTTTTACAGTTGTACGGTAAAGTTGCTCTGGGGTCACAAGTGACCCCATGATAGTAGGCGTGTTAAATAAGGCGAAGATTATTTTTCAAAATTTCTATTAACAGAAAGATATAAAATTTGAAAGCTTTGAAAAGCGAGTATATTCCGTCACAGGAGAATAATGTGTTAATTTGTGCTGTACAGAGTAAATAGTTTTCAATTACGAATGTTGAAGTAAAAATAGCTTTAGGCTTTAGGCTAGATATCCAAAGTCATAGGTAAAAAAAAAATTCTAAATTGCAAAAGATTTTTCCCATGTTGCGCACAATCCTTACTATTTTCAAGAAGTATAGCACTTTTATTTCCTAGCAATAATCTTCCTCTTATTTAATTACAGAAATTGTAATAATATGCTGCGTTAAATAAGGGAAAAGTTAGTAATCAGAAAAAGTGGTACTCAAAAGCCACACGTACCCTTTCTCCACACTCCTAAAAAAATAATGCAGCAAAATTATTTCACGGCATTATTTTTTTTTAATTCAATGTATAATAACAGGGTTTCTTAATATTTTGTGTATCAAATTATATATTTTTATGCTTGTAAAATGTAATTACACAGTCTTGGAGAATTAAGATTTTACAAAAATTTCTTAAATATTATTGATAAGTTTGGTATCTCTTATAGTGCTATATTTAAATAACCCCTCTGTTTTTATTTCACGAGATAATATTTTCCTTTCCAAGGCAATTTTGGAGATTTTCTTGAATTCCAATTTTTGTTAAAACTATCTTTGAATATAAATTGTTGACAGATGATGTTTAACTAAAAAGTATATAAATTAAGCAAAATATTTTTTAATTTTATTACAAATTATTATAAATCTGAATGGTATATGTTACGGTTTCACAACACCAAAACATAGGTGCTGACTTCTTTTCAGCGAAGAACACCTTACTTTTTACATTATTTATTTCATTTTCCATGCATATAAAAATACACTGCCTCTATTTTCAATAAAATAAGATTTATTGAAAATATCAAATTTAGTATTAAATCAGTTGATTTTTTTTCTGAAATATCAATATATACATGTCAATGTATTTTTTAAAGCAACATTTCTGAAATTAGAGTCCTAAAGGATATAAATTGTACAAATTTTATTTCAGAAAATTAAGTTTTACCTGCTGATAATCATTCCATGATTTTTTCATTGTTTTTTAAATATTTTTTCAAAGATTGTTATTTTTTAGAGAATAATATTTTATTCATAAAATTTAAACTTATATATTCACTTTAATATTTTAAACTTTGAATTTGTCAATTAGTTAACACTGGACTTTAACTAATTTATACATATATACGATGACAAAGTTATCGTTTAAAAAGTATTTAGCTATTTTGCTTATAATTTTTCTTATTTTTTATAAGTATTATGAAACTAATATTTGTATTTAAATAAAGACATACAATTATCAATTAGCAAAAATCATTAAATATTTATAGAACTATAATAAAATTAAAGTATTAATAAAAACAAAAGTTTAATTTATAAAACATAAATGATAACAATTCCATTAATTTTAATTATATGATTTAGAAAAGTATTTAGCTTATACAATAAAATGTTGTTTGTTGCACAAGCTAGAAATGTCAATTTTTTTAATGTATGGAACATAATTAAACATATAAAGCAATGAACCAAATAAGCTAAAATTTTTTTAGAATCCATTCACTAATTTCACAGTTTACTGGAAAGAACGTCACTTAGATATAATGCAGTCTGTTGACATCTTACGATAATAAGGAGATAGCATAGCAAAACATGAAAACTGCATGTTACCGTTACGAAAACAGCAGTTTACAGAGTGTGTCAGAAGTGATGGTGAAAACTGAAAGAGGCGATAATAGATGTGAAAAAAATTAATTTTTGAAGACCAGTGTCGCAATGTACTATCGTCTAAAAAAAAAAAAAAAAAAAAAAAAGGAAAAAAAGGAAAAAGGAAAAAAAGAAAGAAAGAAAATAGCACCCCTATGAACTCTGCCGCAAATCCTCGTATAAAAATGTGACTGGTACCATTCTATTAAGAATAACGTCTACTAATTAATGTTATACTTAAATTTTACTTAGTCGATCGTCTACATATAAAAGTTGTTCCACACATGAAAATGTTCAATGCTAAGACCTAATTTTAACATTATATTTAGATTTTACGGTACATTTTATCAAATTAAAAGGCATAATAAATTTTAAAAGGCAAGTCATTCTATCCAGTAGTTTAGGAATTATTTCTGGTTTAAAATTTAAAAATCCTAATGTTAAATTCATTTTTAATCGTTGCAAAGTAGTTATTTAATTTAATCAAAGTTTAATCGTAGTTATTTAAGCATAATTCAAACACTACATGGCGGAATGAGTTGTAATTTTGGATTCTCATATTTGACGCTTCTAGAAACCGATTTCTGTTTTAAAAAAGTTCATAGGTTCATTTCAAATTTTTTCGAAACATAATTTCGAAATTAGATATTTTTTAAATCATTTTTTGAAAAAATATGAATTGTAACCTATGGATTTTTTAGCAGAAATCTATTTATAGAAGCTTCAAATGTGCGAATTCAAACTTACAGCTGATTTCCTGAAGTAGTTTTCGAGTTATGCTGAAAAACTATCCGCATTGCTATCTCTTTTGCAACGATTAAAAATGAACTTAAAATTAAGACTTATAGCTGAATAAATCCTAAACTACTTGACATAATAACTTGCCGTTTCGGTATTCTAAGATAAAGTTTATTGGATAATTCAAATATGATGTCAAAATTTTTTGTTAGTAATGGAAATTTTCGAGATTGGTACAATTTCTAGATGTAGAAGACCCCTAAGCAAAATTAAAGTTTTGCATTAATTAGCACACGGTATTACTAATTTGAATGGTATCAGTCATATTTTTATACGATGATTTGTTCCAGAGTTAGTATGGGATGTTCTCTCTCTTCTTTTGTTTTTCTTTAACAACCTTACCATCTGTGTCGAAAAGAAAGAAAGAAAGATACACCCGCCTTTATTCGCAAATCATTTACAATAAAATCATACCAATGGCGTCGTTGAACTCGGAATAATGCTTTATTTTTAATATGAGTGCAATTTTTGAAATTGGGTTCGCCTACATATTAAAATTGCACTAACTTTGTTTTTTCAATCAGTAACATTCACTTTTGACGCCCCATTTTAGTTATATATAAATAATTGCTCTATAAATTCTTTATAGAGATCAAAGAGATCAGAAATTGAAGTGGGTAATGTTAAATCAACGTCACAAACATTAATTTATATCCCCCCAAAAACACTTCCGATTGAAATTTCTATTTTTTAATGAGATATAATGAATCAAATGCATAAACATAATCCCAAACATATCCTTGACATGTTTTTAAATTCAGAAAGATATTTTTGATTAAGAAAACTATAAATAAATTCATTACTCAGAAAAATTATACATTATTCCCTACATTATTTTTTATATAAACAGAATGAGCGTCGTCAAAATCATAGGTGTTTAATTTTAGAGTTCATTCCAATAATTTGTTTCAAGATATAGAGAAATTTAAATTTTTGACGGTCTAAAAGGGCCGCATTCTGTTATCATTTAACCACATATAAGAAAACAGTATAAAAAGAATCCAGAAATATTGTGTGGAATTTTGATTTAATAAAGTTATATTTTTGTTGTTGTTAGATTTTTTTTTCAAATATTTTTTCTGATGATTAATTGCATAACTTTGGAAGTTTTTCCTGTGAGATCATAATTTAATTTTCAAAATTTTTGGACAAACCCCTAACATATTTTCTCTATGAAGATTTAAGAAAAAGTACGTAAACTCAGCCATTTCTGGGTTGTTTAGATTTCAGAAATAAATAAGTGAATTTCTAATCCTGGTTACATATGCAAAATTTTTTTTGTGTCGGCATGTTTCATAACGCCTTATGTTATTCACCATCAGTTCAGATAAACCTTTTAAAATTACGTACGTTTTCTTTAAGTAAAAACCAAAAGAAAAGTGAAAATCTTTAAAAATCCATTTTTTAAAGGTTCTAACGATCTATTGAGCCAAGCACCGTAGGTATTTTACGCTAAGTATTTTGAGCTTTAAAATACACGTTACAAAATTTATATCGGCAAACGTAGAATAAATAAAAATAGAATTGATCTTTTCACAAAAATGTTGTTGTGGTGTAATCAAGATTGACATAAAAACTTTATGCCAAATTTTATGGATGTGCTTAGCTAAGTCTCCATGCTACGCTTACGATAAACACCTACGTAAAAGACTTTTTGAAATATTACTAAACACAGGATGAGAGCCAGTAGCTAGGAAAAGAAAGATTTCTGCTAGGATAAATTCACATTTCTTTAAAAAAATCTTCAATTTAAATTTTTTTTGTTTTGTTTTATTGTCTTTTGAATTTTTTTTTGTACGAGGGAAAGTCATTAAGTAAGTCGCAAAAGATAATTAAATAATAACTTACAACGATATTCACTTCAAAACTATTTATTTTCGCCCCATTTAGATGTTACGTAATTGAAATAAGCAAATATTGCAACTTATGCAATATTTTAGGTCCAAACTGTAGATATCATCTGCACTCCAGGCGCGTCATCCCCACTCAAAGTAAATTAAAAAAAGGGCGTACACAATAAATCATTCATTCAGTTGCCTACACTGAAGATTTTTGAATAATCAACTATATTTTTGAATTGAAACTCTTATTTATTTAATGTCGAATTTCTGCTATTAAATAAGACAAATTTCGATACAGAAATAGTGGTATTCAAGAATCCGGAGAGTTCGAATTTCTGTCTTTACCAAATATCACTTACTGAAACACATCCATTGGATTTTTGGCGTTATTTAGTATAATTAATATGCAGTAAATTTATTTGAGGACTAATATTGCATTATCATATGACAAACCATCCGAATTTTGAGTACCACTATATCTGAATAATCAGATATAGTGACCAAAATATAAGTTATAGTGAATATCAGATATAGACAGAGTGATTGACATCTCTTTTTTATTAATCAGAACTTTTGGACAATAAAAAAGAGAATACTGCTATTCACATAAATAATAATATTAATAAATTACGATTGGCAGTTATGCATTAATATGTTGAAATTATCCTGATCATGTTGAAACACTGTTTGTGCTTTATAAAAAATAAATATTTGATAATGTGAAGATGTAGATTAATTTAGTCATTCTAAGATCAGTATTATAAATTAAACTAATGATTCATCTTCTATTAAATTATAATCTTTGTTAAATTATGTTTAGTTCAAAAATGGTATCTTCAATTTTGCTATTGACACAAAGATACATAAAATTTTAATTTAAATAAGTAATAAATATAAAAATTAAACCTTTTTTATGTTGTTGTTCAATTTTTGCAGTACGTAAGCAATGCTGTATTTTTTTGAAAATTTTTATATGGCGCAGAATTTCGGTATCCTGCTTTATTTATTTTTTTAACAAATGAACAAAGGTACAATAAGTAAAAAAAAATCTGATAGTTTACTGATAGTATTATTTAATTACTTGTAAGTTATTTAAATAAATTTAGTATGCAGATGAAATTAATACAAATAAAATTATTTAAATAAATTTCAGTCCTAGATATTTCGCTCACATAATAAATTGACATTTAAAAAAAAAAAAAAAAAGATTAATTCTTTTCAGAATTTAAAATTAATAGAAAGTGTAAATCTGAAAAGTATTATTTTTACATAAAGAAGCCTATATTAAACTTTTAGGTACGGTAATGTTTATAAAAAAATATGCTTAACAAAATATAAAAATGCAGTACAAAACTAAAATGGGAATCTAATTATAGGCATGGAGCAAATTGTGAAGTGGTAACATGTAGAATGCAACAGTTAACAACCCTTACTAAGCTAAGAAGACATTATCATTAACTGATTTTGAACTAATTGGTAGAAAACGTGTACAGGGATGAAAAATTACTTTTTAATTTTAACTTAATTTTGAGCTTTTGCAGTTGTGTTGGCTACCAGCTGTCGTATCTGACTAACCCTTTTGGATTCTTCTGCAAGTCACTCATTTTGCAATTAGTCATTTTGCTATGAGGTTGCACAGAATTTGGCAATTTAGCCCGCCGTTGGCGATCTCCACAAATGTGCTACAAGCAAAAATAACTTGGAAGATTAAACTTTTTTATCGTTAAAAAATGTAGTTAATATAAATTAAGCAGTAAAGGTAATTTTATTTTGCCATTTCTTTATTTTTTGCTCATACTTGTTTTAGAAAAAGTCCATCATATTAATTGATAAAATTACAGATAATTACTTTAAACTATTATTATTTATTTTGAACGCATAAATAATGTTTGTCTGCTTAATTGTAAGTTGATTGAACTTGTGCAAAAGGAGAAATGCAATTTATAAATGCCAATTTTTAAAAGAATCTTTTAATGTAATTCTCGTAAAGATTTTAACATATTTTTCTAAGTAGAAATTGCAATTTATATATCCTGAAATAAACGTCACTAATACTTAAATGCCAGAAACTTTAATACTAACATATTAAAAGTATTTCGCTTAGAATTTAGATATTGTATTGTTATATTTAATGCTCACTCATATTATAACATTCATATGCTTATAGTATATTTTCTGAATAATATTAATAGTATAAATGTTATAGGGTATACACGCTTATTTATAAGTTAATAGCAAGCATACTATGTAAAATAAGCAATAAATAAGAGCAGTATTTTAGTAGCAATTTCTTTTCATAATTTTTATTCGTAATTATTTTTCAGATTTTAAATATATAACGAAAATAGTGAAATGTACGTGAGTGCTACTTTTCTTTTAGCTGCAACCATAGACATTCTAAAAAAATGTAGCGTCAACCACAATTATTTAGATGTTCAGCCCTGATAAAGTGTCAGTGACAGTATAATGTCAGAATGGAATGGATAGGGTGTCTCACTAGAATCACCTTGAAAATTTTGGTTTTAGAAAAAGTTCAGGTGATAATAAAACAAAACAATCTCATGTCATACTTGTTTGTTTAAAAAATAAGATTATCACATGAGGTACTGAAAATGCCAGCCCTGAGCGTCCAAACACAACTGTAATGAATTGCATTTTTGTGACGGTGGCTGCAAGAACCTTTGGTTTATTCGTCAGAATTTCACACTTGATGTTTTCCCGTAATTCATCCAATGTGCGTGGTTTACTTATACAGACACTCGTTTTTAGGTAACTCCACGGGAAAAAATCAGGTGGTATTAAATCTGGTGAATACGTTAGATGATTAAAAACTCATGCTCGGTTATTACCCACAAGATGAGGTCACAAATCACACATTACTTAAACGTACAGGGATGACATTGTAATTGTTTTGTTTTTACTTTATTCCTGTACTTTTTTCTTAAACAAGCATTTTCCGGAGCTACATTCTGGTAGGACACTCTGAACTTTCGCACGTGAATGAATTACCATTAAGAACAGGACAAATTGATAGCATATTGAATTTTCAGAATTTATCAAGATTTTTGTTCCGAATAAATAAATAAAATTATTTTTCAGATTCGTACAGTACCAGTTTCAGAAATATTTGAGCACTGAAAGAATTAAGGTCGATATATTAGATTATTTTTTTAAAAATAAATATATTTTATGATAATTGAAGATAAATTAAAATTAAGCATTCTAAAAGAACAATCATATATATTCATTTCTTTTCATTTCGAATAAAAGTAATTAAAACTAAAAAATTATATCCGTGATGTTTTTTTTTTCCTTTGACGTATGTCACAACTGATTCTGTCATGTTCTTTGAATGAAACTCACGTACTTTAATGATTTCAAGTGGCTTTTCTTTTATCATATTCTTTCCCTTTAACCAGGGAATTCAGCTCTTCACTTAACTCCTGCTAATACCCATAATGGATCCCATGACAATAAGAATGCATTCGATACAGTGTTCACAGTTCAAAGTCCTAATGATATTCAGTGTCTCTTGATATATATCTCATGATATCTTTGTTCTCTATTATCACTTACTTTTCTCCGCAAATGAGTTAAAAGTGTTCTTAATTACTTCCAATGGCGAATTCTGTGATAATTCATGAAAGGCAAATCTAAATAAAAGAAATTATCGATAGATACATATATATTTCAGAAATTTTATATTCCCACATTCTTTAATTTACAACACGACGTTCTACTTATTAACATATAAAATATAGTTAATATGGTTAAAATTTGTGCTGCGTATCCGTTAAATGTTTGTAGAAAAATGCTATAGATGCATTGTAGAGCTAGTAAGGAAACACTTATTACACATTTTTAGCTTAATCATACAGATTGGTAAAGATATCATACGAACTGAATTTTTTCATCCGAGTGAAAAAATGTTCAGCCCGGGAGTCGAACCCAAGACCTTTGGCTTAAATTGCCAACCCTCTCCCTATTGATCCACCTGGGTTGACACGTTAGGACTGAATACCAGAAGAAATCTGAGGAATGAGTGAAATGTGTCGGCCAGTCGATTTCCGGAAAGGAAATTTTTTCACTCAGTTTGAAAAATTCTGTTCCCATTAAGGAAAGTTTTAAAATCTAATTCAATGTTTATTTTATATTTAAAAAATGTCGAGAGTATTTAGAATAAAATGACACATTTCGCATTTAAATACGGTGATTAGATCAAAAATTTTTTTTTTTTTTTTTTTTTTTTTTGTTCTACGATCTACGGACGTCTTCTTTCAGTGCCCTCTTCTAACCATTAGTCTCTTTCTGGATATAAATCCATTTTTCTCCAAATGTATTTTTTCAGAATGTGTTATATTTAAATTTATAAATCCAAATTGTTTATGGAAGACACAGAGTCAACAGATTGTTCTTTTGAAAATTATTAATTCTTTTAATAATAGTATATTTGTGAATCCTGAAAAAATATATTTATTCCTTTGTATACTCAAGAATGAGAAAAATAAGCAAAACCTTATTCTCTAAGAGTGAGGTTTTGCATATTTTTTTATAAATTTTAGACATGTCTGAAATTTAATATTTTAACTTTTTTTTAAATTGATAAATCATATTAATTATGTAATAATAATTCATTTTTAAATTGATAAATCTAAATTGTTTAATAAGACAAAAAGTCTTCAAAAACTTTTTTCTTTTGAAAATTATTAATTCTCTTAAAAATAATACTTTTGTAAATCCTGAAAAAAATATATTTATTCCTTTGTATACTCAAAAATGAGAAAAATATGAAACATTTTATTTTTTCAGAATATGTATAAATCTTAAAAATGGTTAAAATGTAATATTTTAATTTTTAAAAAAAATTGTTTTATTTTTAAAAAAATAAACTCACATTTAAACTCACATTTTACATAAACTCACATTTAAAAAAAAAATAGTAAAAAAAAAAAAATAATAAAATACGTATAAATTTGTATACCGAATTACCTTAAATACAGTTTTAAGTGTAAAAACTATCTTTATAAGTTTATTTTTATAATAATCAAAACAAAATACATTTATTTCGATATACGTCAGAATGTATTCTATGCATCAAATATAAATCATTTGTTTCACATTTAATTAAATTTAATTCCATATGGAAAAATATTATGTAATATCAACACAAAATACGTCAGTAAAGAATAACTGCTCTATATATAACTCTATATTCTAAACGCGATTATCATTTGATATGTCATAATATATTCTAAAGAATGGTTTTCCATACTTTGGTATGTCATTTTACATTTTGAGATGTGTGTAAATGCATCTATATATTTGTTTACATCCATTGCTAAGTTTGATTATAATCGCATTTATCAATAATGCACTGTATGTCATTAAATCTAAATGAAGAAGCAATATACCTATAATATGCTTAGAAAATCCGATGAACATGTAGATTTAACATGTTTCTTGATATTACATGCTATAATATAAACATTAGCTAAGAAAATGGTTTGATAAATACATGTATAACTACTTAAAAACCGAAAATTGGTGCGTGTTTGGTATGATTAAAAGTACGTTCTCGACTCCATGCAGATTAAGCTGTAGTCCATTGATTAATGCCATTTACTTTATACGATTATTGATAAATGTGAATGATAATATTTATAATTAACAATGTTAGAAACATCATTTTTTTACATTAAATATTACCTGAAGTGTAAATGTCAAGAGAGCTATCATAGAATGCATAAAATTAAATAATTATGCGTATAAAATTATTTTGTTTAGATTGTTAAACACAAAATTTTAATACTTATCAACAATATATAAATATATACATTTTTCACCGACACATAACTGAATATCAGAGCATATCTGATGTGGATAAATGTAGGTTCTCGACTTGAAGTAGATTAATCTTCAGTCTAATTTGTCAACGTCATTGTATAATTGTTGATATATCTGAACGATCATACTTATAAATAACATTCATAAATATTTTAAATTTAAAATTAACAGCTGAATAAATTAGAATAATTGAGGAGCACACTGAAATAACAAGGTAAGTGAAAAATGGAGTTTTCAGTTACAAGGCTTTTAAATTTACTTTAAACATTTTAATTTAGAATATAACTTCTTTGCATATATTCCTATTAAGAACAGTTTTCTAGCATTTTTTCTTTGCTTATGATCATAAAATTTATATTTACTTATATGCTTAATAATACATTATATAAATCTGAAAATTGAACACTTAACATATTATTGCATATCCTATGGTTTTGGGTGAAAGCAAAAGTCCATTTGAAACAAATAATAACTTATTTTTTACAACTTTTATATAGTGAAAAAAAAAATAATTTACAAAATATGAAATCATCTTATCGTTTTTTATTTTTAAAAAGTTCTAATACCTCAGGTATTTTCATAATAAAAAAGTCCTTCCGGCCTGTACCGGGAGGAAAAGGTAGCTTTCCTATATCTTCGTTTTAAAATTTTAGCTAATGTTACACGAAAACAGCAAGTTAAAATGCAAAGAAACGTTTACAAAAGATTCGTTAATACTGAATTTGAATAAGAATTAACGTAATTAAAAAATAAATTTGAATTTTTAACTTTTTTGTATATTCATTTTAGTTTTAAATTTTTAAATGGCCGCCATCTTGAAACAAAATGGCGGACCAAGCTGGCCAACGAACTCGGTCGAGACATTGCTGAGCTTAATACACACAATTAGTTTCATCCAAATTGATTTATAAATACGAGCGTTATCGTATGACATAGGTCAGATATATATATGGATATATATATATATATAAGTCAACATTTGAACGGAGGGTGGTTTTGGGGTCTGGGGGTCATGATCGGTGAAAATATATCGAAATTTTCCGGAACTGCTTTCCTCCGAACGGCTGCAATAGGTAGCTTTATACTTTTTGTATTGAAAGCTACCTAAAAGTCCTCAGGCCTATTGTCAGAATTGGGAAACTGAGACACGTGAGAGTTGAAAAAAATTTTACAAGCCGACGGTTCGAATACGAAATAGAGCCTAAGGAATAGTAAGATAGGTCAACAAGCCTTTTTACATGGTTTTTCAAGAATCAAGGTAACTCCACTTGCCTTGTTATTGCAGAGGTCTGCTCAATTATAAAAGTAAACGTATAATAATATTTTAGTTAGATTGTTCAGCACTAAATTTTGATACTTCTCAACAATATATAAAGATATAAATTTTTTATTGACACAAGAACGAATAATAGTGCAAATCTGATGCGGATAAAAGTAGATTCTAGAATTGATGCAGATTAATCTTCAGTCTATTTTTATTATTTCGTCAATATATTATTATTCATATATCTGAACGACCATAATTATAAACAACATTCGTAGAAACGTGAAACGATTTAAATTAAAAACTGACAGCAGAATATATTTGAATAATCGTAAAAGTAAGAGTGTAAAAGTATTTTAGTTCGATTGTTAGACACTAAAATTTTATACTTATCAACAATATATAAATATATAATTTTTTTAATTACATAAAACCGAATAATAGTTCAAATCTGATGTGGTTAAAAATAGGTTATCGACTTGATGTAGATTAATCTTCAGTTTATTTTTTAACGTCATTATATAATTATTCATATATCTTGACGATTAAACTTATAATATTCGTAGAAACATGAAACATTTTAAATTAAAAATTAACAGCAATGTATATTTGAATATTCATAAAAGTAAACGTGTGAAATTATTTTAGTTCGATTTTAAGCACTAAATTTTTATACTTATTAACAATATATAAAGGTATAAATTTACTAGCCACACAAAACAAAATATCGATGCAAATCTGATACGGATAAAAGAAGATGATGCAGAATAAATTTCAATCTATTTTTTAACGTGATTACATAATTATTGATATATGTAAACGATCATACGTATAAGTAACATTCGTAGAAATATGAAACATTTAAAAATTATCAGCCAAATATATTTGAATAATCATAAAAGTAAGCGTGTAAAATGATTTTAGTTCGATTGTTAAACACTAAATTTTTATACTTGTCAACAATATATAGATATAATTTTTTTAGCGATACAAAATTGAATATCGAAGCAAATCTGATGTGAATAAAAAAAAGTTATCGACTTGATGAAGATTAATTTTTAATCTATTTTTAACGTCATTATATAATTATTGATATATCTGAACAATCATACTTATAAATAATATTCACAGAAATACGAAATATTTTAAGTTAAAAATTAACAGCCGAATATATTTGAATAATCAAAAAAGTAAGCGTGTAAAATTATTTTAGTTAGATTTTTGGGCACTAAATTTTTATAATTGTCAAAAATATATAAATTTATTATCGACATAAAACCGAATATCGATGCAAATCTGATGGGGATAAAAGGAGGTTCTCCTCTTGATGCAGATTAAATTTAATCTATTTTTAATGTCATTATATAATTATTGATATATCTGAACGATCATACCTTGAAATAAGATTCGTAGAAATATGAAACGTTTTAAATTAAAAATTAACAGCAGAACATAATTGAATAATTATAAAGGTGAGCGTGTAAAATTATTTTCATCTAAATTTCTGTAAATTTGTCTATATAGTCTTGGTTGAGTAAGTACTATTAATAAGCTTAAATTTTTCCCATTCTTGATTCACAGTCATTGGAATAGTGTGAATTTCATTTTATAAACATTGTACAATCAAATTCAAATATTTTTAAATTATTTTTTATATTCACCAATCTTTCACAAATATAGACCAGTGATTACGGATTTTATATATCACTATTTCCAAATAGTATTTTCATAGATGCCAACGTCTGCGTTTTTTAAAAATCAAATAAACATACTTTGAACCGGAAAATTAATTTAATAAAATGTGTGCTGAAGTTATTTAATGTAATGTTAATACCTATTTTGTTTTATTTATTAAGTAAAATGACTGGTTGAAATATATTTATTTGATTTAAAAAAAAAAAGCGTGGCAGCCATGGAATTTGCGTTGTATTAAAAAATAAGAATCACAGAAATCTTCGATTAAGAAACGCAAAGCCTACTATTCGGAGATAGTGGCATACAAAATCTGTAATCCTTAGCACCTATGATATATCATTGGATTCCACAGTAAACAAAAATTCATATTAACGATTTACTGCTTGATACCGTAATTTCCGGCGTATAATCAGCGGATCAAACAATCGTTTTTCAACCCAGAAATTTTATTTTATAAAATGTAACTTAATAGATCACTGTAAATATTTGACTTCAATTATTGAATACAATTTCTGGGTTGAAACAGAATTATTTGATCCGCTGATTATACGCCGGAAATTACGGTAATTTACATCTTTACGAAAGAAAATTATTTCATACTATTTGAGTGCAGTAAAAAATGATTTATTATACATGTTTAAATTAGTAATTTAAATTTTCTGTCAAAATTGTGAATTTTATTATTCGTGACATAACTAGCACATAGTACAATTTAAACTTACTTGAAGCAGTGTTAAGATACTAAACAATGCCCGTTCTAATTAATAAAACACCAGTTTAATACTAGATAATATTAGTTTATTTTTCATCTTTGATTATATAGCAATAAAAATAAACGAAGCTATCTTACCATTAGAAAATAATTCGACTTTTGACGTTTTCGTAAAAAAAAGCAAAATATTTAGCATAATAATGTCATCATGTTGACTGTACTGGTGTGATTTAATAAAAAATTGTTCAAATGCCTAACACATAGAGAAATACATAGCATTCATTGACATATATGATACAAAAAGTAGTAATGTATTTCTACACACTTTTAAGCTAAAAAATAAATTTGATGAAAAATGAATGATACTAGAATACTCCTATTTTATTATATTAAAGTTTCATCAATTTGCAATATATTTTTCAGTATTAAATCATTTTCAATAAAAGATATTTTTTACTCTATTACAAAGTAGGTAGAGTAATTGAAGAAGTATAAAATATTTAAATACCTATCTTATATAGGCTAATTATAAAAATTTATTTAGTGGAAATTGAAGTTGGGATTTCCTCACTCATTTAAACAATATTACTTTTTTTTTTTCATAATTAACATTTAAGTTTCGTAAAATGTGCTATCAAATACTTTCTTTACTTTTCCTAACTTCTTTCTAAAGTTTCAAAAAGGTACTCCAGAAAAAATTCTTCAGAAAAATTACTCTTTTATAAACTATAAAAGAAGTAATTAACAATGTTTTGAGATGAGCTTCGTTCCGAAAAATTTTAATTTCTTTTAGAATTCGTACCTAAGTATATAATTATGCATAAAAATTTCTAGATACAGTACCGATGAAATAATATATTTTCTTAATATTTATTTCAAAGAAACTCGTTACACACATTCATTTTTACTTATATATTGATGTAAATAATAAGATAATACCAATTACCGAAAAAGTGTCTGGGCGAACTTACTCAATTAAGAAGACCTTTAATATTCAAAACAAGTGATAGAATATTTTCGCTACTTTACTCATTATATAAAATCTGTAACATTAACTTTTTACGACAATTATCGATTTACTACAATTTTAAATTCTAGATTCGTATTCCTACGTATAAATAAAAAGGAAAATGAAAGAAAATTGAAAATCGAAAGTACAAAACATTTAAATTAATATGAAGATACGAGTGAAATAGATTGTTACGTTACCATTTTCTCATTTTTTTCTTAAATATAGTGTGATGAGGTAATCGATCATATGTTAAAACATAAATTAATCCGAGTTAAAACTAAAACACTCAGTTCCAATTATTCTTGAAGATATGAGACATTATTTTTTAATATTTACTATTTTGATATTTAATAATTTAAATAACAATGATAATTTTTAGCATTTAATAAATAAAAGTTAATTAGTTAATTTTTAAATATTAAATATGAAAATTATAATAAAAATATTAACAACAAAATCTTTCACGTCTTTTTTTTTTTCAAATTTAATTTTTGTGACTCTTTTTATATATACTTTTGTATACTCGCATCTTCATATAAAATTTCACTCAAAAAGATAATAAGTTGTATTTCATATTGCATTTTATAATGCACATCCTCCCACATATCCTCCCACAAATGCATATAAACAAGTATATGTATTTCTTCATTTTTACTAACCTTTAGTTGGGTAAGAAATAATGCTTATGTAAAGTTGAATTTCGACATAACTATCTACAGTAAAAAATGTCTTTATGGATATTTTTGTAGGAGAAAAAGAATCGAATAACTGTTGCATAAAAGGGAAATCGTGAAATAAGATCAACTCACTACAACGCGAAAAGCTGGTCCATAAAATTCACTTCCGCAAAGCTTTTAAATTTTGTAGAAAGGAAACACGCTAAACACATAGCTGGAGAACATAGCTGGTCATATTTGAAGCTTCTTTGAAGCTTCGAACAGGCCATTTTTTAGAGAATAAATACATTACTAAAACTTTATGTTTTCGGAAATCTAGTTTTTATTCTTTTATATTTTCAATAATTCGAAATAATTCAAAAAATTCATTGAATATTATATTAGTAAGAATCAAATAATCCTTCAGTGAAAAATCATTTTGTAATACATCTTAAGTATAAATTTTAGTTTTAAGCTGTATTCATAGAAGAACTCTCTATTTATATTTAAGCGCACTGAAAATTAGATTTTGTATGAATGTATTTAGCATCTCGAATGCAGAAAGTGGATGTGATTTTTTTCTAATGATCATCTATTATTATGTGAATTTATAATGTCATGGAATGTCATTATCTAACAGAAAAAAAACAAATTTGTACCAAATTATTCAGTAATAATTTATTTAATAATCTGTTAAGATTCAGATTATGCTATGTACAGAAGTCAGCATTTCCTAAATAATCTAAAAATTGCCATATTTATATAAGAGGGTTCGTGCGGTTCTTGAATTTGAGTAGCAGTATTACCGAATAGCCATCGTCTTATTGAATCGCAGAGTTTGCAATTTTTTTGCAATAAAATAAGGTAGACTCTTTAGTATTTTGAAATAGTGGTACTCAAATTCAAAGAACCGTTATAACGTTTATTATCAAAACATAATAACTCATATGATACCACTATTTTAGCATCCTACTATTTACAAGCATAATAATGATTTAAACTCGAATTATCCTGAAAGATAAGCTAGATTCTTCGCACTGGGTAAGAACATTGATTGGATGTTTGCGGTTGTATTTCAAACCATCGCCTCTAATAAGATTACACACAACGAAACAAATATAAACAAGCAACCATACACGGTATTTTATTACAAATCAACAAACAAAAGATTCTGGAAATTCCTCACCAAAAATAAATAAATAAAAGCAAAACAAAAACTTAACTGTATGAATGTTTGTATGCTTTTTATTGCTGTATTTTTCAATAATTAAAAAGTATTTGAATACATTTTCAAGTTTGTAAAATCTAAAAATTCCGTGCGCTCTTCGTTAGAAAAACAGAATAAAGTACAACAGAAATTTCTAGCGATTTGTATCCGTGAACTTTTTTCTTCTAAATTTTTACATACTAAATTAGTATGCCGAAATTTAAAAAAAAATTCAAAGCATAGTGGTGAACGCTCAATATTTTACAACTAAAGATAATGACATATAAATTACTATCAAATTCCGCTGTAATTTTTCCGGTTTTCTTCACTTTAAACTTACAAAATAATATATTAAGAATCTATGTTTATATCTAGTACATGAAGTATCTCTATTTATTATTTCTAACGTGTCTGCCATTGTTTAATTTTTCAAAGATAAAAATGCCTAAATCAATTTTTTGTGTTAATCTTGCCTATTCTGATGTTTAGATCCTCTCATTTAACATTGTTACACTCTCAAAAAATCTGTGATTTGTTGCAGATTTTTCCGTTGATTTTTTACGAACATTTTCCATTTTCATAGTGAATTTTTTCCATTTTTTCTCAAATCATGGAAGATTCTGCAATCTTAGCCATGGTGGAATAATAAATTCAGAAAATATTTCGTTAAACTTTTATCCCCTCTTCACGCATGCGTGGAAAGCAAAATGTGATGCAGAAGCGGGAATTGTGATATGGCCGATTGGAGAAGATTGATGCTGTCTTTTGCAGGTCGATGTAGATCAAAACGAATTACTTTAATATTTTAAGGATTAATTTGATGTTTAAAGGTTAGATTTTTTTCTTATATCTTCTTATATCTTCTTGTTCTTGTTTTTTTTTTTTTATATTTACCCTTAATGTATTATGATTTATACTAAAAATTGTCCTCTTGCAAATGTATAACTGAATTATTATGCTCTCGAAAATTCTACCCTATTCCGTTTATGGTTCAGTAAGTAAAGAACTTATGATTGATTTTTTTACAATGTAGGCTACAAGTGAATAAACATCAGATCAAAGAAAATTAAAAACATCCGGCGTAGTTGGAAAAGTACAAGTATTTATTTTATGTGAGATTGTGAAACTATTATTTATGTTACTTACAGCAAGTATTGTTTATTTTAAATAAAATTTCATGTTCGTAATTGACAATTTTTAATTAAAAAGTGGGTTCTAATATACTTATCCTGTATATATAGACTGTGAAAATGAGCACTGTAGAATTCCAAACTAAAACTGGAGTTTTTCAAATTGTATATTTATTTTAACAACGATTTTTTTTTTCATTTAGGAATAGCTTAATAACATTTTACAGAAATTTTCATGATTCATGATATCACCCATTTTTTATGAAATTATGAGTAAAATTTTCGCATAAACATGTATGCAGCTTCTTTAAAAGTATCTTAATTGTGTGTTAAGAAAAATTGGTTCTTTTTGCAGACATTGAGTCGTGCCGGTCCTAACTTCATTTATTTTTTCACGGGTCGGGATGTGTTCTGAAAAAATATAAACGGATTGGGCTGTGAACTGCGAAAATATAAACGGGTCGGGCCGTGAACTGCGAAAATATAAGCGGGCTGGGTCGGGCAAGGCGCCTAGAAATTTCCGAACGAGCAGACATCTAGCACAGGACCTCGCGCCGGGAATTTTGTTAATATTTATATATTTAACATTCGTTTATATACGTAAACGCTTAAATAATTAGCATTCTTTTTAAAACTTTATTTATTTCGCATAAGAGTTTTGTTTGTTGTAGCGTGTATATTGTGTGTTTTATTTGCTAAATTTAACACTGAAGAGGCAAGTTGATTCTGATCTATTCTCAGCAAACCGTATACCTAAATATATTTAAATGCTACCATATATTTAAATGCTATCATTACAAATGTGATATTTTTCAAGAATGAAATCGAACTCCTTCATGGAATGAACATGGAATTCATGAATAGAATAAACTCCTTTATGGCGATTTGGGAAGAATTGAACTGACGATGTTGAAAAGTGGCCATTAAAAAATTTGCCATTGGTGGACACTTTACTGTCGCAATGTTTACTGACATTTTACTGTCGCAATGTTGACTGACATTTTACTGTCACAATGTTCTTTTTTAAAATGTCATATTCAATAAGCCTGGTGTGTTCTTAAGAATTTACTGGAAAACATAAACAAGTAACAAAAATGCTATTTCATGAGTAAAATCTTGAAATCAAAGGGATAATAAATAGGGAATATAAAGACGGATATAATCTTAAGGATATAGTCTTAAAGGATATAATGTTAACGTTGTCCAAACGCTAATTCTTAATCACGGTTATTTTAAGATATTTTACGAAATATAAGTAGACTTTTCAGTTTTCCTAATGGTTTTTTCTCATTTTTTATGATTTTTCAATTAGGAATTCATCATACGCTTTGTATTTAATTCTTATCGTTGTCAAATAGCTAATTTATAAACCGTTAATTTTAGAAGTACAGTTTCAATTCCAAAAATGTTTCACAATTTCATTCTTCATCATATCATAAACCATTTATGTCAAAATAGTTATTTTTGTGAAAGTTACGAAATTTAAAATTTTATGTGGTTCCACAGTCCTCTAAGTTACGTTTAGAAAAACCATTTCCATGATCTAACAATCAAAACATAAAAAAATTCATTTTTGGACGACTATAACTTACTGAGTTATTATAATTTGGAAATCATGAATTTTTAGCGTTTTTTCATTACCGGCAGACATACCTATCAACTGTCATAACTGACAGTTCACACATAAAAAAATTTGGTACGTTTTGGTCCGTTTTTATTGTTTTACTTGTTAGATCTTAGAGAAATTCTTTCTAAATATAACTTAGATATAACAGGGAATGAACATTTGTAATTGTAACATTGAAATTTTGTAACTTTCTCAAAATTATCTGTTTTGACGTAAATGCTTTCGATATGGTGAACAAAAACACTTTGAAACATGTCTGCATTTGAAAACACACAACTAAAACTATTTTTTTAAGAATTAGCTATTGGACAACGATAAGAGGGGGAGCGCCCTGTACATAAAGGATTCCTAAAAGAAAAATCATTAAAAATGAAAAACTACCGTTGTTATAACGGAAGTGGCCGTTCATGGATATTTCATAAAAATCAGAAATCATTCGTGATGATAACAGAAAATTTAATTACTGAAATTTCGTTAATAATCGAAAAATAATCATCATAAAAACGAAAAAACTCATTATGTAAATATCTTGGAAATTTCGTAAGAAAATGGAAAATACCATTTCTGATTAACGAAAAGTTCCATTTCGGAGATTTCGTAAAAAAATGGAAAAGTCTTGAAACCGCCTTGAAAAGCCTAGAAACGCCTTGAAACCGAAAAGATCCGTTACGGGGATTCCGAACGAAGACGGAAAAAACCGTGATGAAAACGAGACATTCCATTACGGAGACTCCGTGAATTAAACGTGGAACAATTCGTTTTAAACGCAAAAATTTGCATTGTAGAATTAAAAAAAAAAAAAAAAAAAAAGTTTCGGCAGTTATTCTGTGGGCGTTTTGTCCGTTTTGTGACGCAATGTTTTTGAGTGTGTATGTCACGCATTAAATGTGTCTAAACTGAACACATGCCAAAGTTTTAACATTAAATTGTAACATAGTCATTTGAATATGATAATTATTTTATATGCATAAATAAAGAAATAATTTTTAAATAATAACTTTAAAACAATTCAATGCTGAAAAAGGAAGAAAAAAAGAGTCATCATAAAATTCCAATAATATATTCTGAAAATTGGAGTGACATTATTTAAAACATAAGTTTAGAGGGGAAGAAGTTAACTTGTTGAAACGGATATGTTTTGGAAAAGCATGAATTACACTCATCATATGCGTGATTTTTAAGATAAACAATTAATGGTTATAAAAGTGGGTTTTTAAAAGCTATTTTTATTTTATGTTTATTAATAGGCATACATTAAATTATATGAACTGTTAACTAACTACTTTAATCGTTAAAAGAGCAAAATTTTACATTTATGAAAAAAGTTAAGTGGCATAAAAATTAAATTTATTAAGTACTAAAGAAATTAAAAATCTTTATTTTGAGCATTTATTTATTTTATTATAACTTATTATTATAGTGAAAATAATATTAAAAGCCCCATTATTCTCTCCTTGTACAGTACTGTTGTGATTTTTTTTATTATGCGATTAGTAAAAACTGTCGTGACTTTCAATCACAACTCCATGTTTCAGTATATTACACATATGGAATCTAGAAAATTCTTAGACCGTTCAAAGGTTAATTATTTTTTTTTAACTAGAGTGAAATAAAATAACATAAAATGTAACTATTTTTATTTTAAATCTAAAATTATTTTTTATTTAATTTAATGAATTGCTAACTCTTGTATTAAAAAAAAAATCTGAACAACATTCTTATTGAAATAATATTATTGAATCAAAGAAGCTGGACTTAAATAGATGTTCTAAAATAAACATAAAAAAGACATTTCTCTTTATACAATTTATCAGTTCCTAGAAACAATAAAACATAGCGTGGTCTATTTTATTCCATTCTTGTTGTTTTAGACAATATTTTCTTGAAACATAAATTTAAGTAGCTTCCAGTATATATTTTTAAAAGCGTTCAGAAACACGATGGTATCGTAATTGTTATTCTACGTTATAATTTATTGCCCAAGACTTCCTTTCCCCGCCCTTAGCCCCTTTTTCATTTTTTAATTGGTGCATGAAATTGACTAACCATTTGCCGAAGCTGACTCAAGAATTTTCTTTTAGAGGCCGGGCGAGCGAATCGTTGCTCTGGACCATTTTTGCATTCTACATATCTGAATGGCAGTACCCGCCTTTCGAATCTATGGCCCGCTTTCAACCTATAATTTATCACACCCATGAACCCTAGTCTCGAATCGGGCTTTAATCGCTATGCACTGGATGTAGCCCGATAAAAGTTTAATGGGGACGCCGAGCAAGAAACCCGAACGAATTCCACTCTTTTGGCACTCGGTCAAGAAGAGGCCACATATACGCAAAAGGAGGCTAAAGAGAAGCCTTTGCTACACGTACGTAGAAAATACAGGCGCCATTGTCGCAGATTATAAACAAGGCGAACACAATCACACTCCACCAGCATAAGAACACAATGTCCAAATCCTTTGCGCAGAGTCAAAAAAGTTATTCCTTGAACCAACAATTTGTTAATAGTTTTATATATTTTTTCTTTCTCATTCTAAAAGCAGTGCTTTTGACATTTGCGAAATAAGCTAATTAAAGCTTTTAAAATTTCCTAAATAGTTCACAAAACAATTAAGCGTTCGAAAAACCCCTCCTATAAATGTATCTGTATGCGAATGTGCATACAGAATAAAATGAAATCTGAGCGGAATCTTTAAAAGTGAGTTGCAACATTGATAAAACGTGCTAAATTCATATGTGTCATATAAATGTGTGCCTATGAAAGAATTATTTTTTTTTTAAATTTTCGTCATTTATTTTAAGAAATAGTACAATGTTTGCTTTCATTTTCAATGTAGCATTTATATGGACAAATAATGCCGTATGGAATGTTTTTTAATGCTCATATGCCCGTAACCATTCAAATGAATTTTGATGTTTAAAAAGGTTTTTTGGAAACAAAAGTTAAGAAACTGTATTTTTAATTTGCTTTTACATGTTTTATTGTTTTAGCAAATGAATTAAAAATTCTTCAAAATAAGACTGTACTCAAATGAAGCAGAAAAATGAATATAATTTTCTTGAAAATGTTTAAAGCGTATTATTATTGTTATTGCATAAAGATTATTAAAGAACTTTTATTAAATAAGCAAAAATAATAAATGAGTATCCCTTATTACTCATTATATAGCTACAAAATCAAGTAGCTTAATAAAATTCGGTAAGTATATATATTTAAATATAATTCAACAACAGGCTCTTTCTCTTTTTTCTTTTTCAACTAAAAGAAATATATATATATATATATATTACATTTCGAAACTAGTAAAAAATATTCAAGGAATAATCTTATGACGTTATACCTGAATCAAACAGTTTGGAGATTATGCTGATCAGTGTTGTGATTTGTTTTTTTCTAAAAGATCTACCAGAAGACTAGAATAGTAATTTTTGCTTTATTTAATCACGCAGTGTCTATCATTACATAAAACAAAAATTACTGTTAAAAATTCTGGTATTTTAAATAAAAAACGAGCTAATTAGTGACACTGATTATCACAGTCTTCAAAAATTTTTACCCTACTATTTCAGGTTTAGCAACATTTAATTTCTTGTAACGTTATATTTTTAATATTAATTATGAACAGAAGAATTTTTTTAAAATAAAAGCTTGGGTAATGTATATGTTATCAAATTTAAAAGATGCTATGAAATGATACTTATTTTTCAAAATACCGAAATATAGAAACAGGTTTAAATATTTTTTGTTTGAAGTTAACTATATGAAAAGTCTAATATCTAAAATAAAACATTGCTTTTTCCATTAAATAAGCCAGCATAAAACAAAACTATGTGGCTGGAAAGAAAGAAATGAAGCATTCTGATTATTTAAATATTTTAAACAAATATAGTCATTAAAATAACTATCAAGAAGTTGCAAAAGTAATTTATTATTGTTAAAAAGGTTTATTACATTAGCGCATTAAAATTTGTAAAGAAAATAATTGATTTATTAGCATATTTTAAAGATTTTTTGCACACGTGGTTTGACATAGATTTGTTTCTGTCAAACGTATTTGATCACCTAGCAGAATATTACAAGGCTGGGCGCGGTCACATGTTTCGATACAACTATTTCCAAACAATAATCTTTTTATTAGATTTATACAACATTTGCAAGAGAAATCTAAAAAGAAGATTATTGTTCAGAAATTGTATTAACCAAAACACTGACCTCTCCGACTTTTGGTAACTGCATAGTTGTGGTCTACTCTTTAGATTAACTTATTACTATCTAGGAAAGTCGAGGAAAGGCGAGGAAATATCAAGTTATATATATTTTTTTTAATTTTTCCCATTTTTCAGCAGTTAAGTAAAATTTCTTTAAAATATTATACATTTCAAATCTTTTCGGTTTAGAATTTTACGCGTAGATTTTTCTAATATCTTAAATAAAACATGGATTTTTTCATTAAATAAGCCAGCATTAAACAAAACTATGTGGCTGGAAAGAAAGAAATGAAGCATTCTGATTATTTAAATATTTTAAACAAATATAGTCATTAAAATATTTATCAAGGAGTTGCAAAAGTAATTTATTATTGTTAAAAAGGTTTATTATATTAGCGCATTAAAATTTGTAAAGAAAATAATTGAATTAATAGCATATTTTAAAGATTTTGTGCACACGTGGTTTCACATAGATTATGTTTCTGTCAAACGTATTTGGTCACCTAGCAGAATATTACAAGGCTGGGCGCGATCCCATTTTTAGATACAACTATTTCCAAACAATAATCTTCTTTTTAGATTGATACAATATTTGCAAGAGAAATCTAAAAAGGAGATTATTGTTCAGAAATAGTATTAACCAAAACACTGACCTCGCCGACTTTTGGTATCTGCATAGTTGTGGTCTACTCTTTAGATTAACTTATTACTATCGAGGAAAGTCGAGGAAATATCAAGTTATATATATATTTTTTAATTTTTCCCATTTTTCAGCAGTTAAGTAAAATTTCTTTAAAATATTATGCATTCTAACATTATAATTCCTAATATTTTCGGTTTAGAATTTTCCGGGTAGATTTTTCCTTTAAAAATTACATTTCAAAATCATGATACATTACAAAACATTTCATGTATAACATACATGCATTTTCTTATGCTATTAGTTGGCAAACTACCTCTGAGCGTCAGTGTAAGTTTAACAGAGCTATCAAGACTTAAACTTAATCAATTATAAGATTCCTAAAAATTATCTTATTATTTTAATTTGTATTGCAAAAAGGAAATTAGCTACATGTTTTTTAATATATTTTTTGTAATAAAGATTCTTTGCAAAAAATAAGTGTTTTTTAAGTGTTGTTTAAATATATATTTTTTTTCAGATCACAGATGATAGATTATGTAAGTTTGTAGGAATTTATTTAATTTTTTAGGCTTTACAGAAGAAAATTAGAATTGATTTTATTGTTAATATTTAAAAGTTTGTTAAAGCATTGCTGATCCTTTTTGAGATGCTATTTTTTATATTTTATGAATCCCTTTCTTGAACGTTTCTTTATTTCTTGATTATTTTAGACAGTTTAAGTTGTTTTATTAAATTGTATATAATGGAAATTACAAAAGCCTGCTAAACACTTTCCAACATAATTGATAAGTGTTTATGAATTCAGTTTGTCTGTCTGTCTGTTGTCTGTCCGTGCTCTAACTCGCGTAAATATACTCGGATTGTCATGCAATTGGTATATGTTATTGTGATTTAATATGATATGTTTGGCATTGAGAGTGAAGTGTGTAGCTTTTATAGTTCATTTACAGGAACACTTAAAAGAATTCCGTTACATTACGGTCTATGGGAGAAAATAGTTTGCGGTGTATTTAAATGATGTTACACTATATCAAACGTATTGAAATTAATATATATCACTGAGGTGCACAACCAGAGGCTTACTATAGAATATTGTGGGTGGGCATAGCATTCATCGTTCATTTACAGGGACATACAAAAGCTACAGTAGTGTCTATGAACAATAATTGCTGGAAGTGCGTTTTCAGTTGTGGCACACGTTTTAAAATTTAACTAATTTTTTATATGTTACTTATATAAATGTGTATAAATGTGTATAAATGCTATAGATCGTATACAGGGCAGCACAAAAAATATTTAATTTATATCACTAGGCATTTATTTTTTTCATGCATTATCATAAAGTTTGCGTTAACCAGGTTTGTTGCTTAGATTTAATAAATCTCGGATATAAAAAGATGGTTATGCAAATGATTTGTTAAATTTCGTGATAATTTTAAAAGAATTATTGAATAAACTTTTATTTAAAATAGTCTTAAAACTTTTTTGGTTATTATGTCTTGCATATATAGAAACATTTTAGATTTAAATCTTTATTTTTATTTTTATTTTTATTTTATTTTATTTTTTTTTTTTTTGGTGGCGGGGTAGGGGCTCAAAGTACGAAGGCCCTAGGCACGTACCTGCTGTGCCTAGTAGATATTAGTTCGGGCTCTTTTTCCAGAGCCCAAGCTTACCCGAACCCGTCGATTTGAATTTCGAGTCCCCCTGAGTTCGAAACATTTTGTGTCATCAAAGCCAGTGTCCGCCGGAGACCAATACCGAGAGTACGAAGTAAAAAATTGTTCATAACATTTTAAAATTGTTTAAAGATTAATTTTATCATTTAAAAATCTCTCCTTACATAGAAATAAGCATTAATCCTAAATTTTCCTCAGGCTGAGTTCCGTGATCTTCATGTCCCTGAAAATCTGTTTAAAGTAGCAAATCTGTTATGTATCACTCACTTCAGAAATCTAAAATAATTACAATTCTTATTTTTTTTAAATATTATTGTACAACTATAACAGAAATACGATATCCCACGGATTCTTTATATTACTAAAACTGACCGTTCAAAAGATTCAGAATCAGATATACTATTTCTCTTTACATCCCATTAAAAACAATCCCATTCCCTTTTCAAACTGATTTTTAAAGCATTGTAAAACATTTTATGAAACTTGAGACAATGTTTCTTATAATGTTTGTTTCTCTATAATTTTTGTTACTCAAATAGTATTTTTTTTCTTTTGCAATTTGTGAATAAATAATATTTTTACTTTGAACCCAATCCCGCCCGAGTCCGAAGACTGGTATAAAAATCGAGCCCGAACACGTATTGGTGCCGTGCTCAGGCTGAGTCCATCTCATCTCTAGTGTCTAGGCGATAATCAGGCCCCGCAGACGATATAGGAGTGTCAGAAAACTTTATTAAAAACACACTTATAAATAAGCTCCATTTTACATTTTAATACTTTATTATGTTGGTCATAGCTGCCACAAAGTCGAACATCATTATGATGTCCTTCCGTCTGTTCGATAAAAGATGTCTACAACCCATCTAACTTTCGAAATTTTTGTTTTATGTACTGTTTGTGGCTTTTCCTTATGCAATAACCAGTTGTAGTCTGCTGTTACGTTGATTAGTGTCTGGTGTCTTTGTGACTGAATTTTCGATTTTGCTAATTGGAAATTGTGATATATTATTACTAAATTTATAAATTAATAATCAGTCTGTTAGAGATGATGATAGAACTGGGGATAGAAAGAATTTCTAAAATGAAAAATGGGATAAAATGTAGCATTACGTATTTTTTAATATATTCTAATATATTCTGTATGCAAATTTTCTAAATTGAAAAAGTCCAATTTTTTTTATATACGTTTCTTAGTGTTAATATGTTGACTCCATTTTTGCTGTTTGAATTATCACAATAATTAACCAATATTACAGAAGTTATTAACCCTGCAGCCGCAGGCAACGCTCCTATCGCTTTTCACTTATTCTGTACAATTCCGTGGAGTACACTATTTTCACATTGCCGACAATTTGTATAGTACTTAAGCATCGGGAGATTCTATTTCTTCGTTGAATCTATCCTCTTTTATTTAGCAATAGAGAGATTCGTTTACAAATTATAATTCATATATCATTTCATATATTAGGTAATTCGGAATGTTCTGCGGTTTTTGAAATATTTTGAATCCATAAATGCCACATTTCCACCGGAATTTTGAAATAAAACTTTGTTCTTATACTTTACATCAAGAAACTGCTTTTACTTAGTTAGAAATAAATTAGTTTGTAAATTCCGGTGACACTCAATCCTTATAACTATTATAAGTGACTAATAAAAATAGACCGCGGTTTTATATAAGAAAATGGAAACATCGCCCGCGGTTAGAAGGTTAATAATATTTTTATTTTTTTATAAAACGCCTTCCGTTGGTTTAAATGTGATTTAAATAGTCATTAAGTTTCTTTTTACAAATTAGATGAAATTCATTTTAAAAATTCCACCATAGCTTTAAAATATAAAGAATAACTAGTCATTCCTTTTTACTGTTATGCCCGTCTGTTAAGTAACGGTTTCATTACGTTATGTAATTCATTCAGACCCTTAAGTATGGTTTAATTAACATTAAATGATGAAGTGAACTGCGTATTATGATTATTGTCTTTCTCAAAAAAAGAAACCTTTATCTTTTTCAAGATCTGAAAATGTTCATGATGTAACTTCATAAATAGAACGCAACTATATAAATAAATGTTCTTTATTTATATCTTTTGTGGGCTTAAACGGAAATAATTCGAAAACTGACGCTTCAGAATAGCTAATAGTTCTTGCGACACGCAGAAGACAACGCCCATAAGCTAAAAAGTTGTCAAAGAGATTCTGTTTGGATAATACACGAAGACAATTCCGCGTGTATTACTTTGTTCCCATTAAACACCTTTTCAGTTGATTGCCATTAATGTAACATGATTAAAATATTCTACTACACATTATACTCACGTATGTATGTAAATAATGCATTCTTTTGAGTAAAATGCAGTGTAATTTTCTATATTCTCTGGTCAATTAGATCAAGTATTTTTAGTTAAGTTTTCACTTCTTTGGAAAAGAAAATGAGGTCAGAAATAGGACATCTGTACTCAAGTTTTTATTCGAGACATGTAAGTAACTACACTGCTTTTTAACCTAATTACTTAGCGAAAAGCTTTTATGGCTTCTGTGAAGGGAATCTAGATAAACAATTTCAGTGTTTGGGACTCGGTGTAATTTCCTTCGACTTTACTTACAAGCGAATTGCAATGAAAGATAGCTTGCAAAATAAATAGAGCTTATGAAATATTGTTTTTCACGAACTTTTATTTTAGACATTAAGCTAATTTATCTTGGTCCTCTCGTGCCGTTAATACATAATATATGTTAAGCATAACCGGTCAAATGTCTCGATAAAAAAGGGAAGTAGGAAAAAATGACTTTTCTTTATTGTGGGAACCAAGGGCACAGATATAGTATAATAGTCATTATTCATTATTTTACACCTTTTCATAATATATACAGGGTGTTTGCAAATTATTTTAACAGAATAAGGGGTCGTTGTACCTATTGAGATGAACAATTTTTGTATCAGAAACCAAGGTCGCAATTGACTTTTTCAGTCAAAAAAGGTGGACTTTTCACTCCAAGTTTTTTTACTCCAAATTCTTGTTAATAATTTCAACAATAATGAATATATTGTAACGATTGTTCCAAACAATAATTTTCGATTGTGTAAAAAATGGTTGTATTAGGAGAAGTGCTGGAAATAGATTTGCACACAATCAACACTCAAATAAACGTTCCAGTGTTAAGAATTCAGCTGAATGTAAATACGGAAGCTCTGAATAAATTACAAAGCACTTCAAGCACTTCCCTTGATTCCATCACATTTTGCAAAGTACAGAGTTGTTTTGTTGAAAATTTCGTTAAGTTATTTTTAATACTGTTAAAGTTATGTACGAAAACATGGGTTCGACTTGGAGCGTGACACCGTGTAATGTTTTCCCAACTGAGTGAAAAAGCGTCCAACCCGAGAGTCAAACTCAGGATCTTACTGGCTTAAACTGCCACTGTGCATGTGTGTCATGTGTGCCATGTGTGCATTGTGTCACCTGAGCTACTTGGACGACACGCAGGCCGACACAATTCACACAGACAACCTTGGCTATGGCATCTGGCCTGTCATTTGCGACAGCAGGAGACAGCTCAACAAAATAAACCGCAGGTAATGGAACTCCAATCAACGATAGATACGTACTTACACTGTATTGTTTTAACACAATCATTGAAATTATACCTATTATTTCTTTACCAATCAGTATGATTGTGTTAAAATCATTTTGTTATAACCATGAATTTTTCAGAGAATATGTGATTTGCAACCATGTTTTCTTAGAAACATTGTTCATCTTGATGAGTGCTATCACCTTACTTAATTTGTTAAAACAATTTACGAACACCTCGTAAATATCGTTATTATTGTTTAGAAATTTCAATCTATGTAAAAGTAATGAAACAAAACGAACCAGAATATTTATTAAATGGGTCGTTTTCCATTATCTTTAAATTTGAACAGTTATACATTAAAAAAAAAAAATTTTAATCGTCTGAAAATATTTAAATACTGCAGTAAATTCTTTTTTTTTCTTGAAAATAAAAGGTGTACGGTATTTTATAATAAACATTAATTTAATATTTTCTTTGATAAGAGTTTTGAAAGGAAACATAGATAACATATTTTAAATTCCATTCTGTCTTACTTTCACTTGCCAAATATTTGTGTAGGACTTCCCGCAGTAATATCAAAGTGTCCTTACCTAGAGAGAAAAAAAAACAATTAACATTCATTTAATTTGTATAGAATAAAACTTTTTTTAAAATTATAAATATCAATTATAGGTACGGTTATTATTTTGCGGCACCACTATTTCCGAATTGAAATCGTCACATTATTTAATCGCAGATATTACGTAGAAATCGTGCAAATTCTGCTATTAAATAAGATGAAAACTACTAAACGGAAATGATGGTACTGAAAATCGGGAACCGTATGCAACTAGTATGAGCATAAAATAAAAGGTAACTTTGTGAAATTATTTTGAAACATAAAAAGAAAGTTTAAATAAAATAAAATAATAAAAAATATGCACTTCTGAAAACTTGTCCTAAATATAATCAGTGATGTAGTCTTAAGAGAGAGAGAGAGACAGAGAGCACATACGCTATAGGCAGAGAATATACGCTAGAGAGTATTTTCTATAGTTTTACTTGGGTAACAGAGGATATGCGGGGCTTCTTTAAAAATCCAGAGGGTGTCAGTCATATGCCACTGTATTGTGCTGTCCTCTAAAGAAAACCCCATTTTTTGAATTTATCTTTATATAAAGTCTAATAAGGAATACAACAAAATTAAACATAGCTATATTTTCACGGCTTGTTCTGACTAAGATTTTAATGCTGAGCATTTTTCATTCAATCAATATGTTACAAAATGACAGCCAATTAAGCAAGAAATTGAAAAAAAAACACTTATTCCCCCCAAAAAAAACCCATGTTACCTAAAAAAAACCCACATGTAAAAATACTTGGAAATAAAATTATTTGACAGCAAAATATATTTTTTTTTTCATTATTATTTTTTTAAGCCACAATTCTTCAAACAAATATTAAATATTTCATTATTTTGTAAATTGAAGGAATTTCAAATGCAAAATGCAAAATATAATTATTTGTAAATTCGCTCCAGACTTTTCTCATTTCTTTGCATACATCTTCAGTAAATTTAAGAAGAAAATTATTAAATAGCATTTATAAAACTCCGAGAGTTTATTAATGGAGAAGCATCTGTAATAGCCACATTTTGGTTTATTTTGTTCTGAATAATATAGTCATTAGATTCAAACTTGAGTACTCTTAATTTTTGTTTGCATTAAGCAATTTATTCGACGTTCATCATTTACTTCTTCAGTAATAATAACATGAAACTTTAAATCATCTTATTTAATAATCACCTACTGGCCACATTGTAACTTCTCACCTTCTTGTACAGAACAGAATAAATCATTGTCTACATTATAGGTAATATCACTTGCGGTGTTCAAAATTACGGCTTCTTCTGTATTATGCATATCTGTATCTGATAAATCTGAGCTTCATAAAGATTTATTACTTTCCTGACTGCCATCTTCACTAGTAGTAGTACTTTCATTCTTAATGTTTGTTTTTGAATGCAGCGAAGAATGATTACAATGCTTTTAAGTGCTTGGAAATTAGTGTGATTTTAACACTTCATCTATTTCTTTTTGTGTAATAACTGAAACACTCATCTTTATTCTTTCCTTACATCTTGTACGAGCACTAGTTTGTGTTTTATTAAATTGATCAGTGTCAATCTAGAAAAAAAATGTATCTAATTGATATTAAAAAATATTGAGTACTTAGGTAATAAAAGGAATATGGGTTGGTGCTGTTTCCAGAACATCTGCCAACATTGCCACATAAAATCTTATTTTACTAATCACATTTCTTCAACATTTTTGCATGTGCACATTTTTAATGCTTTTACTTTTTCCTACCATTGATGCATTAACGGTAGGGGCAGCAAGTATCATCGTACCTGAACCTTTAGCCCATATTTGACACCAAAAAATTTTTGATTTACTTTACTAATTATGTCTTGCAGCGGCCACCTTATGGCACTTTTCCCACAAGGAGAGAGTAAAATTTTCTTGCGTTTTATCAAGGATTCTACTTTTGCTGGTTGCAATACGTTTATATTAACATATTTATTTGGGCTATTTAATTTTAGATTAATACTAATAAAAATTTTAACAAAAGTTTACTGTTTAACACTTTTAAATAAAAAAGTGGCTACTAGTTTAACGTTATTGGCCATTTATAAAACTGCTACTACTGTCCACTAATGAAATTTCCCAATTTTGTTCTTTACCTAATATTATTAGTCCTTATTTTACCCAGGGTTGTATTGGTTTAACCATGGAAAATAACAGTTTTAACTTTCCTGGTCAAAATATGTTTTGTTCATCAGTTATTAAGACTCATTTTTATTTGGAAAAAGAGATTAAAATTTATTTTATTAAAATAAATTTAATACAAGATGAGTTACTTTTCAAGTAACAACTTTTCCTGTATTAAGGCTAACTCAGATCAAACTTTGAAAATTATCTTTATTGCTGAAGAGTTTGCACAACACTTCATCAGGTGCATTATGCAATCCAAAAATTTCAAATGTCTTTTTAATAGAGTTTCAGTTACTTTTGAGTGGTTGAAGCAAATTTGACCACTTTTAAATCGTTAAAACCAGTTTTGACCACAATCCTGGTTAAAATGAGTTTTGACTGATCAAAATTACAACCCTGGCTTTACCTTGTCAGATAATTAAGTTCATTGATGACACAGAAATGCTGCACTCTTGTTCTTGAAAAAAAAAATTCTGATTAAATTGATGCCACTTCCTTCCTGAGTTGTATTACGATTTTCTTCTGTGGTATATTTTAAATTACATAAGAAAGGGAGAATGCATCAGATTTCAAGTTTTACCTTTTATGCGAAAGACAAAATGATATTTTGCAATTAACTTACTGTGTTTTGCACAAACTTACAGTTCATCTGATTGCTTAGAAGATAAATAGTGCAAATTAGCAGCTATGCATCTATATTAGTTATTCCTACCTTAAGTAAAATATTTTGCATTAAAAAGCGAAAAGAGTGAATAAAATAAAATAAATAAAAGTTTGAAAACATCAAAATAATGTGTAAAATAGAAGTGAAGGGTATCTGTGTGTAAACAAGATTGATGGGTTTTAATTTTGCACACATGGATTTTTTTTTTTTATGACATACTAAAAAAAAATCCTTAGGAGTGCCTTCAATATGCATTAAATTTGTATAATTTAATTATGCTCCTTAAAAATAAATGTCTTTTTAAAAAAATTGTATATTTTATCATTTTTTTTATTGAAAAATGTTTTGGGTTTTTTAAATTCCACCATGGGTTTTTTTAGCTCCATTTTCAAAGGTCGCCAGCCGAGCCCTATATGACATAATCAGCTGAAAATGTAACATTTTATTCACATTTTAATGGTTTAACATAAAAACATTTCAAAATTGATGTACATCATTCTAACATAACGTATTATAACAAGCAAATATGTGAAAATGAAGCTCATGTTTTGCCAAAATTCTGCATTATTAGATTAAACTCTTTTAAAACTAAATAAACACTCCTTTGGCATTATCGAATGTTTTTACTGTTGCAAATGGTGTCTAGAAACAGGGCAAGACCAAAAATTGACTTCAGTGAAATATTTGATAAAATACTAGGGTGGGTTTTTTTAGAGGACAGCACAATATATGTACAAAAAAATACGAAAACATTTATCTCAATCCTTGGAGTTCAGGGCATGTTTTTATGTCTAAAAGTTAATATTTTATATTTTGAATACAGATATTGTTATCCAGAAAAGTAGATGAAAATGTTTTCAAAGCATTTAATGCATGGATTGTACAAGATAATATATATATAATTAAAATTTATGTTATTTTAATTTTGCATCGAAGTCAAAAATTCTTAAACGGAATTATATTTATCTATGCGTTTGATATGTAGGCACACATTCAACAACTCTACTCTTGATAATGTTCTCGTCATTGAATTGCTCATCACTGTACTGTTTATCTCTAAATGTTTATTTGCTGTTCTTATTCCGGTTGAAGTATGAAGCATTCAACTAAAGCATAATAAATTGCAAAAAATATTGAAAATGTTTAAGTTTGATAAAAAAAAAGAGACATACTTGTACATTATCTAGGCAGGCCTTAAAGACTACAAAAATCTATTATTAAAGTTATTGAAAATCATAAAGTAACTTTCGTTGAAGCAACTTTACTCTGAACCTTCTAGAACCGGAGGAGTCTTGTCTTGCGTATGCATATATATATATATATATATATATATATATATATATATATAGAGAGAGAGAGAGAGAGATAGATAGATAGATAGATAGATAGATAGATGATATAGCTGCCAACTCCTACGCTTTTCTGTCACCACTAAAATTTAAAAGACATTTCTGACTTATTTAATCGCACATTTCGTCTATAAAATAAGACAAAATTTATTTTTAAATTTTAGTAGTAAGAAAAAGGGGGTTTAGAATAACATTGGAGTAAGTCAAAAATTTAAACAATCTTAATAACCACATTTTCTCTGGACGTATATTATTTTCAGTTCTGTGAGACAGTCAAACAAGTCATGGTTCGCTTAGGGAGTCGCTAGAGGGCAAAACAAGTTGGACCACTTAATGCAACGGCAATACGACAAGTTTCACAAAACCCTTCATTTCTCAAATTACTAAATATTGAATTTATTACTCCACTGTCATTCTAACCCCCTCATATATCTATAGGGTGGTTATCAATTAGGTGGGCAAAAAGAGTGGTTTATTATGCGTAGTAAATACAGCCAAATACATGAGAGTATACATGACTATAAAAAGATAGTGAAACACACAAAGTTTACTTCCTTTGACAATTGTTCTATGTGACTGCCCTTCTAAGGATGCAACAGCTGCACACTAGTGAGCAGATTGTCAGCATGATACGACCAATTCGCTAATTGTTGCCTTATTTAATCGATAAAATTATGTCCTTAAACAAGAGGAAGAATGCTGTTATAAATTATTAAACACAATTGACAGGCATCTGTACCATCCTTGCCTTTCCTTAATCTACAAATGTCCCATCGGTAAATCAATTCTTGATAAACATGTTCAGGATAATCATAACAAGGACAATGATTTTAATTAAGGAATGGATTTAGGAATTTTTGGGCTGTAGACCCGATCTTTAAGAAAGTCCCATACACTGATATCTACGGATGAAAAGTTTGCTGAATGTGGTGGCAATGAAATAACATTTGCAGGACTAATCCAAATTCGAACGTCAGGACTATCCGCAGCCATATATTTCGAAACTTAGGATACAACACTTCTAATATTCTACTGAACTGGTACCTGAAAATTAATATTTTGCAAGTTATCCAGTTTTAAAATTGCCCGACTAATTTGTGCTGCCCATTCTGTATATGTACGTATCGTTTCTTAGACATCGTATGAGGCAAGATATTCCCACACAGGTTGACGTTTATCATGGGGTCTCACGATGGGTGTCTTCTACTGTGGCATTGTGATAGTATGCGTAATTAGTCTTTTATAAGGGTACTCTTGTGGTTAAGTGAGTTTTGCTTACGATAGTATTCTTTACATTGTTAACATAGTACGTGAATTAGAAACCTATTCTATTTTCCTTTAACTTTTTCAAAATCGGAAAGAATCTGAGGAATTTTGTTATCCGATTTTGTGACGATATGTCAGTTAGGTAACCGCGGCTTTGCAGTGGCTATATATAGCGAAGTTTTAACAAGGAGCATCGGATTACAGAAGACCTCATCTCTACAGGATTCCTCGTTCCATCAGCTCGTGTCATAGAAGCAACTTTTTCTCAGAAAGAAAGATTGAGAGTTTTGTTTAGAACGTAGAAAGGTAAATTGCTACCAGGCCACGATGCGTTTGGTAAGAAGTTAATTTATCTAGTCAAACAAAGTATGTTTGGACTCACGGAGTATGCTGATAATTCAAATTATCATTAAGTATAATTTGTGATTTTAAGTAAGGAATTATGTAGTGAATCTTTGCGAATTGGGTTGGTTGTTTTAAAATTTAATAAATTGTAAATGATTCTCCCTTCCCCTTTTTTCTTTTCTTATTGTTCTAGTTTAAGTCACGGTTAGTGAAACTCATTTCTTCACTGCTTATCCTACACTACTTCTTGTTTGATACATTGTTTGTTTTAATTGTTAAATTTGTGACGGTTCGTACGCCTCGGAGGCTTAGAATACCAGTTTTTAAATTTATTGTCACCATATTTAAACACAGAATTATTTCATTAAACAAGGCAAACATTTATTTATTACAGTTTATGTACATTTTTATACAAAAAGCATGAAAATTTGGTGATATAGTACTCAATTCTTGGTACTCATTTCATGATACATCAAAACAGCGGTTCATCCATTTTCGTTAGTTTATCTAAAAACCAAATGCTTCTCAGTCATCTCGTTCATAAACAGGTGCGCATTCTTCAAAATTTCCGTTGTATTAATAAATATTTAAGTCGTACAATGCTAGTTATGTAATTAAGTAAGAGAAATTACTTTTGTGATACTTCTTTGTGAATAAGCGTCGACATTAAAACGTGTTTGTTGAGAAATGATTGATATGGCATAGTAGTATTGTTTAACGAAAACATCAACAATGATAATTAAGACATTTTACTCTGTACATAAATAAATAATTTCATTCTACTTTGTCAAATGAATCTGAAAAATCAAGGGGAATATTTTATGTCTAACTGTATGATAATATGAGAATGTTTTGAAATACTCTTCCTCTGTGCTGAGACAAACTGTAAATTGCTTTGACAAATGTAAAAGATTTCTTTTCCTTCTTATCAATAATATTTGCATTCAATGAAAACGTATATAAAGTGTCAGATAAAATGTTTAAAATATGTTTAGATGGAACATTTTCAGGAAAATTTCAAAGTCGTTAATTACAATATATTTTGTGAAATAATATAATTAATAATTTATAGAATGATTTTTAAAATCTTTACGAAAACCCTATTAGATAGTATCTAAGTGGTGCCAAAAAAGTAATTTTTTATTAAATATTTCGTCAAATTTTCAATCGAAATTTTGAAATTTATTTTTCATTTTCGATTTTTGTCCCAACTATTTTGAAATAAAAGTAAGCCTTATGCTTAGTCGCAGAAATTTCTGGTTGATTAAACCAAAAATTACTCATTTGAAATATTGTTGAAAAAAAAATGTAGTAGTTGGCAGCTATATAAGTGGCTCGTGAAGTACAGTTTACCTATTTGAAGAAGTTTGGTACATATGTTATAGAGCCGACTATAATATATAGCAAAATAAAAGAACATAATTTTGCTTATAATATATTATTTTCTATCTTTTAGCATTTAATGATTATAATAAAAATAAATCTTACCATTAACACCTGATTCTACTATCCAATTAAAAAGTTTCCGTTCTGATTTTTTTTAATTTATTAATTTTTTATAAACATACAATTGGAATCGCACATAAATCAAAATCCATACTAACGCCTTTTGTTTTATGTTTGTTATTTTCACTCCAAACATTTATCTGGTACTGTTTGAATACCATAAAAAAGTAATATTTTTTTTAATTAGTATTTGAAATTTAGTTAAAATTTTGAACTTTATCATTATCGACGTAAGTAGCGCAAAGTACAGTTTGTTTCTGTTTGAATCGCCGATACAGATGTGATATAGAGACCATTCTAATTAATAAAATATGATATATTTACCTCATATTATTTTTCATATTTTACTATTTATTAATAAAAAATAAAAGAAAAATTCTTGTAAAATATTAGCCTTTTGCTTAAGAGCTAGGACTGGCGACTATTTTTATATTAACTGGATACCCAATTCTTTGTGGTAGATTTCTCTTGAAAGTACCCTAGCATATGGCAGAGATTATTTTTCAAAAAATGATGCGAGTAGAATAAGAAAATAGTCATTGGGACGACAGATGTCCCAACTCCATAATCAAAGGATTAATTCAGTTTTCTATGATTTTAGAAAAAATATATACAATATTATTATAATATTTACACCCAGTAGAATATAATGGTGTTATTTAATAGTCGCTTAAATGCTCAAGATGTGGAATATGGCTCACAGTTTTCAAATACATGCCATATGTAACAATATATATCATTTATTGACATATATCAATTATGATACAGAATGTGAAGAACTAATAGATGATAAACTGTAATCATTGAACCTATTTATCGATAAAACATTAAACGACAAAGGAATATCTTTATCAAGTTAATCGATAAATCTCTTTTTTTTATTAAAATTGTTTTTACTTAAAAATAATCGGATCTAAAGCAAAAAATAAAAATAAAAAGCAAAAAAAAAAAATTGGTTTAAATATTCATTGCAACGAAAATATCCAACATAGAAAAATTATAAACGAACAGAATTCTCCTGGTGCACTCCCCACACGCAAAAATGCTTTCAATATAGTTTTGCATGCAAACTCGCACGGTTTCAACAATGTATATTCACCTATGAATTTTAATACAATGCATATGTTTATTTTTTAATGTTTCTTGCTTTTCTATTCTTCTTTTGTCTTCTATGCATTCATTGCATTTATAATTTATCGATACTTCCATTTTTTTCATTCTTCTTTTACCGTATGTTCAGAATAGCTCTTCTGAAAACTTGCAATTTCTCTTCAGTTGCAAAGTAATTGCAAACTTTCAAGATGTTCCTGCTTTACAATTGTTTCCAATTGTTTTAAAGAAATTTTTAAAATGTAAATTATACAAATATAAATTTTAAAAAATCTATCCAAACGGCATTTTTTCTCTTTGTTATATTACATTTAAACACAATTAAAATGATATCGGATTTGTTAAATTTAATTGCTCAGTTAACATTAATATATAGATAAATAAAAAGGTAGGTTTTAATACATGTCATTAATCGCTAACAACAAATTTAGCTATAAGTGTTTCGAAATGAACAATGTTTACATGAAGCTTCAAGAAACAGGCACTGAACAAAGCACATGATAATGAAAGAATATTCTAATTTTATAATTGATGGTAACTAATATTGAGATACATGCTTGAATTTCCAAAAATATATAATTATTAGTATTTTTAGGGATAACCTGGAAATTCTTATAGGGCTTAATTACAATACGATAACATTAGAATATTGAAACTCGATAATTAATAGTGACTAACATTCACATAAATCTTCAGATTTTCAAAGAATTGTAAGAATTTTTAGAGTTAGTTTTAGCAATATTCTTCCCATACAGGATTATAGGCTTTATGTATTGTGTCGTTTTTTAAGAAGTATTTCTGTAAAATTTAAAAAAAATGAAAAAAGAAAAATTTAAATATGTAAAAGTAAGGTAATGTTTAAGAATTTAGATTATTTAGGTGTAAATAATTTTACGGTACTACATAAAATAAATTTAAAAAAAACCATGAAGTATAGTGATGTAAAACTTTAGTATTTTTTCGTAAAATCAAATATATTTAAAAAAAAATGAATGAAGTGTAAGCTTTAATATTATGTGCAATATGTGCAATATCTTAATGAGAATTGTCAACCATCTTGTCTTGTAGTTCTAAAACTGGTTATTAAAAGAGGGGTATCGAGTTGGAATAGCAATTTGGGCATGGATGTTTATATTAGTTTGGACTCTGCTTTAGACAGGTGGTTATACAATGTTTTAATCCTCGCAAGAAAAAGGTTACAAAATAAATTAAAAATCCATAACGCCATCAATTAGATCACATTGTGGGCATAAAATGTCTGTATTCCTACGATTTGATAAGAAAACTGAATAAATATTAGATGTTCATTTCCAAAATTAAACAACAATTAAAACATTTTAATAACAGAGAGCCATGATTATTTCTAAAATATAAATTTAAGGTGGTGTTAAGTGACAGAAATCGAGGTTACTATATCGAAGTTTTCCGCTCATTACTAAACACGGTAAAATTTAGATATACGGCTTAGATTATACGGCAAGTAAGTTCAGGAACGCTATCATTTCTGCATTCGAAAAAGTGATATATTCTGCTAAAGTGGTATCGTGTCCTCAAAAGCTATTGAGGCGCGCATAATAGTGCAGTTCAAATGCAGAAAAACAGGCAGTGTAATCATGCGTTAATGATGTTTAAAACGATGGAAAATACTATCAATTGTGTAATTTGTTTTGTAGTTCACTTTTTGGAAGTAAGGAATATGCTACCAACGTAAATCCATAGACAAATATGTGACGTTTTAGGAGCAGAGTTTGCCCAGTTCTACCATAAATTTTTTAACAGTTTTTGCGCCTTATTTAACTGAAAAAAAAATATTGCAAATTCTGTGAATAGACGAGGCGGTTACGAAATCTGTGTTTAAAAAATTAAATAGAAAATTTCTTCTCATTAACAGTGTTGCCAGACTCCTTGGAAATTTCAAGGAATTTGTGAACCTTGTATGGATGATGGACTTAAAATATTTGTTCTTTGCAGACAGAATAAACGTGCACGGTAAAGAAAGAAGTGGCATCTGTGGCCATCTATGGTGAAAGTTGAACTGGATTGTCTAATTCAGATGTGCATAACCGTTGGCCCGCGAGACAACAAGCTACCGCTATTTTAGAAAAGAATAATTTGTCTTATTTAATGACAGAGACTTTGCAATTATAAAAGGACAAGATTACATTTCGGAAATTGTGGTGGAAAACAGCTTTAAGGCAAAATGTTGCACGGCCCTTGTCTAATTGACCAGCATAGAGACTTTTTCAATTTCTTATACGTGAAGAAATTCTTGAGTGACTAGCGTGTCCATGAAGAAGACGAGTTGAAAGATGACCTCAGACTGGATTACCTCACATACGACCACCTTCTTTGATGATGCACATAAACGATGTATTTGTTTACGATAAATGTTTATAAAAAATGTCGCTATTTAAACAAATTAAGCAACATAAAAAGATATTTTATAAACATCTAAAGTAAGTTTTAAAACAAATTGTTTAAACCATTAAATTTTATGATTTATATTAGGAGGGAAATATTTCTATTATTTATATCGAAAGAAAGTTATTGAAAAATATGACATTTTCGTTGCATTCACATTGTCTTAGAAGAAAATGAAATAGAAATAATATTGTTGAGTGTAGATTTAACGGACGATGTGGCTTAATTGAAGAGTAAGTAATTTAGTTAATTATCTTTGCAGCCTCCTTTAATTAAAACAAACTAGAAAATATCAATTAAAACTACCATGCGTTACTGATAATTACTAGCATTTGCATTAAGCTAAATAAATGTAATTTATTAAGCTAATAAGGTTGTTATATGTACAAGAATTTCACATCAATAAATTTATAATACATTTGTATCTTTCAAAATATTGTTAATTTCATACTTGAAATGATTTCCAGTGTATGCAGTTTCTTATTAAGAAATGATAAATGAATTAATTGCTTATTAAGCTTAATGTATTGCTGTGTTTCTTATATGTATGAACAGTAAGGGAGGAAAAAATATTTTAGCCCTTGTTAATTCTACAGCTGTTCCAGAAATTTAAGTATATCAGGCTTTTAATATTCATATCTTTTAAAATCTGATGCCCTGAATTTAGACTCCTTTCATATTAATAATCGTAGAAACTTTAAACATCCTTACACTATCAAATATTAAAACTACATTCTCAAATTAGTCCATATAAAACTATTTCGAAATCATAAAGAATATAGCATCAGCTATTTAAAAATTTTGAGTAAACATAGTCGGGAGCTGGCTTTTATATTTAAATAGTCTAAATAATTAAACCCGGTAGACAAATGTTTAAATTTTACAAAATGATCATGAATACACTATTAGAGTTTGAAGAAATCTATAAAATGAAAATAATTATTGATTTCTAATGATGGTAATCCCTCCTATTTTAGATTGCAAAATTGGTTTCGTAATTTTAGTTTAAATGCGTTACAATACAAAATAAATTATTTAATAGACAAGTAATTCGTAGAATAAATGTATTAAAGATGATTTACAGCAATCGAAAAGTCCACGCAATAAAAACTCTGAAAATTGTATAAATTATAACTACGGAATATTTATGAAAATAACTATTATGGAAATTGCGTTGAACAAGTCCTTTTTAAAGTAAATTTGAAAGCCTAAGTGATAAGTAATCTAGCTTTGGGCAAAGGTGGACATGGCTGTAACAAATTAAAGTAAAATAGCAATATATTGCTTTTACTGCAAGTTTATTATAAATAGGTAAAAACTACTTTTTTAAATATTTTCGAAAAGAACTGTGAATTATGTTCAGTGGTGAGAATTATGCGCAGGTCTCGCACAATTCCTGAATTTTAGTACCACTTTTTCTGAATATAAATCTTCGCTTTATTTAATGACAGAAATTTTGCAAGTAAAGATGGTGAAGATCACTATTATAAATTTGTTATATTAAAATCTAGTAATTGGGCAAGCCCTGCATGTAATTTCCACCCTTGATTATATTTGAAACAAATTACAATAAATTTGATAGTTTTTCTATTAATTACTTTTCCAGCCGATACAGGACTCCATACACTTTCATTGTGATTCTTTAAAAAATGTGACATTTTGCTCACACATAATGGAGGTTTTGAGAAATAAAATTCATTCACGTAGGTAATGATTAAAAATAAAATATTTAATGTTAGTATGTACATTAGTAACGCATTTGAAATAAACTTTTTTTACTTTTTTTTTTTAATTTTAATTTAAAAATATTTACTTTAACAGTAAATATTTTTACTGTTAAAAAAAAAAAAAAAAAAAAAAAAAAAAAAAATCTGATTCTTTAATTAAGCTTTTAAATGATCTTTAAATAGGCTATGGAGTGTAAAAGTAATATAAATACATTTTGGAAATATCACTGAAAATGTGAATTAATATATGAGAAAGTAATTTAACAATGTACTTAAAATACATTTTACTGTAAAGTGTAAAAATAAAATTATGCATAAACTAACTATTAAAAAATATGATAGAAGGAGCAATTATATTCTTAATTATAACTGAAACTAAAATACTAATTTTGATTATGTTTTCACGAAATAAAAAAGAGAAGTTATAGTATTTGCTGTGTTACATGGTGTTGTAATAGAAAAAATACTTTGCAGATATTTTTAAATTACAATATGGGTTGATTAGGTTGAAATAAAATAATTAGCTTTCAGTCTGTACGAGATTTGTATATTTCTTTTTTAATTTATGCATTTATGACCAATCCGAAGGTATAATAGTAATTTCTAAGATGAGCTTCATAATTCTAATACGAAAAATAGAATAAAATGTTGAGCCTCTTATATTGCATCAAGTATTCCTTTCTTTATACTTAAGTTGGCGTATAATATGCATAAAAATCTAAATATATTTTTGTAAACGGAAAAGATTTGCAAGAAATCTTTCTTGAGTTCTTTTATTCTGTAGTTTCTTACAACTATTATTTTTAACGCATTTCAATAAAAATAGAATTTTGTGGAAGTCGGTGAAATCTTTGTTGCATCATATAACTATACAGGAGATTATATATTCTTTCTTAAATATTAACTAGAAATAAAAATACAATGCAAAAAAGTATAAAAGAAATGAAAACACGCAGCTGATTTCTGTAAGTCGTTTGTCAATTTACTGCTGTTATTGTGAAAGCTGCTTTTTATCACAAAAGCGTGAACGTAAAATGCCCGAGTAAAGAGTCTGTGTATAAATTCAACCAAAGCATATAAAAGTTAATATTAACTTACTTCAAAATAATCAATTATACAAGAGTGGGTGGAATTAAGAAAATTGTAAATAAACTCTTATAGAAAGAATTACGATTGAGGATAAAATTATAACAGCTTTAAATATCAGAAATTCAAAATAAAAACAAAATCTTATTATATTTTTACAAAATGAAAAAAAAAATGTTACCGTAATATGTGGCATTCTACTTAAATAATAATAATAATAATACAAATAATAATAATACAAATAATAATAATAATAATACAAACAATAATAATAATAATACAAATAATAATAATTAATATTTAAATAATAATAATAATATAATTAGTAATAATAATAATAATATAATTAGTAATAATAATAATATAAATAATAATAATAATATAAATAATAATAATAATAATAATAATAATAATAATGATGATGATCATAATAATAATAATAATAATAATAATAATAATATCAATATTCATACGCAGTACACATAATTTTGTTAATATAATTTTTCGATTCCAATAGAAAAATCATAATAAGAAAGATTAACTTAATCTTATTCTATTGTTTTACTGCGTAGAAAATGATTAAAAAAAACTTTTTTGGAATTATTTCTTAAATAATACCACGGAATAAAATATATTCTAGGTAGAACAACAGAATAAAAGTTTTATTGTCTATGTTGCACTAAGTATTCTCCTGTTTATAATTAAGTTAACATATAATTTCCATACAAATCTGAATATTTTGGCTAAACTTAAAATACTTAGACTAAATTCCTTGTAGTAATTCTTCCTTTATCCTTTTGAAACAAATCTTCCGTTCCTTTTTTATAAATATTTTACTTAACTCACTTGAATGAAAATAGAATCTTACGAAAATCACCATAATCTCTGTTGCATCGTTTTTCTGTAGAGGAGATGATTAAAGAAAGCTGTTTTGAAATGATTTCCTAAATATTAACAAGGAATAAAATACAATGCAAAGACAGTATAAAAGAAATGAATACACGCAGTTCATTTTCGTAAGCCGTTTGTCAATTTACTGTCACTATGTATGCCGCTTTTTGTCACAAAGGCGTGGGCGTAAAATGTTCGAGCGAAGAGACTATATATGAATGCAACAGAAGCAGATAAAAGCTAATATTAACTCACTGCAAAATAATCTATTGTAGAACAGGAGATGGAATCAGAAACACTGATGAAAGAATTCAGTATCATAGCTCCGCTCGCCTCGTTTAATCCTGTTTACGAAAATTTCTCTTGTGTTGATTGTGTTGAAAATCTCTCGCATTCCGCTTTCAAACAATTGCTTTAATTAAACAAATAGAGTCCCAGGAGTGCACGCGCCTGAGCTACCGTGCGTACAATCCTTTTATAAGAGAAGATCAAATAAAGGAACATAGGGGGAAGAAGTAGGCACCTCCCCAAGTCTCGTTTTGGAAGTTTATAATAGGACGCGATTTAGACTTGAACAAAAAATGTCTCTTCAAACTGCGTATTGTGATAACCGTATTGCCTGAAAGATGATAAATTATTTTACACAAGAATCAGCTGTGAGCGGATTCAAGGTTCTGAGTTGTAAATAGCCAATTAAATGTATTTTCTTCAATGTTGTTCATACAATCTTTATTTAAAATTCTGTAGCCGATAGACGATATGAAATGCGATGAAAAAATAAATAAGTAAAGGTACTGTTTTGAGTAAAATTAAATAGAATGTAAAAGAGAGAAACGAAGATCTTAGAATAATAAGATGCTGAAAAAGAAGCAAACACTAATTCACTCTGCAAGTGGGGAAATGCAATTTCTTAATTAAAGGTCTCACTGAAAACTGTTTCTTGAGACTGTTGTTATTCTAAGAATTATCGATTGTTGAGCTTTACGGAAAACAAGCATTATCATGGACTATTCAAAAAAGGAACATGTGCCAATATCGTTTAAATGGAAGGTAAAGAACAGCCTTAGTTATTATTTTGTTTTCATAAAAAATCAGAGATGAAAAACCTCTAAAGACATTGACTGAAACTGTGTTAAGACGAAAATTGGTTAACTCGCATACGCAAAGTTTTTAATTATGTTACATTTGTAAGGGAGCAATACCATATTCCAGGATTAATAAGAGAAGCTGTTACGCAGTATTTCAGTCTGAAGTTGTCAATCTTTGTTTTAATTTTTATTTATTGTAATAAATGTTAAATATAAATTAAATGGTAAGATTAAGTTAACTTTTTGAAAATAAATAATATTTTTATAATAATCTAATCTAATTGTAAATAATTTCAAAATAATTTATGAATTTATATCTTATTTATTATAAAAGGGGCAATTACCAAGTATCTTTACGACCATTTCTGCTTATATATTCGAAAGATGTATTCTTACTTCAATAAAAACTTTCAGAAATTTGAATTTTTGTCGCGTTTACTTTCCTTTTTTTGAATGAAATTGTTTGAAATGAAGTTGCTTATAAATTTTACATTATTCTTGACAATGATAAATTATTTATTTTACATATTTTTATATATTTAGTTATTATATCTTTTTTAAAACAATCGAATAATTTGTATCTTAATTTTTGGTATTTTTAGTTTTTTACTCTTAATATCCGATCAAAGTATTTTAACTTTGAATTTTATGAGTAGGTATAAGCAATATAATTCCTTAAACTTTTTATTAGAGATTTCTATTGTTTCATTTTTTTTCGCTTTAGAGATTTTTCTTATGCAAAAAAATCTATTCTAAGAATGTTTTTATACTTTAAAATAAAGTCAAAGTATCTGAAGTAATTTATAAGGATCTAATGCCTTAAAGTAGCGTTGCATAACCTTTGTGCCTGAAATTCGTTTGCCAACACAATTTCCATAGTGTAATCTATATCGTATATAATCACAAAGTTTCTATCATTAAATAAGGCAAATTATTCTTTACTAAAATAGTGGTAGCTTGTTGGCCCGAGTGCCAGCGGTTGCCCACCCGAAACTTAAAGTATGGGTGTCAAACTGGCAGGCTGCTTCTTACCACTGTTTTTATATAGTAATCTTCGCCTTTTTTAATTGCAAAAATTCTGCGATTAAACAGTGTACATATTAAAAATTCTGTCATTAAATGTGACAAAACTGGTATCTGGAAACGGTATGCTATTTGACACCATCAAAACATATCAAAATTATGTCGCGCCACACCACCGTCTAAGAGGTTCTGCTGTCAGAGATGATATGAGAGGTGCTGCGTTCAAACCCATGTCAAACCCCTGACCTAATTGTTCGAAGATTTCTGTGGTTTTCTTCGAACATTCGAACATTACATAAATACGGGTTACGTCCCCTAAAAACCACCTACGTAGGACAATTTCCCATCGACTTACATTCTTCGCACAAACACAGAACGTAACAAACACCAAATAACGAAGCAACCAAAACGATGCCAGGGTTACACATTAATTGGTATTTAATTTGGCCAAGACCCAGTAATCGAGTATATGTTTATAAGTCATAGATTGTATCGTACATTTGACAATCCGATTTTTCATTTCTTTAATCTATTTAATCGCATACAAGAAAATTTACTTTTGCAGTTTGTTTCAATTTAAAAATGGGAATTTTAAAAATAACATTTTAAATCCGAACTGCAGTGCTACGCTTCAACATAAATGCCTTGTAAAAGAGTAATCAAGAATTGTAACTAATCAATATTTCTTTCTTCGCTGTTTAAATTAAAATTTTGAGTAGGAAATGCTTTATTTAATCTCAAACTCAACTTTAATATCAATTGAATAATTCCCATAAAGCTGGAAATGTATAGAATTAAAGAAATTTACACGATAAGGAATGTTTTAAATTGCGTAATCCTTTGAAGATGCATATAAATGTACTAAAGATTTTTAAATATTGCTGGTTTTCGCACAGTGGATTGAAAAATTCCAGTGCTATTCAGTGTAGAATATAAAGCTTATATGTTACTATTTTATGAAGTTATTATGTTTCAAAAAGTAAGCTTTAGGAAATTTTGCAATTTAATAATGAAATTTCTTTAAAAAATTAGTTTAAACTGATTTTGAATCCGAAAAGTATTATTCTGTATCGATAAAATACGTCTTTTAATAATTATCGTATGTCTTACAATTTCTAAAATTAACTTATCTTTTGAAAAATTATAGTTATGATTAAAATAATTTTATACTATTAAATTTTATACGTTCTTTATTTTAATATTATTATTTGCGAAATTAATTTATTAAAGGAGTCCAATAGAATAGTATGAAAACAAATGAAAAATTATTATTTATAAGATATGTCAGTGTAATAATTACAAAATGCTATAACTGAACTTATTGTGATAGTTTGTGATAGTTTAAGTAATGTGTAGCACTTATAGTTTTTTTACAGGGACAATCAAAAGAATTGTGTTACATTACGGTCTATGGGGAAAAATCATTTGCGGTTTATTTTAATGATGTTACATAATTTCAAACACATTGTAATTGATATATATCACTAAGGTGCATTACAAGAAGCTTAATATGGAATACGGTTTGCATAGAACTTATAGTTACTTTACAGGGACAGTCAAAAGAATTCCGTTACATTACGTCTATGGAGAAAAATCGTTTGCGGTTTAATTAAATAACGTTTCACTATTTTAAACGCATCGAAATTTATATGTATCACTAAGGTGCATTACAAGAGGCTTACTACAGAATATTGTGTGTATAGCAGTCATCGTTCATTTACAGGGGCACACAAAAGAATTCTCTACTGTCTGTTAACAATAATTTCTGGAATTATGTTTTAAGTTGCTGAACTCGATTTTAAATTTAACTCACTTTTTGTCTATTACTTTGTGTGTATAAATTCTGTAGATCCTATACAGGGCAGCACAAAAGTTCGCGAACACATTTCTGTTTATTGACAGAAACTCCAGAAGGAGAATTTTAAACTGTGCTGTGCGTTTCCTAACTAAACTAAAATTTAGCATCCTATGTAGTATATATACAAATCTATAGATCATATACAGCTGAATAAAAGTATTCGGATATTTTTCCGAATATTGTATATGTTGGAAATTCCTTAAATTACGTTTTTAAATATGTTATGCGTTTTCCAAATTGTTTACTTAGATGTTATCTTTCAGCTTATTAAACCGTAATGATTTGTAAAATTATTTTGGAAGTGTTGGAAAGTGTTACATAATCTATGCTTGACGCATGATTTTTCGTTCTTGTTTATATATAAATTAAGTCTTACAGGACGAATAATGCAAAATAGCGATTAAAGCTTTCGAAATTATATCTTATATTTAGAGGGAAACTCTTACTTTTGACCAAATATTCTTTATAAGGGGCCATTTATCCAATTTTAAATTATACAATGTGTACAAAATAGAAATATGAATAAATGTTTTATATAAATGTATTTATTGATGCATAATATTCTTCAAGGAGTGAAGTAAATGTTCTAAAACTTTCATAACGGGACGTCTGTTTCGTAATGAATGAGTTAGAAATTTGTTAAAACTAATACTTTATATTTATACGTGCATTTGAAAATAATATAGTAATAGCTGTAATTTTCAATAGCAAAAGATATTTTTAATTTTTAAGCAATTGAATTAGATTGCATATTTTATTAGCAAGTACTACAAAATAACAAAATTTCCATAATATGGATAATATAGTATCATAGCTGCCTACTGCTACGATTTTTCGTAACAACTATTTCTGAAAATAACCTTCAACTTACTTAATTACAAAAATCTAGGATGATGACGAAGATAAATATTTGAAAATTGTGGTGTCAAAAGATGGTAGCAGTTGACCCCAATGTATCAGTGTTGGCAATTATCAATGACACGCAACTGTTGTCATACTTCTAAAACACTCGCATAAACATTTTAGTATTAAATAAACACCAAAATTTTTTTTTAAATATTTTTTCACGCCAAATTCTCTTCTTTAAAATGCAAAATTTTATTCTAGTAAATATAACGCACAGTAGCATATTTACCCGGAATCTTGGCCAAAACTCGAATATTATTTTGCTTTTAGGAATTTTCTTAGCCAACAACCTAATAGTCAAAATGGGAAGTTGGGTTACTAAATAAGTGGGCGATCTTTATTTATGAAAAATATAGTTCCCACCTATAATATACTATAAATTTGTGAACTTCAGTGCAAAATTCAAGCCATTTGCTGCACTTATTGTGTAAAATATTTAATTAATGAACAGCATTTTTTTTTCAACATAAGAAAAGCACCACTTCAAACTAAAAAGTAGGATTACAAACTTTTTCTTTCATTTATTAGTTCAACTAGATTCGACTGGATTTCGAACTTTTTCATACAGGTATGTAAGGATATATGAAAATTCTCCTTTGTGTAGAAGTTTTTTTCAAAAATTCGCAACTGTTTGCTATCAAAACCTGCTAATAAATTTGTCCTGTAACACAGTCTATCATAAAATACTAAAAATTATCGCCACACTACTGTAAAAAAGACAAATGTTTCTTAATCTAGTAATATATAACATAACCACATGTAAATATACAATAACCTCTTCCGAGTTGCCCACAATTGCGAAAAGCCCCCATTCTTTATCTTCAGAAACCTCAAAACTATTATATTTTCTAGATTTAAATGAAGCATTTATAAAAAGAATGTTTCTTAAGTTGCCACTGGTTTACGGAAGAGTTTCCGAGTAGTATATTAATAAGTTTTCTCAACCTGGAATATAGATTTTTCGGATGCTATCAATTCTCAAGTAAACATTTTCATGTTCAACAAACATGTTTTACAGACAATCATGATAAATTAACAGCATTAACATTAACTTAAAATATTTTTTATTTTGTTACTCTTCCATGTATAAGTTCAGTTACGTAGCTGAAAATATTTAAATGAGAATTGATAGCAACCTGTAAACAGATATTCTGGTTTTAGAAAACTGATTAATACACTATAAAACTACTCGGAAACGTTTTCGAAAATCAGTGGCAGCAAATAAATACTTTGTTTCTACAAAGGATTTCTTTAAATCTGGAAAATATATTGGTTTCTGAGGTTTCTAAAGATAAAGAACGCTTTTTTGATTTCAGGGTAACTCGGAAGAGGTTATTGTATATTTTCGTACGTGGTTATATTATATTTTCGTAGGTTAAGAAACTTTGGTCTTTATTTACAGTGCAGAAGAGATTGATTTTCAGTGTATCTTTTTTTAACAATGGAGGTCATAAATTTTCAAAATTTTCAACATCAAGATAATGAATAATAATGCCTTTACATTACTTAATAAAGGTGAGTTAAACATACTTTAACAACACTGATACAGGATTACCCAAAGTTGTGCGTAAAAAGAGTGTAAATTTTGTTATCGGGTTTTTGGTCAGATTTTCGGGGAATTTCGCAACTGCGCGACGTGACAGATATTGGATTTTAAATATGAGAATAAATGATGACGGTTTATTGATACGCATTAGAGAAAAAAATAGTTGAAATACATTATATAATCTCAAGTTTTAAAACAGAATATTTTGAAAAGCTGGAACCCTAAACATTGTACAGTATGCGTCGAATAAAAATGGCGTTTATAGAATCTGAATATATTATTCGTTATAAACGAATGATATGAGTTTTGTTTGTTGCTGCTTTTATTTGTGAAATCTTTTATTAAAAAAAAAAAAAAAAAAAAAAAAAAAAAAAAAAAACCTCGCTGAAATTGAGTTTTTGAAAGTGAACACATTTTTTTGGAAAAGGGGGAATTGGATGAGATGGGGTTGCATTAGGCATCGAACAGTTTTGATTCTATTGCCATGGATGACTTAAGAAGGATGTTTTTTTTAAAGAAAAATTGAATCTTTGATCTACTTTAAGAATATCGTGAACAATTGTGCATTCACCTCTATCATACTGTTCGGGTAGAGAATGCGTGAACAACTTATCTGAGCTCCGTGCTTTGTCACCAGCTGTCTAACCATTCAGTCGAGTGATTAACATGCTGCTTTATCTATTACATTTGCTGGTGATAATAATAATAATAAGATATTAATATTACATTGTTTCTTTCGTGTTTTTTAAATGTAAACTAATACATTCAACACCTATTTGAAGGTTTTATCGAAAACAAAATCGCAGAATTTTGTTGTCAATACAGCGCAGTGCTGCCATTTAAAGTTTTTTACGCCGTATTATACTATGAATGCGTGCATTTAATGATGATAATAATTCTTATTTACTTATTTATATGCATAGAGCGTTTACTGTGTAAACGTTAGTATAGCGTATATATATGTTACGATTAGTGTGGCATAAATTATGCAAAACTAAGACTCTTAGAATAAAAATACAATAAATGCAATATCATTAAAGCTTCATTTTACTCTAAGGGTTGACAATGCGTTAGTATGGATGTTATTTGAACATAATAATTGCATCATTTATTTTTCCACAGTTGATACCTAATTCGTATATAGGTATACACTTTTTTATATTTAATATACATTTACTACCACTTGGATGTTCTCTGTGTGACTAAAAGAAACCACACATTTTTATGAAGGGGCAATCAGAGTTTTAGCTACTATAGCTGTTGTCTTGAATAAAAGTCGCATAGAACAATTAGGAAAATGCAAACTAAACCTTGAGCTTCCTTCTGTATTGTGTTTAAAGCGTTGTTTCCAGCACTGTTTACAACAAAGTTATTGTCATTTGTAGTCAAAGCATCTGTTTGACTCACTCTCATATATTACAATAATATTCGTGCCTGTATCCGGGTGCGTACGGTTCTGTCATAAATTTTTAACATAATTTTTCGGCTTATTTAATCTCAGAAAAATGTTACAAATCCTACGCTTAAATGTGGTGGCTACAAATTCTGCGATTGCGATATTAAAAAGAAATTTTCTAATTTTAAATATTGGTGGCAGACTCTTGTAAATCCCAGATAGTGCACGTACCTTGACATATGTACATGTAAAAAAACATAAAAAATGGCTTAAAATTAATTTCTGAAAGAGGCTCAGAGTAAATAAGTAAATAAAATAACTCTTGGTTTTGACTTAAAAATCCTGTTTTGGTCGAACACTATTTAAAAATACAAAATATGTTTGATAGATATATGTTATTGTTAAACTAGAATTTTAAGAATCGTAAAAAAAGATAGGAATAAAATTTTAACACTTCAGAATGTTTCAGAGATAAAATCGATTTTACTATTTCTAGTAGAATTAAAACCTAAGAAAGAATGAACAGTTTCTAATATTATGAAACTCGTGTTTTTACGCAGTGTTTTAATAATATGCATTTATTTTTATCTTTGCTACACGCTGCTAAAAAAATATTATATAAATTTTCTTTCATCCATTGCATTTAACGAAGTAATTAAATACGAACGGAGTTCAGTCGAATCAAAATTGTATTTCAGCAATTACTTTTTTGAAAACTGGTTAAATTAACAATTTAACGCATCCTTGGAAGAAATCTATTTGCATTGAAATTGATTAAAACTAGTAATTTCGTGAAAGATCGAAAGAACCAATAAATTGAAACCACTTTATTCTGAAAGTTTTCTCTAAAAAAATTTAAGCTTCGATACATAAAAAAACAAGAGTACTTTAAACTGCTTCTAATCTAGCTGATTGATGCATAAGGTTCAACTGTAAACTTCAGATAAATACATTAAAAGAAATATTTCAACTTTTATGGGAATAGAAAAGAGAAAAATATAAATTCCATTACCGTATAAAATTTGATTACATCCGTAAGTTGAGGGATTTATAAGTACGTAGTTTCACCAAACATAAATAAAGCTAAATAAAATCTATTTTATATAAAGAGGTCTGCATTTTTATTTATATATGTAACTCCCAGAAAATGAATTATAACAGATTGCCTAATTGTGACTAAAACGTAAACGCACTCAAAAGCTCCTTTTTTATTTTATTATTTTTTTTGTAGAAAAAATAATCGACCTGTGTTTACCATAGTAGTTACCATAATCGACCTGTAGTTACCATACTTTAATAAAAAACAAAACCCACATTCAATATTATGATATGCCTTAAAATATAGCCCTATTGCTTATAGCATATACTAATATTATAAAGAGAAACATATTTTTGTTTATTTGTAGGGGTAATCTTTGGAACTACCGAACCGATTTAAAAAATAATGATAACAAAATGATGGTGATCATATCTGCTCCAACATGGGCTATATTCTACGCCAGCTCCATTACTCCTGGAGGGTGCAGGAGCAAAAAATGTTCTAAAACTACTATTTCTGTGATACTGTTGCGGATAGAAACATGAAATTTGGCTTGGTGGTTACTTTACAAGTATAAATGTTCGCTAAAAACTGTTTCTAAAAAAATCGAAATTTAAAAGGGTGAAATAAGCAGAATTAAGGTTCTAAAAGCATTATAACTGATTATTTATTTAGAATTGTTATTACAAACTTGAAATGTGAGCTGAATGTTATATTTAAGACGTAAAACGTTTTAAAATGGCAATTTTTGTTGTACTGTTGGGGATCGAAACTTGAAATATTGCATGGTGGTTACTTGTAATGTGAAAATGTTCGCTGAAAACTGTTTTTAAAGAATTCAAAATTTAAAAGGGTGGAATTACCGAAAACATTCTAAAAACTTTCTTAATTACAATTTATTTGGAATTGTTAGGACTAGAAACTTAAAACTTCATATGGCGTTTGCATTTAAGGTGTAAATGCTCGCACTGAACAGCTTCCGAAAAATTCGAAATTTAAAAGAATGCAGGAACAAAAATCGTTCGAAAATTACAATTTCTGTGATGCTGTTTCTGCTAGAAACTTGAAATTTGGCATGGTAGATATTTTTAAAGTGTAAATACTCGCTCAGAACAGTTTCTAAAAAATTCGAAATTTAAATAGGTGAAAATACTTTCGTAAAATTTTCTAAGTTGCTATTTTTTAAAATTGTTACAGGACTAGAAACTTGAAATTTGACATAGCTGTTACTTTTAAGACGTAAATACTCCCTCAGAACAGTTTCTAAAAATTTTAAAAAATCAAAAGAGTGACATAAGCGCTAAACGTTTTAAAATTATGATTACGTTGGAACTACAAAACTGATTTTAAACTATAATCTCTGTTTAAAATATGCTATATATTATCACTCTACAAACTGCCTTCAAAGGTGTGCAAAATTAAAATATATTCTAAAATTCCGATTTTTTTTAATCGGTTGAGGCTAAAAACATGGAATTTGGTATAGTTGTTAATTTGAATACATAGTCAATATTGTTTGTTAACTTATTCGAGATTTAAAATGATGAAATGATTGGAAAACGCTCTATAATCATGACTATTCTATAATTATTGGTGCTAGAAATTTTAAATTTGATATACAGATTTCTATTAGAACGTGAAGCTTCTAAAGAAAGTTCGGTTAAATCCTAGAACAAGCTGAACAAATCCTGAACACTTGGCGGCGTTGAATTTGGCGATGTGATAAATGAGTTTTTCTTGCTACCGGTTTGTTTCTTACATTTCTTCCACGCCTACTGTGGTTTGTTCTGGAAATTGAGTTGGTTTTTGAGGGAACTGGTTTCGATTGGTTGGTTTATTGTGGTCTGTTCAGGAAATTGGATTGGGTTTTGAGGGAATTGGATTAGATTGGTTGGCTTATACTGTGTCGTATAGTCGGATTTGTTGAAATACATTTGTGGAATAGGTTTTGTGTTTGACGTTTTGCTGTATGTTGTAGAAGGATAATTTCTGTGAAATATTTAAAAAAAACGAAATATGAGAAATAAAAGTAAATGAATTTTTTTTATTTGATTTGATAAGATGTATTTTATGCATTCTAGAGATTGCTGTAAACCGATTTTTGTGCTCACATACATAAATTACTGACCGCTGCTTGGGTTGGGTTGGGTTGATTATTGACGGCCAATTATCGACACTAGGGATATAGGCCCGGGGGGAGTGCCCTTCGTGGGGGTCTTTCTAAGGGAACCTAATCCGTATTTACGCATGGAGAAGATCCACGGCTCGAAAGAAAACCACGAAAACTCCGAGCGATTAGGCCGACGGGCGCGATTGGGACTGACCGCTGCTTGAATTAATTTCATGCATTCTAGAGATTGCTGCACAGCGAGTTTCATGCATAGGGTTTTTTACGGTTAATGTACACGAAACGTATATATATAAGTTACTAACAGCTGATTGAATGGATTTCATGCATTCCAGTGGTTGCTGCACAGCGAGTTTCATGCATCCAGGGGCGGGGGGTCGGTTAATGTACGCGAAACGTACATATATAAGTTGCTAACCGCTAAAATTTAAAGACGAGTCGACGCCACTAATTAAACAAGAAAATCCCCTTCTATTTTTAAAGGCACCATAATTATGGAAAAGAGCAAGAGAAAAGCCAATTAAAAATCTATTATTAGTTAACTTTCTCTGATACTTTTATAATTCCTTATAATTTAAAAATATCTAAATCTATAATTAAAAATGTCTCTGCAGAGTAATTTTTGCCCCTCATTGGACTACATTTCTGTAAATTTTCGAAAGTCCCATAATCCTAAACTACAACACAAAAATCAATATGACAATGCTCCATAATTGGGGTGCTTTTTCAGATTGTTTTCGCAATTCAAATAAATAAGCAACTTTATTGTTTAAAAAATAAGCATTTAGGCTTTGAAAGTTTTTGAAGCGTGGTAAATATTTTGATTTTAGATCTAAAGCTGTTAAAAGTGTCGCACAGTGAAATAAAAATACCAAAAATGTATGAGGGTTAAAGGTATTTTTCTACTTATTTTATTTATTTTTAGACGTTTATGCGCCACCACGTTTTAATATATTTTTTTCAATATCATATAATAACATCATATCGTAAACTGTTTTGGAAAATAAACATAATTTATGTTGGTTTTTAGATTATTCCAATCAAATAAAATTCATACCTAACGTGACATGTTAATTAACAACTTTCCTCAAAAATATTTACTAATACAATCACTTTGAAAAATACTCTTTGTCACAAAAACTTTAATTAAATCCTATAATCGAAATAAATGTAAAATAGAATAAATAGAAATGCTAAAATAGAATAAGAAAGAAAAAAATGTGCTCTATCCTTAATCTTAGTGAAAGAGTATGAAATTTCAAGCTCATGAAAGAAATTTAAATGATCATATATATAAAAACAGAAATATTCAAATTGTGATTATCAGACGTGTTATCTACTATAGAACATGATGAAAAGTTTGTTAATTGTATATGTTGCTTAATTATGCATTAATTTTCTTTAAATCTTACGTGAACGAAGTCACGGGTAACAGCTAGTTTTATTATAAAGTAAAACTAAACAATATTATTATTATTTATTGCTTTACAAGATACCTAACATTATTCTTGGTAATTATTCAACAAGACATCCAGTATATACATGTAACAAAACAAATATACCCACCATATAATTGCATACAAACATACATGGATATACACATTGTCCCGACAGGTCGTGTGCAATCTTTAATAGGCGATAGATTACACTTTAATAAACATTTCTTGTATAGGAATCCATGGACGCAAGCCATTTATTCAGCCATAAATATTAGGAGTCTCACTCCCAGCCCATCACGTAACTTTAAAATAATGAAAATAATTTATCTATACATTCAAATGAATAAATTTACTTTGTGTTACATGTGGTGATATCACAAGAAGTGCACTGCAATTATGGCAATAACACCATATGTACTGTGAGCTACATTCCGAATTACAGAGCATCTTACTCAATGTTCTTTCGCTGTGTACTGTGGCCATTTCCAGTAATTCTAGGCAAGTTATCAAAATTCATAGAAAGCAATGTAAGTCTGTTTAAAAAATCGTTATAGTATATGAAAATCCGTGCTGTGCTTGGGGTGAACACAGTTCTGTATCCATAGAATGGATTATGATACAACTATTAAAAAAAATTGTAACTTTATTTAATCGCGGAAATTTGCGATTAAATGCAGTAAAAAATATTGTTCAGAAATACTAGTATACATCCCCTTTCTCTAAATACGGCACTGAGCGTACTCGAAGACACTTGAAAGCCATGGTTTACAAGACGCCACCCAATGCCAACGAAAATTTGAAGCAGTGAATTACGGAAAGTTGTATTAACATATTCCAGTTCCATTTATGCCGGTCAGAAATGAATGTCTTCAGTGGCTGTATTTCCCACAAGAATTGGAAGAAAATTAATTCAAGCATCAATTGGGTTAAGTTAGATTAGGTTAAAAAAATTCCCTTTTGATGAAGTTAAAACTGTAATTAGTCGGACAGGCCTGAAAAAATGTTAAGACACAACTCAACATTTAAGTTAAAAAAAACACTATTAAATCGGAAGTAATATTTTTTGTTATTACATAATACTTTTGGTTATTACAAAGCAAAGCAAATCTGCAGGGATATTGCCGCTATATAACTTAAAATGTCCAAAATATGTGACACAAAATGTAGGAACTAATATAAAAGTTAACATTTTCTTAAGAAACGAACAATTTTAATAATCGATGAAGCTACCATTATATTTTATTCGATCAAACATGCGATCTTTCATTGATATCAAAAGCTTTTGAATGTTTTTGCTTCAATATTATGCAACTCCTCCTTTATTGCTTTTTAAGTTCTAAAACATACGAATGCCATGGTCATACACATTATTCATTAGAATGCATCATACATTTTCAAAACAATTACAGTCAGGAGTTAGGACAGCCCATTCAAGTATTATAATATTTTAGGCCTCAACCATTGTTTCGTTAATCTGGATGTAAGGATGGACGCATTATCTTTTTTGGAATACGTAATTTGGTGTATTTAAATGTTTATTAAATTGTAGTAATTGACATTCAAGAATTTCCTTATCTATCACGTAAACTGTTTACCCCTTCGAAACGCTGGAGAAGAGAAGAGTTTCGTTGTTGCATATACTACCCTCCTCCAACAACATGACCAAAATTCCACCTAGACGTCGAATATCATGATAGTATAATGCGAAAATAATCTGGACCATCTGAGTTAAATTTTTTAATTCACATGGCGACATTCTTCAATGTATGACATCTGCTGTCGGGACCAATTCAGATTTGTTTGTTTATAGATCGGGAGGCGGCAACACAGGCAATCACCTCAACGAGTTCACGGCTGAAATTCCAGAATTAGTTAAAACTCGAATCGCATAATAAAACGCAATCGGTCTGCCAAGTCATATCTTGGTGGAAAACACCTTAAAACCCGATTTTAGCGGTTGACTCGTAGGTTTACCATTGTATTTTCCTGCACCCAAAGGTATGAAAACATGGAGGACTGAGAGCAGGAACACACAATGGTAAACCTACGAGCCAACTGCTAAAATCGGGTTTTCGGGCGTTTTCCACCAAGATATGACTTGGCAGACCAATTGCGTTTTAATATGCGAATCAAGTTTTAACTGATTCTGGAATTTCAGCCGTGAACTCGATGAGGTGATTGTCTGTGCTGCCGCGTCCCGGTCTATTATGGTGTAATTTAAATATGACTTGCAGCATTTATTTTTTTTCAAATGCCTGCATTCTATAATTCTTCGACGTATAGTTTCACTTGAAATTCCATAGACAACGAGTTTTTATTTTTATTTACAGAGGTTTTTTTTTTTTTTTTTTTCAAGCTTGTATTCGCATTTTCTATCATACTGTATGCTGGTCATCCGAGGTCTCCCAGGTCGTGATTTCAATTGATATTTATCACCACGGGATATTACTCGATAAATACTTTGCTTCGAAATGCCTAATGCAAGAGAAATGTTAGAAATTTATTTACATTTCGCTTTCCTTCTCCGAATCTTTAAAATCTCGTCATTCATAATTCGTGTTAGCTTCGACATTCTTCAAAGAGTTCAAACCTATTTCGGGACCAGCGTTGCCAGTAGGTTACTTTAAAAAAAAAATTCAGATTGCCTGATTGGCACCACTTTTTTGAAATGGTATAATTCGCCTTGTTTTCTCCTTACTTAATATGTCATTAAATAGGGCGCATTTACTTTTTAAAAAACTGGTGGCAATCAAGAAAACTGAATTTTAAAAAGGTAGCCCACTGGCAACACTGTTCGGAACATTAAAAATAACTTTAGAAATCGCCCATTCGATCATTTGATCAGTTTGCATCTTAAATTTACATAAATCTCACAAAAATTTCTATACTTTTAGGGCAAGGGAAAAAAAGTATTTCGATGTTAGGAGAACTTTTTAATTTTTTTTGTTATCCATTCCGTTCCACAATTTACTTACTGTTTTAAGATTATTTATCTGAATTTTCTGTGAAATTCAACGAAACCTTTGATTATTTTCACTAATTGTCTCTGTGTCTAAAAGTTTGTGCCGAGCTATATCTTCATTAAGAAACACCGTTCATTAAATTGTCTGTCTGGAAGAAATATTGCCAACAACATGACAAGACCCTCCTTCCAATTTTAAGTTTCAATGTTGAACCCAAATCCCCGTTCCATTCCTTCCAGATGAAACATTTTTAAACAGATGAGGTCCCCTTTGAATTCATTGAATATTCAACGTTTTCCAAAATTCTAACGCATTTCCGAGATAACTGGTGTAGGGGGTGACTGTTGGTGAACCCTAAATAAAAAAGGGAGCAAATCAACCAGTTATTTTATTTATTCCTTTATTAGCACAAATTAGTTTCTTAAAATTAATATCATTAATTTTTTCAAATCTATTGTTTAATATACCCGTTCTGATCTACTTCTGTTATTATTTGAATATTTCTACGGTAATAAATAAATTAGTGAAAGCTATAGACAAAATTGTGTTTTTTTCGAGTAATTCACTAGACGTTTTCCGCAAAGTAAATTGTTTACGTTTCTAATTACTATACGTAACTTTAATTTAGTAAGCGTTAAAAATGACACGATAAAAAAATCCGGCATTCTGAATGTAACAAATGTAGTCGTTGTCTAACTCAATTATCCTCTTACTCACCTGTTAGAGATTATTTGAAGCGTCCGTTTCAGTCCATAATAATTCAGAACAATTTATGCTAAGTGAATTTAATCCTAAGCCTGATTCCCAGTTCTGAGATTTCAGGATTATTTAGATTTAATTCTTTCATTCATGGAATATATTCTAATATTTCTATATTCCCTTAATACTTAAAAAACAGTCTCCTGTAACAGAAAAAGTTTAAATAATATACTATTTTATTTTATTTTTAAGATTCAATTAAATATTATTCTTTCCTTTCATTATCTTAATGGTTGAATGAAAAAAATATCTAGCAAAAAATAATATAAATGAATAAATAAAGATTGTAATTCCCCTTTAATATGTATTCATTCTAATATCTAATTTATTGCATGCTCTAAAACAGGGGTCCGTAACATATGCACGTCGGTATACTTTCCGCGGCACGCGGATTGAATTGTTTTTATTCTTTGACAACATTTGTACAGCTTCTATCTTTCAAATACCACTTTTTTCTGAAAAGTAAACTTAGACTAATTTAATCGCAGAATATTAAACATTTCTTTTAAAAACAGTGGAATTCAAAAGTAAGCACCCGTTTGATCCCTCTCTGAGATTATGACTGTATTTTTACCTATTTTGAAAATAAACTTAACGAAAAAATCATGCATCAGTCACAGATAATTAAACACTTTAAACACGGACAAAATATTTGTAAGAAAATTTATCTTTTCATTCAATAAAATGTGATATCTAAATAATCGATTTAAATAAAATACACCGTAAAAGATTTTTTCCACACACCACAATATAACGGAATTATTTTATGTGTCTCTGTAAACGAACTATAACTGTTACAGTCTTCATTTTCAATAGTGAACATTCTATAGTGAACCTCATTAACATATAAAAATTGCATGTCATTCCGAGTACATTTATGCGAGCTAGATTACGGAAAGTCGGACAGACAGACGGACAAACCGAATCCATGAACACTTTTCAGCTATATTGTAAAGTGTTAAAAAGTTGGTAGTATAGACTGCATGCGTACATAAACTGTTTTATGTTACTTTTTATTTAACATCTTTGGTTCTGATAAAGAATAAGAAATTTGTTAAACTGCTAGAGAATCATACTGAACATGAATTATTGAATTTTTATTGCATTATATGCCAAGAAGGTTTAGTAATGAAGATCTTGTCAACATTCTTGAATAATTATACTGGCAATTTTTGTGAAAATTGTTAACTTCATACTGTATTTTTCTTCTTTGATTTACAGGGAAATTAAATCAATTTTGTTTGACAGCAGAGGCATGGATATTTCCCTATACAATATACGTTCACTTAGTCGAAGAAAGTTTTAAATAAATTTGTATCATACGTTCAAAAAAAAAAAAAAAAAAGAGTAAAAAATTAAAAATAGGACATGTGACGCTATTAAATGATTAAAGTTGTTATACAATTTGATGTTTATAAATGATGTGATAAAGTGGGTATTTTTAGTTCAAATATAATGTACCTAATAAGTATACAAAAATTTCCTACAATTGGCGTGTCACACAAAGTGACTTTTTAACATATGTTCGGCATAACACTGGTAAAAGATTACTACGCCTCCTCTAAAATATCATCGTATATTTTAAAGAAAATGAAAAATAAAGAACAAAGAATACAACTGTCATTCCAGAATGACTATTGTATTTTTATCTCGGTTGAAGGCTATGTGAATAGCTGAAAGTGCTTGAAGTAATTGACATTGAATAATGTTAATGTAGTTTAACATCTTTCTTATAATTTTATCCTCTTTTAAGTAATAAAGCACATTAACTGTAATTTTAATTTTTTACGTGTATATAGTCTTTTGATTTATATGACTTTTGTAAATAAATATTGTATTTTAATTAATTCATGAATTAGTTTTACTTGATGGCATCAATTGCATTTTATTATTTAGTCTACGACCTAGTGCATGCTCTAGTTAATAGCTTTTAAAGATCCTTTGTTTCATCGTCAAATTACACAATGCAATTAATGAGTATTCAGGTTTTGTTAATTAATACAATTATCTAGATATATATTTTTATGCTTTAACTTTATGGGTGCAATTGGCAACAAGATATATACGCTCTTAACAAGTATCCAGAGCAATCATTTTGTACGATCATATTTATTTATGTTAAAAATTCATTATGTCAAAAAGCATTCACTTTAATTTTTCTATTTTATAACTCCTAGAACAGAATCTTTTTTTCCTAGAACAAAAATCTCAGAACACTTGAAAACACTATTATTTATCCATCTCAATTCCAGGGACTCATTCCGCCATCTACCGGCAAAAATCACATCAAATAATCGCTACAATCTTACAATAACCATACAATTACATATCAAATAACATTTACAATTATCCAATAATTATAATGAAAACAAAAATGACACAGATATTAATAATAATATAGATTACAAAACAAAAATATAAAATTACTCAAAATCAGATAAATAATTAAGTATCAATCAAAAAATAAAACAAATAGTCACGACAGTTTTAAGGGAAAAATGCATTTAAGCATTTTGGTGCTGCCATTTCTCGTCGATATCTAGAATCAAATAGACTTTTGCAACATAATTTGAAAATAGATTCAATAATGCAACATTTAAATCATTTTTCTCCTTTTTTTTTTTAAAGAAAATTAACATGTAAATAAATTTTCGCCTTTTGTATTCAAGAAAATTAACCGCTGAAATCTATGAGAGCTGAGCGCATATGGAAAACATATTTAATTACATGATTTAATGTTACCCCAAAAAATGTAAAATAGCAACAAAATAAGAAATTTCTTTCAATGAAATCCATCGGACAATTGAATGAAAAAATTTTTTGAAAAATTCAGCTTCCACCGAAGAGAATCGAAGATGGGACCTCATGTCAGAAAGAAACACTTTACCATTGGATTAGCGGGTCTATAATGAAAAGGTTGAAATTAAGATTCTGTTTTGAAATCGCAGAAAAGGTGGGATGTCATTAAATTAATTCGTTTAGTTAAAATAATACGACTTTTTAAATTATTTTATGATTTTCAGCGTGACAGTAGGTATTTTCAACTGTAAGTACACAAAATTTCAAGTCTCTAACTTATACAGTTTCTGAGAACCGACTCTGTGACGGACAAACAGAGAAGCGAGACGAATAGGGTTTCGTGAGATGAACGAAACCCTAATAAAAAAGTAATGGAACTTTTCCTCAAGCTGGAATGCGTAGGCAATTAAACAAGCCGATCGTGTCAATTCCTAATATCATACATGCACGTATGATACATAGCGTGTATTAGACGTTTTTAGATATACATGTAGAAAATAGCCGAGAATAGGAAGGTTAGGCTCTGTAATCCGGGCCATAGTCAATTTCCTTTTTTTAGCGGGCGAAATTTGGCGCAAAATTAAATACATTTTTCTAACCAGGTTTGTTTTTTGTATGGTAAACACTTTTTGGTTTTCGAGATGATCATTGCCTCGCTCACCTTTGACTCCTTTTTTCATTGGTTGTAGTTTCATTTTTACAATTGTTTTTATATTATTTAGCACAAGATTTTACTTTTTTTAGATCGAGTTATGTCAAGGCTCTTATAACAAATAAATACCGCATTGTCTTCTATAAAATGTGATAAAGAGTTGGTTAATTACATATGTTTTTAATTAGCGGGGGTGAAATGTTTTCCTTAATTACTGCATTTATTTTTTCATTTAATGTTACGTGAACGAGGTCACGGGTAACACCTAGTACTTAAATATAAAGGCTCCGATACAAAAATTTAAAAAGGTAACTAGACAATAATTTGTTTTTATAATTCTTTCAATAACACGAATTCGGTTTTTGAGCATATTCCTTTCCAATGTTACACAATTATTGCTGATGGGGTTTGATATTTTTATTTTTATGTATATAGATTCAAATTTAGGGTAAACGCATTCGTGCATCTATGCGTCGCGGGAAAACCCTTTGTTGGAGTGTATAATATTTATTACGATAGTAAAAAAATAGACAATACAACAAATATAACTGAGTAAATTTTCAACTGATAAAAGTATGCTAAAATATAAAGACTTCGTTATAAGACTAATCAAAATTATTTTTTATAATTATCTTAATAAAATTAATTTAGTTTTGAAATATATTCAAACTTTGTATTACAAAAGAAGTTTACCTCTTTCCAATGTTACGCAACATGGCTGATGGAGTTTAATTATTTTAAGTTTTATGTTAATCAATTCAAATTTAGTCTAAACGCACTCGTGTGTGTATGTGTTGCGGGAAAACTCTTTCTTGGGGTGTCTAATCACTTGCCCAACTACTTTGGATAATTGTTATGCGGCCGAAAGTGCGACCCCGCCTACCCGCCCGCCACACTGGCCCCAGTGGACTATCAGTAATTACCGTCCCTAGAAAAGGGACGCTCTTATTTTCAGTTGTAACTCTTCTCTTTAAGTGCAATCCAACGAGATTCAAGCTCATCTTTCAACGCCCCCATAAAATGAAGCGAACATCAGTAAAAGATTTTTTTTTCCAGCCTACAGAAACAAGAAGGGTTTCAACAAACCAGCTTGAAAATATTTAACAGAATGAATAAAATAAACTAATGTTTCGAATTTGAAAGTATTGGATAAATGAAAATATGTGTCGAAGTGTTTATCCAAAACTCATTAGTAAGCATCAGTGAATCGAGTGTGTTTTCAAGCTTAAAAATATATCATAGGGAGACAATGGAAGTACATCAAATTATCATTAGTACTACGAAGTAATCAAAATGCACTTTTGGAGGATATGCGAAAAACATATTTTGAAACAGTTCAACTGTGAAATTATGATAAACAATTGAAAAGATAGAGATAACTTTAAAATATCAGTAATTTTCTTTTACTAAAAGTGACATATAAATTAAGAAAACGAATGTTTTATTATTTTTTAAGATTTTCGAAACTAATTAATATTTTATGAAACTTGGTTATTTTTTATAATATTTTTAATACAAAAATTGTGTAAGATATCCGAATTCTCCATAGAGCCGATAGACAGTAAGTGTAACGTTTGAGTTATTTCATTATCCGTCGTGGCTAGTAGAATGAAAAAGGATTTTGGTTGATAAAAACGGACTCTTTCAAAATTAAAAATAAATGTTTCTGCTAACTTTAAAAAAATATATTTCTACTTTTATTTTATTTTCTTTAAAAAAATCTTACCGTTTATTATGTCTAATTCATATTATCTAACATTTAGATTCACTGTTTTTGTTAAACGCATCATTTTATTGGCCAAACATAGATGTTAGTTTACATTTTTGTTATTTGTTTTACTGCTTTTCGTATATATCTATAAACCTTCCTATAAATTTTTATCTGTATATGTAACAATTTTCACAAGGAGCAAACGAAGGTACCGTGCTGATTTTGATATAAATTTATGTTAAAAGTATAAGGATTCATAAAACATAAAAACAAAAATATTATCTCAAATTAATTCTTACTTTTAAAAAAGGTTTTTCTTTCCAAAATAAATAAAGATCTTTGTTTTGGGAAAAATAAAAACATGTACCTGTATAAATATATACCCCTTAAATAGTCAATATGCAAATATTTTCTTATAGATACAGTCGTGCATTTTTTATTAATAAATCTTTTGTAAGTACAGTGTGTGTTATTCTTTTATTCACATTTAATATGTTTGTTTCACACAAAATGAACGAAGATACAATTTTGATATTGATATATGTTTATATTAGAGTATAAGGATTTATAAACCATCGTACCATGATTTAATCATCACTGGAAAAAAATATCGTTTACTAATAAAATGCATGTTGTATTTTTATACATTTAATACCTATTTACATATTTTTATACCTGTTTACATATTAAATTTTTTACATTTAATACAAGGTGTCCCCAAAAGATTGAAGTGCTCTTTAATTTTTTACCTGTTGGAGATACGTAGGCAATGTATATTGCAGACATGTTTAAAATAAGATATGGATTAAGACTATGTTGATTAGGGTGGAGCGAAAAAAATTATTTTTTTTTTACAAAAAACGGGTAGGTGCCAAAAGTTGCCTTTATACTAGTACATCAAATATCTGAAATTTTACCGCTGAAAAAAAATGGCTTGAGTCTGCGCTTTTGGTCCAAATGTCGAAATTTTGGGTAAAATTTGACAATTTTTCAAAAATAATAAAAATTTTCTGTAGAACTGATTATGATTTAATAGTGTCATTTGAACCTTTATTAATACAGATTTAAAATATTGAAACGATAAAACGATATTTTTATTATTTTTAACTGGAGCAAAACTGACAAATTTCGGTAAAAAAGGGGGCGTTGCCATTCTGGTACAGCATACAACGACTCGTTGAAAAAAATTAATAGAAAGAAGATTAAATAAAGAAGCACCGCAATTAGAAGATGCTGCATGTGAAATTGAAATAAACGAATCAGTATCCAATGATTCAATAATAGATATAATTGAATTCCCATCTTCATCCTCCTATACCGAAACTCGAATGAAGTTTGAAACTTTTTCTAGAGCATGTGATAGCTATAGAATTTCTGATCGGTCTGCTGCAGTTCTTGCTTCAGCGGTTCTTCAGGATTGTGTATGTACATCAAATGACACTGGAAAACATAATGTACCCGTACCCGTACCCGTACCCGTTATAGATAGAAGCAAGGTAAGATGTGAAAGGCAATCGGCTTGTTCGTCTCTACGTAAAGAACAGAACCTTAAAACAGTAATAAGAGACTTATATTTCGACTCCTGAAAAGATGACACAATGTGTATAGAAAAGAGAAGTGACAAACATGCGTATCGTAGAATTATGAAAGAAGAACGTGTTATTATCTTAGAAGAGCCTGGCTCCAAATATTTAGGGACTAATATTGCCTAACATTTCCTCATCTGGAGCATCAAAAGATTTTTTTAAATGCATATCAAAGTTTTTAAAAGATGAAAATATTGATTTGTCCAGCCTCTCATGCTTGAGTTGTGATGGGTGTCCGGTGTCCTGTGACTACGGGGAAGCATACTGAAGTAATTGGCCGAATGGAAGAGAAACTTGCAAGACCATTGCAATGGATCATATGCTAGCTCCAGTTAAATGAATTGCCTCTGCATCATTTGTTAGGAATGAACAATGGGAAAACTTCTGGCCCAAATGTATTAGGGAAATCCTTGTCCACGTGCCATTCACTCCCTATTGCAGTTTTTGAACCTATAAAGAGTAATTTAGAAAACATATTTCCTGAAATCGATGAAAAGGCACTCAGAACAGACCAGAAATACCTGCTGGACATTTGCAAAGCTATTTCATCAGGATATTGCTCTAAAGAACTAGCAAATAGGAGCCTAGGAAAATTGTTCCACACAATATGGCTCACAACGACGAATAGAATTCTTCACCTTAATTATTCGCATTGGCTGTGCGTCAGAGTCTCTATTTTCACTCACAAAGTATGTGATCTAAGTTTATGCACCAGGATGGTTTACCAACAGATGTAATCCACAGCTAAAGAATGTATCTAAAACCTTATGGGAAACTACTCGGTTACTAAACAACACAGCAAACTCCATAAAACGAACAGTTAAAAAAAGTTATGCAGGACAATGGTTACTTTGCACACTCAGAGCAAATTCTGATTGCAATCACATTAAACAACTAGCTGCTCATCCCATAATAAATGCAAGAGGTAGAATAAATGATGACATACGCAAATTTGAAATACTGACAATCAACATTGAAGCAGATAAATCTAATTGATTGGAAAACTATTGCAGTAACAGGACCCCCAATCACTATGCATTTATCGAATGCAAGTTTGTTGAAGATAACAGACGGCTGTATAGATTCCCGTACTAACATCTCCAATGAGTTGCTTTGTATGCCTTCTCATACTCAAGCAGTAGTAAGATGCGTGAAGGAAGTCACAGCTAGCATCATAGTCTGTGGATACAAAAGAAGAGATGAATATACCAAGACTAGGTTGATATACAGAAAACTCGTGCCAGTCTGATAAAAAATCACAATTCATTGTATAAATAAAACATTGTGCTCAGATGGTAGGGTGGTTGTGCTGGTTACGGGTGAGACATGATATGCGCCCACCTCCACTCCTGGGTAGTTGTAAGAGCAACTAGCGAAGAGCTGCATTCAAAACAACGATTTGTTGTATGCTGTACCAGAATGGAAACGCCCCTTTTTTACCGAAATTTGTCAGTTTTGCTCCAGTTATACAGAATAAAGATATCGTTTTATCGTTTCAATATTTTAAATCTTTATTAATAAAGGTTGAAATGACACTTTTAAATCATAACCAGTTCTACAGAATTTTTTTATTTTTTTTGAAATTTTTTCAAATTTTACCCAAAATTTCGCAATTTGGACCAAAAGCGCAGACTCAAGGCATTTTTTTTCAGCGGTAAAATTTCAGGTATTTAATGTACTAGTATAAAGGCAACTTTTGGCACCTACCCATTTTTTGTAAAAAAAAATTCACTTTTTTCGCTCTACCCTAATGTTGATATAATATTAAAAAAGTTGCAGCTTTTAAATTTGTCTTCGGTCCCTGGATCCTATAGTATATTTAGGAAACATTTTACAAGTACAAGATGTTCTAACAAGTACAACAACGAAAATTTAATTCTTTTACGATTAAAATTCACCAAGTTATGCTTTAGAAGCTTTCTTGCACTAAAACCGCGTTTTTCTGTTTTTAGTGCCAGAAAAATAAAAATTTTCATAAAATTCAAAGTATCATAACTCGATGAGTTTTATTAGTAGAATAATGGAATTTTTACTGTTGTGCTCGTCATTACATTAAGAAAAGTTTCCTAAATACAACTTATCAGATACAGCGGTTGTATAAATATTTAAAATACTGCAACTTTTTGAAAATTATTACTAGGACTATTTCATTTACATAGTCCTAATCCCTACCTTATTTTGAGCACTTTTGAAATTTATATTGCCTACGCATCTGCAACAGATAAAAAATTACAGAGCTTTTCCGTTTTATTGGATATTCTGTATATTTATATACATATAAATATATGTATATAAATATTTAAATAATAACAAAACGTAAATAACACGTGTATATTTATAACGCTTTCCTGTGCTAGCAGTAAATAAATAATATTTCTGTAGTGTCAATAAATAAATTAATTTAGAGTAGCATCAATTTACATTAAATAATTTGAATAACCATTATTTATTATTTACTTAGGGTTTTTTTTTTCAAATAATTTCAAAAGTGTTTTTTAGTTAATTGCTCTATAATGCGCTTTAAAATGTTCATGCATGTTGTAGGAATCACGTTTATATACTTATTGACTGTAATCCTTTTCAGTCGACAATTTCTTATGGTTAATTGCAAGTTACGTATATTCATTAGACTCCAATGCGTATGGCACCACTATTTTTCATTAGACGTTTTCAATTTAGTATTTAAATCGAGAAAATTTTTAATCACATTTTACAAGCATATTCCAAATCCGTTGATTTGTAATATTTTTCTGCGATCAATTAAGACAAAAAGTTCTATTAAATAATTGTGGTGAGCTGTACGTGCCCTGATATATGCATGAATATTATTGTGATATTTCAGAGTTAATCAAACTGATTGCTTTGGTTACAAATGATAATAGCTTCGTTGTAAACAATGATCGGAAGCAATGTTTTAAACACAATACAGAAAAAAGCTCAAGGTTTTCATGATTGTTCTATGTGACTCCTATTCGAGACAATAGCCACGGTAGGTAAAAGTCGTAAAGCAATCCCTCTCCAAATGTTTAAAATTATGTGGCTCTTTTAGTCACATAGAGAACATCTAATTTGTAGAGTACATTTACATTAAACACTAGCAGAACAACCCGGCTTTGACCATGTTAGCCATGAGGGTCTTGCAGGTAAAATAATTAAAAATGCAATAATATTGCAATCACAATAACGGAGCTCTGTACATTCCCGCACATAAATCGTTAAAAGAGAATTAGGAAAGAGGAAGTTATTTTGACACAAGCATAGAAAAAACCTCGGTTTTATAAATGAGAATGTGCATTTTCTTTGGTGCATGTTACTGTAAAATATAGGATTTCCCTTAAAATACGGAAAACAAAAAATTAACCAAATGGCGTAGCATTTAGCTAAATCTATTTCGTATGGCATCTATATATATTATAAATTTAAAAAAAAAATCTTTCTTGGAAAAATGCCTTATGCAAAATATCTAATTAAAAAACAGCAATAGTTGTCTTATTCGTCTAATTTTCTGTCATCGGGTTTATACCCGATGTTGACGACATAATCGAAAAATAGCTCTAAAATCGCTAAAATACGTGTTTAACTATTTTTAGAAAATTGGTTTATCTGTATTTTATCCTTCTACATAAAACTGCAACTGGGATATGGCTGAATGACTTAAAACTTTCAACAATCTATTTAACCCCCTTAGTGGTTTAATTTATAAAATCGCTTAAATAGGTGTTTAACCATTTTTTCGGTAAATTTGTTATACTGCATTTTACGCTCCTACCTTAAACTGCTGTTGAGATGTGACAAAATGACCTAAAACTTCCGACCTCCCATTTAATCCCCTTGGTGGCAGAATTTCTGTCGTAAATAAATAGAAACTTACTATTCGGAAAATGTTAAGTTGGGTTTGTGTAATACAATGTATATTCCAATAATATAGAACATGACATATAGCCATAAAAATCCTGCGGATGAGGCATTCGACCGTCCTTGGTATGTTCCAAAATGTTCACTTCCTCACTACAACAATATTAAAAATTAATATTTAAAAATATTCCCTGATTTTTAAATTAAATTATATATAAAATGCTAATGCATCACATAAAAGTATGACTTAAACATTTAATTTAATGTACTGAATTTATTTTTATAGTAACTAAAGGCTTTTAGTGTTTAGCTATTAAAATTAGATGAAATTTTTTGGGGATTTTCACACAATCAAATAGAAACGAAACCCGGGATATGAGCACGTATTAAAATTATTGTTACTATTTTTGAAGTAGATTTTTTTTATTTCTATATAAAACAACAGAATACATTATACTAAATTTTGGAGTTTTACCTAAATAAATTTCAACTATTTTGTCATTAAGAACGATTCAGGATACTTATTATAATGAAACAATTTGCTTTTACGTATTACATATGTTCAAGATACATAACAGCTTTCGACTTTTTTCAAGTTCCTTACACGAGAATTTATCGCAATTAATCATTTTTTGAGGGAAGATGGAGAGGCAAAGTGTGGGTTGCGAATGCAGTTTTTTTGTCTTCGTACATTTTTTCTGCTATTTTTTACTCGTAATTGGTTATTAATAAACTAAGCTATTTTACTGAACAATGCTCTTTTTAAGGAACTAAAATATCAGTTTTTAGTGGACAATATATCACGCTGCTGCATGTATTCTGCATTTTTCAGTGTGAATCACTGAAATTACATTTTCACAGCCAACATGGGTTGCCAAGTTGAGAGAAAATATCTGTTTAAAAATGTCGCATGATATTCACATTAACATAGATGAAAAGACATTTTTCTCTCATATAAATAACTACACTATTTTAAATGTTTCGTTCTTGAGATGCGAAAATGAGTAAAAATGTAAAACACTATAAGCCTCTTAGGCGAATTCAAAATAAAAATTAATATGGCATGTAATTTTTAATTATCGTCCAATTTTTATTATTACACCCAGAAAAACTAATTGATTAAAACTACAAAACATGTTTTTTTGAGTACATTTTGGTTGTTTTAGCAAAATTCAAGTAAAATTGAACCATTTTACTTGAATTAACAAAACATTTTTTGCTGACGATACAAAATTTTCTTTTGGAATTGCAAAAATAATTTTTTTTTGTTGATTCAAACAAAATTTCCATTGACCCATATTTAAATAAAAAGTTTTGTTGGGTCAACCAAATTTTTGTTGACTGAACAAAACTTTTTTCTGGGTGTAGGTTGTAGTTAAAATTTTATTTTACAATAAATAAATAAAAAATAAATAAATAACCTGTTAATAAATCATTTTCATGTGTATTCCGAAAAAACCGAAGATCATAATCCGTGTAATTTTTCAATTCCTAATTTTTTGCGAATGTGTGTAACTTGAAATCGAAATTCATTGAAACGATTTTGAATAATCATACTGGGTAATTTAGTAAAATTTTTAAAATTACCTTTGCAATAAAAATTAAGAGTTAAAGAACTTCACCGCATAGAATGATCACAATCAGGGTATCGCTCGCTCATAACTGCATGAAAGAAAGTTTCCTTTAGCTAATGAAATTACCCTCCAATAAAAATTAGTATTTGATGAGTACTAGTTTGAATATAAGTATCACTTACCTTTGTTTTGATAACAAGGAGTACCCCAGTTGAGTGACAAAATGTAGCAGCAAATTTTTCAGACATAATGACCATGATGTGCATGACCTACAACATGTTACACACTTTCGATACCATAGCTACAAATGATACACACTGTAATTAAATTTTTTCAAACTCTCAGTTTTCTTATTTTATTTAAATTTATGCAATAATTTTTTTTTTAGCGTTCTTTCCAAACTTTTAAATTACTTTAATTTAATGTTAATTTGTTTCCAATAATTGAGGGAAATATTTTAAAACTACTTCTTTGCATCAAAAGCCATAAAATTGTTAAGCCATTTTATTTCAGTAATAGACAGGATATTAAGAAAGATTTCATTGTACTAAGTACATTCAAGTTTTTACAATAATTTGTATTCAGGAAATGAGGAAAATGTTTAAAACTACTTCTTTGCATCTGAAGCCTTAAAATTTCGAAACACAATAATTTTATTTCAAAATTCATAGCCTGGATATTTTATAAGATTGCATTAAACAATATATATTCGATATAATAGATGCAAGCAATGATTTCATACCGAAAGTACAATAAAATTTCTTTTATTATTCATTTATTCATAAGAAAAAAAGAAACTAGACTAAAAATCAAAATGTATTAAAATTTTCATTTCGTTTTTTTATATTTTCAGCTTTTTTATTTATTTACGTAATAAATTCTTGTCTTTAATTTATTGTTAATTGGAAAGCTTTCACATTACTTCGTTTTTAGGTATTGACGAATGGCCTGAAAACTACCTCTTTGCATCAAAAGCCATAAAATTGCTAAGCATAGCCATTTTATTTCAAATTTTATAGCTTGGATAGTTTATAAGATTGCATTGAACAATATATATTCGATATAGTAGATACAAGCAATGATTTCATACCGAAAGTACAATAAAATTTCTTTTATTATTCATTTATTCATAAAAAAAACTAGACTAAACTAGATTAAAAATCAGAAACTAGACTAAAAATCAAAATGTATTAAAAATTTCATTTCATTTTTTATATTTTCAGCTTTTTTATTTATTTATGTAATAAATTCTTGTTTTTAATTTATTGTTAATTGGAAAGCTTTCACATTACTTCGTTTTTAAATATTGATGAATGATCTGAAAACTACTTCTTTGCATCAAAAGCCATAAAATTGCTAAGCATAGCCATTTTATTTCAATATTTATAGCCTAAATATTAGCCTAAATGTACAACGTACAATGTATCTTCGATATAGTACATACAGGTAATGCTTTCATACCGAAATTCCAATAAAATTTCCTTTATTCACTAATTCATATAATAAATAAATAAATAAAAAACTAAAAATCAAAATATTTTTTTAATTCAATTTTTTAAAACTTTTAGTTATTTTTATTTAAATTCATGTAATAAAATCTTACTTTTAATTCAATGTTAATTTCTAGGTTTTCACATTAATTTGTGTTTAGGAATTGAAAAAAAAAATTAAAAATTACTTCTTTGCATCAAAGCCACAAAAGTTCTAAACATAACCATTTTATTTAAATATTTAGAGCCTGGATACTTAAGACTGCAAAGAACAATCTATATACACGATATAGTAGATACAAACAGTGTTTTTATACTGAAAGTACAATACAATTTATTTTATTATTCATTAATTCATAAAAAAAAACGAGTATAAAAATCAAAATGTATTAAACATTTCATTTTATTTTTTATACTTTCAGTTTTGTTTAACTGTAATTTGTGTAACAAATTTCTTTTTCTAAGTCAATATTAATTGCAAAGCTTTCATAATACTTTGTTTTCAGGAATTGACAATATGATCTGAAAACTACTTCTTTGCATCAAATGCCATAAAATTTCATGTTATTTAACTTTTTTTAATTCCCCGTTTCTTTTCTTTTTTTTTCATTTAAATTTATGCTATAAGCTCCTAATTGTATTTGAATGTTCTTTTCAAAGCATTCAAATTACTCTTTTTTTTTTCAGAAATAAAGGAAAATATTGAACACTGCTTCATTATATCAAAAAGAAAAAATTCTCTTAGCATCACCATTTTATTTCAATATTTATAACATGGATATAAGATAAGGTTACAATCTACAATATATCTACGATACAGGCAGTATGTATACAGTTTTGATATTGAATATAGAATGAAATTTCCTTAATTATTCATTAATTCATTAAAAAAATTAACTAAAAGTCAAAAGTGCTAATTTTTTTTCAGAACTCTCAGTTTTCTTTTGTCATTGAAATTTATATAATAAACTCTTATTTTTAATTCAACGTTCTTTGTAAAGCTTTTAAATTATTCTAATTTATTTCCAGAAATCGAATAAAAAGATTAAAAAAACACTTATTTGTATCAAGATTAATCTCTCCTTCGCTGGTAATTTAAAAAGGATAAGAAAATCAAAACCTCCAGAAACGTGGACAGAGAAGAGAAATGAAGTTTACCAATAGTAATCGCGCTAGTGCGCTGCACCCCGATGCACGCTTTCCTTCTAATTAAATCAACCCCCTTAGACGGCACAAGCCTAGCAGGCAGAAAAAAAAGACCAAAGAAAATAAGTTTCGAAAATTTCAACTTTAAACGAGATTAACTGGTAAATTACATTGCAAGTGAGGTGGTCTCTTAGTTCTTAATCTTCTTCGAAAATCGCAATCAATGTCTTTGCTTAGTGTACGCGGGTGGTAAACTCTCAGATTCCATCACAATGGGATCTCTTGTGAGCTTTCTCTTCGAAAAATTTGAGTAATTACAGAGTGAGGGGAGTTTTTGAAGTGGGCCAAGGAACAGTGGGAGATATTGATGGTCTTTTTTCGGATCGAAAGTTTTGAGTCGTGTTAATTCTCGAAATGTTTATTTTCTCTCATACACTGACTGTCCTTATTTGCAGTGTTAATCTGAAAAATAATTATCTCTTTTCGAATGGGAACTTTTACGATAAATTATTTGCCTAAAAAGAAATTTCTCGGAAACTTTATAAATTGGCTAAATTATTTTTAAAATAAAGTAAAATTTAGAGATGAGAAACAGACTCAACAAAATAATATTATTTGTGATTGTTACATAGTGATGTATCGATTATTAATACTAAATGTAACAACAACCGATCATTTGACCGGTAACAAAGGAAACATATTTCGATTCAAACAAGACATTTATTCATAAAATAAATAAAATACAAATCACATAGAAATAAGTTAAATTAAAAAAAAATAGTTTTAAATAAAATGTCTAGATTGAATTAGTTTTATAAAACTTGAGTAAAATTCCTAGTATGTTTGGTATAATTATTCCGTCGATTGTATTTAATAATGAAAATTGAAACAATTCTTATTGTACAAATTTTTTAAATTGGATATTTATGAATAAACACAAAAAAAATTTTTTTTTTAATAATCGTGGTTAGTTTTTTAAGTGATCCATGGAACAGTGGGAGATATATATGGGTTTTTATCAGATCGAAAATTTTGAGGCGCGTTATTTCTCAAAATGTTTATTTAAAATATACACTCTGGCTGTCTTTTTATGTACTTATCTAAAAAACAATTCTCTTTACACATGGGAACTTTTGGAATAAATTATTCGCCTAAAAAGAAATTTCTCGGAAACTTTATAAATTGGCTAAATTATTTTTAAAATAAAGTAAAATTTAGAGATCAGAAACAGACTCAACAAAATAATATTATTTGTGATTGTTACATAGTGATGTATCGATTATTAATACTAAATGTAACAACAACCGATCATTTGACCGGTAACAAAGGAAACATATTTCGATTCAAACAAGACATTTATTCATAAAATAAATAAAATACAAATCACATAGAAATAAGTTAAATAAAAAAAAAAATAGTTTTAAATAAAATGTCTAGATTGAATTAGTTTTATGAAACTTGAGTAAAATTCCTAGTATGTTTGGTATAATTATTCCGTCGATTGTATTTAATAATGAAAATTGAAACAATTCTTATTGTACAAATTTTTTAAATTGGATATTTATGAATAAACACAAAAAAAATTTTTTTTTAATAATCGTGGTTAGTTTTTTAAGTGATCCATGGAACAGTGGGAGATATATATGGGTTTTTATCAGATCGAAAATTTTGAGGCGCGTTATTTCTCAAAATGTTTATTTAAAATATACACTCTGGCTGTCTTTTTATGTACTTATCTAAAAAACAATTCTCTTTACACATGGGAACTTTTGGAATAAATTATTCGCCTAAAAAGAAATTTCTCGGAAACTTTATAAATTGGCTAAATTATTTTTAAAATAAAGTAAAATTTAGAGATCAGAAACAGACTCAACAAAATAATATTATTTGTGATTGTTACATAGTGATGTATCGATTATTAATACTAAATGTAACAACAACCGATCATTTGACCGGTAACAAAGGAAAAATATTTCGATTCGAACAAGAAATTTATTCATAAAATAAATAAAATACAAATCACATAGAAATAAGTTAAATAAAAAAAATAGTTTTAAATAAAATGTATAGATTCAAATAGTTTTATAAAACTTGAGTAAAATTCCTAGTATGTTTGGTATAATTATCCCGTCGAATGTATTTAATAATGAATATTAAAACAATTCTTATTGTACAAATTTTTTAAATTGGATATTTATGAATAAACACTAAAAAAATATTTTTTAATAATCGTGGTTAGTTTTTGAAGTGATCCAAGGAACAGTGGGAGATATTCATGGGTTTTTATCAGATGGAAAATTTTAAAGCGCGCTAATTCTCAAAATGTTTATTTAAAATATACACTCTGGCTGTCCTTTTATGTACGTATCTAAAAAACAATTCTCTTTACACATGGGAACTTTTGGAATAAATTATTCGCCTAAAAATAATTTTCGGATAAATTTTATAAATTTGTTAAATGACTTTTTTAATTATATATAATTTAGAACTAAGTAATCAACACTATTAAAGAATTACTTATCTTCTTAAAGTTACTTATCTATCATTACTGCATTCTATTGATTATTACCAAAAATATTCGTCCAATTGCACTTAACAATGAAAATGGAAATAGTTCCTAAAGAATCAAATAGTTAGGAACATGTGATTTCTAGTAAAATTCTACGAAAAAAAATGGACAGTTTTGAAGCTGTTTAAGAAACGTGGAAGATATTTATGGGTTTGTTGGATCTAAAGTTTCGAATAGCGTTAATTATCAAAATGTTTATTTTTTCACAAACTCTGGCTGACCTTATTCTCTATATTAATCTCATCTCACAAATAATTATATCTTTTCAAATAGGAAATTTGCGATAAATATTTTGGCTAACACATTAAATTCTGATGAAATTTATAAAATGACTTAAGCATTTTAACAATCATATAAAATTTAGAATCGAGAAACCAATAAAATAAAATAATGTTAGTTATCATTTCTGCAAAACAATCTATCGATTATTATACAAAATTATATATTAATTATTATTTTAAAAATAAGCCAGAGTAAACAGAAATAACTCTTAAAATTTAAACTACTAAAAATTATCTTGATAAACTACAAAAAAAAATATAAAATAATGAGAAATAATGTAAAACTGATTGCTGTGAGTTTTTGAGGCGGTCCAATGTACAGCAAGACATATTGATTGTATTTTTAGAAAGTTTTCATGAGCTCCCCAGATTTTTGAAATGATTCAAAATGACGGCTGGCTATCCTTATTTGCAATGTAAGTTGAAAAGTACATATTTGTTCTTATGCAATAACATGTCATTTTGAAACAAAAATTCTAACCGACTTCATGTGGCTGTTTCTTAATCCACGTGTCTTAGATAGTGTGCAAAAACAGTCGTGTTATTAACAGTGGGTCTTTTTATTTATTTATAGCGCCACAGCTAATGTATTTTAGTAAAAGGAGTTTGGCACAAAATAGTTTTTTTGGTGCCAATCCCTTATTGTTAACCATATTAAATTTAATCTATGCTGATGCTAGTATAGTGCCTTTATAAATAAGAGCATACCGACATACGCACATGGCGCATGCTTAGACTGAATGTTTTGGTCCAAACTATCAATTTATATTCAATACTCGCTTAGACAAGTACTATTATACTACATGAGACAAGTCAACAAATATTAGCTTAGCGATAATGGCAAGCTCACTAAGATTTTTTGCAACATTATCTCGACTAGTATATTTATCGTATGTCGCTATTCATATAAAGGCACTCTAATTGCCAGCATTGCACACGTTTGATACGCAGTAGACAATCATATATTAAAATAATAATTGGCGTAGCCCTATAATAATTCAATACCCGATACAATGATTTTTTTAGCTTAAAACATCCCCTATTGCACTAGAACTGCAGTATAAACAGTTACACTGTAATCCGTTCAGTTGTTGTTGTGAAAATTCAGGACATACTACAGACATGCATGACAGCCAAAGATAGAAGCTTCTTTTTTAAAGTCGCTTAAAAATAAAACTTTTGCAATGAATGATTTCCTTTCAAATAAATTTCTGGTAAACATTATTATGGAAAATTGAGTTTAATTATTACAAAAACTGTATAATAGTTTAAATGAGAAATCCATTGAAAAAAAAACTTATTATTAAAGAAAGAATTCCTTGATTAAAATAAAAAATAGTTGTCTGGTTACAGATAATTGTATCACACTTTAAGTGCCAATGATCATTAAATTAAAACATTTTGAACATTTACTCTACATTATTTCCACTAAAAGAACTCTCTTGTGAATGAATATCTTTGTTTTGAATTGCATTCGTTACAAAAATAACTACATAAAACTAAAAACAGAGAAATTGATACAATTAAATGTACTGTACATTATTCCAACAAACAGATCTATGTCTTATTGAGAGTCGGAGAAGTCACTTATATGGCTATAACTATTTCCAAACAATAAATTTCCTTCTGTACTTCTCTTCTAAATGTCGTATAAATGTACCACGAGAACATTGTTTGGAAATAGTGGTTGCTGAGAAGTCCCCGTGTAGTGTCTCTCAAAACTTTTAAACCGTAAAAACGTTCACAATTTAAAATGTTGACATAAATATAATTAAAATTAATTATTTATTATTATTATAGAATGAACTGTCGATCATTAGAAAAAATATTTCGGTCAATTGTATTTTATGAACGGAATGTTAATTATGAACTAAACTATTAATAAAATATATCTTTACAATTTTACACAGATATATCGATATATATATATAAAGTTATTGATTATTCCGAAAGCCCGAACTGTCGATAATTAACATAAATATACTTCCGATTACATTTAACAATGCAGTGGTTCAGAAAACTTTGAATAATAATAATAATAATATTTTAAAATTAAAACAGTTTAAATAGTTGAGACAAATAATCAAACATAAACTATTTATTAGATTATTACATTCTTTGCTCATCGAAACTGAGAAATGTGATTAAATAGATAAAAAACACCCAAGTAAAGACAAAAAGCTCTTTCGATTCAGCCGGAAGAGTTGGTTAATTTCTTTGTTTCTTTTTGTTAGGTACAGGCAGCCAGAAAAAAAAAAAGGAAAACTACCCCATACATTTTAATCTCCAAATTATCGCAGAAAAAACGGAAATAGCCGTTCGACTGAAAATTATGTTTTCTTTCAATTTAAGTTAAAAAATTAGCTTCATACTGAAATTGTACCTATCTCTAAAGTTTTTAAAACAAAAATCTAATTTTGAGATCACATTTGGCTTTTCCCGTAAATTTTAACTTAGGATACCAAATACGAAGTCATTCTGTCAAGTAGTTTGGAAATTATGAAGATTTAAAGTTTGGAATTTCTAATATTAAATTCTGTATTAATACTTCAAAAACAATTAGCAATCTGTGTGTTTTTTAAAGTTTTATTCAAAAATTACTTAGCGTAATGACGTGACATTTTAGATTTACATATTTGAATATTTTAGAAATCGATTTGTGTTAAAAAAAATCATAAGTTAAAAAAAAATTATGAAACAAATTCATATTTTTTCCGTATGTTTATTTTTAAAATATGTATTTTTTAAATTAATTTTTGAAAAATATATTAATTGTAACCTATGCATTTTTTAACAGAAACTAATTTAAAAAAATGTCAAATATGCGAATTTAAAATTACAGCTCCTTCCGCTAAGTAGTTTTTGAGTTATGTTTAAAAAACTACCCTCATTGCATTCCGTTTTGCAACGACTACAAAGGAATTTAACATGGCGTGTTTCAAACATTAAACCTTCATAATTCTTAAACTACTTGACAGAATGACTTCCAGTTGGATAGTGTAGGGTAAAATTTACTGATAAATCAAATATGATGTCAAAATTAGGTGTTTGTATTGAACAGTTTAGAGTTTAGTACAATTTCAGTTTGAAGACTACTTCTATGCTTGATGTTTTAAACATAAATTGAAAGAAGACATAATTTCTAGTTGAATGGATATTTCTTGTTTTTTTTTTTTTTTTTTTTTCTGTGACAATTTGGAGATTAAAGTTGTATGGGGTGTTCTCTTTTTGTTCTGGCCGACTGTACATGCATCAGATTTAATATAAAAAATTAAAAAAATGTACCATTAATCTCGGTTTAAAAATACTGTTTAGTGAGGTAAGGGCAATTTAATGACACACAGCCTAACACACAAAGATACCTCTGGGATACAAAGCTATACCACGTACCCGAAGCTCAAACAAGGCTTGAAACTAATGAATACCAACAGCATCCTTTTTAACAACACAAAAAGTTTGTTGACTTTGAAAAAAGTTTATTGACTTCGAAAAAAGTTTGTTGACTTCGAATAAATTTAACATGTATAAATAATGAATTGAAAATACCCTATTGGCTGTAATGTTATTCTGATTTCCAAAGGGCAGTTATTTTCGGATTGAATCTTCTTCATTAACGTACTTATCCAAGATATTTGTAAGATCAATAAGTTGTCTCAATTTGGCTCGAATTGTTATAGTGATTAGGACGTTATCATGATGTCAAGTTTTGCATTATATAATAGATATATAAACGAAGTGATCGCAATTAGGTCGATTTCTAAAGAAATCATTTTAAAACAAAGAAACAAATTACATGTGAAACCTTTAATACGTAGCAGCTATAAACTAAAATATCTATCATTTCATAAAACTATATCGGAACATTTAACGTGTTTATGGAGAAGAGAAAAATAAACAATAAACATACAATGCATTTTCTAGGATTTTTACGTAAATATCTTATGCGTTCGAGATAAAGGTCAAAGTATTTGATATTTGCATTGTGCTGGTTTTCAACATTTGTGGGCGGATTTCTTCATACGTAACTAAGCTAATAGAATAACATTAACAGTAGGATTCACGTATTAAATATCTGAAGTACAATTAATTTTCTTCAATCGATGTTCCTAATACTCTTGAGTCATTAATTAATAACACTGCATTGTCGTAATAAGCCAATTTTCATCTTTATTAATTAGCAAATTTTTATTTTAATTAAAAGTAAACTTATTTTCATATTTATGTATAATTAAAAAATATATTTAAATCATAAATAAGCATTAAATATCATATTAAAAATCTTTATACAGTAAAAAAAAAAATATATATATATATATTAATAATAAAAATTAACCGAAATATCTATATTGGAATCTATTTATAGTGGAAATATCTATATCGGGAATATATATATTTACCTATCTGTATGTAAGAAAAATAGTAAAAACAGTATTTAAGTAATGTAACAGTTTCTGCATATTTGGAAATAGTATTCTTCTAAATAAATTAAATCAGTATAGTAAAGTGATAACAGTATACTAAAGTGATAAATATAAAAAGTGCATTTTACACTATTCATACTACAATTTGCGTTTTAAAGCTGTTCTCAAATCTGCCATTCTAACACATTTTTAATTCAGTTTTGTTCATAGACGCATGTTATTGGCAAGTTCTCATTAGCAGAGATTTTCCTTTTTTTTTTTTTTTTTTTTTTTTGTAAGTACCAATTATCTTTCAGAAAACGCTGTAATTCATTAAAAAAAAAAAAAGTTGGTTTACAAATCACTTCAATAATAATCATGCCCCTATATTTTACGCTTAAAAAATGAATCCGAAAATGTGTGAAAAATTTTTGCGTTATTGAGTGGAGAAAAATATTTTTTGAGAACCGCCTTACATGTATTTTTTAAGTTAATGTGACAGTTGTGACAGTTTTAATTATTGATTTTTTAAAAATATGAAAAATATATTTCATTATACTATTGACGAGAGATTTTCATTTCAATTTAGAAGGTTCTATCTTCCTGAGGTTTACATTATTCTTTACGTTTATCCTGTAATAAAGAGCAGGATTTACTAATTTAATCTTTTACAACTGACAGAAGATATAACAATAAAAGTTGTTAATTAATCGCGGCATGATTGACATTCGTCAGTATATATACAGTGGAATCTAAACTCTTGGGCAAAACTTTAACGGGTGATAGTACATATCAAGACAAACAATATTAAAAAGGAAACTAAAGGTCCCAAACGTCTTCCGAATGAGATAGGCGAAATTAAAGTTTAGGATCTAAAATTTCAAATTATTATAAAAAACGGAAAAATTGGTCGATTCGTTTGCAGTTTTCGCTAAAACTATTCTTTATGTCAGTATTTTCTTAAAAATAAATTTTAAAGATAAAGTTCAAAAAATGCCGATAGACTTTGGCGTAACGAACAACTATTTTTTACAGTTATTTTTTGCATCTCATTAAATGCTTTCAAGAGTTTAGACTTAAACTTAAATTTTGAGCTCAAAATCTGAATCGTTGGGAGTGATTAAGTTGCGCAAACTGAACTGCGTTCAGGAGTTGAAATTTAAAACACCTCCCTCCCCCCCCCCCCCCCCCCGCACTCCTGAACACAGTTCAGTTATTCCCGATCTTGGTGTCGTAGACCAGGCAGAAACAATATGAGTTGTAATTTTCCAACTGGACGAAAATTTTCCGGGTCAGGATTCGAGCCTGGGATCTTTTGGGTGAAGCTGCCATGATCTACCAATTGAGCTATCCCGGTTGAATCTGGAGGGCATAATTCATCCAGTTCATGCCCTCCAGATTCAACCGGGATAGCTCAGTTGGTAGAGCAGGAGAGCTTTAGCCAAGAGATCCCAGGCTCGAATCCTGGCCCGGACATTTTTCGTCCAGTTGGAAAATTACAACTCATATGATTTCTTTACCAATTTGAATAATTATGTTAAAATTTTTTCAGGCAGAAATTACTACGCCCTACACGTAAAATAAGCGATAATGACAAAATTAAATAGAAAATTTATTCATAACAGACGTGAGCAATTTCTCCGTGCAAAATAAAAAGAAACAATTTGATGTATGCATGTAGTGCGCAATATGAATAAAGGTTGACACGTAGAAAATGGTACATGCGTGATGTTCGTGAGGAATCACAAAAACTGATCGAAAGAGTGCCCACCAGCAACGACGCAGGTCTCACACCGCCGTCGGAGGGGGTTGCGAACATTAGTGAATACCCCAGGCATCTCCGGGATATCGCCTTCTACGACGGCAATCCTCGCAACCAGGTCGCAACGGTAAAAAATAGTTGTACATTACTCCGGAGTCTAAAGCACCCTCTATCGGCATTTTTGCACTTTATCTTTAAAATTTATTTTTAAAATAAATTTTGTATTTAATTTTGTCATTTCTCTATCGTTTATTTTACGTGTAGGGGGTTGTAGTTTCTGCCTGGTCTACTACACCAAGATCGGGAATAACTGAACTGTGTTCAGGGGGGGGGGGGGGCGTTCAAATTTCAACTCCTGAACACAGTTCAGTTTGCGCTACTTAACCACTCCCAACGATTCAGATTTTGAGCTCAAAATTTAAGTTTAAGTCTAAGCTTTTGAAAGCATTTAATCAGATACAAAAAATAACGGTAAAAAATAGTTGTTCGTTACTCCAAAGTCTAAAGCGCCCTCTATCGGCATTTTTTAAACTTTATCTTTAAAATTTATTTTTTAAGAAAATACTGACATAAAGAATAGTTTTAGCGAAAACCGCAAACGAATCGACCAATTTTTCCGTTTTTTATAATTATTTGAAATTTTGGACCCTAAACTTTAATGGCGCCTATCTCCTTCTGAAGACGTTTGGGACCCTTAGTTTCCTATTTAATATTGTTTGTCTTGATGTGTACTATAACCCCTTAAAGTTTTGCGCAAGAGTTTAGATTCACCCTGTATAGGTAACCACTAAATATAACTCTAAAGCTTAAGAAGCATTATTTCACCATAATGCGAGATTGGTATATATTTTTAGTAATAATAACTGAACGAAGCGACGACTAAATACGACTAAATTTTTTAAAAAGTGTGAAAATCTGAAAAAAACAAAGGTTCTTTCGCTTGAGGGGATTCAGGGGATTTCAGGAGTTTGAATACCATGAATTTTGTAAAGTAATGGTCCCCATATTTAAATGCAGAACTGTTTTCATTAAATATGGAAAATATCTCTTAACGAAAATTCTGGTAATGTTATTCACAGGCGTACGAATCCTGAAAAGGTTTAATTTTAAGCAAAGAAAATTTAAAATTACAAATTTAGAAAGAATGCATAGAAGTCTGAAACTTCTGTGACATCGATAAACGCTAAACCACCGTCCCCTGAATTCTAGGCCTACGCACTCGCACAAAAATTTCTGCTGCCGCAGACGGATTTTTATAAATTCAGGGGACCGTACAAACGGTAAAACAAAATACCGCCTACGAGAGCCGGTATTTTTGTGTCAGCGCTTAGGCGTAGTATTCAGAGGGTGGTGGATAAACCTGGTCGCGCTGGTCGTACTTCTGTAAATACTCACTAATAACTATTTTTAGATTACTTTTTTAAACTGGAGATTGATATTTCTTATGGGCTTCTATATAAAAAAAATGGTTATACAATTCGTTTATATATATATTTTTTCATGTATGTCCACGCATAACTTTTTAAACAGATATTCCTGTTTTCATATCCTTTCTTTTGTTGTTGTTGTTTGTTTGTTTTTGGATTGGTCTCTTTTCAATATCATTATGATGAAAAAAAAAGGTATATTTATATACATGGTTTTTTTTTTACTGTCTTTTTATTTTTGTCCTGATAGGCTTTATCGTTCGTAAAAAATTACCAATCGTCACGAATTCTTAGTATGGCGCTGAGGTACGTTGTACTAATTTTACTTTTTAAAATAGTCATTGTATAATGTATGGTTTTTTAGAGGTACAACTCAAAACTTATAACATATTATCGCCTAAAGCGTGCAAAAATAAGCGATGAAAGCAAGAATTAGAAAAATTTGGATTAAAGTCCTGCAGTAGGTTGGATGACCCACTATACCAGCACCTGGTTGGTTGGTTGTATTAGGTTTAATGTCACAAGGTCCCATTGGGGACAAACTGCGCCAAACTAAGAGTACAGAAAAAATTGTCAAAAAAAGCCACAACAAAACAAAAAGAGAAAAGCTTAATGAGAAAATCATCTGGATGGGGTCACCCATCCAGATATAGTCATGCAGTGTATAAAACAAATATTATGAATTCTTAAAAAAATAAAGTATAAAAATAACACACTAAGAAATCAAATCTGGATGGGGTTATCCCATCCAGATATCAAGTTAAACAAGTATAAACTACCATTGTTATAGATAAAACATGAAGGTTATATAAAAACTATATTTCAAAATAAAAGCCAGCATGTTTTAAAAAATGAAAGAGTGCCCCATGAGGTGTCTCCCCAATGAGGTTTGTCAAGAACCTGATTTAATCCGTGTGTCTGATTAGCAATAGTTTTTTCTTTGCGGGATGGGTGCACTCTAATTATTTCGGTTTCGGGTTCTGTTTTGACTCCTGCGGATCAGATTTGGTAGCCCATTTTTTTGAAAGAAATGTCTCAATATTGTTTAATACAGGGTTCGTACGGATCAGGGAATTTTCCAGGAGTGTTACTGGTATTTTTTCTATAGAAAAAGAATTCAAAGTTAAACTCGAGAAACTTCGCTTTCTTTTAAGGAGAGATTTTCTGTACGAAAATACTGGTACCGAACAATTTCCTGGTCGCAAAATTCCAGGAGGCGTACGAACCCTGTTAATAGGAAAAAAACACATATTTAAAAATAAGTAAGTATCTGCAGCACGTCAAAATAAACGATGAGAGAAGAATGAGATTTAAAATAAATTTGGATTAAAGTCCTGCAGTAGGTTGGGTAACCGCTATACTAGAAACTGACTTGGGTGCAATGTAATTGCTTAAGTTTCGGGTTCGGTTTTGACACTTGCGGATCTGATTTGGTAACCCATTTTTTCGAAAGAAAATTCGCTATATTGTTTAATAGGAAAAAACCATATATTTGAATATAAATAAGTATATATAAATATATATATGTATATAGTATAAGTATATATAGATATGTTCTTTTTTCAACATAAAAAAATATATATATTAGAGACATTTTCTCAATTGTATTAAAATATGGATTAATTTATTTTCTTCATTTAGGGTCACTTTCAAGTTGCAGTGCGTCGAGTTCGAGTCGTGTTTCAGATTGACTGGAAATAAAATTTTCAGGTCCGGGTCGGGTATAACCCAATCCGCTGCAATGCAGTTTCGGATAACAAAACAGGGTTGCTACAAATATGAAAGAAAGATAAAATCACTTGAAGTCTTTTTTTTTTTTTTTTTTGTCCTATAAGGTGTTTTAATAATTTGAAAGCGTATATTCATTCTATCAAGCTAATGAAACAATTAATGAAAAAATAAATTAAATCATTCTTACAAATATGTCCAAATCGTTTTTATATTTAAACATTTATTATTAGTAGTACGAACCCTGTTAATAGGAAAAAAAAAACACATATTTAAAAATAAGTAAGTATCTGCAGCACGTCAAAATAAACGATGAGAGAAGAATGAGATTTAAAATAAATTTGGATTAAAGTCCTGCAGTAGGTTGGGTAACCACTATACTAGAAACTGACTTGACCCGCGGGTCGGATTAGCAATAGTTTTTTTTTTTTTTTTGCGCTGTGGGTGCAATGTAATTGCTTAAGTTTCGGGTTCGGTTTTGACACTTGCGGATCAGATTTGGTAACCCATTTTTTCGAAAGAAAATTCGCAATATTGTTTAATAGGAAAAAACCATATATTTGAATATAGATAAGTATATATAAATATATATATGTATATAGTATAAATATATATAGATATGTTCTTTTTTCAACATAAAAAAATATATATATTAGAGACATTTTCTCAATTGTATTAAAATATGGATTAATTTATTTTCTTCATTTAGGGTCACTTTCAAGTTGCAGTGCGTCGAGTTCCAGTCGTGTTTCAGATTGACTGGAAATAAAATTTTCAGGTCCGGGTCGGGTATAACCCAATCCGCTGCAATGCAGTTTCGGATAACAAAACAGGGTTGTTACAAAAATGAAAGAAAGATAAAATCACTTGAAGTCTTTTTTTTTTTTTTTTTTTTTTTTTTTTTTTGTCCTGTAAGGTGTTTTAATAATTTGAAAGCGTATATTCATTCTATCAAGCTAATGAAACAATTAATGAAAAAATAAATTAAATTACTCTTACAAATATGTCCAAATCGTTTTTTATATTTAAACATTTATTATTATTAGTACGAACCCTGTTAATAGGAAAAAAAAACACATATTTAAAAATAAGTAAGTACCGTAATTTCCGGCGTATAATCCGCGGCTCAAAGAGTCGTTTTTCAACCCAGAAATATTATTTTATAAAATGTAACTTAAAAGATCGCTGTAAATATTTAACTACAATTATTGAATAAAATTTCTGGGTCGAAAAACGACACTTTGAGCTGCGGATTATACGCCGGAAATTACGGTATATGCAGCACGTCAAAATAAACGATGAGAGAAGAATGAGATTTAAAATAAATTTGGATTAAAGTCCTGCAGTAGGTTGGGTAACCACTATACTAGAAACTGACTTGACCCGCGGGTCTGATTAGCAATAGTTTTTTTTTTTTTTTTTTTTTTTTTTTGCGCTGTGGGTGCAATGTAATTGCTTAAGTTTCGGGTTCGGTTTTGACACTTGCGGATCAGATTTGGTAACCCATTTTTTCAAAAGAAAATTCGCAATATTGTTTAATAGGAAAAAACCATATATTTGAATATAGATAAGTATATATAAATATATATATGTATATAGTATAAATATATATAGATATGTTCTTTTTTCAACATAAAAAAATATATATATTAGAGACATTTTCTCAATTGTATTAAAATATGGATTAATTTATTTTCTTCATTTAGGGTCACTTTCAAGTTGCAGTGCGTCGAGTTCGAGTCGTGTTTCAGATTGACTGGAAATAAAATTTTCAGGTCCGGGTCCGGTATAACCCAATCCGCTGCAATGCAGTTTCGGATAACAAAACAGGGTTGTTACAAAAATGAAAGAAAGATAAAATCACTTGAAGTCTTTTTTTTTTTTTTTTTTTTTTTTGTCCTATAAGGTGTTTTAATAATTTGAAAGCGTATATTCATTCTATCAAGCTAATGAAACAATTAATGAAAAAATATATTAAATCATTCTTACAAATATGTCCAAATCGTTTTTTATATTTAAACATTTATTATTATTAGTACGAACCCTGTTAATAGGAAAAAAAAACACATACTTAAAAATAAGTAAGTATCTGCAGCACGTCAAAATAAACGATGAGAGAAGAATGAGATTTAAAATAAATTTGGATTAAAGTCCTGCAGTAGGTTGGGTAACCACTATACTAGAAACTGACTTGACCCGCGGGTCGGATTAGCAATAGTTTTTCTTTTTGCGCTGTGGGTGCAATGTAATTGCTTAAGTTTCGGGTTCGGATTTGACACTTGCGGATCAGATTTGGTAACCCATTTTTTCGAAAGAAAATTC